>OX155895.1:65040071-65640071 GCA_944588485.1 Phosphuga atrata
CGTTTTTGTTTTATAAATGCAAAATCTGGAGCATAAAATTCAAAATTGGTTTGTAAGAAATTTAGCAAAGTTTTCCAAGTTCCAATACTAGTTCTATTTCGCAATTCAAGTTAGTATTAGCTTATAGCACGCGCTTTAAACTAATTTTGTCGAAATTTTCATCAACATTTTGCAACAGACCTTTTCATAGAAATCTTCTTGTGGGCATGCGTCAACTTCCGCCATGTTTTTCGGGCACTTTTTGACGTATAACCACTGAAAATAACAAATTGTGCCCGAAACTTTCATATTCCCACCTTTGAAATTTGGTGGACGCGCATGCGCTTAACTAACCGTAAAACTGTCTATTAGTTTTAGTTTTCTATGGCAGTATCTTTCGTAGAAATCTAAAAAAGAATTAATTAACGTTGACGCTTCATACTAGCTAAACTAAATGAACTGTAAAACTCAAAATCAGTATTAGTTTATAGGATATAATTTTAAGATAATTTTGAGTTAAATCTTGTATATATTTCAGTTAGGGATTGCAATCCGGTGTCATTTTCAATCCGACCGGATCCGGTCGAATTTCCACCGATCCGGCCGGATCCGACATATACATAACAAACTTTCCTCAAAAACCATACATTTTTTATTTGTTTGAAAGGCCTATCAATGTCATTTATAAAATATAAAATCTTGCAAATGTCCGCCGCGACTTCGCAGGGTGGCGCGTATCCGAAATGTCCACTTTTCCATGACTCTTGCCCATAAATCAGGCTGAATTTGACCAATGGCATTTGTAAATTTGGCTTTGAGGGCAGCCGCGGTTTGTTCACATAGACATGCGACTTAAGAACACCCCTCAAGAAAAAATCTAACGGGGTCAAATCGCACGATATCGATTCAGATCAGTTCACATTCATATCGGTCAGTTCACATCACCTCCACGTGATACCCAAATTTTCATTAAAAAAATATTTTCAGCGATGAGGCCCATTTCTGGATGAATGGGTACGTCAATAAACAAAATTGTCGAATTTGCGACGATACCAATCCACATAAGATCTAAAAGCGTCCAATGCATCTCGGAAAAGTCACTCTTTGGTGTGGATTTTCGGCTGGCGGCATCATCCGTCTACATTTCTTTAAGAACGACGTTGACCAAGCCATCACCTTCAACGGCGAGCGCCATAGGTCAATGATTTTCTTTTGGCCTGACCATGCCTTAAAATCGCTCGTGCAGAATCTCCATGTGGCAAGAGCTGTGTGAACGTAGTGCCGTCCGGTTGAAACCACATGTCGTTGTTGTCCATATTACCCAATTCAGACCAAAAGAAAATCATTGACCTATAGCGCTCGCCGTTGAGGGTTCAAATGACCACTAGCCGAAAATCCACACCAAACAATGACTTTTCCGGGATGCATTGGACGCTCTTGGATCTTATGTGGATTGGTATCGTCGCAAATTCGACAATTTTGTTTATTGACGTACCCATTCATCCAGAAATGGGCCTCATCGCTGAATTTCTTAATGAAAATTAGGGTCAGTTTCCAACTGCTCCAGCCCATTTAGCAAACACACGTCGTTGTCTATGGACGTTTACCTTCAGCTGCTGGGTCAGTTGAATTTTGTACAGGTGCAGGCCCAAGTTGTGAAAAGTTGTGGTCTGCAAAGGGCCGAGTTCTTGTGAGCGACGCGAAATCGGCTGTCTCGGACTCTCCTGCACACTCTCTCGGACAGCGGCGATGTTTTCGGCAGATCTTGCGTTTTGTCTTCGTAGTGTATTGTTTACTAAACCAGTGGGCTCAAATATATCCACCACACTGAGAATGTTGCTCTCGAAAGGACGATTATGGGCACCAAAAAATGGGCGCGGCGCGCGGAACGTTGCCCGAACAAAACACCCATTTGATAGAACAATTTTATCATTTGCTTGTGTCGTCGAACGCTATATCCATCCATGGTGACTTGGCAAAACATACTGCATAAATGACAGCCAATTCGACAGGTGTAGATTCAAGATTATGGTCGCTACCCACTGTCAAAGTTCGGAAGTCCCTATTAGAAAACCCTATAGATAGCTTGTGTTAATTAACTATCTTTCTGGAATTGATCACCAAATGTAAAATTAATGTTTAAAAGAATTCTTTGACATTTTTAGTAAACTTTGATGACAGTTTACTGACCGTTTTGACTGCAGTTAGAAGGAACCTACAAAACGGAAACTACCGTACCTAACTTAACCTAACCAATAGGAAGAAACATGACAATCTTGGCTTTAACTAAATCTTTTCAAAAATATTTAAATTAATATTAGCATTTGGTCCGCTCTGTAAACTGAATTTGCAATAAATTAAACCCGTGAATTCGCCAATTAGTTTCTGCATGAGACGAATTAATTACGATCTAAATCGCAGATCCAGTTTTATTAAGTGCAGAAAAAAGACACAGTCGAGTTACTGTTACTTATAATAGAAAGTCTGCGGCGGCAGACCGTATGCTCACTAACTCTAGCTCTACATTTACTAGGTTAATTACTAAAACCGCCACAAAAAACACGTGAATAAATTTAATTTAGACAAGGAAGCGATGAAATTGGAAATTTTGTTTGTTGATGAAATTTCCTCGTGATTTTCTTCTTTGTGTGTGTGAGTGATTTCGGTTGCGTTTGAAGCGAGGCGGTTGTTGGCTCGCGACCCACTGCAAACTATGCGAGGTGAATGTCGATTAACCAACCCGAACACGGAATTCATTTGAATATATTTGCTCCTGTTTTCCTTTTTTTTTCTTTTCATTCTAGTTCACTAATTCCTTGTTTTTTCTGTAACTGCCTCACATCTCACTCTCCACTCACCAACCGCTTGAATTCCTATTAATCTCCTTATACTAGATTTAACTCAACATAATATTAACACTCCTATCTATTCTATCCTATAAACTATGTAACTATCTAACTATCCTATAAACTATGTAACTATCTAACTATCCTATAAACTAATACCGAGTTTTGCTGAATTTTGCTGTTTCTTTAGATTAGTTAGTATGAAGCGTCACCGTTTCATAATAATACATTACGTAACGAGAGTTGTAAGAAGCATACTACGGACGAGCGGAACAGTTACGCACAACCCGCGTAGCGGGGAGTGCGTAATTCCG
The DNA here is from genome assembly GCA_944588485.1 of Phosphuga atrata. Taxonomy (NCBI): domain Eukaryota; kingdom Metazoa; phylum Arthropoda; class Insecta; order Coleoptera; family Silphidae; genus Phosphuga; species Phosphuga atrata. The sequence goes on from OX155895.1 coordinate 65,043,211, forward strand.
CGAGTACGTAATTGCCTTACAACTCGAGTCATGTACTATACTTTATCTACGACCACACTAATTTGTTTCTGTTTAATAAGTAAAATATGTTTGGTAACAAATTTATTTCTTATTAGGTACATTATTTAACATTATAATAAACAAACAGTTGTATTTTCATATACTTATAACTGTTACTCGACAATATTTAATTTGATAGAAATGTAAAGAAATACATTCTTAATGGTTACATACCTTATTATTCAGTACTTATTTGGGTTAAAGTAGAATAAAAGAGGAACAAAGATATAGGCAACCCAATGTACGCAATGCCAATTTCCGTTAGTTTGAATTGTAGCACGGGGGCACTGAACGTATGAGCACGTAGTAGCATCTCTCAACCAATCAACGAATCGTAAACCAAACGCACGTGTGTGTTATCAATCATAACTTATCATTAATCGCGGATTGTTAAATACGTGTGTATCATGTATTTACATAATCAACGAACTGTACAATAATGGGCATTTACAATAGTGGTCGTAGATAAATATTTTATAGATTTTTATGAAAGATACTGATAGAAAGATACTGAAATATATACAAGATTTGACTCAATATTATCTTACAATTATATTCTATAAACTAATACTGATTTTGAGTTTTAGAGTTCATTTAATTTAGTTAGTATGAAGCGTCAACGTTTCATAATTCCTTTTAAAGATTTCTATGAAAGATACTGCTCTAGGAAACTAAAACTAATAGAGCTTTTTACGGTTAGTTAAGCGCATGCGTGTCCGCCATGTTTAAAAGGCGGGAATATGAAAGCTTCGGGCAGAATTTGTTATTTTCACTGATTATACGTCAAAAACTGCCCGAAAAAACATGGCGGAAATTGACGTATGCGCATATAAAATTTTAACTATGAAAAGGTTTATTGGAAAATTTTGATGAAAATTTCGACAAAATTAATTAAAAACGCGTGGCTAAGCTAAAATTAATTTGAATTGCGAAATCGAACTATAGTCCATTTTTTTGAGAATGCAGTACAGGGAAGATGGGGCTATTTGAACTTGTTCTCGGGTTGGCTTAAAAAATGTTGATGAAAATTTCGACAAATTAGTTAAAAACGCGTGGCTAAGCTAAAATTTATGTGAATTGCGAAATCGAACTATAGTCCATTTTTTTTTGAGAATGTAGTAGAGGGAAGATAGGGCTTATTTGATCTTGTTCTCTGGTTGGCTTAAATCTAGGAGAAGTTCACACCGACGATATTTCTCAACTTTTTCTCTACTTATCTCTCTCTTTTCACATACATTGCGTCACTGGCGTAGAATTTGGTGATATGTAATTAAATGAATATAATACTACGAATAATTTCTAAATACAATAGAACGTTAAATTATACTACCGCTAATAAGTACTATATTATACAATAATGTTTTATATATAATTTAATATTCAATTTTAAATTTAAAGATAAAAAAATTAATTAACTCCAAGTATCCAAGTAAGATATTCAATCAAACTATTAATAAATTACCAATTTAATATTCGAGTAACTATATTTCAATTTAGCGCCAAATTTTGTAACTAGATTTAACATTTGTCATAGTGTAAATCAGGTTTCTAGTTACTGCATTCTTAAAAAATGGACTATAGTATTGGAACTTGGAAAACCTTGCTAATTTATCAATGCGTTTTTGTTTTATAAAGACAAAAGCTTAGGCATAAAATTAAAAATTAGTTAGAAATATCAGTTTAGCAATATAAGTCTATTATTGCCTTATACATGGTTGTTCAGTATTGATCAGTCTTCTGTCCAGTGATTCAGTATTGATCATATTTATTGATATGTTATATTATTATGATATTGATATGTTTCTTCTGGTTTCGCATTTTCTAGATTTATTTGGATGGGATCTATTCTGGTCCAGTCTTTTAGTGTCCAATACAATATTTGTTTTCTTACATATGACATACACGAAACAAATGCGTGGTAAATTTTCCATACGAGTAGAATTTTAAATTCACAGATTATAATTTTAAGTTTCGAAAGGTGAAGTTTTACTGGGACATATGTGTATTTTCAAATTTAAAAAAATCGCCTAAGCCGTATTTACAAAGCTACAATTTTGAAATTTGGGAATTTGTGAGATCTCGTAAGAATATCAAATCACACCACGTTTTATCAAAATCCGATTGCTTTTTTGGCCCGTAATTTCAAAAGGCGCAAAAAAAATTTCAAAATTCACGAAAGCCGTATTTATAAAGCTACAAATTTGAAATTCGGCAGTTTGTGAGATATCACAAGAATATCAAATCATACCCAGTTTCATCAAAATCCGTCGAATTGCAAAAGGCGCACAAAAAATTTACAAATTTCAATAATTCACAAAAGCCGTATTTACAGAGCTACAATTTTGAAATTTGGCAATTTTTGGGAGCTCAAAAGAATATCAAATCGTACTACGTTTTATCAAAATCCCTGGATTAGTTTGCCCATAATTTCAAAAGGCACACAAAAATTTTCAAAATTCACGAAAGTCGTATTTACAAAGCTACTATTTTGAAATTTGGCAGTTTGTGAGATTTCACAAGAATATCAAATCTTATAAAGTTTCATCAGAATCTGTCGATTGGTTACAAAACTTTACAAACTCAAAAATTGCACAGAAGCCGTATTTACAAAGCTACAATTTTGAAAAATTGTCAATTTGTGGGACCTTAAGAATATCAAATTATACTACGTTTCATCAAAATCCGTCAAATGGTTTGTCTGTAATTGCAGAAGGCGCACAAAAATTTACATCAAATTGGATTGGTTTGCCTGTAATTGCAAAAGGCGCACAAACATTTCCAATTTTTACAAAAGCCGCATTTACAAAGCTACAACTTTCAAATTTGGTAATATGTGATATCTTGTAAAAACATCAATTCATACCAAGTTTTATCAAAATCCTTCGATTGATTTGCTCGTAATTGCAAAAGATGCAAAAAATTACAAATTTAAAAAATGCACGGAAGCCGTATTTACAAAGCTACACTTTGGGAATTTGTGACATCTCATACGAATATCAAATCATACCACGTTTTATCAAAATCCCTGGATTAGTTTGCCCATAATTTCAAAAGGCACACAAAAATTTTCAAAATTCACGAAAGTCGTATTTACAAAGCTACTATTTTGAAATTTGGCAGTTTGTGAGATTTCACAAGAATATCAAATCTTATAAAGTTTCATCAGAATCTGTCGATTGGTTACAAAACTTTACAAACTCAAAAATTGCACAGAAGCCGTATTTACAAAGCTACAATTTTGAAAAATTGTCAATTTGTGGGACCTTAAGAATATCAAATTATACTACGTTTCATCAAAATCCGTCAAATGGTTTGTCTGTAATTGCAGAAGGCGCACAAAAATTTACATCAAAAATTCACAAAAGCCGTATTTACAAAGCTAAAATTTTGAAATTTGGCAATTTGTGAGATTTCGCAAGAATATCAAATCATACCAAGTTTCATCAAAATCCGTCGATTAGTTTGTCCGTAATTGCAAAAGACGCACAAAAATGTACAAATTAAAAAAATCACGAAAGCCGTATTTACAAAGCTACAATTGTGAAATTTTGGAATTTGTGAGATCTCGTAGGAGTATCAAATCATACAACGTTTTATTAAAATCCGTCGATTGGTTTACCCGTAATTTCAAAAGGCGCACAAAGCACGTCAAATATTCACGCTATTACGGTAACTGATTTTCACCATCACATTGTAAAAGTAAACCTGGCACATCAGCATTTTAAAATGTGGAAATTAAAAAGGTTTTTTCCACCCCTGCTATAGACTAATACCAATTTTGTTTTTAATATCCTTGTAGTCCAGTTAGTATAGATCGCCAAAAATATCGGAATTTTCCGTTTATTCGCTCCGAGCGCAACAACACTAGCGCCAAAGGTGACACTTTTGAGAACTTCATGACCACTCTACCGCATATTTAGCATTTATTTGTATATAGTAACAAGTATTTTATTATTGTCGATAAACTAATAGAGTGCATAAATTTATAATGGTCAAGCCCAAAAGACGTTTTCAAGTGTTCTGTGACGAACTGTAAAAATACTACACGAAATTCAAACTATGAATTGTATTGTTTTCCTTCAGCTAACCCTAACTTTCCACATAAAGTGCAGAGACGACGGTTTTCCTCTATTTTGCTCATCAGTGCGTAATTATTTTTACATTTTTTAATTTATAATTATTGTCTTATTAAAGATTAAATAATTTATTTATTACAAAACCAATTTTTTTTTGCTGTTAAATATTTTATATTTTGTTAATTATTTTCATTAATTGAAAGTTAATTACTTTTTCTTGTTTTTATACACCACTATTGGAGACGAAATTGTTTTTTTGGTCACAGATGGCACTAAGCGCGGTTATGCACAGAGGGAAATAAGACCCTAACTATTTACTTTGTAAAACAAAAACATATTGTGGGATTTTTGTGACATTTTCCTTAAATATAGCTAACAGTACAAGCTATAGACTAGTACTAATTTAAGTCTTAAAATCCTAATTGTCTGATTAGTATAGCCATACTAAATCACGATCTATACTAAACTGCCAAATAAATGTCTTGAGTATTCTACTTATTAGACCTTAACTGTTTACTTAGTAAAAGAATTGTATTTTTTTTATATTGTCCAAAAATATAGCTAAAAGTACATGTTATAGACTAGTACTAGTTTTAGTATTAATATTCTTATAGCCCAGTTAGTTAGATCGCTAAAAAATGTCGAAATATTTTGTAAAACCAAAACACATCGTGGGATTTTTGTGATATTTTCCTTAAAGATAGCTAACAGTACAAGCTATAGACTAATACTAATTTAAGTTTTTAAATCCTAATAGTCTGGTTAGTATAACTATACTAAATCACGATCTATACTAAATCGCCAAATAAATGTCTAGATATTCTCCTTGTAAAACCCTAACTGTTTACTTTGTAAAAGAAGTGGATTTTTTATATATTTTACATAAATATAGCTAAAAGTACACGGTATAGACTAGTAATAGTTTTGGTATTAATATCCTTATAGTCCAGTTAGTATAGATCGCCAAAAAATGACTGAATATTTTGTTTATAAGACCCTAACTCTTTACTTTGTAAAACCAAAACACATCGAGGGATTTTTGTGATATTTTCCTTAAATATAGATAAAACTACAAGCTATAGACTAATACTAATTTTTATCTTGATATCCAAATAGTCTAGTTAGAATGGAATAGAATATCCTAAAATGTCGAAATATTCTGTTTATAAGCCCCTAACTATTTACTTTGTAAAACAAAAACGCATCGTGTGATTTTTGTCATATTTTCCTTAAATATAGCTAAAACTACAAGCTATAGATTAATACTAATTTTTGTCTTAAAATCCTAGTATTTTAGTTAGAATGCTTTGACAAACTTGACTTAGAATATTGCAAATGAGCTTTCTTTTGAATAGCCTGGTTTGGTAAGAATTTGCGTGGATTTAGCAGTTAGTGTACACACTAAACCGTCCATTTTCCATCTAATTAAAGTAATTTAATATTTCAAGTTGGGTCGGTTCGGTATCTCCAAGGTAACGCGTAGCTGTAGATGGCAGCGGAAAACGCGACCGACATTACCGGAAGCTGATCTGCGCGCGGTGGAATTGAACGCATGGCCGGTCATGTGTACACTAACTATTGTGTTTGCTTTTAGACCGGAAGACGACCCCCCGTGCCCCCTGCCCATCTCACTTATCTCTCTCTATTTATTATGTTACCTTCTGCCTCACCTTACCAAATTACAATCTGTTTTTTTTTGTGTTGTCACTGGAATTACATCCACTTAACTCGTTTTGTAGTTGACTGCGTTGTTAGAAACTACCTCGGTAATAATTGCTCGAATTTTACCGCTATTTCACATTTAAGCAAAATATTAATTAACTTTGATGACTTACAGTTAGCAAACTAGTTTAGGTATGCATGAAATATTTTACTACAGCTATGTAGATAAGAACTTTATCTATGCTTCAACCAAATTTTGTTGAAATCCTACGATTTTTAGTTTTAAAAAGTCAATTCAAATCTCGACATTTTTGGTAATGTTTGGCGATCTATACTAACTAGACAATTAGGATTTCAAGATTAAAATTAACATTAGTCTATAGATTGCAATTTAAACTATATTTATGGAAATAAATAGATAATACCAAATGCACAAGAATAGACAAATAAGACTAGACAGACAATATAGAACAGATAAGTCCAAAGACTCCTTGGTAGTGTAGTTAACACCATACCCGCCTGACAATTCGGGAGACCCGGGTTTGATTCCTGGTTGGGGAGGCAGCAAGTAGGGCAGTTTTCACTAACCGTCCGGAGTGGCGCATATTAAAAGTCAATATGGAATAGGGGGTTTAGTGGCAGCTTCCCTCAAACCACTTTTTAAAAGACCATTTTGTCTAAATAGACAAAACTAGACAGATAATACTAGAGACAAGATTAACTTGGTGTAATTAGTATGTTGTCATATTTTTGAAAATAAGTTTTTCATTAGTTTTTTTAAAAAGAAAAACTTATCGTTGGAATTCTATGAGTTTAGCAAAAAGCATGAGCTAAGAGAGCATACGATCTGAAATTATCTTAGTCTAGTTCAGGGGTGGCAAACATTTTTCCGGCCGCGTGCCATTTTTTTTTTAATTTTCACATTTTGAAATGCTAACTTGCCAGGTCTACTTTTACAATGTGATAGTGAAAATCAGTTACCGTATTAGCGTGAATATTTGACGTGTTTTGAGCGCCTTTTGAAATTACGGGCAAACCAATCGACGGCTTTTGATAAAACGTTGTAAGATTTGATATTCTTACGAGATCTCACAAATTCCCAACTTTCAAAATTCTAGCTTTGTAAATATGGCTTTCGTGAATTTTGGAAATTTGTAAATTTTTGTGCGTCTTTTGCAATTACGGACAAACCAATCGACGGATTTTGATGAAACTTGGTATGAATTGATATTCTTACAAGATATAACAAATTACCAAATTTGAAAATTGTAGCTATGTAAATACGGCTTTGGTAAAATTTGGAATTTTTGTTGTGCCTTTTGCAATTACAGGCAAACCAATGCACGGATTTTGATGAAACGTGGTATGATTTGATATTCATATGACGTCCCGTTAATTGCCAAATTTAAAAATTGTAGCTTTGTAAATACGGCTTTGGTGAATTTTTGAAATTTTTGTGCGCCTTTTGAAATTACGGGAAAACCAATCGACGGATTTTGATGAAACTTGGTACGAATTGATATTCTTACAACATATCACAAATCACCAAATTTGAAAATTGTAGTTTTGTAAATACGGCTTTGGTAAAATTTTGATTTTTATTTGTGCCTTTTGCAATTACAGGCAAACCAATCCACGGATTTTGATGAAACGTGGTATGATGATGTGATATTCTCACGAGGTCACACAAATTGCAAAATTTCAAAGTTGTAGCTTTGTAAATACGGCTTTGGTGATTTTTTTTAAATTTTTCTGCACCTTTTGAAATTACGGACAAACCAATTGACGGATTTTGATAAAACGTGATCTTATTTGATATTCTCACGATATCTCACAAATTTCAAAATTTCAAAAAATTTCAATTTCAAAAATTTTCAAAAAATTTGAAATTTTTGTGCGCTTTTTGAAATTACGGGCAAACCAATTGACGGATTTGGATAAAACGTGATATGATTTGATATTCTTATGAGATCTCACAAATTCCAGAGTTTCAAAATTAGAGCTTTGTAAATACGGCTTAAGTGAATTTTTGAAATTTGTGTGCGCTTTTTGAAATTACGGGCAAACCAATCGACGGATTTTGATGAAACTTGGTACGAATTGATATTCTTACATCATATCACAAATTACCAAATTTGAAAATTGTAGCTTTGTAAATACGGCTTTGGTAAAATTTTTATTTTTTTTGTGCCTTTTGCAATTACAGGCAAACCAATGCACAAATTTTGGTGAAACGTGGTACCATGTGACATTCTTACGAGGTCCCACAAATTGCAAATTTTCAAAATTGTAGCTTTGTAAATACGGCTTTGGTGATTTGTTTAAAATTTTTATGCGCCTTTTGCAATTACGGACAAACCAATCGACGGATTTTAATGAAATTTGGTATGAATTGATATTCTTACAAAATATTCCAAATTACCGAATTTGAAAATTGTAGCTTTTGTAAATACGGCTTTGGTAAAATGTTGATTTTTTTTGTGCCTTTTGCAATTACAATCAAACCAATCCACGGAATTTTGATGAAACGTGGTATGATGTGATATTCTTACGAGGTCCCACAAATGGCAAAATTTCAAAATTGTAGCTTTGTAAATACGGCTTTGGTGATTTTTTTTATATTTTTAGGCGCCTTTTGAAATTACGGACAAACCAATCGACGGATTTTGATAAAACGTGATATGATTTGAAATTCTTACGAGATCTCACAAATTCCCAAATTTCAAAATTTGAGTTTTTTAAATACGGCTTTCGTGAATTTTTTATATTTGTAATTTTTTGTGCTTTTTTGTAATTACGGACAAACCAATCTGCGGATTTTGATGAAACGTGGTATGATTTGATATTCTTGCGAAATCTCACAAAATTCCCCAAAATTCCCAAATTTCAAAATTGTAACTTTGTAAATACGGTTTTTGTGAATTTTTGAAGTTTGTAAATTTTTGTGCGCCTTATGCAATTACGGACAAACCAATCGATGGATTTTGATAAAACGTGGTATGATTTGATATTCTTACGAGATCTTTCAAATTTCAAAATTGTAGCTTTGTAAATACGGCTTTGGTGAATTTTTTAAATTTGAAAATTTTTGAATTTTTGAAGTTTGTAAATTTTTGTGCGCCTTTTGCTATTACGGACAAAAGTAGATTTGAGAAACCTAAGAATTTATTTAAGAAAAGATAGTTTAACAAGTTTAGAAGGCATGCGTGAGAAGTAGTTCGCGTGCCAATACAATTTTCCTACGTGTCAGCTGTGGCACGTGTGTCATATGTTCTCCACCACTGGTCTAGTGGTCTTGAGTAGCGTAGCCAAACTTGTGAGTATTTAAACGTACCAATTTGATTCAAACATTTCTAAATATACATGAGTGTGCATTACAAGCCAATACTAATTAAAGTAATCGTTTTTGTGAATTTTTCTCGATTTGAAAGTCTGTTTTTATGTATATTTGCGTGTTTAGTGAATGATATCTGTATCGAATCGTGGAGGAAATAAAGTGGAAGCGGTGGAGGTTTCGAGGAATTTCCCTCGAAACGAAGAAAACGACGTGAAGGGAAATCCGTTTAAAGCTCTGTAAAGTTGCGAAACGGCTCCCGAGCAAATAAGAGCCAATTTGTCTCAGCAAAACCTATCGATTCCACTCCAGCACTGACACCCTCTCACACACTCGCTCATAACACTCACCGCATTCACACTGCAACAATCCAAATCTCATCAGCTTAAACACCGAAGCTATTACTATATAAACACCAATTTCTAGCAAAATATATCGATTACTTGCGAATTATTAGCGAAAATCTAAAACTTTCGCCAAAATATTAAATCTATGAAAATTACAAACATTTTGGTAATGTTTGATTAAGTAGATTACAAGACAATAATTATTAAGATAACTCTATTTTAAACTTCCAATTAGTATATAGAGCAGTTTATAGAGCAGATTCTAGTGATTGGTTTTTGTATCACGGTGCTAAAACCGAAATAAAGTAAAATATTTTTAGTTGACTACTTCGACAATCTGCACTAAGCAAACTAGAAAGATTTCAAGGCACCAATTATTATCAATTTGTAGCTTATACTCTTGACTAACTTTTCGCATATTTTCTCCAAATTCCTCCGACTGGTTTTGGTTTCTGAAAGTAAAGACCAAAGCAAGATAAGACAAAATTTTTGAAATTTAATTAAGTTAGACAACCTGCACTAAATAGTTTTTAACCGATTTCAAGTCGGTATTAATATTCTGCAGATGGCTATTCACTTGGGTTCAATAGAAAGATGTGATCTTAAAAACAATGTGAGTTATCTAGTTCTTGTTTAGTGCCACTAAAGTGGACTGGGGGCTCGTGAATGGCATGCAAATATCTGTTGTGTTTAAACATGAGATTTCTTTGGTACTATTGGAAAAGATTTGATAATATTATAGAGCTAGGGAAAGGTTGAAAATATTTATATATTCAAGCTATATTCCGCTTTAATAAGTTGAAATTAATTATAGTTTATAGTTCATACTTTGGACAATCAGTCGGTAAATTTTTGGCCAAATTTCTCCAATCGTTTGTTTTGTAAAGTCAGAAATAAAGGAAAACCACACCAACCACACAAATACCACACAAATAAAAATTTACAAAACTTGAACGAGCTATAATAACTAAACTAACTCGATTTTGAATCTGCAATTAGTGTTAGTTTATAGCTTATATAAGTGCAATATCTAGATTTGAAGCCACCAATTATTATCAATTTGCAGCTTATACTCTGGACTAACTTCTCGCAAATTTTCGCGAAATTCCTTCTACTGGTTTTTGTTTCTTAAAGTAAAGACCAAAGCAAGATAAGACAAATTTTTGAAATTTAATCAAGTTTGACACCCTGCACTAAATAGCTTGATTCGATTCCAAGTCTTTAATTAATACTCTGCAGGTGGCTATTCACTTGGGTTAAATAGAAATATGTGATCGTAAAAACAATGTTATTTATTTAGTTCTTGTTTAGTTCCATGAAAGTGCTCTGGGGGCTGGTAAATGGCATACAAATATATGTTGTGTTTCAACATGAGATTTGTTTGGTACTCTTAAAAAGACTTAATAATATTATAGAGCGTCGGAAAGGTTGAATATATTTATATATTCAAGCTATATTCCGCTTTAATAAGTTGGAATTAATACTAGTTTATAGTTCATATTTTGGACTTATGGCCGATTCTCATATACGCGATATTCAGCTACGCGACGTCACGCGACATCGCCTGTCAAATAATGATTACATTATTTTAAATGGGCTCGTTCTCACTATGGCTATGGGACGTGCTCATTTTAAACCAAAAATTATTATTTGACAGGCGATGTCGCACGACGTCGCGTAGCTGAGTGTCGCGCATATGGGAGTCGATCTTAACACTCGGTAAATTTTTGCCAAATTTCTCCAATCGTTTGTTTTGTAAAGTCCAGAATAAAGGCAGACCACACCAAGCAGCTATAAAAATATACAAAACTTTGACGAGCTATAATACCTAAACTAACTCGATTTTGAATTTGCAATTAGTGTTAGTTTATAGCTTACAACTTCATCTGTAATATCTGCTAATTTTAATGTTTCCCATATGCGCGACACTCAGCTACGCGACGTCATGCGACATCGCCTGTCTAATAATGATTACATTGTTTTAAATGGCCACGTCGCGTAGCCATAGTGAGAACGTGCCCATTTAAAACAATGTAATCATTATTTGACAGGCGATGTCGCGTGACGTCGCGTAGCTGAGTGTCGCGTATTTGGACAAAGTTTAGATATTCAAAACTACTTAGACTAGTTTCGCATTTATGACTCACATTTTTAGACTACAGTTGATAGTTTGTTGATAGAAATTGTTGAAACCGAGTTTTTCAATTTTCAAAGTATCAAATCAATTTATCAGAAGTAATAAACGTTTAAGAAGTCATACTAACTAAACTGGGAAGCTATATAGACTGTAACTAGTATTAAAATGCAGATTGGGAAAGAATTAGTGAATTTGTCTGCATGCAAATTTTTGCATTGATTTGATCTGTATGGAGAAAAGGTCCATTAACTTTCGGTCCGTCCACCCGAGCTTCCGGTCGTCGAACAACTTCCGCCTCCACTCGTACAATATCTCTTCCCGGTACATTGATTTTTGGTTATCGGCCCGCGATATCAGCACACACACGACGAACCGAAAACCCCGATCGATTTATCGACCGAGAAATTACAAATTATTTAGTTAATTCGATTTTTTACGGGGGGGAATTACCGGACATTATAGTTACATTAGGAGATGCCATCGACTGCCGCCCATTGTTCGCCCGCCGCCACACAAAAGCCGCAAAGCGACAAAAGCTTTCCTCCGACCGGACGGATGTTTCTAATTTCACCTTTGTTACCAAATAGTTTTCAATTAGATTTTAATTTAACAGTTTCAAATAAGCGGCCAAAGGTGTTATCTGCATACTAATTCAGTTCTGGCCATAATAACTCAAACAGGTTAATAATTATTACTCTTCAAAGTTTACTTACATTTATTTGTCTTATCTAGTCTTGTCTGGTCTTATCTGGCCTTGTCTGGTTTTATCTGGTTTTGCCAGGTCTTGTCTAGACTTGATTGGTCTTGTCTGATATTGTCTGGTGTTGCCCCAGTATTGCCTGTTCAGTCTTGTCTGAACAGACATGTCTGTCTAGTCGTGTACGTTCAGAATTGTCTGTAGAGTCTTGTCTGTACAGTCTTGTTTGTCAAGTCTTGTCTGTCCAGTCTTCTCTGTCAAGTATTGTGTGTTCAATCTTGCCTGTCTAGTTTTGTCTGACTAGTCTTGTCTGTCTAGTCTTATCTGTCTAGTCTTGTCTGTCCTCCAAATTCAGGCCTCCAATTTCAAACCCAAACCAATCTTGTGTCCGGCTCTATTAAAATTCTTTCCATCGATAATTGCAGACAATGTTAACGTAATACCATCACGAAGAAGTTGTTGGTATAAAGACCAAGCTGGCTGGAGTTGTTGATCTTGGCTCTGATGAACGCGTCCTTGTCGAAGTCGTATTTAGCACCGATTCCGAATCTGGTGTTGTTACCTGATGAAGACCATGAAAAAAACCATTTAATTCCGGGTTGTGGTGAGAAGTCTTGTCACCACGGTGAAGCTTCCAGTGACTTTCAACCCTTTTAGAAGTTGGTCCTGTACGGAGACTTCTGTGCCCAAGGGGTTGTCGGTGCTCCACTTCTCGGAGCAGGTGAGTCCGTACTCCTTAACCTTGTACTTGGTCTCCAAGAAGCCGAAGATTTTGCCGATCTCCTGGTTGGACGTGCCGCCGGTGTTAAATTCGACGCCGGATGCAGTTTTGGTCTTCACGTCCAGCTTCACCAAGCCGAAGTGGTGGTCTTTAGAGAAAACAAACATCTCTAGCGTTCTTTCCAAGATCTGGATATGGTAGTGGATACATTATGAGTCTTTGTTTCGGACAGTTGCTCTCCTCGAATTGGTCGGCGACGGAAAACTCCGCCGTTGTCTTCTTGTCGGCATTGTGGATCTTCGCGCATCCATCCTCGTAGTCGATCCGGCGGACCTCCGTGCGAAGATGCTTCGAATGGACGGTGATCGTCGGACACTCACATGACCCCATCTCTTACAAATAAATGATACTTTTTTAATCTGTCCAGTCTTGTCTCTCCAGTCTTATCTGTCCAGTCTTGTCTGTCGAGTCTTGTCTGTCCAGTCTTGTCTGTCCAGTCTTGTCTGTCCAGTCTTGTCTGTCCAGTCTTGTCTGTCCAGTTTTGTCTGTCCGGTCTTGTCTGTCCGGTCTTGTCTGTCCGGTCTTGTCTGTCCAGTCTTTTCTGTCCAGTCTTGTCTGTCCAGTCTTGTTTGTCCAGTCTTGTCTGTCCAGTCTTGTCTTTCCAGTCTTGTCTGTCCAGTCTTGTCTGTCCAGTCTTGTCTGTCCAGTCTTGTCTGTCCAGTCTTGTCTGTCCAGTCTTGTCTGTCCAGTCTCGTTTGTCCAGTTTTGTCTGTCCAGTATTGTCTGTCCACTCTTGTCTGTCCAGTCTTGTTTGTCCAGTCTTGTCTGTCTAGTCTTGTCTGTCTAGTCTTGTATGTCCATTCTTGTCTGTCCAGTCTTCTCTGTCCTGTCTTGTCTGTCTAGTCTTGTCTGTCCAGTCTTGTCTGTCCAGTCTTGTCTGTCCAGTCTCGTTTGTCCAGTTTTGTCTGTCCAGTATTGTCTGTCCACTCTTGTCTGTCCAGTCTTGTTTGTCCAGTCTTGTCTGTCTAGTCTTGTCTGTCTAGTCTTGTATGTCCATTCTTGTCTGTCCAGTCTTCTCTGTCCTGTCTTGTCTGTCTAGTCTTGTCTGTCCAGTCTTGTCTGTCCAGTCTTGTCTGTCCAGTCTTGTCTGTCCAGTTTTGTCTGTCGAGTCTTGTCTGTGCAGTCATGTCTGTCCAGTCTTGTCTGTCCCGTCTTGTCTGTCCAGTCTTGTTTGTCCAGTCTTGTCTGTCTAGTCTTGTCTGTCTAGTCTTGTATGTCCATTCTTGTCTGTCCATTCTTCTCTGTCCTGTCTTGTCTGTCTAGTCTTGTCTGTCCAGTCTTGTCTGTCCAGTCTTGTCTGTCCAGTCTTGTTTGTCCAGTTTTGTCTGTCAAGTCTTGTCTGTGCAGTCATGTCAGTCCAGTCTTGTCTGTCCAGTCTTGTCCATCCAGTCTTGTCTGTCCAGTCTTGTCAGTCCAGTCTTGTCTGTCCAGTCTTGTCGAGTCTTGTCTGTAGTTAAATTTGTTCTTTCGCTCACTAGCAATAGATAGTTTAGTTAGTTGGCTAGGTGAGATGAACGTGTTAAACAGTATTTTCCAGTAAATCTTTTCAAAATTCGATTACAAGCGGCTCACCTATCTGCATTTAAGGCTACACCATAATGTAGACTACAGACATCCTCAAACAAAGGCTCGACGATATAATACAATTACCGGGGATTATGTTGTGTTAAAAGGATTTCCTTTCGGGGGTTCGAGTCGATGGATTGCGGAACTTTTCGCCAAAACAAAAAGCGGAATTAGATTCGGGTGTAGTGGTTGAGATTTCTGTGTGTAAAGTGGAAACGATTTGATGAATTCTGGCGAGAATCAGCACGGAAGTGCTTGAATGTTTTAGATATAAAGTGATAGTGATATGAGTCTTCTACTCGTTTTGTTTTAGTTAAAGAGTGTGAATTGATAAAGTTGAGTTTTCCACTAACATGTCTGGGAATTTTGCTTAGGTTTTGTCAAACGAAAAGGTGGATTGTTTTGAAATTTATCACAAAATGTAGTTTGAAATGTACTCTAAATACTAAAACTAATTCCAGTGCAGAATAATTATAGTGTGCGGTAGTTTTTTAATGAATATTCGATATTTCTATCCGAGTTTAGGTTGTGTTTGAATGTGGAAAAACTGTCGAAAATAGATGAAACAAAAAAAAAGCGGAGTAATTAATTAAAAAATAAATGGGTTGACGTGTGTGTGGTGATTTGTGCGCCGTTCCGGTATGGACAGGTGCTCGCCGATGCCACCAAATCGCTCCAAATATTTTCCACACAAAAATGTTTTTGAAATCTAAATAAAACCTTCGGACATGTCTCCTTTCCCATCCAGCGTGATCGATTTAATTGGACCGAAATTAACATTTCGCATCCCCCATTTAACTCGCCATCCATCTCAAAATAGTTGCAGCGATTTAATTCACATTTAGATTTAACTTATGACTCGTTTATTTTTTACCTTTGCAATGGGAGATGCATAAGTAAGAGGGAAACCACATTAGGATAGGAGGCTGTTTGATACTGATTTTTTAGGATTTTTTTTGGGTGGAACAAATTAACTAGTATTTAATCAAATTTTGACATCATTTCATTCATATTTCGAACAATTTCTGTGGATTGTTTTGAATAATTTCAGCCAAAAATAACAAAGTTACGGTGTGATGTCCGCCGAAAGTTAGTAAGTATAATTTTCCAATTGCGTGCAGTGTAGCTATTCCGATTTTCATGTGAAATCAAAAAGGTTTTGATTTTACATTAATAACTTATTTTCTAAGAATATGAACCTCAATGTTGGCGAAAAAATTGAAAATAAAAAATTTTGCTGGTTTTGGAACAATTTATCTTCGATTTTCACGATATTTTTCTCTAATTATGCAAGAAAAAATACTTGAAATACCTTAAAATCATGATATCATCTCACAAGTTGGTTCATATTTTTCGAAATTTTATAAAGAATCATACTATCAATTATTATAATGATCGGTTCTACACTTTTTGAGTTAAATTGCTCGCAAATTTGAAAAAAGTCATTTCGAGATAAACGAGGTATTGATTGCTCCGCTCGAGCCTGTAGCCTGTACCCGATGTACACTCGGTTCTATGCTCATACAATCTAAACGAATGCGAATTTCGATTTGAAATTTTGACAGTGTATTCTTGGATAGTTAAGCTAACGATTTATGCAATAAAAAGAAAATCTGATTTTTTGAACCTCCTAATGTGGTTCCCCCCCTTAATAGATTGCGTTGGAAAGCAAGAGGTATCATCAATGTAGATGGTATATGCTTAAATGTTATATACCGAAATTAACATTTCCCATCCTCTATTTAACTCGCCATCCATCTCAAAATAGTTGCAGCGATTTAATTCACATTTAGATTTAGCTTATGACACGTTTATTTTTTAACTTTGCAATGGGAGATGCATTTAATAGATTGCATTGGGAAGCAAGAGGTATCAATGTAGATGGTATATACTTAAAGCATTTGCGCTTTGTCGATGATATGGTGTTAATAAGCAGCGATCCCAACGAACTAGAGTGTATGATGACAGTACTCCATGAAGCGTGCCTGCGGGTAGAACTAAAAATGAATCGTTTGCAGGAGGTCATTTCCCGACGGATGCACTTAGATTTCCTGAAAAATATCAATTGGTTTCCCAGTTCTCTGCTTGACCGACCAATGTTCCCGATATTTCAGGTCATATCTTGCGAACGGAAGTGGCTAGGAAAATGCAATTAGTATATTTGCAACCAGCAGGGAAAACACTTTCAGACAAACTTTAAAATTTTCGATTTACTTGACAAATAACGATTTTCAGAAAATACTCTATCTCGCATTTCCGGCAGATTTCACGCTGTTATAACTTTTGAACAGTTCACCACAAAGACTTCTAGTCTTCACCAATCGATTCAGCGTCCCAAAATTAGTTGGAAAACGTATATAATATTCCCTAGAAAGCTTTCAGTTAAGAAATTCCATCGACATGGGGAGTGTAGACCGCGGAAACGACGAAATGCAAGAAAATCGATTTTGTCAAAATCGTTATTTTTTGAGTTACGGCAAAATATAAAAACGTTTCTGCAAGCATTTTTGCTGCTGATTACAGATATGCACATTATATTTTGCTAACTCTTTCCGTTCATTATCGCCTGCAAGAATTGAAGATTTTTTTTAGAAATTTCGGCGCTCGAGTGCATTGTCGTCGTGCATTTCGCGCGGGTAATATTAGTGTGTCAATAGGAAAATGACCTGAAAACGATGCCGCAATCCGTTTTCGATTATCTGCAACTATTTCCGAGACATCTGCTTAGCAATTCGAGAATCGGGTAAGTTTCAGTTTGAAATATCTCGACGATCTATTGAATAGTTCTGAACCATTTACATATTGACTTGTTCGTCTTGTCGTGTAGGTTCTGTGTGCCGGAAATGATTTCGCTGCTTTTTACCGTTCTCGAGGAAATCGAAAAAAAACGAAAAAGTACATATTTTTCGAACGAAATGATGGAATATTTGTTGAAAATTTTTTTGGAAATTATTTTCGTGATTTTTTTGTTACCCGAAGGAAATCGAAGTGCTGAAAACGGTTTTCCAGTTTATTTCGCCCTAAAGTTACAAATAAACAAGTTTTATATATTTTGTTTCTGTACACCATCTTGCATTTCCGGCTGATTTGACGCTGTCATATCTTTTGAACGGCTCACCACAGAGACTTCTAGTCTTCACCAATCGATTCAGAGTCCCAAAGTTAGTCGTATATCGTGTATAATATTCCATAGGAGGCTTTCAGTTAAGAAATTCCATCGACACGGGGGTCTAGACCGCGGAATCTCTACAAAATGCGAGAAAATCGATTTTGTCAAAATTGTAAATTTTTGAGTTACAGCAAAATTTAAAAATGTTTCTGAAAGAATTTTTGCTGCTGATTACAGATATGCAAATTATAATTCGCTAGCTCTTTCCGTTTACTATCGCGTGCAAGAATTGAAGAAATTTTTAAGAAATTTCGGCGCCCGAGTAGAAATCTCGGAAAGCCGTGAATATCCCGCGGACAGTCTTATTGTATTAATAGTAAAATGACCTTCTGAAAACGATACCGCAATCCGTTTTTGATTATCTGCAACCGTTTCCGAGACATCTACTTAGCAAATGGAGAATCGGGTTAATTTCAGTTTAAAATATCTCGACGAATTATTAAATATTTCTGGACAAATTACACATCGACTTGTCCGTCTTGTCGTGTAGTTTCTGTATGCCGAAAATGATTTCGGTACTTTTTACAGTTCTCGAGAAAATCGAAAAAATCGAAAATGCACATATTTTTCGAACGAAATGATGGAAAAATTTGAATGAAAATTTTTGTTGAAAATTATTTTCGTGCTTTTTTTTTGGTACCCGAAGTAAATCGTGCCGAAAACGGTTTTCCAGTTCATATCGCTCTAAAGTTACAAATAAGCACGACATTTAGTTTTTCGCTGTTATAAGCCGTCTCTTCGTTTTCGCGTCCAGTTTTTTACAAACCTCTCTGAAACTACAAATCCCAACGAAACCATTTTCGGCACACTGAAACTAGACGACAAGACGAGCAAAACGATGTATAAATTGTTTGGAAAGATTTAATTTTTTACCGCGAAATTTCTAAATTCAAATGTTTGCGAATTTCGACTTCAAAGGTCTGTATCTCGAGAACGGTTGATTAAAAACTGATTGCGGCATCGTTTTCAGGTGCTCTTTTTCCTGCGAATTAACGTAGATTTCCTTAAAAATATTAATTAGTTTCCCAGTTTTCGGCGACCAAATTTCGCGAAGTTTATCTCGATTTTTCCAATTTTATCAAGTCATACCTCGCGAACGGAAGCTGTTAGCAAAATGCAAATTATATTTTTACAACCAGCATTGAAAACACTTTGAGACACACTTTAAAATTTTCCATTCACTTGATCAATAATGATATTTAGGAAATACATTTCCTAGCATTTTCCGCAGATTTCACGATATCATAACTTTTGAACGGCTTGTCACAGAGACTTCTAGTTTGCACCAATTGATTCAAAAACATCTATCGACATTTGTGAAGCAAAACTAAATTATTTTCCGAACAGCGTAACAGCAGCATAAATTTTAACGCAACAATAAGTATTTTATTGGGTCTTATTTACTTTAATTAAATTTTTTTAATTAGAAAGTAACCGAACATAAATCCCAATCTTGCGAAACCTCCCATATAAAATTTCATTCCGGCGAAAAAATGAATTGTGTCTATATAAAACTTAATGCCAAGGTTTCTTGATTCGTTTTTTCCTTCCACGTAGTCCAGAAACCTACGCTTATATTACACGAAACATTCTTGCACTCGCTCACGCTTTTTATTAGACCTAATATTATTAAAAACGACCCAAATTTACTTGCCAAATTTGTTTTTTGTTTTAATAATCCGCACGCGAACTGCGGGAGCGCCCGATATTAAACATCTAATGAGACTTTTTAATAAGTCTAATAACTCTAGCTCGTGTTGTTTACGATTCATCAACACAAACATCTTTATAATATAAATCAAAGTTTATTAACTAATACTTGCTAGATAAATACGAATATCAATATTTAATTTATGTCATTTTATAGAGCATATTTTAAAGTTTATTTTTTGCAAATTTTATGCTATTCTGTTGATTCTCTTTTGTCTTGCCAAAATTATTAGATACACCAACACAAACATTTTTTAAGATTACGTTTGAGAAACTAAATTAGTCAAAGTTTGAAGATGAATAGAGAGTAAAATAATGCGAGATTGACTATGTAGCTAAATCCTTTAAGATTATCCTTTCGCAATTTCTATGAAAATTGCGCGATTCGTTTATGTTCGACAAAGCAATATCTGACACACCAAAACTGAAACTTGAAATTTTGAGAAAATTTGAGAAAGTTTCAGGACTAATACTGGTTAGACTAGTATGGAAATTACTCTATAATTTAGATCGTTTTACAGAGCTTTTAATTTAGATACAAATGTAAGACTAAAACTATCTATTGCGTCTGTGTAGTCGTTTATATATATATATATATATATATATATATATATATATATATATATATATATATATATATATACTAATATTGTAAGTTGTTCGGTTATTGTTTCGGTTATTGTAAGCAGATCGGTTTATTACCAAGTTTAATAAAATCTTAAATGTAAAGCTAAATCACTTAAGATTGGGTTCTTGCAATTATCATGAAAATTACGAGAATCGTTTTAGTTAGTGTCAAAGTGAGAATCTTCTGACAAACCAATACTAAAACTTGCAATTTTGAGGAATTAGTAACCAAAGTTTGAGCAATAATACTAGAAAGACAAGTAGGGATATCGATCTCTAGTTTCCACTCTTTTATAAAGCAAACTTCTAGTATTGTTTTTGGTAATTTTGGTGACAATTTGTCGATTAGTTTCATAAGAACAAATCTGTTTGTATACCGAGGGGTCGGCAAACTCTATAAACTTAAGAGCCACATTTTTATTTAAAATGATTTCAAACTGAATTAAGAGCCACGGATAATGTTTTTTTTTTCATAAAATCATATTTTTGAATTTGCTTCATAATTGGCGATGATTAAGCGCCTGTAGGATAATATTATTGGTGGCCTTTACTACCAAATCCATAACTTGACCAATATCTTCTGGAAATATTTGTGCGCAAAGTTATTCCTGGTAAATTATGCAATGGAAAGATAACACGTCATGATGAATTTTTTCTTTTAAAATTGTGACAAATCCTTTATTGTTACCTACCATACTTTTAGTATGATGGGTTATTGTGTCAATTTGCAATTGACACAATTTAGTAAATGGGATGTGATTTTTCTTCAGACATTCAGTTACTGCATTTGCAACATCTTCTCGTGTTTGACCCTTGCGTGGCAATAATTCCAGGAGTTCTTCTTTAAGGAGTTCTTCGTAGTCCGCTATTGATATGGCTGATGCTAATTTAACGACCTCAACTTGGCATACATTTAATGACATTTTTTTGTCTTATCTCTTACAGTTTTGGCAGACACTGGCAAGCTTTTGATTTTATTCATAATATCTGCTTTATTGTTAAAATTGTGGAAAAGTTTGTCAGCCACATTTTTAAAACAACTTTTAATGTTCTCACTATTAATGAATGGTTTTCCGTTTTTGACGATTTCATCATTCACGACAAAGCTTACCAAGTAAGCATTATTTGCAGACTGCATTCAATAGTTAAAAGAGGAACATACATGTCTTTTTTCAATTCTTCTGAAGCTCTCCAATTGTTATCTCTCTTACTTCACCGAAAGGATAATTCTTTGCAAATATGCTGCATTTACAAATAATTATTTTCGAAATGTCTCTCGACATTAGACTTTTTGTTTTTTGCTGGTTTTCAAGGGCAAATAAGATAAGTTGGAAGACCAGCTTCATTAGGTACAAACGTAAACGATTCAGTCTGTTCAGTTTTGAATTCACGCTGTCGATCGGCAGCAATTTCTTTTTTCTTTTCTTCGAAGCCATTTTGAGTTTTGAGTTTCTGAATTATGCCCCAAAAAGCACAATGTTTAACTTGACTCCGAGACATAATAACTAAAAGAAAAAACTGAGTTCTGGATAATATGTACGAGCCGTGCTTTGACGTTGAGTTATAAACTTGGCGGCGGCGGTCGTAAGACTTCCGAAAAGGAATAGTTCAGTTTTTTTTTGGATTTTTTCTATGTTTTAATATATTTCTGAAGAGCCATAAGCTCACACCAAAAGAGCCACATGTGGCTCGCGAGCCACGCTTTGCCGCCCCCTGGTATAGATCAACAAAAATCAATAAACTTGAGCAAATAAATTAGTCAAAGTTTGAAGATGAATTGAGAGTAAACTAATGCGAGCTTGACTATATAGTCTACACCAGGGGTTCTCAAACTTTTCGAATTCGGGGAACACTAAACTCTGATATATTTTTAAGCGAAACATCTGCAATCTACAATATAATATAAACGTTAAGACGGGGGGCGCGGGTAGCTAACCTTCTTGAAACCAAAAGCTAGTGCTACTAACTCGGCAATTTTATACCACGCAAGTTGAACTTTATCACTTACTTTCATTGTTTTTTCAAATTGCTTGCCTTGCATTTCTAAAAGTCTATTCAAATATTCTTTGTTTTTTATTAAAAGATTTTTATGTTCTGTTTTGAAATGACGCCGTAATTTAGCGGGCGCCATCGCGCTATTGGCAAGTTTCTTTCTGCATGCAATGCAGAGGGGCGTCGGACAATCTGTATTTCCGGTCCAGGTAAACCCAAATTTTAAGTATTCCTCGTCATACAAACTATTATGACATTGCGAGTTGATTTCACAATTTTTCTATTTTCTTCATTCTCTTCAATTCTACTAGCGCTAACAGTAGCATTACTAGAAATTTAAAAAAATTGCAATACAAAGTAATAAATAATGTAGTTCAAAACTAGGTAAGTTTTGATTACCTATTTATTTATTTACCTAATTCAAAAAATGCAAATTGAGAGATTTAAAATTT
Source organism: Phosphuga atrata (assembly GCA_944588485.1). Taxonomy (NCBI): domain Eukaryota; kingdom Metazoa; phylum Arthropoda; class Insecta; order Coleoptera; family Silphidae; genus Phosphuga; species Phosphuga atrata. Next base: position 65,065,821 of record OX155895.1, read on the forward strand.
GAACTGCATATGAGTTACATTTAACACGCGAATATATTGACAAAGATTTAATTAGATTCGTCAAAAGTCGATTCTACAATTGGAGTCTTGCGTAGTTGCGTATGTAAGGCCTACTACATGCTTCATGCACCCTAATAAAAATATTGCTACCTACGTTTGTTGTTATTTAGTAATTAAAACTATCATAGCAAAGAATATGTCATAGCTCAATTCATTCGTCGGAGGGGATTCCCCGTAGCCCTAGCCGCTAGGATGAGGGCCTAGCCAATTGTAGAATTGGATTACGCAAAATTTTGATAACTGCAATCATATTTTTTAATATTGATTTTTTCGCGGGACACTTAAATTTGCATCGCGGAACATTAGTGTTTTTCAACATGCTTTAAGAAACCCTGGTCTACACTACCTCAAAGCTAAAACCTTTAGGATTACTCTTTCGCAATTTCTACGAAAATTTCGCTATTCGCTTTTGTTTGACAAAGCCATATCTAGAGACACACCAATACTGAAACTTGAATTTTTGAAGAAATGAGTAAATATAGTTTCATGACTAATACTGGTTAGACTAGTATGGAAATCAGTCTATGATTTAGACCGTTTTGCAGAGCTTTTAATTTAGATACAAATATAAGACTAAAACTATCTTTTGCGTCTGTGTAGTATTTAGCCTAATATTGTAAATTTTGCATATCGGTTTAATATCAAGTTTAATAAAATCTTAAGTGTAAAACTAAATCGCTTTAGATTAGGTTCTAGCAATTATCATGAAAATTGCGAGAATCGTTTTAGTTTGACAAAGTGAGGATCTACAGACAAACCAAAACTAAAACTTGCAATTTTGAGGAATTAGTAACCCAAGTTTGGGCACTAATACTAGAAAGACAAGTGGGAATATCGATCTCTAGTTTCCACTCTTTTATAAAGCAATCTTCTAGGAATATTTTTGGTAATTTTGGTGATAATTTATCGATTTGTTTCATAAGAACAAATCTGTTTATATAGAACAACAAAAGCTGACAAACTTGTTTAAAAAATTAGTCAAAGTTTGAAAATGATTTCAGAGTAAATTAATGCGAGTTTGCCTATGTAGTCTACACTACCAGTCTACACTATGTAGTCTACACTACCTCAAAGCTAAATCCTTTAAGATTACTCTTTCGCAATTTTTATGAAAATCGCGGGATTCGTTTTTGATTGATAAGGCAAAATCTAGAGGCACGCGAAAACTGGAACTTGCAATTTTGAGAAAATTAGTAAATAAAGTTTCAGGACTAATTCTGGTTAGACTAGTATGAAAATCAATCTATAATTGAACGATCAGACGAGCCCGCCGTAGGCGGGCGACGTTCGATTGTCATTATACGAAACGTCTCGTTTGAAGATAATAATTTGTAGTAATGTCCTCATTGCTAACATTTCACAGTTTTTGAAATTTGGCGAATATTTTTTTGTCATATTTTTAATGAATCAACACACTTAAGCATTTGTTAAGTAAGTGTCTCGTATGGAGACTAAATACTTTTTATGTGATACTGGTTTCGTATGGAAACTCATATATCTTTGTTATACAAATAGTTTTTCCTATGGACAGTTTGTCGTATAAACAGTTTGTTATATAGTCAGTTTGTTGTGTAGACAGTTTGTCATATAGACAGTTTTTGTACAAAAACATACTTAAGTGTGAATGAATCACCACACTTAAGCATTTTTTAAGTAATTGTCTCGTATGGAGACTAAATACTTTTTATGTGATACTGGTTTCGTGTGGAAACTCATATATATTTGTTAAACAGACAGTTTTTCGTATGGACAGTTTCAAATTTGGCGAATATTTTTTTTGTCATATTTTTAGCGATTTTTGTAGTTGAGTTTTCCCTGCAAGATGATCTTGGGTATGTTATTAACGGGTACATGTAGGGAGGGAGATTGATCATTTTCGAACGAGACGTTTCGTATAATCACGATCGGACGTCGCGCGCCTTCGGCGGGCTCGTTTAAGATTTAAGATTTTTAAAGATTTTTTAAGTAAGTCTCTCATATGGAGGTTAAATACTTTTTATGTGATACCGGTTTCATATGGAAACTCATATATATTTTTTCTTGTACCGACCGTTTGTCGTATAAACAGTTTGTCGTATAAACAGTTTGTCGAATGGACAGTTTGTACATGTTGTTTTTGTACAAAAAATATACTTAAGTGCGAATGAATCACCACACTTAAGCAATTTGTAAGTAAGTGTCTCGTATGGAAGCTAAATACTTTTTATGTGATACTGGTTTCATATGGAAACTCATATATCTTTTTTTTTCTACAGACAGTTTGTCGTATAAAAAGTTTGTCATATAGACAGTTTGTCGTCTAGACAGGTTGTCATATAGACAGTTTTGTACAAAAACATACTTAACCCTCCGTTTGGCACATAGTCCGTTAACCTTTGGTTTGGCACATGCGGTCTGGCCAGACCCCAGTATATCTCCATACAATTTATACTTTATTTCTGTCTATATTATTTCTTATATATACTTATTGTCTTATAAATTCTAATTCGTGCAAGTGAAGCAAGTATAATTCACTTTTGAGTGTTCTTGGCACACAGTGCAGACATTTGGTGCAAAAGAAGCTTTTGAGGTGCTTTTTAGGCCGTCAAGTTTTTCGCTTCCTTGAGAACAAAGTTTGCATCCTCTCTTCTTATCCATTGTATTATCACGAATTCGTGCATATTTTTCTTATTCCATATATCACGAATTGGTGCGGCTTTATCAGTTCGCGAAATGCACGTTTACGCCTATCAACAAAACGGATATATCGTAGAAATGCAAGGAATCGCTTATGAGACATAGCTGATCGGAATATAGGTAGGCCGTCTGTATGCCAAAGAAATTGTGATTTTTGCATGTTATTGTTTGAAACTCTAGCCGCCAAAAGTACACCAATAAATGCATATAATTCAGTGCACGTTGGCTCTTTCCAAGCTCTTGGTTATTATCGGGATTTTTCAGATTCCACCTTTGAAATGTATCTTTCGCAAATCGATTCGTTTCGGTGATGATTCGAATCGGAACTGAATTTTGTTCTTTGGGTCCAGCTCGAAAACGCATAATATTGTGATGACACAAACGACCAACATCATTTGCTGGTTCATTTATATTCCTTTTTGTAGCGTCTTTGCCAAGAAAAATTCATCAGTTGTAGCTTGATGATTTTTAGAATGTGCTTCTCTCTCTACTTCCTTCTTCTTCGTCACTGTCTAGAATTTCGTTTGGTTCGATTACCAAATCCTCTTCAATATCAGACGCATCTTCTTTAGGTATATATTCCATATCATTATCATCGTCATCGTCTCTGAATGGATCATGTTCATCATTTTAATAAATCTCTTCTTCAAGATTACAATCGTGAATGAAATTCAGTATCCAAACTTTGTCTACGTAATCGCTTATTACACTTCAAAAAAACACAAGAAAACTTCGTAATTTTTATGAAACAAACAAAATTTTGCAAGATGCATAACTGTTGGCTCGTGAGCTAGATAGACCAAAGGACGATATACGAGTAAGTCAAAACCTCGAGGGCATGCCTCGGGCTGGCGTGAGATACAGAGGAACTAAAAAAAACGCGGTAAAATGTTCTAAATACATTTTATGCTATGTAAAATATATAAGGGTCTGGACAGACCACATCTGCCAAACCGAAGTATATTCAATACATATTCATGTAATTACCCTTGTATGACATGTATCCTTTTATTTTTTCAATTAAATGAAAGCTTATGAAATTTTAGGAAAAGTCAAGGAAATTTAAGTCGATAGCTCAATTAAAATTATATTAAAAAAACAAATTAAATCGAAAAAGGTCTGGCTGGACCCATGCACCAAACGGAGGGTTAAGTGGGAATGAATCACCACACTTAAGGTCCTTTCACACACATCAGTCACGTTTCAGTCAACGTTCCGAATTAGAACCGTCGCCGTCCAATCTCAGTCAAAATAGCGGCTGTGTTCACACCTATCCGTCAGGGTTTTCAAACCTTATTTAGTCATTTTTTGTCTGTCAGATGTGCCCTCGAGCGTAACTATTTTTGTTATGGCGTTTTCGGTGAACGACTTGTCTGTCATAGCATTAATTTTGGACGAAGAAGAGAAAAATCGACAGAAGAAGAAACGAAAATAGGTTCATGGGCATGAGAAAAAAAGAGAAACAGAAGGAGAATTTATCACATTATTTAATGAATTGATCGACGATGAAACCAAATTTGTTCAGTATTTCAGAATGACCGAAAACTGTTTTAACATGCTGCATAATTTAGAGATTGCATTTAAACATCTAACTGACAAATTAGAGCTTGCATTTAAAAAAACAAGATTCTCATTGGCGAAAATCTATAACATCAAACGAACGGGGTACGTTGTGAATACCAGAAAAACCAGCATTACCACACACATCAGTTGAGCTTCCATTCGTAATTGTAGGTGATGAAGCGTTCCCGTTAAAAAAATATTTAATGAGACCTCGATACTCAAAATTCAAAAATCAAAATTTGGGTCAAAATTTGGAAAATTCAAAACGAATTTTTAATTATCGCTTGTCTCGTATAAGAAGAGTTGTGGGGAACGCATTTGGTATTTTATCACAAACATTCAGGATCTATAACAGAAGGATACAGGCTATCATTGTCACATCAAGGTGGAAATGCAACACGGGAGACTTTTCAAGTTAGAGAAGAGTTTAAAAAGTTTAAGTCGTAGAGTACAGGGTATTTTCGAACACATTCAATTTCTCATCATCACTTATTTTCACTTTTCAAATAACTTCTCGGATCTGACGGAACGGTGACGTGACGTGACTTATGTGTGTGAAAGGACCTTTAAGCATTTTTTAAGTAATTGTCTCGTATGGAGACTAAATACTTTTTATGTGATAATGGTTTGGTGTGGAAACTCATATATCTTTAGTAGGGAAAAATGTCACGTTCTGGACCAGCCTTCTCATGGAGAATTTGGAATCATGAATGGAGAAAAAAGCCTTCTTATGGGAATTTACATGGGCAGCCTAGTTATGGACGTTTTACATGTGCCAGCCTTGAACAGCTTTTAATCAGCTTTAAACAGCTCTCAATCAGCTTTAAACAGCTTTCAATTTAAAGTTGTTTAAAGCTGATCGAAAGCTGTTTAAAGCTGATCGAAAGCTGTTTAATGCTGATTGAAAGCTGTTCAAGGCTGGCACATGTAAAACGTCCATAAGTAGGCTACCCATGTAAATTCCCATAAGAAGGCTGGCCCTATGTAAATTCTCCATAAGAAGGCTGGTCCAGAACGTGAGATCTTTCCCTACTATCTTTGTTATACAGAAAGTTTGTTGTATAAACAGTTTGTCGTCTGGACAATTTGTCATATAGACAGTTTTTGTACATATTTTTTTTGTGCAAAAACATACTTAAGTGCGAATGAATCAACACACTTAAGCATTTGTTAAGTAAGTGGCTCGTATGGAGACTAAATACTTTTTATGTGATACTGGTTTCGTGTGGAAACTCATATATCTTTGTTATACAGACAGTTTTTCGTATAAACAGTTTGTCGTATAGACATTTTGTCGTCTGGACAATTTGTAATATAGACAGTTTTTGTACATGTTGTTTTTGTGCAAAAACGTACTTAAGTGTGAATGAATCAACACACTTAAACATTTTTTAAGTAAGTGTCTCGTATGGAGGCTAAATACTTTTAATGTGATACTGGTTTCGTATGGAAACTCATATATCTTTTTTGTTATATAGACAGTTTTTTGTTTGGACAGTTTGTCGTGTAAACAGTTTGTCATATAGACAGTTTGTCGTATGGACAGTTTGTCATATAGACAGTTTTTTGTACATGTTGTTTTTGTACAATGAAAAAATAAAAAACATACACACTTAATCATTTTTTAAGTATCTCGTAGGGAGGTTATATACTTTTTATGTGATACCTGCATTTCCATTCTGAATTTTATCAGTGGTTTTATTTAATTCTGCCAGTTTACAAACGACGTTTTTGAGGTTATCGATCTGTTTTTCAATTTTTTTCAATTCTTTCATCCGTTTTTTGTTTCTTCCTATCTCTTTTCGTGATCGTGAACATGATTTTCCCTTCTTCTTATCTCTTGACATTATAAACCATTATAATAAGATTTGGTATTTTTTGCACTTGGAGTACTCAGTACGTGTGAAACAACGTGTCAAACACAACGAACAAATATGCAACACCAGGCTAGGCACCAAACTCTAAAAAGTGTGAAATGTTAGCAATGACTAGCATTACTACAAATTATCATCGAGAACGAGACGTATAGTATAATTTAGTTCGTTTTACAGAGCTTTTAATTTAGATACAAATGTAAGACTAAAAATATGTATTGCGTCTGTGAAGTCATTTCTATATGGTCTAATATTGTAAGTGTTCAATATCGATTTAATACCAAGTTTAATAAAATGTAAAGTGTATGAAAACAAGTGCACGTAGCGAGATAATAAATCAAACATTCCAGTTTATTATTTCCCGTCTATTTTCCTCCTGTACTTTGCGGAAAACGCGCAGTCAAATATCATTTCGGGAGCGTTCAAGATTAAATCTTCATGTGCATGCAGAAAAACATGACAGAGACGGGTAGTTATAGACACGGAGCGATAGACAGAGAGGGAGGTATAGAGATGTAGACCTAGTGCATAAGCATATACACTTCAAAAAAACTAACGTTAATAATTCTGTCTTTATTGTTTCAGGTACGTAGATAACAGTTGCTGTGCGGGAATAAGACGTCGTGAATTAGTAAGTAGAGATGTGGAATATGTTGCAATGGTGCTGTACAGCTTGGATAATTGTTTGGTTGATGTAAGACAGGGTGGATTAGTAATTAGACAGGATTTAGGATAATTTGAATGGCTGAGTGTTTCGCTCTAAGATTGAAGATTCGATAATTTAATTTAGGTGTTAATTGGTTTACTGAATTCGCTATTAAATGGTCTAAACTGAATTCTTCTATCTTAATTACAGCCGTTCAAGTGCGAATAGACGTTTTTACCATTAAGCGCATCCGCTAAGTTTGAAAGGCGGGAATATGAAAGTTTCGGGCACATATTTAATTTTACGTCAAAAAGTTCGGGCACTTTTTGATGTATAACATGGCGAAAATTGACTCATGTGCACAAAAAAATTTCAACTATGAAAAGGTCTATTGTGCAGTTTTTAGTTTTGTTGATGTAATAAAAAAAATGGGGAAATTGGCAATGTGCAGTGATTAGTTTACTAATTTTTGTAATAAATAATTCTAACTAGATCTTTATAACTTGAATATTAACTTAAATGCAGTTTATTAAAATTGATGTTTGCTTAGGTTAGGTTAGATATTTGGTTATGTGTAAAACAATAGTTGAATATTTAGTTTTTTCGTCATATTTAGACACTTACTGCAAACACCAAAACTAATTTGAAACTACAATTACTACAATTTTTAAAGAATTTCAGTTTAACAATTCAGTTCGTGAAGTTTAAGTCTTCTAGTTCCACTAGATGAAACGTTTTAGTTTGTTGGGTATTATTACTCGTTCCGTTTACTACATGCACGCTGAATCTAATATTTCCACCTTGCTTACTCCACCAGAAACAAGAGAAAATTCACCGGTATATTGATTTCGCAAATAACTTTGAAGTTTGTTAAAGAAAGGAATTTAACTAGAACGTGATTTTACCTGTTCTTGTCTGTTTACTTTTATCTAGTTAAATTAATTCTCGTAAAATCTGTGTAATTTGTGAATTTGAAACGGAAATCTGAAGCAGCAGTAGTGTAACTAGCTAGGCCGCAGTGTGGCTTTCCTCCGTTGTGTGTTTGCGCATTTGAACGGAGCAGACGGACCGTGAAGCAAAATGTAAAACAATATTTCCGAAACAAAAACGCGGCGGTGGACAATGGGGAGGAACAAAAGAGCGAAAATATTTGTCGACCAGCGTTTGTTTCATAAAGCGGTAAACGATGCGTGGATGTTTTTCCGAGCAACATTCTTACGAGTACGTCAAAAAGGCAATTGCTCACTAGATAGACAATGAGCTGGCTGGCGTCTGAGTTTCCCCTACTAGCGCTTTCTCTCACTTGCCCACTTGTTTCTACTACTTGCACTTAAAACTAAATACAAAGAAAAGCTTAACTTTTCAGCTTGATATCTCCAGCTTGATATATACGATCACTTTTTAAGGTAGACAAGACTTTTTAAGACAATGTTCTCGTTTTAAATCGAATTCTCATACTTTATTCAAGATGGAACTACCAAATTTGATACACATATAGTCAACTAAATTATCTAGTAGACATAGATATCTATTATAATCTAACTGAATTATTTCCAGAGTTAGCTAACTCAAAACTTTTGAAAGCAAGATACTCTACTAGTTTGTAATCTAGTTCTGGTAGATTAGTCAGGATAAAACTTCAAAAATTAGTACACATGCAGTGAACTAAATTAACTAGTAGACAAAGATATCTATTATATATTAACTAAATTATTTCCAGAGGTAGATACTCAAAACTTATGGTTCTTTCAAACTTAGATACTCTACTAGTTTGTATTCTAGTTCTGGTAGATTGGTCAAAATAAAACTACAAAATTTAGTACACATGTAGTGAACTAACTTAGCTAATAGACACAGATATCTATTGTATTCTAACTAAGTTATTTCCAGTGTTAGGTAACTCAAAATGTATAATTTGAAACCTAGATACTCTATTAGTTTGCAATCTAGTTCTGGTACGTTGGTCAGGATATAACTTCAAAATTTAGGACACATGAAGTGAACTAAATTATCTAGCAGATGCAGATATCTATTATATTCTAAGTACATTATTTCCAGAGTTAGTTAACTCAAAACGTTGGTTCTTTGAAACCTAGATACTCTACTAGTATGTATTCTAGTTTTGGTAGATTGGTCAAGATAAAACTACAGATTTTAGTACGCATATAGTGAACTAAATTATTAAATTATCTAGTAGACACAGATATCTATTATATACTAACTAAATTATTTCCAGAGTTAGATAACTCAAAACTTATGGTTCTTTGAAAGAAACATACTCTACTAGTTTGTAATCTAGTTCTGGTAGATTAGTAAGATAAAACTTGAAAAATTAGTACACGTGTAGTGAACTAATTTATCTAATAGACACAGATAACTATTATATTCTAACTAAGTTATTTCCAGTGTTAGATAACTCAAAACGCATGGTTCTTTGAAACCTAGATACTCTACTAGTTTTCAATCTAATTCTGGTAGATTGGTCAAGATATAACTTCAAAATATAGTACACATTAAGTGAAGTAAATTATCTAGTAGATACAGATATATACTATATTCTAACAAAATTATTTCCAGAGTTAGATAACTCAAAACTTATAGTTCTTTGAAAGCTAGATACTCTACTAGTTTGTAATCTAGTTCTGGTAGATAAGTCAAGATAAAACTTCAAAAATTAGTGCACATGTAGTGAATTGAATTATCTAGTAGACACAGATATCCATTATATTCTAACTAAATTATTTCCATAGTTAAATAACTCAAAACTTACTTAACTTAACTTACTATCTATTATGTACTAACTAAATTATTTCCAGAGGTAAATAACTCAAAACTTATGGTTCTATGAAAGCTAGATACTCTACTAGTATGTATTCTAGTTCTGGTAGATTGTTCAAGATAAAACGACAAAATTTAGTAAACTAAATTATTTAGTATACACGGATCACTATTGTGTTCTAGTTAGATTATATTTAATGGGATGCAAATTTGTCGATTATAGAAATATGCGATGGTGTGTCTATTTTTGTCAATAAAAATAAATATGCAGACTACATGGATGTAGTGTGGATGTAGTGGGCACGCGCTGCCACAATAAACACCGAAAATGATTAACGCCGGCTTATAAATAAACCGAACCCAAAAATAATGCAACAGCAACGGAAAATAAAAGGCCGTGTGGTAACAAAAATGTTTCGACCTAGAAAACGCAAAAAACCTTATACAATGTATCCGTTCCACATCTACATACTAACACTCGATTACTTTCTATCGCCTTGTACGACTCGCACACGTTCACATCGCCGTTTCAAAACAATTGAAAACTTTTTTTATCATCATTGACTAACACTACGTTCTAACTTCGTCTGTTGACTAATACTGGATGTACAGAAGCCTCGGATATTCAGAACTTTGAACGGGGAAACGCTTTTTCTTTTATTCGCGCGGATTTTGGGTAAATATTTGCGTTTTAAATTCGGCGACGGGGAAACCGGAGTAATTGCTGACGTTAATTAATGCCCGACACGTTCTGCAAACTCCGCCAGGGCGTCTCGATCTAAAAATTCTTGCCAAAAAGGAAATTGCGGAATGTTCTAGGTTTCTATCCTCATTACCTAACTCAGTTCACTCTATACATTGGCCAGCTTTAAAGATCAATAACTGTACATTTATTAGTTCTACTTTTGCCAATCTACGAGAATTAGATTCATATTACTGGACTATCATTTATCAAAGAATCTATTTAAATCTATCATCTATCAAAGAAGTTAGCTAACTCTGAAAACAAGACTAGACAGACAAGATTAGACAGGCTAGACTAGACATAATACTAGACAGACAAAACTAGACAATCAAGACTAGACAGACAAGACAAGACAGACAAGGCTAGACAGACAAGACTATACAGTCAAGATTAGACAAGCAAGGCTAGACAGACAAGACTAGACAGACAAGATTAGATAGACAAGACTAGACAGACAGGACTATACATATAAGACTAGACATACAAGACTAGACAGATAAAACTAGACACAAAGAATTAGACAGAGCAAACTAAACAGATAGGACTAGACAGACAAGACTAGATATCCAAACTAGACAGACAAAAGTAGACGGACAAGACAAGACTAAATATAAGAGTAGATAGATGAGACTAGACACACAAGACTAGACAGACAAGACTAGACAAAAAAACTAGACGAACTAAAATTCGGCAGGCAAGTCTAGACAGACAAGACTGTACAGACAAGACTGTACAGATAAGATTTGACATACAAGGCTAACAGAGAAGACCAGACAGACAGGACTAGACAGACAAGACTAGACAGAGAAGACTTCATGATTTTATCCAATTTGTATTTTAACTAATCTAGTATTGACTGTCTAGTTTAATTTTAATCGTCTAGTCTAGTCTTAGCTGTCTAGTTTAACTTTCACGGACTAATCTAGTCTTCACGATCTAATTCAGTCTTTGCTATCGTAGCTAGTCTGAATAGTCTGGTCTTGACTGTATAGTCTGGTCTTGACTTCATATTCTAGTTTTGATCAGACTATAGAGTACAGATTCTAGTATTGAATGTATAGTCGAGTCTTGATTGTTACTAACCTAACCTAGTCTAGGTCATAATCGATTTTCTAACCTTGATTGCTAGCTAAGTATTAAGACTACATAGACTTGTTGTATATCACTTCAAAGCTAATTTAATCTAGTTTATAGCATATTAAAAAATTAGCCTACTAGGCACCACCTGGCTCGTCTTAACTCTCAGCTAGGGTCTTCTGCTTTTTCTTGGCCCAGTATGCCTTCATCTTCTGGCTGTGAGCTTGCTTCGTCTCATCCGTTCATTTAGGTCTGGTAGTGCCTGTACACTTCTTGCTTGTGAGAGACAGTGGGAAAACTCCCTGCAGGATGGCCTGTCGTTATTGAGCTCAGTTTTCGGTTATCTGTAATGGCATCTGCAGTTCCTTTATATCTGATTGAGGTGAACCACTAAGAATAGAGGTAAACCACTAAGAATAGAGGTGAACCACTTGGCTTTGGACGCCTTTCCCCTACTTGTGACTGTGAGCCTAGTGATCCTCTTTGTGAGCCCAGTCGTCTTTTCCTCATACTTGTGACTATGTCTTCTTGATGTTCGTAGAGATGATTAGATAGAGTTCGATAGAGATGATGTCTTGATGTTCGTAGAGCTCGTTATTGTGCCTGATTATGTAGGTACCGTTTTTCTCTCTTATGGTTTCTAGTATTCTCCTCAGGATCTTCCTCTCTTTAAGTTCTTATTTCCTGAGTGGGCCCTTTCGATTCATCAAGAGTCACTTACAAGGGGGCCCTGTCAACTGGTCAACACCGATTTGGCCCAAATTTACAGTATATGTAGGGCTTGACTATGAATGAAAGTGACGCAAGCGGGAGGGCCAGATGGCGAAGCGTTAAAAAACTCCCGACTACCGACAACTCATAAGCCCCCTATGTTAGCATAAATTTCAATGGCCGGTCAGCGCAGCGGTAAAAGCTCGGGTTCATAGTACAAGGATCGCTGGTTCTATTCCCCGTGAGGACGCTCTTTTTTATTTACAATTTTTAAAATGACCTTTATGGTTAAACTACATTATGAATCCCGCTTGCGTCACTTTCATTTAAAGTCAAGCCCTACATATACTCTAAATTTTGGCCAAATCAGTGATGACGAGTTGACAGGGCTCCCTTGTTAGAGGCACAGAGTGCAGAGGGTCTTACTTCCGAGTTGTAATGCTTTAGTTTTATCTTCTTGGATAGGTACTTGGAGGTATAGATTAGAGATGAGCATTGGACGAGTTTTTCGTCCCAGATCCCATCCCGTGGGACGTATCCCTGTCACTGTCCTATCCCATCACTTTTTCTTTGCACTGTCCCTCAAACTTAAAATTTTCGTCCCATCCCATTCATCTTATCCCATCCCCATCGTGTGGCCCGTCCCATTCATCCCATTTTTACCATACAGCAGATTTACTTTTTGGTTTTTCGACAATGAATAATTCTTTTTCGTCGCAAACGGATTGGAAGATTTTTCAGGAAGTACATCGTTATCCCAGAAATCTCCTGAGCTAGACATGTATTAATTAAATTTTCAATCTAATCGTGGTTAAAAATGGTTAAAAAGAAATCTGCACCATTTTCAAGGACAAAATAGAAAAATATATAATATATAAAAAATATATATATGCGCAAGTGCGTGGGTCCCATGGCTCAGGGATACCATGCTCATCTCTAGTATAGATGTTCTTACAGGAATGATAGGCCCTCTCTAACTTGGTGCACCTGGCATCTATGGCCACGGTTTCGCTCTCGCTTGCTGAGACCCAAAGTTCCCGAGTACCTGACTGCAGGAACTTTACAGATATTAATATTTCCTAGTGGGATTGTAGAAGAAGAAAGTGAAGACAAGACACTTCCTTGTCCTTTTGGAGCCCCTTCTAGTTTCTTCAGCAAGCTATAGGACCGCTTTTATTACGCTGATAGTGGATCTGCCCTCACTAAATCCAAATGCCCTGCTTGATATTGCTGATCAACTCAGTCTTCTGTATGTTGACCCTCAAGCCGGGTTTTGCCGCAACATTGTAAACGCTCTGTAGTTGATGAATAGCCTCCTTCATGCTGTTGGCCAATAGGGTGAGATCATCATTTTACATTGAGGTTGTCTTTCTTGTATCCAAGCTTCAGGCTTGCTTCTGGTGACAATGTGGACGTCCATCGTCCATTCTCTTATGATTTTCTCCAATACACAGTTGTAGAGGATGCACGAGAGGCCACCCCCTGCCTGACTTCTGTGAGGACGGGTTAGCTCGCGGAGAGTTCACCCCTGAACTTGACTTTGGAGGTGGTGTTCTTCAGGGTAGCTTGGACCAGTCTGGTAATCTTCTTATCTACACATAGTTCTCACAAAGTCGAGCAGAGGGTCTGCCGATCTATTAAGTCGTATACCTTTTGGAAGACTACCATAATGGCTACCCAGGGGTATCCCCATCGGCTCCTATATGAGAGGATTGTTTTGAGGTTTTGAATCTGTTCTCGCACAGAAACCAGCCTGGTATTCACCTAGTTGGGAGTCTAGCGACTCTATTTTGTAGGACTTTAGAGAAAATCTTGTAGGTTATAAGCCTCTGTAGTTGTTGAGGACAGTTTTAGTTCCTTTATTGTGTAGTGGATGGATCACAGCGGAGGTCCATCACTCTGGGAAGACCTCTGTTCTCCAAATGTCCTGAATGATCTGGGTGATGCCGATGATGACTGGTCATCTACGTGCTTCCACATTTTTGCAACTATACCATCTTCACCTGGGGCCTTTTTGTTCTTAAGGTCTTTGATCATCTTTTCTATTTTTTCCCTGTTGGGCGGTACAGAGTCCTGGTTCCTAACAGCTGGTTCGTCGAAAGCAAGTCTCTCTTTCGGTTGTTCTGCGTTGAGGAGTTTCTGGAAGTATTCTTAAAAGGACCGTTTTTGCTGAGACTGCGAGAGCCAGGTCGTCCGCGAAGCCAATGAGTGTGGCACCCTCCGGAAGTTTCAATCTTAGGACGCGATCATTTAAGATGTACCATAAAGTAGGGCCTAAAACTAAACCTTGTGGGACCCCGATACTCAGTTCTCAAGTTCTCAAGTTCATTCTCAAGTTCTGTCTTTACCGAAACCCCATGTGCCTGTGAAATCAGTATTCTATTATCGAAATAGCTCTTAACATGCGCAGGAGGTAAGGTTATGGCACATTAGGGCACAGTGCTAGTGCTATGCTATTAAGGCACAGTACTAGTGCTATGATTATAAGGCACAGTGCTATTCTTCTTTCGGTTAGTTCCTTCATTATTATTTTCCAACTAGCACTGTTAAAAGCGTTTCTAAAGTCAAATATATTTAGTGCACATATCTTCCTTGTCCTTTTGGTGCCCCTTACAGCTTCTTCTGCAAGTTTTAGGACCGCTTATATTGCGCTGATACTAGATCTGCCCCCTCTGAATCCAAATTGTCTCCTGTCGTCCAAATCGCACAATCCGATTCCTGCCTCAAGTCCTCTTTTAAATCTGTCCACCAGGAACTTCCCCAGCGTGTCCAGAATACACAAGATACTATGATGAATCGTCTAACGGTTTGTCACTCTTGCGGAGCAGGACAAGCCTTGCGCACTTCCATATCTTGGGACAGTTCCCGGCACTTAGTTCTGCATTCATTATATCTAGAACAAATTTTGATTGATCGAGGGCCGCGATTTTAATAACCTCAGGCAGGATGCCATTTGGGCTTGTAGCTCTACTGTTCTGGATCTGGTCTTTTACTTTGGTGAGTTCCTCTTCGATAAATAGCAGTATCTCATTAACCTCTGGTTGTTCCAGACAAAAGGTTCATGTTGTGGGAACAGTACATCTACAACTCGTTTCAGGTCATTCATTGGCATTTGAGTGTTTGGCGATAGCACTTTAAGTTTCTTCTTGCACAGCATTTCCCCATGAAGGGGAAGGGAAGGCATCTCCCCATCTCCCCATATGTCCATGTCGGGTTTTAGCCAATGTGATTGCCTTTTGTGATGCCTTTTGCTTTGGTTATTGCCTGTCTTAGTTCTCTTTTTCTGCTTCTATAGAGGTCCGTTAGCATTTTGAGCTTTTCATCAACGTCTTTTTTTAGTTTTTTCGCTGACATTTTCTTCTAGCAGCAACGCACGAGGCCCTTAAGTAAGATATTTCATCTGACAACCAGTATACCAGCTTCCTCCTAGTTGGTCCACCTTTCTTGGGCAACGTTGAGTAACATGACCTGAACAAGTGTATCAGCATTTTTAATTGTAGTAGGTACCTGCAATTTCCTGTGCCTGACTAATTTTTAGTGCCTCTATGTTAAGGTATTTTGTACTCCATCCGTTCCGTTTTCCTTGTTGTATGTCTTCCCTTGCTAAGTCCGCTTCTATTTTATATGATATGTATCGGCGATCGCTCAGGGTTCCATGGTTGAGTACCTTCCAGTCTTGGGTCCTGTTTCCGATGTTAAGTCAGATCTATTATGGAAAACGCATTTCCCCTAACTGTGTGTGTCCCTTGGTTCCTGTGTCCTGTGTCCCTTGTTCAGAAAAACTACGTGTTAAGTCAGGTCTATTATGGAACGCGCATTTCCCTTAAATGTTTGTGTCCCTTGGCTCCTTGGTGTCCTGTGTCCCTTGTTCAGAAAAACTACTGTATCCCTAGGTTCAGAAAAACTACGCCCAGCTCCGCTGCCCAATCTATAGCGGTATCTTCTCTGTTGTCTATTAGTGGACAACCCCTGTAGGGAGATTTAGCGTTGAAATCCCCTGCTATGACGTTAGGTTTTTTGTTTTGCTTTTTGATATCATGGCTTAGCGTTCCTCCGCTAGCAGGTCTATGTGTTTAAAAAATAACAGCTGTACACGGTGAAGTGATCCAATTCCACCCATACAAACCCTGTACCGCTTCCTGATTTTATTGGCGTTTTGTTCTTGTTCATGACCATAATGGCAGTGTCTTTTCTCTCGTCTGTGAACCAATCACCACTGCTAACAATTTCTTTTATTTGGTTCGCTTATTACAAATATGTCCGACTTGTTTTTTCTATTGCCGTTGCAATGAGAAGATCGTGCGCTGCACGGCATCTCATTAACACCTAACCACCTGACATACGTCTCTCAGACCCAAAGCAGCAGTAATTTTCTCACCTGAGACGTATGGCAGGTGGTTAAGGGTTAAATTTCTGACAAGACTAGACAGACAAGACTGGACAGACAAGGCTAGACAGACAAGACTAGACCATCTCATTTCGCCTGGTCCTCACTTCGTTAATGGGTGATGTTGATCTTCATTCGCTGCATTTCTTAGATGGCCTTATTAATGTTCCTTGTTTGCGCCATTGTACACACATTCCGCGTGCAGATTCAAGGCAAGTTTTCGAAATGTTTCTTACTTGTTTAGAATTGTGCACCGCGGTCTCCCTCGGAGATCCTATTGGGTGACTTGAGCCTCCGGAATGTTTTGGTGTGATCATAGCTTAACATATAATCTGACTTGAAATTATCACCAAGGGGCTTTAATGTGATGCTTTCTCTTTACCTTCCACATCTCTCTCCCTTGACGCACATTAGGTATTAGCGTTCTTACACCTTTAATACCTCTAAATGTGCGCAACTATCATTTCTCAAAGAATCTTAAGTTTTGAGTTGGCTAACTATGAAAATAATCTAGCTAAGACATTCTAGGTTTCTGTGTCTATTAGCTTATTTAGTTTACTACATATGTATTCAATTTCATATTTATTTCTTGACTAATCTACGAGAACTAGAGCTTTTTTCTACGTATTCTAATTTAGTTCACTACATATGTAGCTATTGTCCAATTCATATAATTTTTTGTGTCTTTCGTGTTTTGTGTAAATTGGACGGTCGAAGCCGGACAATACGTCGAGGGTTGCGTTAATGAATTAAACGTTCCCCGTCGCACTCCCCCGACCGATACATTATCGCTCGACACGTTACAATTTTAATTTCTCCAAACCTTTGCTCCGATAAAAACTCATTTCGATCAAACAATTTCAATTTCCAGAATACAATAAAACATTTTCGCGTTTCAATCATTTTTTTTTAAATTAAATTCCCTTAAAAAAAGAAACTTTTCCTTTGCCAAAGCATGACAATAGCCTTATTCACGAGAAAGATATTTAGGAAAACTCATATTGTTACAATATTTTTAGTTCTAGTTACAAGTTGTTTAATTGTCTTAAAACTCAGTTGTTTATAAACTTAATAAAGTCGGAACACAATATTCAACCTTTCCGAAGCTCTATAATACTAATGAGTCTTTTTAGGACTACCAAAAACCAATTTCATGTGAAATTCGTTTCTCATCAGTACAGCTTTACTTTTATAAATAACAATTTGTAAACCACTTTAAACCACGTTCATAAAAGTAAAGCTATACTTATGAGAGATAAATCTCGGAACGCGTCTATAGATGGCTATCCACTTAAAGTATTGGAAATTTCTCTAATCAGTACAGCTTTGCTTTTATGAACAACAATTTGTAAACCACTTTAAACCACGTTCGTAAACGCAAAGCTGTACTGATGAGAGATAAATCTCGAAATGCGTCTACAGATGGCTATCCACTTAAGTTTTTGGAAAGACATGATCTTTCAATGAAAACAATGTTATTTTTCTTTTTTGTTGAGTGCCACGAAGGTGATTACTGAAAGCTATAAAATAACTGACAAATTTCACAAGACATTTGTTTTTGGTAGTCCTCATTAGTATTATAGAGCTCCGGAAAGGTTGAATATATTTACATATTCAGGCTGTGTTCCGATGTTAATAAGTTTATATGATTATCTATAATATAGCATAGTTTTACCAATTCTAAATTATTAGTTTATAATAAAATGTCATTTTGTGACTGTGTTTTTTTGTTGTGAATTGATTGATGTCGAAATTATAAGGGTTAGTTTATTGGTTGTCGAGTTATTGTTAAAAATGTGTTGTGGGTTAGACTTATCAATATGATAATCGAGTTTGTTTGGAAGATTCGTGCATAATGTCGCGAAAGTTTTTTTCGAATAATTGTGGAGTCGTTCAACTTAGGAAAATCGTTTTGGTATGAAAATAACCGGAAAAAGGAAACATATTCTTGAGTGTCTTGGAATTGTGAACGGAAAGTGTAATAAAATTACGCTTGCAAATTTTTGCAAGATTACTTAAAAAAAGATTGCAGAGACAAGGACGTGTTTAAATTAAAAATTAACATTAAAAAAGCGAAATATTTTAATGAAAGAATAATATCAAGACGTAATTATCGCAATAAACGCGAAATTCTCTCTCGCGAATTTACGTTTTTTTTTGTTTTCCCTTCAGAATTAATTGAATTCCCTCTTGGCCCCGTTGAATATTTCAGGGGAGAAAAAATCCGCAGCGGAGCGTACTCTCTGCCCACTATTTATTAAACCTAGCAATTCCTCCAGAAGAATTTAGTTTTGGAATATTTACAAACTTAATGGACAAAGCTTTTACACTAATGCAAATAGAATGTTCGCAGCGAACCCATTGTAACTCATTCCCACTAACCCGCGATAATAAAATTCAAAACTAGAAACAAAGATCATTACAGAAAGTAAACTAATTAATTACCCGCACCACTCAGTTTTCCGTTTATTTTGCACAAAAGTTGCGTCACCAATGTTGTGTGTCTCCAATAGATTCATCGCTAATAGTATTTAGTGTGCGTAATAATATTGGATGAGATGGCAAGGGTGAACCTCAAGTCCCGTGTTATCCGCTTGTTCTACAAAGTTAACATGTTACCGACTCTCCCTCCCCGTTCCGAATATTATTTATGATCCGAACGAGAATTAACGTCCCTCCAAAACTCACAAATAGAGATATATTGCCCACTATGACCCAGCAGTCTCAATCCTTCGGGGAAAACTCCGAAAAGTTAAATCTTCAAAATGTGACGAATAGATACAATTATATAATATCTATTTAGTAATGATATATAACTTTATTGGTTCTATACAAGTAATCGGGTTTATGTATCTATAGATTAATTGGTTTTCGTAGTCTATAGAGTACGTAGGGTTTATGTAATCTAAAGACTAATTGGTTTTCGAAAACAGTACACCATTGTTTAATGATTTAGATATTCTAAATATTGTAATGCAGAAGGAATAGACCTATTCATAGTTTTCATAGTCAATTTCCGCCATGTTTTTGTTTTCCGGGCACTTTTTGACGTATAACCAGTGAAAAAAATGTGCGAGAAACTTTCATATTCCCGCCTTTTAAACATGGCGGACGCGCATGCGCTTAACTAACCGTTATAAGGTCTATTACGTGTATTTCTAAAAAAGATATTTAAAAAAAAATACACAATATTTGCAATGGAATTACTACTTGTTTTATTTCTTTAAATGCAGTTATTTCTGATATTATTTAAATTGTTCTGTTTAATGGTTTCCATGTAATTTTTAATGTGAATTCATTTGGTGCTAAAATTATGTCGATAGCTTTATTAATTGTCGGGATATTGTTGAAAAGGTGGCGTGTGTCGTGTCTCAAGGTCACAGTTGTACTTTTTTTAAGTTTTCTGTGGAAATGCTTTGAAAGTTTTTTACGGATAACTTTTGAGTTTTTTGGAGCAGGAAAATTGTTTTAGTATCAAAATAACCGGAACAGGGTATTTTATGAAATCTATGATAAAAAAATTGAAAAACAAAAAAATCTATAAAAAGCCTTAGTTTTAATTATTTTTTAATAAATCTGTAAACTATTGATTTAGTCTGAAATTTAGTCTGTATTTGAATTAGATTTAGTCTGAAACTTTTAAATCGATATAGAATAATTTAAGTGTTTTTGCAAAAATTTGCCATGAAAAGTTAAGAATATTTAAGTTTTTCAAAATCTGCAAATTAAAGTGTTCTCTGCAAATTAAAGTGTCTGCAAATTAAAGTGTTCAATCACTCAAAAACACCGTAAATATTATATTTTAACACAAATCTTGCTTCTTAGCCTTAATAACAACCAAGTTATTTAAAAAAATCGAAAAAAGATAATTTTTAAAAATCTCGTTTCTAGTAGTTTTATTTCCTCAAATTTTGATTATTTACAGAAACAATTCAATTATTTTGAATAATGAATGTCATGTATTTTTTCCTTGTGAATCGGTTGGTGTTCAATTTTTATCGATAGCTTTATCTGTTCTCAAGTTATTTTCGAAAATCTCTCCGGTATCAAGTTTTTCCGGTAACAGTCGTATGTTGGGAATTTTACTACCCGAAAGTTTTTTTCAAATAACTCTTTAGTCTTTCGACGTACAAAAAACGTTTTGGTGTTAGGAAAACCGGAAAGAGAAGATACATTTAGTTGATTGCAAACGCTTGCAAAAAAATTAAAAAAACAAAAGCTATTGATATTTTTTTTCCTTTTAAATAAAATTAAAAAGTGTTTTTAAGAGATTTCTCTATGGTTAGTGAAATTCGCTAATGGTTTCTGTTTCTTGTGTAATATTTTGCTGGAGTACAGAGTAATTGGTTGCGGAGGGCAGAACAGTTTTGCACCGTTGAAATATTAATCGGCACTTTGTGTAACTAGTTTCAAGTATTCATGGAAACTCTCGGCGCGCGCGAACCCTTTAAAATTCTTATAAAGCCGAGCCCTCGGAGCCCTTTTGCGTTGTCCCGCCTCATGCATACAAGAACGGAAACAACACACACACACGGACTTATTGACTTGTCTCCGGAAACGGAAACTGATCGAATTGCTCGCTCGACATATTCACTCAACCCCCAGGCTTCGCGTCAAACATTTTCTGTCTTATCTTTTTTATCTAATCCTCTTCTAAATTACCCCGACCATCAATCTCACTTTCAAAACGGCTTTATCACTCTACCACACGTCACAGATAACACTGAAACACATTTAATTATAATCCATTTCATCCCGAATCTATTGATAATTAAACGAGGACCACAACTTTATTGGCTCTCATACTATACAAACAAAACTTTTGTTTCAAATTATTCGTTTAGTTTCAAAAAGAGGTTTAGGATTATCTACTGTATAGGCTAGGAGTTGGCAGACCGTTTGCTAGGCATATTCGGCTCTTCGCGCACTGCTAGTCTGTCTAATCTCGTCTGTCTAGTTTTGTCTGTCTAGTCTGGTCGGGCTAGTATCGGCTGTCTAGTCTTGTCTTTTGGCGACAAGTTTCTCTGTTTTCTCGTTTTTTTGTCGATGGTAACTCCTAGGTATTTATTCGAGTCTTTAGGTGTAACTGCCGCACTTTTCACTCTGTATTCAATTGGGCCTAAGTGTCTTCCTCCGCTAAGCAACACCGCTTCGGTCTTTTCTGGCGCCAGCTTTAACTGTTTTTCTTGTAACCACGAGTCCAGCAATTCTATGGCTTTGTTGGTTTCTAGCATTAATCCTCGTTCGTTTTTGTCCGTTACAAGTGCCAGGTTGTCGGTATAGCCGATCTTTACTCCCTCCGGCAATTCCAGTCTGAGAACCCCGTCGAATAGGATATTCCACAGGGTAGATTCTAGAATAGAGCCCTGAGGAACACCACTAGTTACTTCTCGTTCCGCAACTTTTCCTCCTGCTTCCATTATTATTCTGTGTTCACTTCTGCAGACGTTAATTTATGCAGCAGTTTAGATAGGTGTGGATCGAAGCCTGTTCCTGCTATTTCTTCCAGCACATTTTGCCAGACAGAATTGAACGCGTTTTTCATATCCACCGTTATTAATGCGGTCATCTTCCGAGTCCTTCTCGAACCGGCTGCTGCTTTTATAGCAATTTTTATTACCGTGGTAATTGGATCTATCGTAGATCGTCCTTCGCGGAAGCGATATTGCTTTGGGGAAACGTTTGTTCTTTTGGAGAGTTCTTTTTGAAGCCTGGTTAGGACTAGCTGCTCAAGTAACTTACCTGAGTCATCGAGTAAGCATATTGGCCTATACGACGAGGCTTCCTGGATAGGCTTGACCCCTTTTCGTAGAAGAACTAGCTTGGCTTTCCATATGGCAAATCTAAATAAACTAACCACGATCGGTGGTAATGATATGGTAATTATCTAAATAATCACGTGGTGGAACCTTTAGAAATCAGCGGGTCCAGGTATACACCGGATTGTTGAAGTAGTGAGTGGGTCCTTTCTTTGCACTGGTGTTTTCATTTGTTTGGTTTTCCGTATATAATTTTCAATTATTTTTTTTATTATCGTACGCAAGTACACATGGTAATGTCTATATACACGCCACACCACATCTGTTTCGCCTCCTCTAGATTGTCAGTTAGGACAATGTCAATGACAATCTGCTAAGTGAAGATGACTGAGTTTATGACCGTCTATATTTATACCCCTAGTCTCCCAATCGAGTTTCTTGAAGGCGTATTCTAGGACTGATATGAATAGTTTTGGAGACATAGTGTCTCCCTGTCTCACTACTCCTCCGACTTTAATTCGGTTACTGTTGTCATGTAATTTGACCGACATGGTAGCGTTCTTGTATATATTATAGATCAGTTTTGAGTATGTATAGTCCACTCCAGGTGATGGTGGCTCAGATAGTTAAACACTTGGCTCTCGGGTCAGACAGCGTGGGTTCGAATCCCACCCAGAACTAAAGCAGTAAAAATTAAAACTAATGGCTGCAACCCATCACACTCAATTCCCCAATCCGGCTTAGGCAACCGTGGGGTCTCACTGCCTAACACCTTCTCTGGAAATTTGTCGTTCGGATTCGACGTTAAACCGCTAGGTCCCCCATATTCAATCTTAGTGCTGAGGTTGGATATGTGGCAGAGAAGAGGCCGGTGCCCAGCAATGGGACATAAAGGCTGGCTAATGATGAATGATGATGATAGTCCACTCGACATTCTCTCATGGCTTCCATTATTGCTTTTAATTCGATCGTGTCAAATGCCTTATGGAAGTCTATAAACAGGAGGACTAGTGGTCTATTGTTTTGGAATATTTCCATATGGTAGGAAAGGTTCCATCTTCCATTATTTTATTCTATATATCCAGGATAAAGTCTGGGTAGGTATATTGAAGAGTTCTGGTGGTAATCCGTCTGGTCCTGGTGCTCCGCCGTTGCGTGTTTGTTGCTGACACATCCTCTGTGGAAAACTTGACAAACTCTCTTACTTCTGGCATTACACAAATCGGTTTTTCATGAGTTGGGAAGAGTATATCCGCAACCTCCTTCCATTGGTATTTGGAGGTTTAAGTGTTTCAGTTTCAGTTCCCATGTAGCGATTTCATATGCATCTCCCCATGGGTTGTCGTCTACCTTGTTGCACAGGTTACGCCAGTGTTCCTTTTTAGATATATTTATAGCCAATTGCAGGTTTCTTCTTGATAACATGTTGTACATACCATTTCTTCTTGCTGCTCGCTGGTAAGTCCGCTTGACAGCCATGCATTTTGCTAAAAGTTGGGAGATTTGCTCCACCAGTATACATGTCGTATACTGTCACCAGTATACATATCGCTCCACCAGTCGCTTGCGGTATTTTTGTTTTTTTTTGAAGGTATCGCTGCATGCTTTTTTACGTTCAGCTGTAAGTTACTCCGGTGATCGCTCTGCAGTGTCAGTTGCTTCCATTTGGATTGCCCTTGCGAGTTTTTCTTGATCCATATCTGTTCGGGCCACTTTTGTTAGTCTAATTGGTTTTCGGCCTCTATCGAAAGGAGGGCGACAGGTGCCCCGACCTGGGTCGAGACCTTGCTAAATTAGCCGGAAATCACGCCGCGATATGAGTTATCGGGCAATGTGTTTTGAGCCGAGTTTTGAGCATTCGGCGAGTCCACGACAGTTTGATGCGTCTGACCTCAGCCATGTTGGCCAAATAAGTGGCGGAAGGACTTTCCATGGAGCGGATCAGAGAGGGGTCAGAGAGTTCACGACAGTTTGGTGCGTCTGACCTCAGCCATGTTAGCCAAGTTCACAATTGTTAGTTAATTTGATGTGAATCTTTATCGGATGGTTCGATCACCGCATGGAAGGCAGCATCGGCCTTTCTTCCTTCCGGAACAATTTGATTTAAGGGTTTCCATGCGTGTATTTCCCTGCTCATATTATTTCTTCCTATTTCCTCCCTTAAATAAGCGACGGAAGGATGTTCCACGAAGCGGGTCAGAAACGGTTGCGGCCTGAATGTATGTGACGGGAAAATCCACATTTGTCTAGTCTTGTCTGTCTAGTCTTGTGTGTCTAGTCTTGTCTGTCTAGTCTTGTCTGTCTAGTCTTCTCTGTCTAGTCTTGTGTGTCTAGTCTTGTCTGTCTAGTCTTGTCTGTCTAGTCTTGTCTGTCTAGTCTTGTCTGTCTAGTCTTGTCTGTCTAGTTTTGTCTGTCTAGTCTTGTCTCTCTAGTCTTGTCTATCTAGTCTTGTCTGTCTAGTCTTGTCTGTCTAGTCTTGTTTGTCTAGTCTTGTATGTCTAGTCTTGTCTGTCTAGTCTTGTCTGTCTAGTCTTGTCTGTCTAGTTTTGTCTGTCTAGTCTTGTCTGTCTAGTCTTGTCTGTCTAGTCTTGTGTGTCTAGTCTTGTCTGTCTAGTCTTGTCTGTCTAGTCTTGTCTGTCTAGTCTTGTCTGTCTAGTCTTGTCTGTCTAGTTTTGTCTGTCTAGTCTTGTCTCTCTAGTCTTGTCTGTCTAGTCTTGTCTGTCTAGTCTTGTCTGTCTAGTCTTATTTGTCTAGTCTTGTCCGTCTAGCCTTGTCTGTCTAGTCTTGTCTGTCTAGTCTTGTGTGTCTAGTTTTGTCTGTCTAGTCTTGTGTGTCTAGTCTTGTCTGTCTAGTCTTGTCTGTCTAGTCTTCTCTGTCTAGTCTTGTGTGTCTAGTCTTGTCTGTCTAGTCTTGTCTGTCTAGTCTTGTCTGTCTAGTCTTGTGTGTCTAGTCTTGTCTGTCTAGTCTTGTCTGTCTATTCTTATCAGTCTAGTCTTGTCTGTCTAGTCTTGTCTCTCTAGTCTTGTCTGTCTAGTCTTGCCTGTCAAGTCTTGTCTGTCTAGTTTTGTCTGTCGCCTCTTGTCTGTCGAGTCTTGTCTGTCGAGTCTTATCTGTCCAGTCCAGTCTGTCCAGTCTTGTCTATCTAGTCTTGTCCTTCTAGTCTTGTCTGTCTAGCCTTCTCCGAAATGTTATGAAAATATTTGGCGTCAAAGATTTGTACTAAACCGAAATCTAACTGGACCCCGCACAAAATCCCCCAAGTTTCTAAACTAAATAACATCCAAACTTGCAGAAACAACACTCAACTAGTAACTAGCTCCCAGCCTAATCTCGCCGACACCACTACCCACTCTAACTAAAACTAGCTGGCAATTCATCACGGACTACATTAAATTATTTGCTCTTAAAACTTAAGTCTTAAAATAGCCTTACCTAACCTAACATAACCATCAATTGTTTAATTAGAGTAGTGGTTATAGATAGTTGCAATATAGTTGAAACTAGTCTTAAATCTAGTTTTACTTAGATCGTAGAATGAGCTCTAATGGAGCTTGAATAAAGAATGTAGAATGAGCAACGTTAAGCCTCAATAACTTTGAAACGATAGAAACTTTTAAATGATAGAAACGAAAGAAATACCAGTGGATAACTTGATCTTTACCCTCTAAATCTAGTATAAGTAGGTTTAATTATTCTAATTGGGAACAAAGCAGCAGTGTTTTTTTTTCTTAACGATTGTTAATCTAGATTATTTTTTTTTCTTTCTTTGAGGTCGATAACTTTGTTCTGCAGGAAGGCACCTGTGCGTTGGGCACGTGCCGCCGACGATTTTTTCCTCGTTTATATTTTTATTGTTATTTCGTGTGCGTTTGACGTGCTCGGCTGAAATTTTAATGCTTCTTTCTGTTTGTTCTGCATCGATTCGCTGCGTGCGTACTATTTTTGGTTTTTCTTTGGGGAAATTTGCGCCGCGGGGTGTTTCCAGCTTGGCGCTAGTTAGGGCGCATACTTGGGGTTCGCTCGGAATGCGCCCCTGATTCCGGGTTGTTTACCCTTCACGAATATATCTCAATTACATTTACCTCCACACACATTTCAACAACAACAACAATTTAAATATTACACATCAATTAATAATAATTTAATATAATTTAATTATAATTTATATAATTTTAATTCACATTTAAATGATTAAAATAATATAATTATAATTCACACAACAATTAATATAAGCTAAAAACGTCTTCGTTAGAAGAAAAAGTTTGAAAATTAAGAAAATCTATGTAATATTTAGATTGCAGTAAGAAAAAAAAATGCTAGAAGTAAATCTTGAAGTAATCTACATACTGCATATTTTTCAATTCTTTTTTAAATATTGTTTTATGTACAATTTTATTGTGAATATTTTGGTGGTAAAATGAGACTGATGGCGTTGTTGAAACCGGAGATATTTACTTTTTATTACTCATGCGGGATAAGTACTATTTTGGCACCCGTTTTTTAGTGCGACAAATGGCTGTTTTTGGCTGCATTACCACATAATTTGGGTAACGCACGCAAATATTCAATAAAAAGTAGCTACATTAAATTACTTAGTAAGTTATTTATTATTAAGTTATTTAAAAAAACCAATTGAATAAATAAAATAAACACAATCAAAACCTCAATATTAAAAAAGTGACGTGAAAGTGACAGTTTTTTTTTTCATTACAAAATTATAATTAAAATTTATAGAAAACGTTTTCAATGGAGTGTAAATTCTAAGTTGATAGCGGAGACTGATGAGAGTTCTTATGACGAATTCACACCACCGGAGACAATTGAAAAAACAAATTCTTCATTTTTTTTTGTTTTAGGATAGCCCCTGGATCTCAAACTTTTAAGATTCATCCCCTCGCATAAGTAATAAAAAATATTATCGAGCGAATTGGACAATTTCGCTCTAGTGGACAAATGACGACTTACCGCTCTAGTTGCACAATATATAAGTTTGTCAAGTGGCAATCGTAAAGTTTAAAATTTTTTCCCAAACAAGGTGCAAACATTTTTTTGTGATAACTTCCGACGAAATAAGGCTATGCGACGCATTTTGGTATCAAAACAAACGCAAGGAAAAAATACACAAGTTTTAATTTACATAAAACTATGTCAACCTAATAAAAACAAATGAAATCTGCGGAGAACATGTTTAGGGTCAATTTTGTGCCACACTCGTTTTATTTAAACTAAGAGGGAAAAATGCGCGTAATGAGTCGCGAAATTTATACGGGAGTCTCGACGAACGGGGATGAATGGTGAAAAACGCAATATTTTTTTGCGTGCAAAAAAAAAAACCGGATGGAACTCGAGGCCCAAGAACATTAACACGGAAATTATCGCAGCGTCATCAATCAGGATTATACGTTCATTTCGGCTTAGTTTAAACTCAAAATAAACCAGGAAATAGACAACATTTTAGTTTATAGCAGAAACAATTTTTTTGCGCAGTTTTGACGTATAATATCTAATGCAGAAATGTGTATTCTTTTAATGCGGTTGTTTTGGTAACAACTCGGCACATAGCCTTATTTATCCAAGATATATCATATTCATCAATTTCTATAAGTTTCAAAATTGTCTAAATCGGAATCAGTAAGCAGAACATAGACTTTCTTTTCTCATCCCAATGTGGTTTCAAGGATTTCCATCCCTTAAAACATTCAAAACATCCCTTAATAGGCCGTATAGGCCTATTGTATTTCCCCACATAGTTCCATTCAAGCAAACA
Source organism: Phosphuga atrata (assembly GCA_944588485.1). Taxonomy (NCBI): domain Eukaryota; kingdom Metazoa; phylum Arthropoda; class Insecta; order Coleoptera; family Silphidae; genus Phosphuga; species Phosphuga atrata. Next base: position 65,093,864 of record OX155895.1, read on the forward strand.
GATCCAGGTAGTGCATTAGCTTCAGAAGTCTATGTGTCTTGTGATTCGGCGAAAGTCCCTCAGCTGTGATGTTGAGTTTAATTTTTCTGCACGCGATTGATACTCAAAGAAAGATTTTAAAAGTGGCAGTTACGTTCTCTTCGTTTAAAAATGGTTCATCTGTCCATTGGCCTTTTGCAGAGGCCCTCTGCAATCCTTTTCGTCCTCTTCTCTTGCGCGCGATTGATACGCAAAGAAAGATTATATGATTGTCAGTTACGTCCTCTTCGTTGCAAAATGGTACATCTGTCCAGAGGCTTTCTGCAGAGGCCCTCTGCAGTCATCTTCTTCCTCTTCGTCATCTCCTCCTGTGCGCGATTGACACGCAAAGCAAAATTATATGAGTGGTAGTTACGCCCTCTTCGTTGTAAAATGGTTTATCTGTCCAGAGGCCTTCTGCAGAGGCCCTCTGCAGTCCTCTTCATCCTCTCCTCCTGCTCGCGATTGATACGCAAAGAAAGATTATATGAGTGACAGTTACGTCCTCTTCGTTGCAAAATGGTTCATCTGTCCAGGGGTCTTCTGCAGAGGCCTTCTGCAGTCCTCTTCATCCTCCCCTCTTGCTCGCGATTAATGAGCAAAGAAAGATTATATGAGTGGCAGTTACGTCCTATTCGTTGCAATATGGTTCATCTGTCCAGAGGCCTTCTGAAGAGGCCCTCTGCAGTCGCCTTCGTCTTCTTCGTCCTCTTCTCTTGAGCACGATTGATACGCAAAGAACGATTATATGAGTGGCATTTAATTCTTCTTCATTGCAAAATAGTTCATCCGTCCAGAGGCCTTCTAAAGAAGTCGTCTTCCCTCTGCAGTCGTCTTTGTCCTTTTCGTCCTCTCCTACTGCGCGCGATTGATACGCAAAGAAAGATAATTTAAGTGGCAGTTACGTCCTCTACCTTGCAATATGGTTCATCTGCCCAGTGGCCTTCTGAAGAGGCCCTCTACATTCGTCTTCGTCCTCTTCGTCCTCCTCTCCTGCCCGCGATTGATACGCAAAGAAAGATTATATGAGTGGCAGTTACGTCCTCTTCGTTGCAAAATGGTTCATCTATCCAGAGGTCTTTTGAAGAGGCCCTCTGGAGTCATCTTCGTCCTCTTCGTCCTCTACAACTTCGCGCGCTTGATACGCAAAGAAAGATTATATGAGTGGCAGTTACGTCCTATTCGTTGCAAAATGGTTCATCTGTTCAGAGGCCTTCTGCAGAGGCCCCCTGCAGTTCTCTTCGTCCTCTCCTCCTGCGCGCGATTTATACGCAAATGAAGATTATATGAGTGACAGTTACGTCCTCTTCGTTGCAAAATGGTTCATCTGTCCAGATATCTTCTGCAGAGGCCCTCTTAGTACGCATTGTCCAGTTAAGAGATCTGCTATAGTTGCAATCTGTTTCCTAAATAGTTGGGACCTAACATTCGTTTGCTGTGTTTGTTACTTGTGCGGGCCCATTGTAATTGGTGACTCGTATTGGTCCACTCTTTTATTACTTTACGGGCCATGGTTTTGGTGATGTAGGACTTCTCCCTTGCATTCGGAAGAGCTACAGCAGGGCTTTCTTTTGCAAGTACGTCAGCCTTTTCGTTACCCTCCAGGCTTAGAACTAGGCATCACGCAAGCGTAACGCTGTTGTGTTGTGCCAGACCTTTTGGATCTTAAACTCTAAAAACTGTCCTATATTTTATTCTATATGTTATGTTAAATTGCGTCCATCTTTTCGTTTCCCTCCAGATCGATGTGAGGCACCCACGCAAGCGTAGCGTGTTGGGTTGTTCCAGACCTTTTATGTTCTGAAGGAACTTCCAAACTGTCCGAGCTTTTATTCTATGACATGTTAGGATGTTTATCGCAGCCTGACTCTCCGTGAAAACATTGATATTTCTACTTTTGTAGTCCAATATTAAATTTTTCCGGACACATGTACCTCTCGATTGCGAGAATTTCTGTTTGGAAGACCGTGGTCTGCTTCTCAATTGGCACGGTTATACTGCGTCTAGGAGATAGTCCACAAACTCCAGCGCACTGTCCTTCTTGAAGCCGTCTGTGTACCACAATAGGTCTCCTAGACTTTTCTTGTGGTAGTTTCCTTCTGTACACTGAAGTTGTGTCTTGAAGGATATTTCGAATTATAGCCTTTGAGGAATTGAGTCTCCCTCCTTGTTAAGGATTGGCTCTTTCATTGAATCCGTTATTGTTGTATGCCCTGACATTGCCAGGGTTTGCCATGTATTGTTGCACCTGAATCAGAAAGCTCCCATTTGTGATGAAAATATCCAGGGGAGGATAACCAGGAGAACAAATTTAAAACCAAACATGGTACACTGGTTATACAAGGCGGTAGTTAGACCCACCTTGACATATGGATCCAAATTTGGATCTTGACATATCGATCCAAAAATTTGATGGACCAAACTGAAACAGAAGCAGACTATAAACAAACTCCCAGGGAGGCTAAACATTTCTTTCAGAGCAGCTGAAAGAGCAGTTCTCATCGATCCCGTATTTTCAGACAGGCTAGTCTCTGTACGCTGGAGAGTTTGTTTATAACCTGCTTCTATTTCAGTTTGGTCCATCAATTTTTTTGGACCCATATGTCAAGATCCAAATTTGGTTCTGTGGTGTGTGACGCCATGGAATAGTGTATCACTCACGGTTTGCAGAGGAATTTATTTACATGGGCGATATATATATATATATATATATATATATATATATATATATATATATATATATATATATATATATATATATATACAAATGTACAAGAGATACAAACAATTTTGAGGAAATGAGTGGAGCTGGACTCTCTGAACTGGACTCGACTAGTCTGGTTGACTGGATCCACTGGCTGGACTGGTGTCACTTCGCTGACCGCGTCCACTGGCTGGACTGGTGTCACTTCGCTGACCGGGTCCACTGGCTGAACCGGTGTGAATGAGTCCACTGGCTGGACTGAACTGGACTAATTGGTTGGTTGCGCCTGACTGTTGAACTAAACTGAGTCGACTTGCTGACCGGTTGCGCCTGACTGTGTAGTCTGAACTGTGTTCGTTGACTGGTTGCGCCTCACTGTTTAACTGAATTGGAGTCGACTTGCTGACTGTTTGCGCCTGAACGTCCTGCTTGACTGATTTGTTTATTCGGGGGTCCAGGTATTTATATTATGTCCAGGTATACTTGTCCTTCATCTGTGGGTGATTATTTTTCTATATTCGGCTATTTGTCGCTTTGGTGATTACCGATTCTCGGGAGAAAAACATCCTGTCGTAATTTTCCCGAGGATTACACTATTGACCCTATTAAAATGTTTTCGGAAATTCGTCTGAAAATACCTGGGCAATTACTGTAATGCCCTCGCAAAACTAAAAATATAAATATTTCTTGATCTGCTCGAGGATTACATTATAGACTCTAATAAAATATTTTCAGAAATTGTCCGAAAATATTTGGGTAATTATTGTACTGCCCTCGCAAAACTAAAAACAAAAATTGGAACGGCTCGTTGCCGCTACAGTTCCATATATCAAGATGGGTCTAACTACCGCCTTGTATAACCAGTATACCATGTTTGGTTTTAAGTTGTCCTCCTGGTCATCATCAATGCCATTTGGCACTTGTTGGTCGCTCTTGAAGGATGTTGATTGAAGGTCAATTTTGACCTCGATATTTGATATTTGACAGCCTTTAATTGCTCGTTTTAGAAAAGTGGAGCTTTAGGATCTCCAATTTCCTCATTTTTATAAAGGGCGCTATGATTTGTGGGGCTTAACCCGAAGGTCTTCTCCCTTACACCATCATTCTACCTCCTTCAGAGTTTTCTGCATAAACTCTGATATAATGAAATGGAACTTCTGCATAGCCTTGGGTGTACAATGTTGTTTAACGATACAAGTAGGCTGTCAATAACCAGGTCCCGCAGGAGAGAGGATAGAACCCCACACTGTGGGTATACTTTGATGACAAGACAGATACCCACATTGTGTCGCCAGCATATAGAATTTCCTTGACGTTATTTCCGTCGGAGAAAAGGTCAGAGTTGCTCTCAAGTCGTGTTTAAAGAAGTTTAGGTATTTCGAATGCAAGCCTTTGAGACATCCAGTCTCATTCTTTCTTAAGGATTGGCTCTTTTATTACATCCATTATTGTAGTATGTTCTGACTTTGCCAGGGTTTTGCATCTGCATCTGAAAGCTCGCATCCTTACCTCACTTATAATGAAAATATCTAGGGGAGAAAGGCGTAACATTGTTTCCAGAACAGCTTAAGGTGCAGTTCTCATCGATCCCTTAATTGGTAGACAGGCTAGTCTCTGTACGCTAGAGAGTTTGTAGTATGTACTGACTTTGCCAGGGCTTTCCTTGTATTTTTGCATCGGCATTTGAAAGCTCGCATCTTTACCTCACCTGTACTGAAAATATCTAGGGGAGAAAGGCGTTACATTGCTTCCAGAGCAGCTTAAGGTGCAGTTCTCATCCATCCCTTAATTTATAGACAGGCTAGTCTTTGTACGCGGCAGAGTTTGTTTATAGCCTGCTTCTGTTTCAGTTTGATCCACCAAATTGCGGACCCATATGTCAAGGTGGGTCTATCTACCGCCTAGTATAACCATTATACCATGTTTGGTTTTAAATTGTTCAAAAAAAGTTGTTTGGTTTTAAGTTTTTCTCCTGGTCAACATCACTGCCATTTTGAATTTGTTAGTCGCTCTTGTAAGATGTTGGTCAATTTTGTATCCAGGACTATGCCTAGATATTTGCCTAGTCGCTTGCCCTTAATTTCTCGTTGTAGAAATGTGGAGCTTGGGGCCCTCCAATTTCCTAATTTTTATTAAAGGCACGATGGATTTGTGGGTGTTAACCCGAAAATCTCCCTTACACCACCCTTCTACCTCGTTCAGAGCTTTCTGCATAAGCTCTGTTCCACGTATCTTTGTGTGTACAATGTTGTTTAACGATACAAGCAGGCTGTTAGCAACCAGATTCCAGAGCATCAACACCAATGGTCTTAAATCCGAAGATTGGTTTGAATATTTTGGTCTTTCGCCTTCCGTTCCATTTCCTGAAATGTTGTGCATTTAGCATCTCGAATTAGTTAGTCAATGTATTGCTGCCGTGGTCTCACTATGCAGTTCTTATCATCAAGGTGTCCTTCGATAATTGTGTTCAGCAAGCAATCATGTCGCAGTGTATCGTCAATAAGTTGCATTCTTTACAGTGCTGTTCCACAGACATCTTTTTTCCTCGGCTCTCCATAACACTTCTTCATTTCTCACTCGGTTAACCCAGACAATTTTTAGCATTCTCCTATAAAACCACATTTCTAGGGCTTCCAGACGTCTTCTCTCTTGGGTCCCTATGGTTCAGCTCTCACACCCAGAGGAATGGGAATCGATCCCCACCCCTGAGGTCCGATGCTATTCGAGAAAAAACATTAAATTGATCGCTTACAAAGTGTGAATTGTAGAACCCCACCCAGTGGTCATTCTTTGGTCACAGAGACCATTGAGTCGCCAGCATATAGACTTTACTTGTTATTTCCGTCGGAAAAAAGGTTGTGGCTTTCAAGTCGTGTCTAAAGTAAGTTTTGATCCAATATCTATGTAGACTCGATAGTTTGAATGTTGATACGATTTTACCTTACCCTACTTCCCTCAGTCAAAGTAATTTCCGATTGGAAAAAGAGTTAATACCAAGTCGCACGTAAAGTGAAGTTTTTCTTCAGAAACTTCGGGAAAGATTTGAACAGTTTTAAGTTTGTATAAACCCGACCCAGCATCCTATTTTGTAAATATCTTATAAGCGTATAAGGCTATCGTCCATATTTTGCTAAAATACATTCCACATAACACGTCATTACATAAATAATAGACCTTTTTACGGTTAGTTAAGCGCATGCGCATCCGCCAAGTTTGAAAGACGAGAATATTAAAGTTTCGGGCACATATATAGTGATAGTCAAAAAGTTCGGGCAATTTTTGACGTATAACATAGCGGAAATTGACACATGCACACAAAACAAATTCAACTATGAAAAGGTCTATTGAAACACATTTAGCTTGTAGACAGCATAAACGCAAAACATGTAAGCAGTTTAAATAGTTTGAGCATAAACTTAATAACTTAAGAACGAATAAGGCTATCATTCAAATATTATCATCGATGGATTCTCAATTAAATTATGCATAACATAGCCCTACAGAAATAATTGAAACACGTTTAGTTTGTAGACAGGACAGTTATATAACATGTAATTAGACAGATTAAAACGAAATATAGCTTCAATATATAAATATATTTAACCTGTTCGTAGCTCTGTAACATTAAGTCTTCGTAAGACTATGAACAAATCTCATGTTGAAACAACTACTTGCTGGCTAATATCTAATATCACACAGAATATTGAATTATTCAACAGACATTTTCATGTTATTACTAGTTCTGCAAGTGCAGCTTTGAGCTGCACTCGCTGGCACAAGCTGCACTGATGAGAGATAAATCTAAAACGCGTCTGCAGATGGCTATTCACTTAATTTAAATAGAATGATATGTCTTAAAAACAATGTTATTTGTCTAGGGCTTACTAATAATATGCAAATGTACTGGGAGCAGCAATAACATGCAAATGTACTGGTACTAGTAATAACATGCAAATTCAATATACTGTGTGATATTAGCCAGGAAGTAGTTGTTTCAACATGAGATTTGCTCATAGTCTTAATAAGACTTAATATTATAGACCTACAAACAGGTTGAATATATTTATATATTCAAACTATATTTCGTCTTTAACAAGTTTATATGATTATATCTATAATAATTATGGTTTCACCAATATGAAATTAGACAGTTTATATCTTGAAAAAACGGAATAACTTAAGAATAAATAACGTTACCGTCCTATAATTAGTACCTATAGATTCAGAAGAAAATTCTGCATAAAGGAATAGTTGAATAACGTTTACATTATAACTCGTGTAGTTACGAATATTTTATTTAAGTTTCTATTTTGTGGAATGGTAACGGTTTGAACTTGTTTCAAGAGATTTAGTTGGAATATTTGAAATTAATTAGTGTGAGTTTGGGGTCGGTGTTTGAAAGGATCATCGGCGGACGTTCGTGCGTTGGTCCGTGCACCTTGAAAGGCTCGAACGGGGCCATGTGGGCGAGGGCCCCCCGCGCGTCTCTATGGAAACGCCGCTCGCGCCCCCAGGAAACGAACGGGATGATCGAGTAATCAAGTTATGTAGGTAGTTGTCTGATCCGATACGCTCCCGGACTAAACCGCGCCCCGAAAACAACAATTATTCAATTCGAATGCATTCAAATTCGTGCCCAACACATGATTTATATTCGAATTTTTTTAATATTAAATCCTTATTTTATATCTTCCGCGACCTTGCTTATCAATCAAGCGATAATGTTGCCATTACGGTTTTGGGAGCTTGTTCATGTCGATCCATCACTCGATAATACGAAATGTTGGCTATTATTTCCATCTTTTTATTATTTATGGATTTTGATGTGTTTTATGATAATCGAATTGTGCCTAGTGGACTCGTCTCCGGTATTGTTATTGTAATTCATGAGTCGGCGGCGCTGTCTCCGATATGCACAGCCTTTTCGGGACGGAAAAAGAAATGGTGGGATCGATCGTGCGGGTAATCAGGGCGATTAGATGGAAAACGATGGGACAGATATCGTTTTGTTTTCCGCACGAAATCGCTTAAATTATGAATTTTCATTTTTTTCTTTAATAAAACACATCTTTACGTATAATTTACTTCTTGGTAACAACTTTATAAATATATTTCTTAATTTGAAAATGCGTATCTTTATCTTATGGGTTTTTCAACACCAATACGTTGCGTGTAGCTTTATTACAAGCCAAGTTATTCAATAGTATATTACGCAACGAGAGTTGTAAGAGCATATTAGGTACGAGCGGAACAGTTACGCATAGCTGGAAGTAGCTGGAAGTGCGTAATTCCGCGAGTACGTAATTGCCTTACATAACTCGAGTTATGTACTATACTTTATCTACGACCACACTAAATTGTTTCTGTTTAAGAAGAAAAATACATATGCTTGATGTAAAAAATGTATTTCTTATTAGGTTATGTGTATTTAATTATCATTATTTAACATTATAATAAACAAACAGTTGTATTTTCATATATAACTGTTACTCGACATTATTTAACTTAAAAGAAATGAAAGGAAATACATTCTTATTTGGGTTAAACTGGAATAAGAGTGCGCATAGATATAGGCAACCCAATGTAAATAAACGGCATACTAACGAGACTAGGAAAAGACATATAAATTTATTACATTTGGAAGAAGGTGTTAAAGGACATTATATTTATATTAAAAATGTTTCACGGCTCGTAAGAAGTAAAATCTCGGTAGATTGTAGCAAAAATATTTATGTGACGGCTGTTTGACCTTTCTTTCAACTGAATTCGTGTTTATTGCCATACGCGATACCAATTTCCGTTAGTTTGAATTGTGGCACGGGGGTGCTAATCGTATGAGCCCGTCATAGCAGCTCTCAACCAATCAACGAATCGTAAACCAAACGCACGTGTGTGTTATAAATCATAATTTACAATTAATCGCGGACTGTTACATACGTGTGTTATGATGTATTTACATAGTCCACGAACTGTACAGTAATGGGCATTTACAATTGTTGTCGTTACTTATAAGATCGTTAACTTACTAGAAATCTTTCCTAAAAGTTTACACGATTTAAATTTTCTATATTGTAATGTTCAATATTTCAACTGGACTGGAGAATTATTCGTAGGATAAGGAATAAATTGTTGGGTGGGATATACATTGCGGCGCGATTAAGCCGGGATGTCGGAGGAAACTGCAGTAACGCTTTCTCGTCGAACGTCTCGGTTTTCTCTCGGCCTCCCCAGAGACCGTCGACGTCCCTCTTACAGACACTTACATCCAACGCACAATATTTCCACATAGAAAAAAACTAGCATTAGCACTTCACTTCCCCATAAATATTTACAGCACACACGGATAAAACAAAAACAAACAAACGTTTCAGCCGTTTTCCATAAACTACTCTAAATATCGACGTATTATTTCACATAAGTCGTTGTATTTAAGTTACGACAGATCAGACTTGGTAACGTTAGGTTAGATTAGATTAGGTTGGGTTATGTTAATACTCCTTCTATGACCAAGAAATCACATATCGCTGCTTCCTTTGTATCTAGTGCTGCTTCTAATTCATTTGTTAGCTGATACAGGTCGTTCTCTGTGGATTTTTATGCTCTACATGCATGTTGACAGTTGTGTAGTAGTGTACCTAACAACACTGGTGTCTTAAGGTAATTGCCAATTACCTTCCCAAATGTCTTCCATATAAAAGATGTTGGACTAATGGGTCTAAATGACTTCGGTTGAGTGGTGTCTATCTTCCCCACCTTCGTTATGAATACTACCTTAGCCTTTCTCCATAGCTCCTATATGTATCCGACTGCTAAACTACCTCTAAAGATTTTTAGACGATACGGCATTAATTCTCTCCCTCCCATTTGTAGGAAGACGGGAATTAATCCTTCCACAACAAATTGGGCCGTGAATGGCTGGAAAGTGCCGATGGTCCATCTGATTCGGTTTTCCGTACAGATGGACGCGGCTCTCCTCGACTTGGTCACCGTGGTTTCATCAAGCCCTCGGTCTCTTTTTATTTTCTACATCCCTGAACATGGGTTTGTAGTAGGAGGAGAGCTCTCTGCTCTTCCAAAAGCTGTTGGAAAAGCCCCAAAATCCTTGTCTGTGCTGGAACGGCTTATGCTTAATGTAGGAGGACCAGGAACTAGCAAGAGAAAACAGCTATGCTCAGTGGCCCACTCTGCAATGCTCCACGCGTCCCCGGTATGGGCGAGCGCTATAGCGTAGATGTAAACAAACGCAAGCTTGAAGCGATCCTGATTTTCAACTAGTTGGTGCTGTTGACTAGTTGGTATATTGTATGTAGCAGATATCAGAGATATGCCTCTGTAGTTGTCGAGGTGAGTCTTATTACCCTTCTTGTGAAGAGGATGGATCATAGCTGAGGTCCATCCTTCTGGTAGGATCTCTGTTACCCATCATCATCATCAATTAGTTTAGCGTAATCGACTGCTGGACGTAGGCTTCCCGTGACTGCTTCCGCATCTGTCTGTCTTGCGCTGCTTGCATCCAATTTGTATGTATACGTTTAATATCATCGGATCATCTTGCAGGTGGGCGTCCTCTGCTTTGGAGAGCTTCATGTCTTGGTCTCCATTCCATTATTCGTCTGGTCCATCGGCTGTCCTTCATTCTTGCAATGTGCCCTGCCCAGTTCCACTTCAAGGTTGTTATTTGTTTTATTACGTGTGCTACTCCCGATCTTCTCCGGATTTCGGTGTTAGGGATTCGGTTTCTAAGGGATAATCCCAACATGTTACTGTTACCCATATGTCATGTATAATCTGATGGATGCTCTGTATGGATTGTTCATCTGCATTTTTCCACATCTCCGCTACTATGCCATCTGCACCTGAGGGCTTGTTGTTCTTCAGGCTCTTGATGATGTTATCTATTTCTTCCCTGGTTGGATAAAACTAAAAAGTGGGCCCATGGAAGATAAGTCTCTCTTTAGGTTCTTCTGCATTGATGAGTTTTTGGAAGTATCTTGCAAAGGTATTGGTGCAGTCTTTATTGTTTAACTGAAGCTTCCCATAAGATCCACGTAGCTGAAGGGTGGGAGCTGTGTACGGCGTGGTCCTCGTCCTGAGGTCTCTTTAGAGGTCTCTTAAGTTGTTCTCTTGAAGTCCTCCTCTACCTGTTGTATCATGGATCAGCTGTAGTTTCTCTTGGTATTGCGGATTTCAATCCATTTCAGTTTAAATATTCCATTAGTTTTACTAAATTCGTGCCTGTGCCTTCTAGTCTTCATATATCTAGTCTTCATATCTTCTAGTCTAAATGGAATGACTAAATTCAGGACGAGTTTAGTCAATTAGATTTGAAATAAATCATAATAAGTTACAACGAATAGCTTTAATTGTTTGTAAATTAAACTTCGTTAGTTTTGAAGATTTTTAGTTTCCTTCCTGTAACTAGATTAGTAATCTAGATTAAGCAATAAACCGGTTATTAGTAAATAGCCTATTAAATTTTATAAAGATGTAAGATGTAATCTTGACCAATCTAGTTTAACTACTTTCAGAGATGTAGCCTTTTAAACTTATCTAAAATATCTATTTTTATAGGCAACCCAATGTACGCAATGTCAATTTCCGTTAGTTTGAATTGTGGCACGGGGGGTGCTGAACGTATGAAAACGTAATAGCAGCTCTCAACCAATCAACAGTATTTTATTATATTTTTAATTTCTATTTTTTGAATGAATTTGTAAGGATGGGCGACAGTAGTCGAGATAGTTTTCTAAATGGATTTACAATTGTGTTGAGTTATGGAGTTGTTGTAAAGAGGGAAAATGTTGGAGGAGTTTTTGTGTTCTTAATTTATTAGCAGGAGGAAATAGTAGAGGTAATTAGTTGACATTCCCGTTTCCCGAGTGAAATATATTCGACCGTGCCGTCACACAATGACAACGGTCCTAATTCAGATCCCCAATAAAGCCAACTCAGCCGACGACGACGACGACGCCGACTTGTTTTACTCCCGCTAATTGCACGTGCCTTTCGCCCGTCTCACTCCAGCCCTCACGTTCGCCCCGTCAACCGTCCCACCCTCGCACCCTCGCTCAGACTACGTAGTTTTAATTTACCCACTCAGCCTACTTCTTGACCTGCAACCCCAACCACTTCAACATCTTTTCCTCTCCACCTCCTCTCTCACAAACACCAAATACAAATCCCCAATACATCAATAAATCTTTTCAAACAAACTTTCACTTATTAATTATTATAACTACCTCTACTATACACCAAACTACTTATAATTTAATAAACTACATACTCATACAAGTTTTGTTTACGTATCTAGACTAATAATCTAGTTATGGAAGTAAAAAAATTAATAAGTTTAAAGCTTTAATTAGTACTAATTTGCAAGTTTATAACTAGGATGTTATTGGACTTTTTCCGTTCGAAATTTTTGCACTTTGTCGCAAATTCTATTACCTAAATCTTTGCTGTAAATTAGTTATAACAGTTTTTTAAATAAAATTAGTTAAAACAGTTAGACCAGGAGGCGGACTAGCCTGAATTTAGTAAATGTAGTCTAGCGGCGTATTAAAAAAGAGTCTAATGTTTAAAAGCACATAGCCTTAAAAGTAGTATAACTAGGTAGGTCTAGTTGATATAATTTTTTAGACGATTTATTAGCCTAATAAAAACTTTGTTACTTAAACTAAATTACTGGAGTAGTTACAGAAAGAAAACTATATGTTTACAAAAATTAGGTTCTGATATACAAACTGTTAGATCTAGGAAGGTAATAAATGCAAGAAGGTGTAATTCATTATCGCCTATTATAAATTTATCTACGACCACTATTGTAAATGCCCATTATTGTACAGTTCGTGGACTATGTAAATACATCATAACACACACCTATGCAACAGTCCGCGATTAATGATAAGTTATGATTGATAATACACACGTGCGTTTGGTTTACGATTCGTTGATTGGTTGAGAACTGCTACTACGTGCTCATACGTTCAGAGCCCCCCGTGCAACAATTCAAACTAACGGAAATTGAGATTGCGTACATTGAGTTGCCTATATCTATGAGCACTCTTATTCCAGTTTAACCCAAATAATTATAAATAACAAGGTATCTAACCATTAAGAATGTATTTTTAATTATTTATGTTAGACGAGAAGATAAGATATCATGGAATTAATAAAAAGATTTGTGAAATATTACAGATTAATACCGAAGATAAAGTTTGAAAAGCTCTAGTTCTAAAAACTGTAGTTTTTAGAACTTTTAGAATAGTTCTAGATCTATTATATACATAGTTATTTATATATAATATATTAGTACTAGGCTATAGCCCGCGGTTTAATGAATTTAGGATAAACAATTTACACATTCTGTAGAAAACTATTTCTTTGCGTGCCAATACATTTTTTCTACGTGCCAGCTGTGACACGCGTGCCATAGTTTCGCCACCGTTGATCTAGAGACCAGAATTCAGAAGACTCTCAAACGATTGAGTCAGATTGTAAAGAGATCGTGATAAAGAGCCAATATTTTCGAAAATATTACCTTTTTTGAAACACTGTCAATTTAAAAATAATAATAATTTTGTTTGGCTTATATCTCATTGTCAGTTAAATCTAAGCCAATTTTATTATATAACATCTAATTTGGTAAATAATTTAATTTAGTTTAAAAATATTATTAAAAACCCAAATATATAAACACAACATGTTTACAATAAAATTGCTTTCTTTTATTATTACTATTATTGTTATTATTCTTATATTTTATTTTTTCGATACTTGCGCCACAAATGAACTGTAGTTACCATTCATAATGTAGTATTCTTACTTTTTTACAAAGATAATTTTACAAAGGTATTTCCAGAGGTATTGTAATTAAAGCGTACACGAGGAATTGGTATATAAAATTAGATATTTTTATTATTGTACAGGTACAATGGAAATAAAAGAAAGCAATTTTAAGAATTAACCGTTGAAGTTATAAAGAAACAAATAATAAATATTAATACTAATAAAATAATTAAATGGACAAATTAATAATTACAATTCAAAAGTTAAACAATAATAAATAATAATAATAATTAAAGAAAGTCATTTTAAAAATTGTAAGAAAAAAAAAGCGTAACCACGGGGAATCGAACCAGCGATCCTCGTACTATAAAGCCGAGCTCTTATCGATGCTCTAACCGGCCATTGAAAATTACGCTAACATAGCGGGCTTATGAGTTGTTGGTAACTTACCGTTCCGCGTAAAAAGTGAGTTATTTTTTTAATGCTTGGCGATCTGGCCCTCCCGCTTGCGTCACTTTCATTTATAGTCAAGCCCTACATATACTGTAAATTTGGGCCAAATCGGTGATGACGCGTCCGGGGGTCCCCTTGTTAGATAAATCGACTAGATAAGACTTGTCTTCAACAGATATATTTTGGTAATCTAGTCTAGTCGAGACAGCCTAGTCTTCAAATTTAGTTAATAGATATATTTAGCTAATATAGTCTAGTCTAGATAGACTAATCTTTAGATCTAGTTAACAGATACAATTAACTAATCTAGTATTGTCTAGACAGTCTAGTCTTAGATTTAGTTAACAGATTTATTTTGCTAATCTAGTCTAGTCTAGACAGTATAATCTTCAAATTCAGTTAACATATCCTTAGTTAACTAATCTAGTCTAGACAGTATAGTCTTCAAATTTAGTAAACAGAACTTTAGTTAGCTAATCTAGTCTAGTTTAGACAGTAGGCTCTTGAAATTTAGTTAACAGATATATTTAGCTAATTTCGTCTAATCTAAACAGTATAGTCTTCAAATTTAGTAAAAAAATCTTTAGTTAGCTAATCTAGTCTAGTCTAGACATTCTAGTCTTTGGATTTAGTTAACAGACACATTTAACTAATCTAGTCTAGTCTAGAAAGTCTAGTCTTCAAATTTAGTTAATAGATATATTTAGCTAATCTAGTCTAGTCAGTATAGTCTTTAGATTTAGTTAGCAGATATATTTAGCTAATCTAGTCCAGTCTAGACGGTCTAAACTTCAAATTTAGTTAAGGTATCATTAGTTAGCTAATCTAGTCTAGACAGTCTAGTCTTCAAATTTAGTTAACAGATATATTTAGCTTATCTAGTCTAGTTTAGACAGTCTAGGTTTTAAATTTAGTAATCAGATCTTTAGTTAGCTAATCTAGTCTAGTATAGACAGTCTAGTCCTCCAATTTAGTAAACAGAACTTTAGTTAGCTAATCTAGTCTAGTCTACACAGTATAGTCTTCAAATTTAGTAAAAAAATCTTTCGTTAGGTTATCTAGTCTAGTCTAGACAGTAGGGTCTTGCAATTTAGTTAACAGATATATTTAGCTAATCTAGTCTTGTCTAGACAGTAGGGTCTTGCAATTTAGTTAACAGATACATTTAGCTAATGCAGTCTAGTCTAGCCAATAAGGTCTTGCAATTTAGTTAACAGATAAATTTATCTAGTCTAGTCTAGTCTAGTCAGTATAGTCTTCACATTTAGTAAACAAATCTTTAGTTAGCTAATCTAGTCTAGTCTACACAGTATAGTCTTCAAATTTAGTAAAAAAATCTTTAGTTAGCTAATCTAGTCTAGTCTAGACAGTAGGGTCTTGCAATTTAGTTAACAGATACATATAGCTAATCTAGTCTAGTCTAGCCAGTAGGGTCTTGCAATTTAGTTAACGGATATATTTAGCTAATCTAGTCTAGTCTAGTCAGTATAGTCTTCACATTTAGTAAACAAATCTTTAGTTAACTAATCTAGTCTAGTCTAGAGAGTCTAGTCTTCAAATGTAGTTAACATATATATTTAGCTAATATAGTCTAGTTTAGACAGTCTAGTCTTGAAATTTAGTTTATAGATATATTTAGCTAATCTAGTCTAGTCAGTATAGTCTATAGATTTAGTTAACATATATATTTAGCTAATCTAGTCTAGTCTAGACAGTCTAAACTTCAAATTTAGTTAACATATCTTTAGTTAGCTAATCTAGTCTAGAGAGTCTAGTCTTCAAATTTAGTTAACAGATATATTTAGCTTATCTAGTCTAGTCTAGACAGTCTAGTCTTCAAATTTAGTAATCAGATCTTTAGTTAGCTAATCTAGTCTAGTCTACACCGTATAGTCTTCAAATTTAGTCAAAAAATCTTTAGTTAGCTAATCTAGTCTAGTCTAGACAGTCTAGTCCTCAAATTTAGTAAACAGAACTTTAGTTAGCTGATCTAGTCTAGTTTAGATAGTCTACTCTTCAAATTTAGTAATCAGATCTTTAGTTAGCTAATCTCGTCTAGTCTAGACAGTCTAGCCTTCAAATTTAGTAAACAGATCTTTAGTTAGCTAATCTAGTCTAGTCAAGACAGTCTAGTCTTCAAATTTAATAAACAGATGTTTAGTTAGCTAATCTAGTCTGGTCTAGAAAGTCTAGTTTTAAAATTTAGTTAACAGATATCTTTAGATAATCTTGTCCAGTCTAGACAGTATAATCTTTAAATTTAGTTAACAGATATATAGTTTATTCTAGTTTGGTCTAGACAGTCTAGTCTTCAAATGTACTTAACAGATATATTTAGCTAATCTAGTCTAGTCCAGTCTAGACAGTCTAGTCTTCAAATTTAGTTAACAGAAGTAAACAGAAGTTTAGTTAGCTAATTTAGTCTAGTCTACAAGGTATAGTCTTCAAATTTAGTAAAAAAATCTTTAGTTAGCTAATCTAGTCTAGTCTAGACAGTCTAGTCCTCAAATTTAGTAAACAGAACTTTAGTCAGCTGATCTAGTCTCGTCTAGACGGTCTAATCTTGAAATTTAGTTAACAGAAATATTTAGCTAATCTAGTCTAGTTTAGACAGATTACTCTTCAAAGTTAGTTAACAGATCTTTAGTTAGCTAATCCAGTCTAGTCAAGACTGTATAGTCTTCGAATTGATTTAACAGAAACATTTAGCTAATCTAGTTTACTCTAGGCAGATTACTCTTTAAATTTAGTTAACAGATCTTTAGTTAGCTGATCTAGTCTAGTCTACACAGTCTAGTCTTCGAATGCAGTTAACAGATATATTTAGTTTATCTAGTCTAGCCTAGACAGTCCAATATTCAAATTTAGTAAACAGAAATATTTCGCTAATGTAGTCTAGTCTAGACAGTCTAGTCTTGAAATTTAGTTAACATATATTATTAGCTTATCTAGTCGAGTCTAGATAGTCTAGTCTTCAAATTTAGTTCACAGATATATTTAGCTAATAAGAATTACATTTTGTTTTAATATAGCTAGTCTAGTAGTTAGGAAGGTAGTTTAAAAGCTTAAGGTTTTAATTTTAAACATTTAGTTTTACTAATTTCATGATACCTTTAACTTCTAGTGTAACTGGAATAAATAAAATTGGCATGAATATATTTAATTAAATTTGCAAAAATACCCAAGTAACGTCTTACATGTTTAATTTCTTCATTCTACAGTCCTCAGTAGGACCTGGACCTAGTCCCTCTGTCTATACTTGTGCTTGGTGTCTCGATCCTAGACACATGCCAGAGCCATGCATAGGCTTATTTTACCATACTTGTGCCCCAGGATTTCAACCCGGGACTTATGGCTTAGTAATCTGACACCTTGACTATTAGGCCAGCACCGCCTCATCCTACATCTAATAGCTCCGAGGTTGTAATAGTTTGTAAATTACGAACTTATTTAGTTTTATTCCTGTAGATATTTATACGGGATACTTATATCTCAAAAACTGGAGACGTTAGAGATGTGGAAATTGCTAATAAAAGTCTTCTTTAAAAATAAAGAAATGGGTGTATTACCATTTTCCAAAATTCCATTTAATAGATCTTTTCCTAGTTGAAATATTTTGGTCGCATGTGTCAATTTCCGCCATGTTTTTCGAGCACTTTTTGAGGTATAACCATTGAAAATAACAAAATGCGCCCGAAACTTTCATATTCCCGCCTTTTTAACTTGGCGGACGCACATCCGCGTATCTAACCGCCCTTTTACGATTCTATTGATTTGTTCGTTTTGCAGTTTATAGAAAAATTATTTTTCCAGAATATCCTTTATTTCTCACAATATTTCGACATTTTTTCGGAATAATAATTTACGTGTTTTGCGTATTCCCTGCAGTTGTTTTGATACCAATACCTGCCACATAGCCTTACTTACACCAAAGTTACTCTTTTTCGTATTCTCTGCAATTGTTTTGATAAAAATACGTGCCACATCGCCTTATTTACAACAAATTTATTCTTTTTTGTATTCTTTGTAATTGTTTTGGTACAAATACGTGTCACATAGCCTTACTTACACCAAAGTTACTCTTTTTCGTAATCTCTGCAATTGTTGTGATACTACTACGTGCCACATAGCCTTACTTACACCTAAGTTACTCTTTTTCGTATTCTCTACAATAGTTTTGATACTAATAAGTGCCACGTTGCCTTACCACAGGGCTGCCCTAAAGAAACTTTTGGGAACATTTTGGAAAAAAAAAATCAGTTTGATGCTTGAAACACACGACACTTGATCGCGTTTTTCCAAATATCTTGCGAACCAATAAGGCAATCGCCCTCATGTTATCATCAACGGATTCGCAAAAAAATTTAGATGTAGAAAAAAAAAACGATTTAGATTGAAAAAAAAAACGATTTACATGGATTGCAAGTATTGAAAGTTATAGTTCGTTTGTTGTAATTGTAAACTAAATAAATGATTTTTTTTTCAAGGATTTCTCTTTAGTTTGTGACAAAGTTTTCGATGTTATTTGTGCGTTGAGTGTGTGGATCCAGTAAAAACGGAGTGTAGTCCATAAAGGCTTATTCCGAAAAGGAAATGCGCGATTACACGAGCAGCAGCAGGAAGTATGAAGGCACGCTTGGACAGGTCGCTCACGTGCCCGTTCCGGTACACTGCCGGCCACTTCCGGTTCAAAAAAACAATACACACCACGTCCATCTCGTTGCATTATTATTATTACCTAGACCAAAATTCCCTCTTGTTGCCGTTGTTGCGAGATCGAGCATCATTTTATTATTATTTTATTGCGGCGGCGGGTGGAAAGGATAATGGAAATTCCCCGGTGTTGTTTCGCAACGGATGCGTGCGGTACGGAGAGAAAACAGTCCGACTAACAATGGGTGCAATTAGAAGATGATGAAACGACAGAGTGAGAGGGAGCCGGATTTCTGCTCTATCGTAATAATTCCTGTCGAACAAATTGGCGGTTGAGCAATTGCAAAAAGGTTTCCGTTCGCAATTCTCTATTTCATCTACTTTTCACAAAAAAATATTTTAAATACAGATTCTATTTACCCAATTAGTTCGATTTAATAAACTTACCAAATGAATCTATGTAACAAAAATCCTATGTAACAACAAAACTAATTTAAAACATAATCTGAATCTCCAGGTTTAAACATATACTAACTACTTTTAGTAACACTTCCTAGCAACAAATCTATAACCAAATTAGTAAACTAATAAACTTAAATATATAATATATTCAACCTTTCCTGAGCTCTATGACATTATTGAGTCTTTTTAGGACTAGTGAAACTAGTGAGACCAGTGAAATTTGCCAGTTATTTATAACTGGCTTAACTTTGCCAGTTATTTATAACTAGCAAATTTCACATGAATTTTGTTTGGGTAGTCCTAAAAAGACTCGATAATGTTATAGAGCTCCGGAAAGGTAAAAAATATTCTTAGAATAAGGCAATGAATATGCCCTTGAATTTTTGTCGCATATTTACCTAACACCCTGTATGGACAAAATCTTTATCTTTAAACAAATACTGATAATAGTTAGTAATACTAGCTAGTAACAAAACTAAAGCCAAATTAACTAATATTTAGGTTTTTGAAATTCACAAAAATGTATCACCTGATAAACTTGACGATCCCATGGGTTTTTTTAAATATCTCTCGATACAATAAGGCTATCGTCCGGGTTTAACCATCGGCGGATTCACAATAAAATTCTGCACAAACAACGTTCACGAAATAATTGAAAACTGTTTAGTGTGCGAATTACGTGAACGGAAAGTTTGATGTAACTAGCTGCAATCTAAACAGAACTGGTATATCAAGGATTTCTTCTTTGGTTTCTAAATGCTTTATCGAGAATTTTCCTACTTAGGACCACTCTGCTCGTTGCTTACATTTGACTCTTTATATGGGTCTGCTGTTCCTTCTTAGCCTAGAAAGCTTTCATTTTCTGGCTGGGGGCTTCCTCTCCTCTGTCCACTTTGGTCTATTGGTCCCTGTGCTGCTTTTGCTGGTAAGGGCCACTGGGAATACTCCTTGTCGAATGGTCTGTCGGAGTTTGGATCGATTCTCTATGGTTTCTGGTGGAATTTTAAGTTGTTCCAGGTCTGATTTCACTGTGGTGATCCATTTGTTTTTGGAGGCTTTCTCTCTACCTGTCGTGGTGAAGATCCTGTTAGTGAGTGTGCGGGGATTCATGCGGGTTAAATCTTAAGTTGATCCTATCTGATTTCACTGTGGTGATCCATTTGTTTTTGGAGAATTTTCCTCTACCTGTCCTGGTGAAGATCCTGTTCGAGAGTCTGGCACATGCGGGTTAAATGTCCATTGAAGGTTAGGCGCATTTTCCTCATAGATGTGATTATGTCCTCTTGCAGGTGGTACAGCTCACTATTGTGTCTGATCCTGTATGTGCCATGCTCTTCTCGTATTGGCCCTAGCATTCTGCTAAGGATTTTTCGTTCTTTAAGCTCTAGTTTCCTGAGTAGGTCTTTCTTGTTCATCAAGAGGCATTCTGAGGCATAGAGTATGGCGGATCTTACTACTAAGTTGTAATGGTTCTTGGAAATATGTTTGGAGATGTAAATGCTCTTGCAGGAGTGGTAGATCCTCACCAAATTGGTACATTTGTTACCTATATTCAAGTTCTTACTCTCGTTTGCTGAAATCCACTCGCCTAAATACTTGACTGCAACGACTTTATGTTAGTGCCCTCCAGTGGAATAGAACGTATCTGCTTCAAAATTGGAAACGATAGGGCTACGTGCAAGCAGTCTGTTAAATATCAGGGTGTAGTGGTCGACAAGAGACTCTGCTTTAAAGTGCATATCTTGGAAATAACGGCAAAGGCTCTGAAATGTGAACACTAAGGAGGTTCATGCCCAACGTGGGCGGCCCTTCCAGCAGTAAGAGAAGGATGCTGAGCTCAGTGACCTACTCCTCTTTGCTGTAAACAACTCCAGGCCGTGTCATAAGAAAAATGGTACTCAGGGTCTGCAGCGCGCATAGGACGATCTCAAAGGAGGCTGTCCTGGTTGTGACCAGCATTGCCCCTATCGAGCTTCTTGTCGAGGAAGGAAGCGAGCTGTACCATTCTCGAATAAACGAGGAAGAGATAAGCACCTTCAATAAGAAGAAACGCATCAAGACACGAATGTATGAAAAATAAACGCAAAACGAAAAAGGCCAATGGACTAATACCCACAGGTAGAATTCTAGGTAAACAGAAGCCACGGTGAAGTCAGCTTCCACCTCACCCAGGTGCTAAGCAGCCATGGGTGCTCTAAGAAGTATCTTAACAGCATAGGCAGTCTATCTCTTCCTTCAATCCATGGTGAAATCAGCTTCTACCTCACCCAGGTGCTAAGCGGCCATGGGTGCTCTAAGAAGTATGTCAACAACATAGGCAGGGCAGAAGACGACAAGTGCGTAGAGCGGAGCAGTAGACGACGCGTTCCATACATTTGTAGGCAGCAAGTGGAATGGTGAGCCAGATACCTGGACGAAGAGAACCCAAACGAACCTGGTGGAAACCATGTTGGGATCGCCAGAAGTCTGAGCAACTACAGATTCTATGGCTTGGGCTATCCTGGGCCAAAAGGAAAGTGACGGAAGCTTCGAACAAGGCAGGACATGAAGCACTAGCATATGAAGATCGGAACAGTCGACCCAAGTGTGTAATGTGATAAACGGGTTCCTTGGGATCAGCGTTCTTTATCTTATATTATTATTTAAAAAAAGAACATTTAAGAAAAAGGTTATGTTAGGTTATACTAGGTTAGATAATTGTTTAGTCTTAGTTCATTGTCTACACTGAATAAATGCGAGAGCGGATTCCAGTGTAAAGTGCGACGCGAAAGGAATGTTTTTTTGTAATTTGTCTTTATTTGCAAATAAAACCAAACTTTCCGAATGAAAATGTTAGATAATTGTATTTAGATTCTAAACAACAAATGTATTTTGCATTTTAAAACCTGTAGTTAACTGGATTAAAACTAGAGGATTTGGATTGTGGAATGAGACCGGGAAAGAAATTGAAGGATAAGTTGGAGTTCGAGATGTCGCAAACCATGCGACTAGGGCCCGACTTGTTCGAAATTAGTTCACTAATTGAAATTCGTTTGTTTTGAAAATCTCAATCGGAGCGTGTGCAAAGGATTTCGGATTTCAGCGGAAAAACAGATTAAATCTTTCCCGCGTTCGATTTTCCTTTGACGGCAAAGTTTCCCCGGCGAATCGCAGAAAATGAATTCATTAAAGCGAATTTATTAAAGCGGCTATTTCACTAGTTCCAAATAAAACCAGTTGATAACTTTGTTAACTAAATCATGTCTAGTTAACTAGATCATAACAGTTTAACCCGTGTCACAGCTGGCATGTAGAAGAAATGTATTGGCGGCACGCAGAGAAATAGTTTTCAACAAAATGTGTAAATTTTTTGATCTAAAATTAAATTGAAACCGGGGACCCTGCCCTAGTACTAACGTTTTATATAACTATGTCTCGAATTTCGTAAAATCTCCGAAAATGCTAACAATATTTAAATTACTTAATAATATGCTTAAACTAGATTAAATTATTTACAAAGTTAGATATTATATAATTATATGGGTTCGACTAAACTGAGATATAATCTAAAAAAAAAAAAAAAAATTTTAAAAACATTTCTCATGCCTATAAAAGTACTATCTTGGCGCACGTTTTTTAGTACGAAAAATGTCATTTTTTGTTGTATTACCACATAACTTGGGTAACGCACGCAAATATTCAATATACCTAAGTTACATTTAAAAAAAAACAATCAAATAAATAAAATAAACACAATCAGGACCTCAATATGAAAAAAGTGACGTGAAAGTGACAAGAGTGATAAATTTTGTTTCAATACAAAATAAAAATCTCCCGCTCGTGCGAATGTGCGCACTCGCATCGTTGGTGCGTACAATTTCGCTCTCGTGTCCAATTGGCAACCTAGCGCCCTAGTTACAAAATAGACTATTAAATTGGAAGTGTAAAAAAAAATCGTAATATTTTCGAATATATTCTCTGGCTCTTTTCGTTTGAAAGTCTGCTGTAGCCTGGTTCATCTAGCCTGGTACATCTAGTTTAACGGTGGCGAAACTATGGCACGCGTATCACAGCTGGCACGTAGAAATGTATTGGCACTCACACTGAGAAATAGCTACTTTTCTACAAAATGTGTACATTTTTTGAACCTAAATTAATTTGAAACCGCGGGCACTAGCTTAGTACTAATGTTTTATATACATAACTACGTCTCCAATTTCGTAAATTCTTTATATCTTCGAAAATGCTAGTTATTAATATGCTTAAACTAAATTAAATTATCTACGGAATTATATATATATATATATATATATATATATATATATCTAAAATATATATATATATAATATATATATATATATATATATATAATATATATATATATATATATATATATATATATATAGAGAGAGAGAGAGAGAGAGATATATATAGATATATATATATATATATATATATATATATATATATATATATATATAGAGATTATATTATAATAAAATTGGGTTCGATTTAACTGAGATACAAGCCAAAGAAAATTATTATTATTTTTAAATTGGCAGCGCCTTAAAAAAAATGGTATATATATGGTAATAATATAAATGGTAATGGTAATATTTTCGAAAATAATGGCTCCTTGTTTTTATTTGTTATCCCGATCCCTTGACAATCTGGCTCTTCTCTTTTGAAAGTCTGCCGAACCTTGGTCTAGTTCAACGGTGGCGAAACTATGGCACGCGTGTCACAGCTGTCACGTAGAAAAAATGAAATGACAAACAGAGAAATAGTTAGTTTTCTTCAAAAAGTGTAAATTTTTTTATCTAAATTAATTTGAAACGGCGGGCCTTATCCTAGTACTAATGCATTATATAAATGAGTATGTCTCCAATTTCGTAAATTCTTTATATCTTTAAAAATGCTAACAATATTTAAATTAATTAATTGTTGTGAGGTGATTGATTGGAAGAGGATTTAATCTGTTAATAGACTTATATATAATGTAGGAGGTAGGTTTATTTTCGAAGGGGAGAGCTCGTTGTGCCCGTCGTTTGGGCGGACGTGTCAGAACAGTCTGGCCTAATTACAAGACAGTCATAAAGTTGGCGAAACCAATAACAAAGTTCGCTGTAAAACCAATAAAAGTTTCTTGATTGCCTGGATATATTTCGCAGAAATATCCGTCCATGTAGTGTACACAGTATATGTGCGGGATTATTGTATCTAAACTTATTTTCTAAAACCCAACTCGTGCTTCTTCGTCGACGCGAAACTAAAAGCACCTTCATTCAAACTACTAACTCTAACTGTTTACTAACAATAAAATAAATAAATTACTAAATTGATTGGTTATAATCACCCAGTAGCACTAATTATAACCCAGTACCAAGTAGTCTATTGTAGTCCAGTAAAGACTAGTGTAGTATATTCCACTACAGTCTAGTCTAGTCTGGCCTTGTCTGATTTGGTCATGTCTGGTCTTGTCTAGTTTTCTCCTGTTTTTTTTGTCGAGTTTTACCTAGTCTGGTCCAATGTTGTGCAGACTTGATAATATTTATCTAGTCCTTTTCAATCTTGTCTTGTCTAGTCTGGTACACTTCTGTCCAGACTTGACCAGGCTGGGCCAGGCTTGTCCTGTCTTATCCAGTCTCGTCCAGTCTTTTCTAGATTTTTCTAGGCCTCTCTATTCTTATCTAGTTTTCTCTAGACTTGTCTAGTCTGGTAGAATGTAGACTAGTCTAATCTAGTATAGTTTAGTCTAGTATAGTTTAGTCTAGTATAGTTTAGTCTAGTCTAGTATAGTTTAGTCTAATATAGTTTAGTCTGGTATAGTTTAGTCTAGTCTAGTCTGGCCTTGTCAAGTTTAATCTCGTTTAGTTTTGTATGGTCTTGTTGCGCTTGTCTGATCTTCTCTGGTCTTGTCTCGATTTGTCAGGTCTTGTCTTGTCTTGTCTGGCCTTGTCTGTTATTGTTTGGTCTAGTCTACTCTTGTCTGGTCTTGTCTGTTTTTGTCTAGGATTGTCTGGTCTTGCCTGGTGTAATTTTAAGTAACTAGACTCTAACAGTAAATATTGCGTTGAAAAAAATAGTTTGAAATAAAATATATATCTTTCTAAGCAGTTTCTACAGGCAGCCTTACCTAATTTGAATCTTATATAACCTATAATTAATCTAACATAACCTAAAATAACCTAACTTTAATCCAACATAACCTGTAATAACCTAACTTTAAGCTGACAACCTTAACTAAAAATTGACATTAATGTAAGCAAAAATGATACCGTACTAATAAGTTTAAGTAATTAGACTGTCACAGCAAACATTGTATTTCTAATTAACAAACTAAATAGTTACCAGTAAACTCATTCGCATAAAGTTGCAATAATTAATGATATTATATTTTAATCTAGGCTATGCAATATTACTACACACATGTTCGCAAGGTTGTAACCAGCGCACTGTATTCGCGAGAGTTTCAATAAATTTAAGTGGAGAATTCAGTTTGCTAAATCTTTGTGGAAATTTAGTGATTTTTGGTGAAAGCGCCGGAGCTTTCACTCTTTCAACTTGGTTTAAATCCGGTGAAGCCACCAAAAAATCTTAACCTAGAGATGTAGATGTAACTATCTATCTATAAGTAGAGTTACAGTTAGGGCAATAGTAGGTATCTTAGAACAGAATTTTTTTTAAATTGCAAAATAACTTAGTTGTATTTTGTTTTGTTATTATGTACTTTATTTACTTCAAGAAGATTAATAATTGTTATTATTACCAACTAGTTTCGGCTTTTTATTATTAAAAAATAGCCATCATCAGGGTAAAACATGAACTTTTATATATGAAAATAAAACTAAAACTTTCAATTTGTTATATGACGATCGACATATAACAAATTGAAAGTTTTAGTAATTATTAATCTTCTTGAAGTAAATAAAGTATGTAATAACAGAACAAAATATTAATAACTTCAAGATTCTAAAATGCACAAATAACTTAGTTGTGTTATAAATAAAAATTTTGCTCAGCAATCTCAACAATATTGCCAGATAAATACCAATCTAAAAAATGACAAATTTACACTATTAATATGAAAGCCTGAACTTCAAATTTGCTTTAAAAATCCAAATATCTACCGAGTCGACATATTTAGCTGTAGTTTAAACAACGTGAGATAATGAACAAGTCCTAATAAGAATAGAAAATTTAAATTTTCTTAAGGTTTAAAGCAGGGATGGCGAACCTATGACCCGCGGGTCACACACTGACCCACACAGGCTTTTTAAGTGACCAGGCAACTTTTACTTTTCTAATTTTTATTATTTTCTTATAAAAGTTTCTCAACCACAAATTAAGGACCATTATTATAATCGTGTATAAAAGTATAAAAATCGTGCGAAAAAGTCCAATGTAAATCAAATGGAGTTTCATTATTATTTCTGATTGATGATTTGATGATTTCTGTTTGTTGTTACTATGGCAACAACTCCCGTCACTAAACAAAACACATAGACGTAGTGAAAATTTTCTGACCTCTATTAAAATTGACGATACTTACGTATTAACGCCACCACCGCTATATATTGGATCGAGAGTTCGCGCTACCGCGCGTATGTTGTCTTGATTTATCTGTCCGCTTCGCGGCGGGCAACCTAATCTAACCGGGGTTAAAAAATGAAGTATTCTGAGTTTTAAAAATGTTTTAATTTTAAATAAAATGTTTTATTTCATGATTTATCATAAAAATTTTAGGTGTAAATTGGTGGCATTTAAAAAATGTACGTGGTGGCGTTAATACGTAAGTAACAAATTGACTTAATCTTAAGTCTCGGCCCCTCAGTCTGGATTTGTCTGGCTCTAACGTAACTTAATCTAATCCAGATTAAATCTACATTTACCTAGATTACATCGGCAACGACCAAATACCCGTGTACAATGTGTGTACCCGTCGCTATGCGTTTTTACTAGTTAGCAACTTTTGCCACGGGGGCGCTGAACGTTCTAAGAAACATTGGTTCTATTCAATATCTTAAACAGAATCTTTATGTAGTCAGGAATCAGGAATCTTTATGGAGTTATTCATTAATACGACATCAAATGCGGTAAATTCTTATGAAGTATTAGAGTTTTGTCTAAAGAGTTTTTGACTAACTTGTTTACTTCTCCTGATATCATCCCTAAAGTTGACTTTGCCCAAATTGAACCTCTACTCGTTTTTTTGCATTTTTTTGCACAAAAAAAACAAAATTGCAGAAAATTGGTTAAAACAACTTTTATTGATAATAAAATTCTCTATAACTCTCATTTAAAACACTTTTGTCTATTTCATATAGGTTCTGAGTATTATTAACCTATCAAACATTCATCTTTTTTTCAAAATAACCTGGTATTAAACCTGTGAAGTAAATATCAATTTCTTATAACGCCATGCGAACTTTTTGCAAATTTTAAAAGGATTTTTAGACAACATTCAAGTTGCCACAAGTTTTGTCTAAAACATTTCTCTAAATTCTTTACTTTATTGTGTCAGTTTGTCCGTCTGTCCCTATTTGTGGCTGTTTGTGGAATCATAGCTCCTAAATAAATGGACCGATTTTGATGCGTTATTTTTTATTTGAAAGCTGACGTGAGCGAGTAGGTTCTTAGCAATAATTTATGAAGATCTGTTCATGCGCATGATGATAATCCGCTCATTTCCTTCTTGACAAAATTAATCTGCAACCAATTTGACACAAGTGTTTGTCTAGTTCCGTATATTCAAACTTTGGTTTGAAAAGTGACGTGATCGAGAAGGTTCTTAGCTATAGTTTATGAATATCTGTTCAGGCATTTGATGATCCCTTTTAACTTATTAATATTTTGATGATGAGCGTCGCTGCGTCGGTGAAACTGCTAAGTAAATCAAGTAATAAAACAAGAATACAAAGAAATAAAAAGAAGATTGATAATGATAAAGTGTGGATTATACTTACTCTAAGTAAGCAACGTACGTAAGTAACAAAACAACAATATCCAATCGTTTAGTTTTCAGTCTTGATTCATTTACTCAGAAAAAAATCGCAAAATAGACAGTTGTCTGATATATTCTGTCTGCGCGTTCCCTTTAACGCCAACTCTGCCATATCGAAACTCTGCAGAAACTTAATATACCTTGTAAGATAGTTGATAGATCTCAAGTTCATACGTATTTTCTATTCGCTATACCTATGTAGGTATAACTAATTATACTTCTTCACATAGCGGTCCCCCGACGCGGCGAAATATATTAATAGGTACTTTAAATGGAGTTTGCTTAAAATTTTGATTTTTTTTTATTAGATATCATCCCTTAAATTTGACAACCTAAAGCAGCTTTTAAGCTTCATTCCGTTTTTTGAAATTTTCTGCATAAAAACACCGAATAACAAAAAAAAAACGGCCGTTCAAAAAAGTGCGAGTTTGCGAGTTCGCGCACCAAGGG
This sequence comes from Phosphuga atrata, assembly GCA_944588485.1. NCBI lineage: Eukaryota > Metazoa > Arthropoda > Insecta > Coleoptera > Silphidae > Phosphuga > Phosphuga atrata. Next base: position 65,122,375 of record OX155895.1, read on the forward strand.
TTCCGTACAAACTTGTAAGTAAGGTATCTTTTTTGTGGAGGACGTAGCAAGCACATTCAGTTAACTTGACAAGTGGCCCTCCTGAAATCACGACCATCTTAGTACCGCTGCAAGCATAACCTCAAGATGTCGCTGTCGTACGATGGAATTCTACCCTATATTTTATTACCATACATCCCCCATTCACTATGAGTGTTTAGGGGTTCTGGAACTTCACTATTTGTTTTTACTGCTCAATTTTGCCTGTATACCTATATACAGTGTATAAAGGTATACAGGGTATTTTTTTTTAAATAACGCGAATATTTTTAAACTTATAAAAAGAAAACTTTATTTTAGTATTACACTTATTCACTAATTTATATTAAGATCTAACTATTTCTAGATCTATTTCGATACTGTTAACATTCAGTTGTTCAATTGTCTGCTTTTGGGCAACTGACTACCAAAAAATATAGGGCGTACGTGATTTAAGTATAATATACTTAAATCATATTATCTACAACATATTATGCAGATTATGTAGATTATAGTATAGTATTATTATGTAGATTATTAACATATTATGTAGATTATAAAGAAAAAGTAGACGAAATATAATATATACAGGATGTTACGGGACTTGAGTATGTCGCATGTCTGTTATAAACAAGCAAAATTTAGACATAATATATATATATATATATATATATATATATATTATGTATATAGAGCGTACGTGATGGAATGCATAACGAATATAAACAAAGAAAATTCAGAATAAACAGCTTGGTGCCAACACATACCTTTTAACCTTCGGACCTAACCGAGGAGGACGTAACTGTTTGCAACCCATATGCTTCTGGAGCCTGACAATACCACTACGACAACATTACTGTATTTTCATAAGTTTCTAATAGTAAATTCGCATTTTTCTTGTAATTAAACTACATATTTACGGTTTTCAGATTTTTCCCTTTTCGTGTGCTGTAAGACACAGTTCTTGCCAAATTTCATGATTCTAGGTCAAGATTCTAGGGAAGTACCCTATAAGTTTTGATTCCCTTGTGAAATCGCAAAATATGCGATATAAACGGTCATATCTTTTGATCGCGTTGAGTTACAAGTTTGAGTTTCACAGCTGAAAGAGACCGCAGACCCTAGTATTTGATACAAATTTCAACTTGTTACCTCTACGCGTTCCTGAGAACAATGGTCTTGACAGACAGACAGACGGACAGACAGACAGATGGACACGGAAGTGATCCTATAAGGGTTCCGTTATTGATACGGAACCCAAAAAATTATTGAAAGTTACTTTTATAGAGAATTAAATTCTTTAAAACTTTTATCTAAAAGAAAATTGCCTAAAATTCTTAGTTTTTGTGTTATAGTCTTCCAAACTTTCAACTTTTAGTAAATTAGATTTTCGAGTTTTTCAGAAAATCTTCAAAATAGTTAAAAACTATTGCAACATTAATATTTTATAGACAATTCAATTCTCTACTAATGTTGTTTATACCACTTTTGTCTATGTTGTCTGTTTTTCTCAAATTTCTCCCATTTATACTTCCCTTCAAATCGTTCCAAAAATCACAAAACAAGTGATAGAACCAAACAAATTTTATCTTAGACAATGAAATTCTTAACAGATTTTGTCTAAAACATTTTCAAATTAAAATTTTCATTTTAAAGTTGTACTTTGTTACAACTTCCAAGTTACAACGAATCAATCCCAAACCTTGTCTAAATTTGTATCCCTCTGAATTTTTCAAAATTTCCAAACCAAAATTTTTCTCAAAACAAAATTTACTCCTTTGTTTAGACAATAGAATTTTCTACAAATATTGTCTAAGCCACTTTCATTTCTTTTGCCTAATTTCTAAGTTACAACCAATCAAACTCAAAACTTAGTTCGATTTCACGGTGGCATAACTTTTGAACGGCTTATCACAGTGACTTCAAGTTTTTACTAATGGATTCAGCGTCCCAAAATTATTCGGAAAACATATATCATATTAACAAGAAGCTTTTAATTCAAAACTACCATCGAACCAGCCACCGATCCGCTCGAGGACTCTTATACAGTATATACTCGATAATCCGACACATCTGGGACTAGCCAACCGCGGGATTATAAGAAAGAGTGGTGGGAGGGAAGAGCGCGAGCGGTCTCCAGACTGCCGGATTACTGAACGTGTCGTCCAATTAACCAACGGCCGAATTACCGAGATTATACTGTATACATTTTTTCTTTCTATTTATTTTGATTTCTATCTTTATTTTTTGCTCTCCACTTCCAAAGTTGAAGTTGTAAAACAAGAAAGAAACTTGAATTTTGCAAAAGCCTTATAAGTGAGAACAAAAACGTAGTCTTTGATCTCCCTCCTCTTTTCCAAGTGATGCCACTGGCCTAGTGACCCACGAGCTAGTACGCAAAATATAATGAACACAATTTGACTCACTACTTAAAAAGGTTCGCCATCCCTGGTTTAAAGTCTGAGTCTGAGAAAACACTAGCTTAGACAGCACCCTCTTGTTTGCATATTAATTTACTAATCCGTTTCTCTACAAACTGATATGTTTTGTCTTCGAGTACTTCGTGTAGTAGTCGAGATATTAAGCGAAATCTACACGCACTAAATACCAGATGGTTTGTAAATACATTTTGAGTTTGAAACTCAATAGAACTATATTGATTCGATGAAACCAACTAGTTTATATATAGACTAGTTAATTTGAATAGAAATTCTATAATTTGACGAAATTAATTTTAGTAGAGTGGAAATATAGTAAATATTATGTAACAATATGCTTATAAGTTTGGGACTACCATAGAAAATCTTATGGTCTACACTAGTCAGTCTAGTTCTTATACGTAGTTTACGTATTTCTGCATAAAACAGTTCTTGTTGTGCATATATTTAGTGTACTAAGTGAGGTTTTAAACGAATTTTGGCTGTATCGTTTTAGTTGCTCTACAAAAAAATTTTGAGTTTGAAACTACATATGAACAAAGTTAGACTAGATATCAAAGTCTAGTTTCCACATTCAACTAACTAATTTATTTTTGCAAAAACCCATATATTTTGTTTTTGCCGAGTTAGTTTAATAGCCGATATATTGAGGAAGTTCCATCCGCACTGCATTTCAGCTAGTTTACAAGTTTGTTTCAAGTTGGATCCTGCACAGAAGTAAAGTTAGTCGAGATAAAACCGTCTACTCTTCATAGTTAGTTAACTAATTTATTAATTGATAAAATTATTATTATTACTTAATCTACTTAGTTAGACAACTATGTAGTTAGCCTATGTAGTTAGATATTTTTTTTGCCAAAAACACCTTTGCTCTAACAATAAGTAGTTAAACTAAATTTGCCGCAAACTTGAGCGAAATTAAACATTCTTCGCAATAACTAACCCAAGTTAGCTCAAATTATAAAATCTTATGATTTATTTCCTATCAAACATTGTCTGTTCGTATCTCTGTCGGTTTGCAGCCGTCCACGCGATTTTCTCCACGCATTTTCTCCCGATTTTTCCTTCTCGCTTCCCTGCAATATTTCCGTGTCCCGGGGCGGCCGTAGATCTCCCGGGGGAGATGAAAAACATCGGCCGAGATGATTTATATGTCATTATATTCTGGTTGACTTTATCGGCCGCGAGATTAAATGAACTTTCGCTCTCACACCCCCGACGGCCGCCCCGCAACCCCGCTTTAATACCATCTATACACTATTACTTATTCACCAGCACATTAATCTCCCACAGTTACTACACTCAATATTCACAAACACTAATTGAAAATCATTTAGTGTTGTACATATTTCATTCCATTCTGTAGCTTTTAAATCAATAAATTTAAACCCTTCTAACTTTCGGAATCTTGTAAGAAATCTAGTGTACTAAGTGTGTGTCAAGTTTGGTTATTGCAGTTCGATTAGAAGTTAAGTTATAATGGAATTAATAACACTAAGAGCTTTAGTATTAAACGTTAAAAACAGAATATATTGTTTGGAAGTGAAAGGCTATAGCGCCATAATTAGTAAAAATAGGTTGATATAGTTTACATATTCCTTTATAGAATTTATTAAACTAGCTAATGCAGCAAATATTATGTTTGTAGTTTAACTTACTGTTAAGTTATAAAGGAAAAACTAAGACTATATTCAATTTTTAATTAATAGTTTGTGGACTAATATATTGTTTAGAATTGAAAGGCTATAGCGATGTACTTAGTAATACTAAGTTGTTCTAGTTTACATATACTTTTATGAAATTTACTAAAGTAGCTAATGCAGTGTTTGTAATTTAACGAACTGTTAAATTATAGAAGAAAAACTAAGACTATATCCATTTTTTTTATTTTATAGTTTGTATACTAATATGTTGTTTGTAATTGAAAGTCTATAACGACATGATTAGTAAAACTAGGTTGATGTAGTTTACATATACTATTACAAAATTTAGTACACTAGTTAATACAGAAAATGTTATATTTGCAATTTAATTAACTAGGCTATTTTTTATTTATAGTTTGTAGACTAATAAATTTTAGACTGTTAGATTTAGTAGCAAATTTAGTGTACTAGATGCATGCCAAATTTAGTTTTATTAGTTAAATTAGGAAATAAGTTATTGTGAAACTAATAAGAGTCTGTGTTTAGTGTTATAACGTAGACTTGATCATTGTAGATTATAGGTGCAGACAAGACCAGGCTAAACCAGCCAAGATCAGACAAAACCAGACAGTACAAGACAACACCAGACAAGACCAGACAAGACCAGCCAAGAATTTCAAACTTCTTCTGAAGGCGCTATAGATGCGTTGATCTTTAAGTTCCTTACGTGTGTGATTAAACGTGGTCTGTTAGAAAAGTATCCGACCTTATTTTTTATTTTGAAAACCTGATTTGAGGATTTGAATCAAGCGCGCTTGCATGAGCAAACCTTGAACTTTCGCGCGCATGCGTGAATTTTTTCCCGCCTGTAGATAGCGTCAGTTGCTGTCGAGCAGTGTTCGAGTGACGTAATGTGTAGTGCTCTCGTCGGTTCTTCAATGCAAGTAAAAATCACCAAAGCGTACTATAGGGATATCCTACGTCGCTTACGTGATGGTGTGCGGCGCAATCGAATGGAGTTGTGGTCATCAGGAAATTGGCGACTCCATCACGACAATGCTCCAGCACATTCTTCGCACTTGGTTCACAATTTTTTGGCGAAAAACCAGACTCCTCTGGTTCAACAGGCTCATTGCCCTCCTGATATGCCCCCCTGCGACTTCTGGCTATTCCCCAAAGTCAAGAGGCCATTGAAAGGAACGCGATTTCAGACAAGAGAGGACATTATGGCTGCAACGACAGCCTAGCTAAAGACGATTCCGAAAGAGGCTTTTTCGGAATGCTTCCAACAATGGCGGCACCGCTGGGAGAAGTGTGTGGATACCGAAGGAGACTACTTTGAAGGCGCTATAGTTGCGTTGATCTTTAAGTTCCTTAGGTGTGTGATTATATATCGGTATGCCTATAATGGGTACTCATTTGGAAATGGTTATGTTGTTTTAACCGTAGCTCTAACCTGAGTACACACGGCGACTTTGTTTTCATTTGGTAGCAGACATGAACACACTTCTGCGTGTTGTTGATAAAATCTTGCTTTTGCTACTAGTGTGCTCTACGGGAAATGAAGGGATCTTGATCCTTTTAGATGTTGAGTAGTTAACTATAATGGAAGTGTAGGAATATCTTTCACATCCATTTCGGATTTTAATCTTGTTTCTTCTTCTTCCTTTTTGTAAGGCACTCTAACCTGAGTACACACGCGGCGACTTTGTCTTCATTTGGTAGCAGACATGAACACACTTGTGCTTGTTGTTGATAAAATCTTGCTTGTGCTGCTAGTGTGCTCTGCAGGAACCGAAGGGATCTTGATCCTTTTAGATGTTGAGGAGTTCCAAGTACCATAATGGAAGAGTAGGAATATCTTTCACAGCCATTCCGGATTTTAAATAGCTGGATGATGCTGGGATGATGAATTCCAGATTTCATACCAACGTATGGGTGGACGTCCTGGTGGTCTCCTGGATCTTGGGAGACCATCCCTTGCAATTTTCGACACAATCTGTTGTCGTCCATCCTTTCAACATGTTTTCTCCACTCGCGACGTCTGTTTCGGGACCATCTCACTATGTCTTGGATATATATACGTTGGTATGAAACTTATACGTTGGTATGAAAACTGGAATTCATCATCCCAGCTACAATTTGTTTGAATTTTATTTATTTTGTCTTCGCCACACATCCCTCATCAAACTCCCGATCCTTGAATCCTTGTATTAAAATCGCATAGCCTTGGGATGTTAAATCTCTGCTTGAGTAATCTTTACACTCAACCATCCACAATGGAGGTAAATCTCTATACAAATCTATGAATTCTGTAACAAAAGCACGTGAATATTTACGTAGGTCCGCCATGTTAAAGTTGTTGTGTGCGTCTGCGCTACGTCCACACGGCAATGATGTCGCTGACTAAATCTAACCTAACTTAAGGGCTTTTCAGATTTACAGCGATCCGATCGCCAAATCGCTAGCGTCATTAAATCATTGTGAAAATTTACGTCCACACACCAACTTTAGCAGCGCCAGCAAGTCGCCGACGATCAAATTCGCTGCCGTGTGTACCCAGCTTTAAGCTGAAAAAACTAAGCGCACTAGTAGCAAGATTTTATCAACAACATGCACAAGTGTCTTCACGTCTGCTACCATATGAAGACTGATCGATCGCCATCATGTGAACATAAGAGGATAACAGTAGCCTGCGAGTCGCCGGCGATCAACGTCGCTACGTGTGTCGATGCTTTAGATTAAGTTAACTTCACTCGCCTTTGGCAATCCAATCCTCTCCACTGAATAGATTTGGATGTATTGTTTCCTGTTGTCCAAATACGACTTGAACCTATTGCTTGTCTTACCTCTGATACCATATAAGTCTAGGATCTGTAATAGTGCATAGTGAGAGACGCAGTCAAATGCTTTTGCCAGGTTGCAGAAGACACTCACCGGGATTTTAACTTAAATCCTTAAAATATTTTTCACGTTTGGTAGAAATGTTCCCGAATTTGTATATACACCCGGAACGTCGGCATTACCGCCGATTGCATTTCTAAATCCTACGTTTCACTTAATGACGGAATAAATAAATCGCGGTTTCGAGGGTCGTGCTTTTGTCCAATAAATTTAATCATATCGGCTGTATGTGGAGAAAGAAAATAACAACGGGGCTAAAACACTTCCTTGAGGTAGACCCAAGTTAACTACACTAGCCTTTGACAGTCCAATCCTCTCCACTGAATCGATTTTGATGAATTGTTTCCTGTTGTCTTACCTCTACATTAAAGTGACCACATTTTCATTGACACAAAGCGGGACAAATGGGATGAAATGAGAAATATAATTTAGTCTTGAAAGCAGACCAATAATTGAAAAAAATATCTACTCACACACATGAATACATTATTAGAAGAATACATTATGTATTAGAATACATTACAATGAACACATTAATAAATAATTATTGTATGTGAAGGATGCCAACATTATAATCGTGTGTAAAAGTATCCAAATCATGCGTAAAATTCCAATGTAAATCAAATTAAGTTTCATTATTAAACGATTTCTATTTATTGTTACTATGGCAATAACTTGCGTCACTAAACAAAAAACATAGACGTAGTGTAAATAAATTTTCTGACGTTTATTAGAATTGAATTAGCTTTTCTTATTAGGTATCAAGAGTTCTCGGCCTCTCAGTTTGGTTTTATCTGGATCTAATATAACTTAACCTATCTATTACCTATTCTAGATTAAATCCAGGTTAACCTAGATTACATCGACCGCGACCAAATAGTGTTCCCGTCACTGTCGTTTTTTACTAGGAATTCTACAATTTGCAAAGACATTTTCCAAAGACGTCTGAATAAAGAAATAACAACGTGGCTCAAACACTTCCTTGAGCTACGCCCAAGTTAACTACACTAGCCTTTGACAATCCAATCCTCTCCACTGAATAGATTTTGATGTATTGTTTCCTGTTGTCCAAATACGACTTGAACCTGTTGCTTGTCTTACCTCTAATGCCATATGAGTCTAGGTTCTGTAATAGTGCATAGTGAGAGACGCCGTCAAATGCTTTTGCCAGGTCGTAGAAGCCAGGTCGTGCCAGGTCGAATTCCCGGTGGGTATTTAACCTCCATCCACCTCGCTAACGATTTTATTGTAAACTTTGTTAATATTAGGTTATATTAGATTTACGTTAGCTTAGGAAAGATATTTTACATATTTTTTTATTTCAAACTAATTTTTCACGTTTGGTAGAAACGTTTGCGAATTCTCGCGAGCGCTTTATAAAGCGTGTATATATATATATACACCCGGATCGTCGGCATTACCGCCGACTGCATTTCTAAAGTGAGACGTTTCACTTCGCAACAGAATAAATAAATCGCGGTTTCGAGGGTCGTGCTTTTTCCAATAAATTTAATCATATCCATTGTATGCAGAGAAAATAACAACGGGGCTAAAACACTTCCTTGAGGTACACCCAAGTTAACTACACTAGCCTTTGACAGTCCATTCCTCTCCACTGAATCGATTTTGAGGTATTGTTTCCGGTTGTCCAAATACGACTTGAACCTGTTGCCTGTCTTACCTCTAATACCATATAAATAGGTTCTGTAATTGTGCATAGTGAGAGACGCAGTCAAATGCTTGTGACAGGTCGTAGAAAACACCCACCGGGAATATACCTTCATCAACTTCGCTAACGATTTTATTGTAAATTTCGTTTATATTAGGTTATATTAGATTCACGTTAGGTTAGGAAATATATTTAATATATTTTTTTATTTTAAACTAATTTTTTACGTTTGGTAGAAATGTTCGTGAATTCCCAAGAGAGCCTTATAAAGCGTATACACCCGGATCGTCGGCATTATCGCTACTGCATTTCTGAAGTGGGACGTTTTACTTCGCGATGGAATAAATAAATCGCCGTTTCGAGGGTCATACTTTTGTCCAATAAATTTAATCATATCCGCTATATGCAGAGAAAGTAACAACGGGACTAAAACACTTCCTTGAGGTACTTCCATTTTAATCACACTAGCCTTTGACAGTCCAATCCTCTCCATTGAATCTATTTTGATGTAATGTTTCCTGTTGTCCAAATACGACTTTAAGCAATTGCTTGTCTTACCTCTAATACCATCTGAGTCTAGCATCTGTAATAGTGCCTAATGAGAGAGGCGGTCAAATGCTTTTGATAGGTCGCAGGAGACACCCACCATGAATTTACCTTCATCAACCTCGCTAACAATTTTATTCTAAACTTCGTTAATATTAGGTTATTATTATATTCACGTTAGGTTAGGAAAGATATTTTATATATATTTTTTATTTCAAACTAATTTTTCACGTTTGGTAGAAACGTTCGCGAATTCCCGAGAGCGCCTTATAAAGCGTGTATATACACCCGGATCGTCGGCATTACCGCCGACTGCATTCCTAAAGTGGGACGTTTCACTTCGCGACGGAATAAATAAAACTCGGCCTGGAACACATCAAGCCCGGCGAAGATAATTCACAAACAACGCGGTTTCGAGGGGTGAAAATGTGCGATTTAATGCGTTGTTCGGTCGCGTTTGGGGCTAGCCTTAATATGTAGCGCACGGGAAACACGTTCGTATCACCTGTACAACATGCTCGCCCCTCGCCGCCGGCCTGCTCCGATAATCACTCGAATGCGCTTTGTGTGCGCAATTTTGCGCGCTGAAACACAATCATAATTGCGAACTCTATTCGCATTTCGCACACTACTTTATTCAATCACCAGCTTCGCTCACCGGCTAAACCCTACATGTTTATACACGCAAATACAAACACTATCAACTAAACACAACATTTGCCAATCCAACTGAACTAGAATTTACAAATCTAAATAATTTGCAACATTTTGCAACATACTAGTTACTAATCTTATTACTACCCTGGAAATTACACAATAATCACAATCAAGTCTTTTATCCAATTTAGTCTATATATAGCCGATTTAGTCTTCCATACCAAATGACTATTTTTATTAAAATCTATTTTATATTTAGTTTATTAATTTACTGAAATGTGTGATTCACTGGTGACAATAAGACAATGAAAGATCAAACTGCTTAAATTTATCAATTTACTTTAACATAAAATAATTCTCGTTGAACTTATAAATAGTGTAACTAATAGTGTACTAATTATAAATGTAAATAGTGTACTAATTGAGATATTAAGTGTATTGTCAGTGAATGAAAATTCCAATTGCTTTAATAAAAAAGTTTAAAACTACTTAGAAATAAAGTTAGTCTAGATGTTGTGTAGTCTATCATCCAGATGAGTCGAGTTTTCATATTTAGTTAACTAATTTGTTTCTGAAAAAGTGTTTTGTTTTTGTGCAATTAGATATTAAGCAAGTTACATCCGCATCGTATTTTAGTTTGTTTACAACTTTGAAGATACACTGAGGAAAAGTTAGTTGAGATAAAACCCTCGAGTCTCCACAGTTAGTGGTCGAAATTATTAATTAATAAATTTATTACGATTACTTAGTCTATGCAGTTAGACCAGCTCCGTTATTTAAAAATGTTATTTATGTAAATATGAATTAGTTAGTGTATGCTACTACAGAAAAGACAATAAATTGATCGCTTGCAAAGTGTGAAATGACCCAAAATATAAGCTATTACCAGGTAGTGAGTGTGGGTGCGGCACGATACAGTTATGAATGCATAATAATCGGGGAACGTCCCGCCGTAAGCCGCAAACTACACTCGTGCTCATGACAAGATAATTTAAACGACTGTTATTACGTCTGTTCACTATTTCTCCTTTTCTGCCCTGCGCCTCCACCAATTTGTCGCAATAAATATCTGCAATTGTTTCTGGATGAGTTTAGTTAACTAAATCTGAAAACTAGATGCTTGCTTCTAGTTTACTTCTCTTGATATTTAGTCTCAAACTTGAAAATCTTCTGGAAAAGCTTTTGAAAAAATTGTCTTACAGAATTTGGTTAATATTTCAACGTGTATACTAAATACTTAAAAACTAAAAAAACTTATTTGATTCAAAATGGGTCTAGTTAACTTAATCTGGAAACTAGAATGTTCGGACTGGTCTATATTTCTCGCTATTTAGTCTGAAACGTGGGACTGACTATAAACTGATGAAAATGTAGTCTATATAGAATTTGCTTTATATCTCAACTTTTATAACAAACAAATAAAATCTAAATAGTGAGGTTGTTTGCGGAAGCAAACAACCTCATCACAGGCAACACCTTCTTTAAGAATCGCACTAGTCATGTCATAACGTACAATAGCGGTGTCTATAGAAGCCAGATTGACTTCATACTGTTATCGCAACTTCCGATCAATCTCAGATGTGAAAGTTATACCTTCAGATTGTGTTGCCCCACAACACAAACAACTCACTGCTGAGTTGAAGATGAGCAAACGCAGGATAGGTGTACAAGCGGCCAGAGAAAAATAAGGTGGTGGAAACTATCATGGAACTGAAATTTTTATTTCAGAACTGTCGGGACTGAGGCGGTGCGGGTGCTGGCATGCCTGATCCCGATGGGGCCACTGGCTACAGCATTTCGGAGCGCATGCGCGGAAAGAAGGAAAATGATGCACGGAATATAAAAGAAGAGGAAAGGCGTGGAACGATCCAGAAGTGTCAAATGTCGTTGGAAAAAGACAGGTCTAAATGGACTTACAGGCTGATATCAGCCGTTAAGCCCTGGCTGGAGAGAAAACATGGGCAGCTGACCTATCACTTGACAATGGTGCTGACGGGCCTTGGTTTTTTCCAAAGCTTTCGAAAAAGGATAGGCAAAATGACGGCGGAAAATTGTCCGTATTATAACAAAGAACCATAAACGGCCAAGCATACCTTGTTCAGTTGCGACAAGTGGGCAGCAGACGAAGCTGGAAGTAATAAATGGCGGGGTACTGGACCCCCCAGCGTTAATCGGCTCGATACTGTAAAGCGAGGAGCAGTAGAACGACGTCGGTGCCATCGTCAAGGAAATTATGCAACAAAAGGAGAAAGGCGAGAGGGAAACGCAGAAGAAAGGAACGTACTACTGAATATGTATTGCCGGAGCCCACAAATATAACTGCTCGCTTGGTGCTAATAGAACAACCAAATCAGTTCCAGAACAGAAAAAGACCAGAAGTCAGCATCGGGTAGCAGTATCACATTTCCTACTGTGGACTCCACATATTGACACCACATGGACCAATTTATGTAAGTCTGTGACTGCTCTTGTAGAAATTGGGTACAACAAAACCTGGAAGTCGGCTAATTGGCAAGCAAACATGGCTGTGGATAGCTCAGGAACAAGAAAAGGTCCATGCTAAGAAGACAGCATTCAAAACCTGGCTTTCTCAAAAGACAGACGAGTACAGAGGAAGAACATTACTGCTAAACGAGAGACAAAGAAATGCATCGCTGAAGCAAGAACCAACCACTACAACAATCTCTACCTCAAATTGGACACCAAAGAAGGAGAAAAGTATACGGCCTGACCAAAGCCCGATTAAAATCAACAGGGTATATTGAACACTATGTGTGCATAAGGAGCAAGGGAGGCAAAAGATTACAGAGTATTCTCAAACGCATCAGCATTTTGCGGAGATCTCAAATATAGGGTTGCCGCATCCATCAATCCCAGAAGATGTCCCAATTGAAGAGCCTATCCCCAAAATCACTGCAGAGGAGGTTGGCATTGCCCTCAAAAGTATAAGAAATCAGAGATCTCCTGGACCAGACAATCTTCTCGCTGACTTATGGAAGTTACAAGAACTGCGAGCATCTGCAAATGATTGGCTTGTTGCCTTTTTCAACGCTATAATCGACTCTGGCCATATCCCTACTGACTGGACTACAAGCATCAATGTACCGATTTTCAAGAATAAAGGAGACCCAGCAAAGTGCTATAACTATCGCCCAATACGTCTTCTCTCACATACAATGAATATCCTTGAGTATATTAGGAGTTCTCCTCATCATCAACTACGTGACATTGCCAACATTAACATCAACCAGTGTGGATTTGTCAAGAGAGCTGGAACCACTGGTGCCTTATCTGCAGCACGATTACTCATGTAGAAGCATCGTGAGAAAAGGAAACCACTGCATATTGCCTTCCTCGACCTCGAAAAGGCCTTTGATTGTGTTCCTCATGCGTTAATTTGGTATGCGCTCCGAGTGCCAGAATCATTTGTTATTGTGGTCAAGATGCTATACCCAAACATCAGTAGCAGAGTACGTTGTGGTGTTGGAACCTCAGATAACTTTCCGGTAAATGTCAGGGTCCACCGAGGTCCATCCCTCTTTGTTCTTGTCATGGACACCTTTATTCGTGATCTACAACGGAATGTCTCTTGGATCCTTCTGTATGATTACCGCCTCTCCCAGTATAGTCTACGTCTAAACGTGAAAAAGACGGAGTCTGGAGTTAAATTATATCTGGAGTTAAATCCAAGTGACAGTACCATTCAAGTAGGTGGAGAAAATCCAGTCGAGACCAAATATTCTAGGTACCTTGGGTCTCGCCTACAGAGTGATGGCGGCTTCAGTGATGAAGTAAGAGCCAGAGTAAATGCAACCTGAATGCGGTACAAGAAGGTTTTTCAAGGTCACGGATGTACTTTGCGACAAGAAAATACCACTTCACCTGGAAGCCAAGTGATATCGGACAGTGATACGGCCTGTTGCGCTATATGGAATCGAATCTCAATCATCTGACAAGATTTCTTAACGTCATATACATGCCATGGAAATGAAAATGCTTCGTTGGGGAATGGGCATCTCCCTTATTGACCATGTCAGAAACGACACAGTTCAGGAGTAAAGGGGTGTCGCTCCAATTGTGGACAAAATGAGAGAGAAACGACTCCGATGGTATGGCCATGCACTGCGAGCAGCTCCTGGTACTGCTGTCAACTCCGCCCTTCATTTTGAGATTGAAGGGCAACGTCCCAGAGGAAGACCGAAGCAGCGATGGCAGGACACGATAAATAGTAATCTAAAGAGCGTGGGCCTAAAACCCAATCCCAAGAAAGTGGACCAAGAAAGTGGAAGAAGAAGAAGATAACATCTAAACAACTATTCTGTTTCAAAATAAGTCTAGTTAAATATATTTTCCACGATGCACTATTGAACGTGTTTTTAATGTCTAGTAGAATTAAAGCGCATAGTTTCCTAGACTGTCTTGTTTTCCCCTTTCTTGCCTCTGTTGCAATGTCCATCATCTTTTGAATTGCATCGATGGTCGAGCATCCTTTTCTAAAGCCGTACTGCCTGTCCGATAATTTTTTTTCCAAATCAGTCTGTAGTCTCTCCAGTATTAGATATTAAAAAAGCTTGCCAAGAGTGTCTAATAGACACAGGGGACGAAAGTAGTTTAGGTCCGTTTTCTCTCTTCCAGGTTTTGGGAGGAGAACTAGCTTGGCAGTTTTCCACGCACATGGGAAGAGCATTTCTGGCATTTCTTGCGCTATTATTTTAACTACTTCCGCTGGTATTTGGTCTGGGCCTGGTGCCCGCCTCGTTTTTATCTTTAGTGCGCACTTCCGCAAATCTTCTGTGGTAAAGGTTTGGACACTCTCGATGAGTGGTTCTTTCTACGCCACCTCTTCGCTCCCAGGAAAAAGGTGCCGAGCCACCGCTATTATTTCATTTAAGTCGATGTCTTCCACTCGACTTTTTGCTTTTAACCTTCTCGTCGCTATGCGATATCCTTCGCCCCAGACGTCTTCGTCGATTTTGTTGCACAACTCCTTCCAGCAGTTTATTTTGATGCATGTTCCAACACATCTAAGGACATATCTGAAATGCGTCTCTGAATTGTCATGTTAGATTACGCATTTTAATCTCACTCGGTTGGCCAAAAACTAGCTTAACCGACTTTAATACACCCTCATCAAGGTTTCTGCAATTGTATGGGGATTTTTAATTTTTGCAACTTCTAGAGCAATTTCTTATGATACCTTAAATATAGCTTGGCTTTGTTGTTGAAAGATCCCAGTATAATTGAACACGTTCAGTTTGTTGCTTGATGTATTAAAAATTAAAAGGTAAAAAAATTTGGCATTTTAAATCCCTCTAATTGGTAGTACTTTTCTGATTATTCCCGAGAGGCAACGGATTGTAGCCATGGCTTCGGACTATACACGGCTAATTTGCAGTCGAATGTCACCTGGCATAAGGAGAGATTCGGGCGCCGGCCGCCCACTTATTTCGTCGCTTATTTCACGTATTTCCAAATATAAATAGTTTATTAACATTTTATCCCCCCCCCAAAAAACAAAACAAGGCGCCCCCCAAAAAAACAAGGCGCCCCCCAAAAAAAGGTAAGGCAACCCTCTTGAGGGTCGCGACCCACCGGTTCAGAAACGCTGCCCTAGACTAATATCGTAGCTATTTCAATTGAAACCTGTATGAATATAATAGTATGTATAAATAGATGAATATAACTCATCAGTACAGCTTTGCAGTTTTTAATTATACAGCATAGTCTCGATAATCCGACAGATATGGAACCAGACAACCGCTGGATTATCAGAAATAGTGGTGGGAGGGAAGAGCGTGAGCGGTCTCCAGACCACCCGATTACTGGACGTTTCGTCCGATTGCCCAATGGCTGAATTACCGAGATTTGAATTAGATTATACTTACTAGAACACCTCGTGTTTGACTAGCTGATGAGAGGTAAATCTCAAAACGCGGCTATTCACTTAATCTAAATAGAAAGAAATGATCTTAGAAACAACGTTATTTGTCAAGTGCTGTTAGTAACTTGAAAATGTCCTGGGACTAGTAATAACATGCAAATGTCTGTTGTATAATTCAATATCCTGCGCGGTATTAGCAAAGGAAGTAGTTGTTTCAATATGAGATTTGTTTTGTAGTCTTAAGAAGACTTAATATTATATTAATATTATATTATAATATTATATTATATTCAAGCTACATTTCGTCTTTAATAGGTTAGAATGATTGTATCTATAATTAGTATGGTTCAACCAATATTTGAATGATGCAGTTATTAAAACAACCGACATAATAGTCAAAATAAATGACACAGCTATCAAAATAAATGACACTGTTTAAACAAATGACTTCATTAGTTTATACATTTTATATCAATATTTAGTTAACTTGGTAAAAACTATCTAAAATATAGTAAAAGTAGGATTATCTTAATATCTAAACATTGTAAACTACTAGACTATTTTTTTTAACCAAATAGATAGCTTATGAGACAAATAAATTAGTTAACTAGATTTAAAAACTAGATAGTTCAAACTAACCTAAGTTAGTTTTGAAGTTTGAATAACAAAGAATTGTGTTTTTGGAAGCAGAATACTTATTTTTGATTGCTGTTTATAGACTGGAATTACAACTAGTTAGTACATAGTAGTTAGATTCAGTATTCCGACAAGATCTGCACCCATAAACTTTATCATATAATAATATAAAGTTTTAATTAGTTTAATATCCGAAATCAGTGTGCATTATAATAATAACAAAAAAACTGTTTGTATACGGTTGGTTGGTTGGGGATGACGTCAACTGTAGGCTCACCCTGCCGCACCCGTCCCTGCCCAGATGACTCCAGAATATAGACCTTTAGCACGCGAACTAATTCCGACTAAAAGAAAATTACACGGCGAGCGAGTTGGACTCGACGTTCGGCGCTATCAATCTAGTCGCCGATTACGAACAACCGGAGCGATAATTCGATAACCGGTCGATCTCTAATCCGGCCTCGAATGCGCCCGAAACCGATATCTAAATTGTCTGCGCTAATCTGTAATTTACTCCGTTTGCTGGGTTCGTTTCAATTCGGTTTACTAATTTCTGGTTTAGATCAAGAATCCGATTTGCGATTCAAGATAATTTATCCAATTTTGTTTACCCGGCGCACCCACCAAAATTACACCTGGACTATCAACTAAAATTCTTCCTTTCAAAGTCTTCCACTTAAAGTTTCAAACGAAATAGAAGAGAAACTAGACTAGTTACAACAATCCAGTTTGAACATTTAGTTTACTAATTTGTTTCTATACAAACTGATATCCATTCATTTTTAGTAGTTAGTATAGTGGTCGAGATATTAAACAAACAAATTAAAGAGCATTTTTTTCGATCTCAAGAGTAAGATTAAATAGAGGAAAACTAGTTTAGTTACTACAATCTTGTTGACAAATTTAGTTTACTAATTTGTTCCTCTATAAACTTATACTTTTGGTATTCTAGTAGTTAATATAGTAGTCGATATATTAAACAAACTAATTAAACAACACTTTTTGTCGATACCAAGAGTGAGACTAACTAGAAGAGAAACTAATTTACTTAGAACAATCTAGTTATCAAATTTAGTTTACTAATTTCCTCCTCAATAAACTGGTACTTTAGGTATTCTAGTCTAGTTAGATATTCTAGGCTAACAGGTATTCGAGTAGTTAATATAGTAGTCGAGATATTAAGCTAAACTTAAACTAATTAAACAACACTTTTTTTCGATCCCAAGATTGAGACTAACTAGAGGAGAAACTAGTTTCGTCAGAACAATTTAATTAACAAATTTAGTTTTTTTAATTGCTTCCTCAATAAACTGATACCTTTTCCAATCTAGTAGTTAGTATAGTTGTCGAGATATTAAACAAAATGCACACTATATATCACCCAGTTTGTAATAAATTCAAACCTTTATACTGAAAATTATAGCTGCGCTTCGTGTCTACTATATACTAAATCTACGTACTATATAGTTTGTCTTGTCAATAAAGCCCTAACCTTGACTGTTATATCGTCTATAAACTTACTGTGGGATTTCAAACTGGAGTTGGTTAACATCAAGTTTTAACCTGCACTGGAGCGAACATAAACTAATTCAAACAATTTCACCTAAATATTACCTTAACTACCTTCATTATCTAACAATATTTGCGTTCAGTTTTTAAATAACTAATGATATGTTCAATGAATTCTTAAACGACGTGTGCTAATTTGCTATAAATTAAGAATTATATAAATCAATGCATAGATTAGGAAAAACTGTCTAGTCTTTATATGTAGTTTAGTATTTTATTTCTCGAATAAGTTGTGTTTTATTATAATTAGTCTATTGGTTTAGATATTAAGAATAGACATTTTAGGTGGTTTTTAACCCTTAGGGTACGTATTTATTTAGAGAATGCAAGACAAGTGAAACATATGCATGACGAGCCTCAGCCGTCAAATGTATCCAAAGGGTTAAGAAGCTTCACACTTAAAACACTTCACACTTTAATAGAACAAATGTGAGTATAGCTAAAAAGGTGTGGTCTTCAAATTTAGTTTAATAATTTTAATTTCTACAAGCTGAAATATTTAGTTTTATTATTGATAGTGTATTAGTTGAGATATAAGCCGAGAATTGTTAAGACTACGAATTTTGAAATGCAAGGCTAGATAGAGATTAGCTTAGATAACACAATCGTGTTTACAGATTTAGTTTACTAATCTGTTTCTATATAAACTCGCATAATTTGCTTGCGAGTAATTAATGTAGTCAAGATCTTAAGCGAAATCTACACAGACTGAATCTTGAATGGTTTGTAATAAGTTTTGAGTTTGAACATCAACAGAGGAGACGTTTGTTTAGATGAAACCATGTAGGTTTCAGAGTTACTTAACGACTAATTTACTTGTCTATAGATTTGTGTATTTAGATTTAGTATAAGTGGTGTAGAAATTGAAATATTGCAAAAACGTCTGTAACTATTTCTAACATGTATCAAGCTAGGTTAGATTTAGTTAGTCTTCTATTAAGTTTAGTTTTGTCTTCATATTTACTTTAATAATACTACTCTGTTAGAAAAGTATCCGACCTTTTGAAAACCATTTTTTATTCTGAAAACCTGATGGATTTGAATCAAGCACGCTTGCATGAGCCGACCTTGAACCTTCGTGCGCATACGTGCATTTTTTCCCGCCTATAGATAGCGTCAGTTGCCGTCGAGCAGTGTTCGAGTGACATAGTGTGTAGTGCTCTCGTCGGTTTTTCAATGCAAGTAAAATGACGGAACGACTGGAGCAGCGGTACTGCATCAAATTTTGCCAGAAACTGGGCGACAACCAGGTAGAAACCATTCGGAAGATTCAGACGGCTTGCTATGGGCATCACACAGATTAAGGAGTGGTACAACCGGCTTAAAGACGGTCGCACATCGGTGGAAAGCGAGCCACGCTCTGTTCGGCCATCAACATGCCGAAATGACCATTCCATTGCCAAATTGAACGCTGTGGTGATGCGGGACCGTCGTGTGACTATCCGAGAAATTGCGGAAGAGGTGTACATCAGCACGTTTTTGGTGCATTCCATTGTGACAAAAGATTTGGCCATGAAGAGAGTGGCGGCGAAATTCGTGCCGAAGCTGCTGACGGCGGAGCAAATACAAGTTCGTGTGGAAGTCTCACAGGACATTCTGGAGTTCATAAACAGTGACCCCGACTTCATGAACACCATAATCAATGGTGACGAGTCCTAAGTGTATAGGTACGACCCGGAAACCAAATCCCAGTCGTCACGTGGAAGCATTCCACTTTAACAAGACCAAAGAAGGTCCGCCAAGTGCGCGAAGTAATGCTGACTGCTTTCTGTGACTCGCGTGGAATGGTACACCACGAGTACACACCACAGTGTTAAGCAATCACCAAAGAGTACTATAGGGATGTCCTACGTGATGCTGTGCTGTGCAAGTGACTGGAGTTGTGGTAATCAAGAAATTGGCGACTCCATCACGACAATGCTCCAGCACATTCTTTACACTTGTTTCACAATTTTTTGGCGAAAAACCAGACTCCTCTGGTTCGACAGGCTCCTTACTCTTCTGATATGCTCCCCTCCTCCTTCTGGCTATTCCCCAAAGTTAAGAGGCCATTGAAAGGAACGCGATTTCAGACAAGAGAGGACATAAGAGGAGCTAAAGTCGATTCCGAAAGAGGCTTTTTTGGATTGCTTCCAACAACGGCGGCACCGCTGGGAGAAGTGTGTGGAGTCCCAAGGAGACTACTTTGAGGGTGATAAGGTTTCCAACGCCCCAGCTATGCCAGTTTTTTTACCGGTTAAAGGTCGGATACTTTTCTAACAGACCACGTACATTTCTACATAATAGTATATTACGTAACGAGAGTTGTAAGAAGCATATTTCGTATGAGCGGAACAGTTGCGTAATTGCGCGAGTAAGTAATTGCCTTACAACTCGAGATATGTACAATACTTTATCTACGACCACACTAATTTGTTTCTGTTTAATAAGAAAAATATGTTTGATGTAACAAATTTATTTCTTATTAGGTACATTAATTTAAGATTATAATAAACAAACAGTTGTATTTTCACATATAACTGTTACTCGACATTATTTAACTTGAAAGAAATGAAAAGAAATACATTATGGTAATACATTTATGGTTACATACCTTATTATTTAGTACTTATTTGGGTTAAACTGGAATAAGAATTCTCATAGATATAGGCAACCCAATGTACGCAATGTCAATTTCCGTTAGTTTGAATTTTTGCACGGGGGGCGCTGTACGTATGAGAACGTAGTAGCAGCTCTCAACCAATCAACGAATCGTAAACCAAACGCACGTGTGTGTTATCAATCATAACTTATCATTATGGCGGACTGTTACAAACGTGTGTGTTATGATGTATTTACATAGTCCACAAACTGTACAATAATGGGAACTTACAATATCGGCCGTAAATAAAATAGTTTTTGTTGTGCTTTGAAAATTAGTGTAAACATTGATCGAATTCTCAGCGTATCACGTTTTAGCTGCTTTACAAAATGTATTTAAGTTTGAGACTTTATAAAAGCAAAGTTAGACAAGATATCGAAGTCCAGTTTATATATCTAGTCAACTAATTTATTTCTACAAAAACTAATATATTTTGTTCGTCGCTTATTAGCGTAATAGCCGCGATATCCAGAAAGTTCCATCTGCACTATATTTTAAGTAGTTTAAAAGTTTGTTTCAAGCTTAAAGCTGCACAGAACGAAAGTTAAACGAGATAAAACTATCTAGTCTTTACTGTTAGTCAACCAATTTATAAATTGATGAAATTATTATGATTACTTAGTCTTTAGTCTATGTAGTTAGAATTACATAGTTATTCAAATATAAAACTAAATTATTCAAATTTATATTATTCAATTTATATTATTCAAATATAAAATAAAATTCAAAACATGGTTATTGAAATAGAGGTCGGATGCTACTAGAGAAAAAACAATAAATTGATGGCTTACAAAGTGTGAAATGTACCCAAAATATAAGCTATTAGAAAAATACTGCAATATTGTTTCAATTGTCAATATTATTTAGTAATATATCTTTTCATAGTTGAATTTTTTGTATGCGCATGCGTCAATTTTCGCCATATTTTCGGGCAATTTTTTGAAGTATAACCAGGGAAAATAACAAAATTTGCCCGACACTTTCATATTTCCCACCTTTTAAACAAGGCGGACGAGCATGCGCATAACTAACCGTAAAAAGGTTTATTTAGGCTAATCAATGCGAACTGGCAAACAGTTCGTAAGTCGTAATAAATTTTCTGTGACGTGCTGCATACTATGTAGTTTTAATCTGATCGAAGCTGAGTATATCAAAGTTTTGTAAGAAGAGTTGGTGAATATTAAGGGAGGATTTTGATGAATATTGCATTGAATTTTTGTGTTAGTGTGTGTATGGTGTGGCTTATGAGGGCGTAAAATCTTGTATAATATATAATAAGTCGTAAAACGAGGGGCGCGGGTAACATGTAGTTCCAGCTCGTTCGAATTTATGGCTTATAAATGTTTAGTGTATTTCGCCAACAGAAAATGAAATATTAAGACTGCTCGTCCCGCGAGTGTCTTGTCCCCCGACAAACTGAGCCCCGCGAAATGGACACTGCGCACTAAAAACTTTACGATTACATCAACACTAAATCCACAAATGAGAAACAAGAAAAGCAACAAAACGAGTCTTACTCGATGCGAGTTTAATTTCACTTCAAGGTAGTTAGACTAAGTTGAAACTGCCAAGCGAGCTCTTTCCTCGCATCGCCGAAACTTTTTCCAACGAGTTCTAAAACACGATGACAACTTAATGACTGTTTAATAAATCGAAATCGAAAATTCAATTTGTTCACTTCATTCTAATAATTAAGATGTCTGTGAAAACGGAACGATTATAATCTACATCTAATCAATCTTAATAACGTGAGTCCCAAAAATCTTGGAATCCACTCTTGCCATGAATTTGAAGAAGTAGGTCATTTCTTAATTCACACATATAAAATTAAACAAATGTAATTTTTAAGTAGCTGTCATTGCTCTTGAGGTTATGTCGCATTGTTTTTAATGTTAAGTTCAGCAATTTCATTAGTTATAAATAAAACGCCTTCTCATAAATTTAACAATGAATTATTTTATAGTGTTGTGAATTATAAAATTAACAAAGAAGAACAAACATTACAACAGATGTTGAATGTGTTGTTAATTTTCACGAATGCCCAAATTAATTCGCCGTTTTATAACAACATACAACGTTTACAACAACATAGTACAACATACTTCACTGACACAATATTCTTCACAAATCACTGACACAATAAGGTTAGAACGTTCAGCGCTTCCGTGGAATAAATTGCTAACTAGTAAAAACGCACAGTGACAGGGATCACTATTTGGTCATTGTCGATGAGTAGGGAAAGATTTTTCCTTCTAGGTCTTCCACCTCTACTAACTTTGACCTCGATACTTCCGGTTTCGATTTGGAATTTTTCCGCCTGCGTTAAATTATGAATCTCCTCGACTGCGCCCAATTTTTAATTTTCCCGCGCACAGTGCAAGAACTCGAACTGGGGCGGCCGGATGTGGGAACCCGGTAGTTTGAAACCGGAAACGTAACATGAAACAGGAAGGCAAAACCGGAAACGGAAGTCGAAACCAGACCCAACACATAGCGTGGGGTTACATAGACCTCACACGTGGGACTACGTAGACCTCACACCCAAGGTGGTTACATAGACCTCGCACTCTCATCTGTGAAAAATAGGAAGTGGGAAACCGAAAACGAAAGACGAAACCGGAAACGGAAGTTGAAACCGGAAGTCGAAACCGGAAGTGTCAAGGTTAATGGATGTGAAGGGCCGAGAAGGAATTGTCTTTCACTACTTCCATGGTTAGGTTATGTTATATTAGAGCCAGATAAATCCAGACTGAGAGGCCGAGACTTCTTGATTCAAAATAATTTAGTTTTGTTTAGTGTAAAGTGTCCACACTTCCCGATTTTAGCGGGACAGTCCCGCTTTTTGTAGGATAGTCCCGCGTCCCGCCGATTTTTAAAAATGTCCCGTTTTTTAGAAAATATCTGCATTTCTTATTTTAAATGTATGTACATACATTTTTGTATATTCATAGACAAGTAAATGAATTTATACAATAATAGTAGTTTATGATACAAGTGTGTGAAGAAGGGCTTTGCGCATGAGTTGCGCGAGTGGTTTAATCGCAATAAGTAGATTTAGTCTTGATTAGGTTATGGTTAGGTTAAGTTATATTAGAGCCAGATAAATCCAGATTGCGAGGTCGAGACTTCTTGATTCAAAATAAGAAAAATTAATTCAATTCTAATATGTCGATGATTTTTGTTTAGTGACGCAAGTTGTTGAATGAAACTCCATTTGATTTACATTGGACTTTTACGCACGATTTGGATACTTTTACACACGATTATAATAATGGCATCCTTCATATACAATAATGTATTCATTAATGTGTTCATTTTGGTGTGTGAGTAGATAAAATCATTTATTTGGATAGTTATATCAATAATGTTGACAGCTACGTTTTTATCATACAATTATATCATTTGTTTTGATGTCAATTATTGTGACATTTTCCAAATTTATTTTGACAGTTATGTTATTAACTTTGACAGTTATGTCATTTAAGTATAGGTAGATATTCAAGTATAGGTTATATCTTTTTAATTACTAAATAACATGTAGTTCATAACATATTTAGATGAGGTAGGGTGAAGTGTGTATGGATTGCTATTGTTTTAATGACGTCATATGTATTCTAAAACGAGATGGTGTAAAGTGAGAGGGTTGCGAGTGAGACGGGGGATGCGTATGACGGAATTAATTATTTGCGAATGTGCAAATATGTGTGCGTGAAACTGAACGCGCGTTGTCGGCAATCGTATCGAAAACACAATTAATTTCGCGAATTGATATTGAAATTAACACGCGGGCAAACACAAAAAATTGATAAACGCACGAACTTCCGTTCATTAAAATGTTTCGCGGTTTTTAAATATATTCGCCGCTGTTTATGTTTTGGGGTGCGAAAATTGTATATACTTTTTTTCCACCAATAATTCCACACAAATTTGCAAAAATTAAATTAATATTTCAAAATTATTGTCAAATTATATCATTTCTGTCATATTATTGCAAAACAAAAGCAATAAATAACTTATTAAATATATAATATAGTCTTAATACTATCTGATCTATATAGCTTACATACTATATATTATTGAGTCTATATTGTGTATCTATGTAGTAGGCATCTTCTTGTTGAGTGCCGTACTCTCTCCGAGAGCGCAGGCAACCTCTCGCTCATACTTGTGGAACGCGTCATCCACAAATATACGGGACCTACAGTTTATCGCCGGTTCCGATTCCGTTAGTTTGCTATTGCTTTCCACGAGATGACCACAGCATAGCTCCGTGCAAAATCTTCACGGCTTGGCCGGGGATTCTCATGCATGGCAAGCGGATGCGTTCACCACCACACCACTGTGACCACATAGTAAGTATAGTATATCTTTATCTAAATAGTAAGTATAGTTTTCCAAATCGGGTGATATTCCGGAACGGAGCGATTCCTTGGCATGCGATTTTTTTTTGTGGGGTTACCTAAAGAGCAAAGTTTTCCAAGAACGGCGTCGTACTCTTGAAAAACTTAAGGCGAGAATCCGTCAGTAAATCGAAAGAATCCTAGCTACTTACCTATTAACGCCACTACCGCTATATATTGGATCGAGAGTTCGCGCTACCGCGCGTATGTTGTCTTGCCAACATACGCGTATCTTGCGCGTATGTTGTCTTGTCTATGCCGCTTCGCGGCGGGCAACTTAATCTAACCGGGGTTAAAAAATAAAGTATTTTGAGTTTAAAAAATCCTTTCATTTTAAATAAAATGTTTTATTTTACGATTATCATACAAATTTTAGGTGTACATTGGCGACATTTAAAAATGTAGCGGTGATGGCGTTAATACGTAAGTACCGAATCCTTTTTCAGATGTTTCGTGATGTAATGACCAATTTTAGAAATCGCTTGCAAGAATGCATCGATCAAGATGGACGACACTTTAACATTGTTTTTTTTTAACAAATGATTAATGTTTCTTAAAAGCTTTTCATCGTAGAATAGCATGATATCAATAAGATTTTAAGAAAATTCAACCGTTCCTTTCTTAGAGTTATTTAAAAAATTGAGGTTTGTCTGCCGCACCCTTTATATAGTCTCATATTATTTTTTATAAAACGAAAAATATTAGTATTATGTTACATAATTAAAATAAATGAAGGCTGATGGTATTATCTAAAGAGTAATTAGTTTGGGTAGGATCGGGCGTATCTAAAAAGCGTTTATGACGAAGCCGAGACGAGTCTTATTTGTTTGGCGAAAACTTGGAACTTGGAAGGAAGCTGAACGAGCAGGGAAATCGGGCGGTGTTTTGTTCTAACAAACTAGTTTTAAGCGAGCGCGTGTGTGCAGGCTATACAGAATCCACAGCGCGGATCATTAATCCCGAAATCCCCGCAAAAACAACGCTCCTTTTAGGACTATCAAGTTTAACAACCCTCGCAAGATTCAATCCCCACAAAACAAATATTACTTAATATTTTATCAAAACCATATAATATCTACACTTTATTGACATTAATTTTTACACTTTTGATTTTGACAACATGTCATATATTTGGGCAGTTGTCATTTATTATGACAGTTATATTAATTATTTAGACTAACCATTCAAAGACGAGTCTGTCTCTCCATAGCTTTCAAATCAAATCTTGTAAACTAATAACTCTAAAACTAGTTAGTCTCATTTGACTAGATACATTTTCAACTTGACTAAATACATCAACTAGAACTAAACTAACTAACAATTAATACACTAACAATTTAGAGAAGTTTGTCTGTCAGCATCTTTCAAATTAAATTTAGTTGGCTATTATTTCTAAAACAAGCTAGTCTGTCAATATTCCACAAGCTTGGCTAGTTAGACTAATAATTTAAAGATTTGTCTCTTTTTCTGTCAATATTTCACAAACTTGACTATAGTCCATTTTTTTAAGAATGCAGTAACTAGAAACCTGATTTACACTATGATAAATGTTCAATTTAGTTATAAAATTTGTGCGCTAAATTCAAATATAGTTACTTGAATATAAAATTAGTAATATAATTTTTACTTTAATGGTTTGATTGAATATCTTAATATTATTGAATAATGGAATAACATACAAACAAGTAAATGGCGAAAAACGCAAAAAATCTGAATGAAACAAACAGATCAGATGACAATTGTGATGTGACACGGCAGCCATTGACAACTAACAGCTGCAAATGTATGTGAAAAGAAAGAGAGAAAAGAGGTTGAGATGAAGAAGTAAATATCGTCAGTGTGAACTTCTGCTTGATTTAATCCAATCAGAGAACAAGGTCAAATAAGCCCTATCTTCCCTGTACTACATTCTTAAAAAAATGGACTATAGATAGACTAACAATGCAAAGACAACTCAAACTGTCCATATTTTTCCAAATAAAAATATTTTGGCATCAATTACGTTACAGTTATCAATTATTACAGTTTTAATGACAGAATTAATGAAAATTTTGACAGTATTAATGACAAAATTTTAGTTATATGGATAGTTTAAACCATTTTGATGGTTATGGCACTATTTTTTCAGTTTTAATTTTGACAACATGTCATATATTTGGACAGTTGTAACATGTCATATATTTGGACATTTATTATGACTTATGATTTAAATTTTTGATTTTAACAACGTGTCATATCTTTGAACAATGTTCATTTACTATGACAGTTACACAAATTATTTTGACAGTTACATGAATTATTTTGACAGTTACATCAATTATATTGACAGTATTAATAACAGAATGTGGATTATTTCAGTTACATCGATTATATTGACAGTTATTAATGACAGAATGTGAATTATTTTGATTGTTTAAAGTTTAATCCATATAATATCTACATTGTATTGTCAGTTTTGACATTAACTTTTAAATTTTTGATTTTAACAACGTCATATATTTAGACAGTTGTCATTTATTATGACAGTTACTCCAATTATTTTGACAGTTATATAAATTATTTTAACAATTACATCAAATATACCGGGTGTCCCATTTTAACTCGCCAGTAGCGATAATTCTGAACCAGTGCATTGAAGCAAAAAGTGTTCTGAATGAAAAGTTAACGGTTATGAGGGGGACATCTGATTCCGTCGACTTTGCCCCGCCAGCCCCCCAAGGGGGTGGGAACAGGAGGCAACTTTAAAATCTTAAATGGAAACCTCTATTTTTTATTGCAGATTTTGATAGAGCGTTAAAAAATAGGTATACTTTATCCGGCTTGTTTTCCAAAATTGTTGATAGATGGCGCGTAAAACATGAAAATTGTACATTTTCAACGTCGAACTCGATTGTTTTGTTTACATTCGCAAACAGATTTCTTGGATTTTTTTAATTTTCGTCTCTTTTTTCTAATTTAGTTTTTTAAAATGAGTTCAGTCCGCAAAGTCAAGTCGCTCTGAGATGGTTAACTTCTGGGTGGCGAGGGGTATCAGGGCAGGTCGTGGTCCAGTCGTTTAAGGCGTCTGGCGCAGTTGTCGAACGTCTTCCACTAGGTCTTGTGTACCTCTGAGTTCATGATTTCTTCTTCTCTTCTGGGCCAAGTGCATCCGGCGTTGAACATCTCGATCTCTGTCTTGTCTCTCCATTCTCTGGTCATCGGGCAGCTGAATAATACGTGGGCAACATAGTCCACCACACCACAGCCGCAGGCCGGATTCCCTTCTTCCAATGCGATGGAAGTAGGAATTGCAGTTCCCGTATCCCGTGATGAGTTGGACCGCTTGGTGTGGTAGGTCTAGGTCCATTTCCATCCACTCTTTGATCGATTGGATGAAGTTCCTGGTCCAGCTTCCATTTTGGGTGTTCTCCCAACGTATTTGCCATTTCCTGAAAAAGAAGAGAGAGATTCTGCTCCTCACATCTCTGTGGGATATTTGAACAATTAAAAATTTTGAACAATTACACCAGAGCAGTAGCACTGTATGGCCAAAGATTCCCGGATCGTCGGTGCCCGTCTCGCAGTACAATGCGAGGGCTTGAAGAACGTTTGCGCCAAGGTTACCTACAACGACACCGACCTCGAGCGAATCTTGTGGATGACGACCCCCGGACCATCGCCATACTTGCAGCTGTATACCTCAATCACCGCACCAAATATAAAAATCTCCGGGAAATACAGGCAGAAATCGGTATACCGAAATCGACGGCTCAACGGGGAGCTGTACACCTCAATCCCCGCATCAGTCTCCAGGAAATCCAGGCAGAAATCGGCATACCGAAATCGACGGCTCAACAGTTACTCAGCGCGGCGAAGTTCCATCCGTAACACATCATGCGCGTTCAAGAACTGCATGGAAATGATTTCGCCGATCGCGTGGATTTCTGCAATTGGGCTTTGCAGAAGATCGACCGGGACCGTTTATTCTTCCACCGAGTCCTGTTCTCCGACGAGTGCACTTTCCAGAATACCAGGTTCGTCAACACCCACAATGCCCATTATTGGAGTGCTAAAAATCCCCACTGGATTCGACAAGTGAACGCACAGCAGCGATGGAGTGTCAACGTGTGGTGTGGGCTTCTCGGCTTGCAGATAATCGGACCATTCTTCTTCGAGGGGATGTTAAATGGCGCGAGATACTTGGAATTTCTCCAGAACGATCTTCCTGTGCTATTAGAAGAAGTCGGTTTGCGTTCCCGGAAGACGATGTGGTTCCAGCAGGACCGTGCTCCACCAACCTACGCTCGTGTTGTTCGACAACATTTGGATGGGCTGTTTCCAGCGCACTGGATTGGTCGCGGGGGACCTATTGTTTGGCCACCCCAATCTCCGGACTTGAATTTTGGAAAACAACCCGAATAAAATTTACCTACTTTTTAACGCGCTATCCGAGTCTGCAATAAAAAATAGGGGTTTCCATTTAAGATTTTAAAGTTGCCCCCTGTTAACGCCCCCCCCCCCTGGGGGGCTGGTGGCGGGGGCAAAATCGACGGCATCAGATGTCCCCTCATAATCGTTAACTTTTTATTCAGAACACTTTTTACTTCAATGCACTGGTTCAGAATTATCGCTACTGGCGGATTAAAATGGGACACCCGGTATTGACAGTATTAAAGACAGAATGTTAATTATTTTAATTGTTTAAAGTTTAAACCATATATCTACACTTTATTGACAGTTAGGACATACATTTTTTAACTTTTGATTTTAACAATGTGTCATATATTTGGACAGTTGCCATTTATTATGACAGTTACATAAATTATTTTGAAAATAAGATAAATTATTTTGACAGTTACATCAATTATTATGACAGTATTAATGTTAGAATGTGAATTAGTCTGATAGTTTAAATCATATAATATCTACAGTTTATTAACAGTTATGACATTTATTTAACATTTGATTTTGACTGCATATTTAGACAGTTGTCATTTATTATGACAGTTACATCAATTATTTTGACAGTTACGTGAATTATATTGACAATTACATCAATAATTTTGACAGTATTAATAACAGATTGTGAATAATTTTGATACTTATATAGTTTTCATCTACTCGCACACCAAAATGAACACACTAATAATTAAATTATTGTATGTGAAGGACGCCATTATTATAATCGTAGGTAAAAGTATCCAAATCGTGCGTAAAAATCCAATGTAAATCAAACGGAGTTTCATTAATAAACCATTTCTGTTTGTTGTTACCATGGCAACAACTCGCGCGACTAAATAAAAAACATAGATTAGTGAAAATAAACTTTCTGACATTGAATTAATTTTTCTTATTTTCAACCAAGTCTCGGCCTCACAGTCAGGATTTATCTGGCTCTAATATAACTTAACCTAACCTAAATCTAAGCTAGATTAAATCTAGGTTAACCTCGATTACATCGACAACGACCAAATACTGTGCCCGTCACTGTGCGTTTTTACTAATTATTTATTATATCGCACATCCAACAGAAAAGTGACACAAGTGCGAAATGGCGGATGAAAAATTGCCATTTTTTAAACTGCAAATTGGGTATCTAGGATGTTCTTTTTAGTATTATGAAGTCGATTTTTGGTTTAATTCAATTATTGTCCGCCAGAAAACGGAAGTATCTTTTTCATCTGATCAGATTTTCAACCGAAAGATGGCAGATACAGAGTTGTTCTCAGAAATCAGTTATTCGCACTTGTGTCACTGTTTTGTTGCATGTGCGATATTTTATATATGTAATTCAATTTTTTCCAAGGAGGCGCTGAACTTGCCTGTTCTAAACTTATTGTGTTCGTGATTTGAGGTGCAGTATAATCTCGGTAATTCGGCCGTTGGTTAATCGGACAAGTTCAGTAATCCGGCGGTCTGAAAACCGTTTACCTCCCACCACTTTTTCTTATAATCCGACTATTGTTTGGTCCTATATGTGTCGGATTATCGAGATTATACTGTATTTTGTGTGTCAAAAGTACAATTTTTCAATATTATCTGTAAGAAACAATTATGTATTTGTAGATTCAACAGTATTTTAACTAGTGTGTGAAGAAGGGCTTTTGTGCACTCATTGCGATTAAATCACTCGCCTTCGGCTCGCGCTAAACATCGCAACTCATGCACAAAAGTCCTTCTTCACACACTTGTATCATAAAAGACTATTTTACACATTTTTTTTACTTGAACCAAATAAAACTTAAATTTAATCAAATCTGTTTTAATTATCAACTGGAAATTCTTACAAAGAAGAAAACAGCCTAATAAATTCAGATAATGAGAACATGTCGTGACCGAAATTAAACAATTTTTTCGTTTCGATCTGATTTCGTCGCGGAAAAATGCCATTTATAATTTCAATACTTTTTCCTTGCACGAGAAAGAATTGTAATAATGCGCGAGACCTTGCGGCCGGAGACACGCACAGCGATCGCTAACCGAGATTAATTGTGTATCGAAATCAAACCCTTTTTTCCTGACGGATTGAAACGATTATGAAATATTCGGCGGTGTCTGGTCATGTCAGCCGCGGCGTTATTCATACGATCAGTGGATCCGTTTTAATGGGACTTTGACTGACAGACAATCCCGAAATCGATGACAAACTATATTTATTTACAAACAAATTAATACTCTCGCACTAAATCCTCACTGACCCGTCCATATTATTCACATGGCATTAATACTCAAATCCCTAAATTATTTCGTTTTATTAAATTTATATTTCAATTCAATGTACATATTTATAAAAACCAAAATATTTAAAAATAGTAGTTTATGATACAAGTGTGTGAAGGAGGGCTTTTGTGCACGAGGTGAGAAGTTTAGTACTTTCATCGCAATGAGTCTACAAAAGCCTTTCACACACGAGTATTATACATTATTTTGTGTGTCAAATTTTGATAAATGTGTCAATTTTGTTAAATTTGTCAAATTTTGAAGATTTGATATCAGTCAAGAAACTGTCAAAGTATTTGTCTAATTTTGACATTAGTCAAGTGTCTGTTATTTGTCAAACTTTGACATTCGTTTCTGATATTTCAAATACAATACAATCTATCTGTTCTCCGTCTTGTCAAATCTGGTCCCATCTTGTCAAATTAGTCTGTCTAGTCAAATTTTGACTTGTCGCAAAATTACATTTATCAAGTCCAATCTATAAGAAGTAATAAAATCGATTTTCGTGCGTTTTGTATTTAAATGGTATACTGACGTGTGATTTGTCAAACTTTGACATTTGTCAAATAATTACATCTATCTAATCTACTGTTCTATCTAATCCATAAGGAGGGATTTAGTAATAAAATCGATTTTGGAGCGTTTTGTGTTTGTATGGTAAACAGACGGGTGCGTGGAAAGGGAATTTGAAATTAATTTATGCGAAGGACGAGCAGCGGCAGCAGAAGAAGAAGATATAAAATATGAAAGCAAATATATATTTTTTGAGCGGGACGGCGGCAGGTGTTCCCTCTGTGTGCGAGAGTGTGTGTGTAGCATATGTCGATAGGGAAGGAACGAAGGAGGGAGAGAGAGACGCCATGTTGGCGCCACGACGTGCCCGATCGATTGCGTTTCACCTGGCCAGGTGTATTTTCCACCGGATTGGTTCAACGCTCCCTCAAGATATCATGCACACATCACACTTGACTCTGCACAAACATACACAACATTATCATAAACTCCCATTCTTATCATCCACAACAACAACAACAAGAATAGCATTATTGGACTAGACTAGACAGATATAGCTTAGATAGACAAGAGTAGACAAGACTAGACAGACAAGACTAGACAGACAAGACTAGACAGACAAGACTAGACAGATATAGCTTAGATAGACAAGAGTAGACAAGACTAGACAGACAAGACTAGACAGACAAGACTAGACAGACAAGACTAGACAGACAAGACTAGACAGACAAGACTAGACAGACAAGACTAGACAGACAAGACTAGACAGACAAGACTAGACAGACAAGACTAGACAGACAAGACTAGACAGACAAGACTAGACAGACAAGACTAGACAGACAAGACTAGACAGACAAGACTAGACAGACAAGACTAGACAGACAAGACTAGACAGACAAGACTAGACAGACAAGACTAGACAGACAAGACTAGACAGACAAGACTACACAGAAAAGACTACACAGACAAGACTAGACAGACAAGACTAGACAGACAAGACTAGACAGACAAGACTAGACAGACAAGACTAGACAGACAAGACTAGACAGACAAGACTAGACAGACAAGACTAGACAGACAAGACTAGACAGACAAGACTAGACAGACAAGACTAGACAGACAAGACTAGACAGACAAGACTAGACAGACAAGACTAGACAGACAAGACTAGACAGACAAGACTAGACAGACAAGACTAGACAGACAAGACTAGACAGACAAGACTAGACAGACAAGACTAGACAGACAAGACTAGACAGACAAGACTAGACAGACAAGACTAGACAGACAAGACTAGACAGACAAGACTAGACAGACAAGACTAGACAGACAAGACTAGACAGACAAGACTAGACAGACAAGACTAGACAGACAAGACTAGACAGACAAGACTAGACAGACAAGACTAGACAGACAAGACTAGACAGACAAGACTAGACAGACAAGACTAGACAGACAAGACTAGACAGACAAGACTAGACAGACAAGACTAGACAGACAAGACTAGACAGACAAGACTAGACAGACAAGACTAGACAGACAAGACTAGACAGACAAGACTAGACAGACAAGACTAGACAGACAAGACTAGACAGACAAGACTAGACAGACAAGACTAGACAGACAAGACTAGACAGACAAGACTAGACAGACAAGACTAGACAGACAAGACTAGACAGACAAGACTAGACAGACAAGACTAGACAGACAAGACTAGACAGACAAGACTAGACAGACAAGACTAGACAGACAAGACTAGACAGACAAGACTAGACAGACAAGACTAGACAGACAAGACTAGACAGACAAGACTAGACAGACAAGACTAGACAGACAAGACTAGACAGACAAGACTAGACAGACAAGACTAGACAGACAAGACTAGACAGACAAGACTAGACAGACAAGACTAGACAGACAAGACTAGACAGACAAGACTAGACAGACAAGACTAGACAGACAAGACTAGACAGACAAGACTAGACAGACAAGACTAGACAGACAAGACTAGACAGACAAGACTAGACAGACAAGACTAGACAGACAAGACTAGACAGACAAGACTAGACAGACAAGACTAGACAGACAAGACTAGACAGACAAGACTAGACAGACAAGACTAGACAGACAAGACTAGACAGACAAGACTAGACAGACAAGACTAGACAGACAAGACTAGACAGACAAGACTAGACAGACAAGACTAGACAGACAAGACTAGACAGACAAGACTAGACAGACAAGACTAGACAGACAAGACTAGACAGACAAGACTAGACAGACAAGACTAGACAGACAAGACTAGACAGACAAGACTAGACAGACAAGACTAGACAGACAAGACTAGACAGACAAGACTAGACAGACAAGACTAGACAGACAAGACTAGACAGACAAGACTAGACAGACAAGACTAGACAGACAAGACTAGACAGACAAGACTAGACAGACAAGACTAGACAGACAAGACTAGACAGACAAGACTAGACAGACAAGACTAGACAGACAAGACTAGACAGACAAGACTAGACAGACAAGACTAGACAGACAAGACTAGACAGACAAGACTAGACAGACAAGACTAGACAGACAAGACTAGACAGACAAGACTAGACAGACAAGACTAGACAGACAAGACTAGACAGACAAGACTAGACAGACAAGACTAGACAGACAAGACTAGACAGACAAGACTAGACAGACAAGACTAGACAGACAAGACTAGACAGACAAGACTAGACAGACAAGACTAGACAGACAAGACTAGACAGACAAGACTAGACAGACAAGACTAGACAGACAAGACTAGACAGACAAGACTAGACAGACAAGACTAGACAGACAAGACTAGACAGACAAGACTAGACAGACAAGACTAGACAGACAAGACTAGACAGACAAGACTAGACAGACAAGACTAGACAGACAAGACTAGACAGACAAGACTAGACAGACAAGACTAGACAGACAAGACTAGACAGACAAGACTAGACAGACAAGACTAGACAGACAAGACTAGACAGACAAGACTAGACAGACAAGACTAGACAGACAAGACTAGACAGACAAGACTAGACAGACAAGACTAGACAGACAAGACTAGACAGACAAGACTAGACAGACAAGACTAGACAGACAAGACTAGACAGACAAGACTAGACAGACAAGACTAGACAGACAAGACTAGACAGACAAGACTAGACAGACAAGACTAGACAGACAAGACTAGACAGACAAGACTAGACAGACAAGACTAGACAGACAAGACTAGACAGACAAGACTAGACAGACAAGACTAGACAGACAAGACTAGACAGACAAGACTAGACAGACAAGACTAGACAGACAAGACTAGACAGACAAGACTAGACAGACAAGACTAGACAGACAAGACTAGACAGACAAGACTAGACAGACAAGACTAGACAGACAAGACTAGACAGACAAGACTAGACAGACAAGACTAGACAGACAAGACTAGACAGACAAGACTAGACAGACAAGACTAGACAGACAAGACTAGACAGACAAGACTAGACAGACAAGACTAGACAGACAAGACTAGACAGACAAGACTAGACAGACAAGACTAGACAGACAAGACTAGACAGACAAGACTAGACAGACAAGACTAGACAGACAAGACTAGACAGACAAGACTAGACAGACAAGACTAGACAGACAAGACTAGACAGACAAGACTAGACAGACAAGACTAGACAGACAAGACTAGACAGACAAGACTAGACAGACAAGACTAGACAGACAAGACTAGACAGACAAGACTAGACAGACAAGACTAGACAGACAAGACTAGACAGACAAGACTAGACAGACAAGACTAGACAGACAAGACTAGACAGACAAGACTAGACAGACAAGACTAGACAGACAAGACTAGACAGACAAGACTAGACAGACAAGACTAGACAGACAAGACTAGACAGACAAGACTAGACAGACAAGACTAGACAGACAAGACTAGACAGACAAGACTAGACAGACAAGACTAGACAGACAAGACTAGACAGACAAGACTAGACAGACAAGACTAGACAGACAAGACAAGACTAGACAGACAAGACTAGACAGACAAGACTAGACAGACAATACTAGACAGACAAGACTAGACTGACAAGACTAGACAGACAGAACAAGTTTCAGCAGACAAGACTAGACAGTTAAGACTGAACAGACTAGTCAAGAGAGACAAAACTAAACTGTAAAGATAATATAGTGAGACAAAAGTAGGCCGAAGAAGAGAGATGATAAATGTATATTTACGTTGGTGAAATGTTTTCGTCGTGGAAAATAATTAAGCAAATTGCGAAATATTTCTGGTAGGAATTCGTATTCTCCGGAGGCGACGGCGTCGGCGGCCGCCCCCTCCGCTTCCATCTGTTTATCATTTATGCCGTTTGCTAGTTGTTCTAGCAATTAATTAGTGAATCCGCTCGGCTCGCGTTAATGAACCGACAGATTTCCTCGCAGCTCCAAACCTGCTAAACTGATTAAATTTTTGCATTATATTCAGGAATAATTGAACAAAAATCGCTAACATTTTAACAAAAATTTTACCAAGTTACAAGATTTGCTTAAATGGTTTTAATATAACAGAAAGACCTTGAGGTCGGTAGCCTTTTGTTACTGTTTAATGTTACCCCTTTTAGAGAAATATTAGGTTAAAATTGATTTCTAGCTCTAAAATATTTGTGTTATATCAAATATGAATGCAATTTGATTTCAAGTAAAAAATTGGAATCGGGAAATATGAGTGTAATTGAATAAATAATGTATGTATGGAGTATTGTGGACAGGTAGAGAGTTGGTTTTTGATCGGGCCGGAGTGCAAATTGGTGTTGCGTGTTAATTATTAAAATGCGGAAGATTTGACACGGCGCCGTCTGATTGACGGCGACCCGAAAGTGCCATTAGCCCCCATTATATAATACATGGCCGGGAAATGGTGAGATGTAAATGTCACCCGCATACGGACGGACTCGGCCCAGGTTCTCCACGGGACAGGTTAATTGCTTTCAATTATTCATTTGCCATTCAACATTTATATCACAAACTTGATTATGCAATACCCCCACAGCGAATCCAACCGTCACTAACAAACACAAATTATAAAATCAAATATAAGAAGATATTGAGTATAGTCTTCGTGTTATTTATATAAAATATAAATAAATATAATAATCCTTTATTGGCATACAAATAATAAATTAATATTATTTTATTTATTTATTTATATATTTATAAATAAATATATTATATAAATAAATATAATATATAAATCATAAATAAATATTATTCTCATTATAAGAAAATACGTCTTCTTTATTATTATGATATTCTTCCTATTTATGTTTCCACAAATAGGTTCATAATTCTTAACATGCGGCACTGGAATTAGTTCACTAGGTACAAGCCAATTTAACCCTATACGCCTGCACTAACAATCTTGTTATTTTAAACAAGGTCGGAATCTTGTTATTTCTATCAGAAATTCTCGATAAAACTTCCTAAGGAATTTGCTGCACTATACCATTAGTAAACTACATTCACATTCGTAATATATCTAAGAATAACTTTGTCTAAGGCTAATGTTGCAATCACAAAATATATACTAGTCACAGCAGAGTATATCCTGGTACTCTTCCCTACAAGAAGAAAACAAACTCTAATTATTGAATCTTTCCGGACAATTTCCGGACTAGACAGAAAAGAGTAGACAGACATGGTTAGACAGACAAGACGAGATAGACAATACTAAATAGACTAGACAGACACATCGACTTGCTCGTCTGGTCGTGTAGTTTATGTGTGCTGAAAATGATTTCGCTGCTTTTTACCGTTGCTCGACAAAATCTTTTTAGCAAATATTTTTTGAACGAAATGATGGAAAATTTTTGTTGCAAATTTTTTTTTGGAATTTTTTGTCCTGATTTTTTGTTTGGTTACCCGAAGGAAATCGAAGTGCTGAAAACGGTTTTTCAGTTTACTTCGCTCTAAAGTTACAAATAAACAAGTTTTATATATTTTTCCGCTATACACCATCTCGCATTTTCGACAAATTTCACGCTGTCATAACTTTTGAACGGCTCACCACAGAAACTTCTAGTCTTCACCAATCGATTCAGCGTCCCAAAATTAATCGAAAGACGTATATAAAATTGCCTAGGAAGCTTTCAGTTAAGAAGTACCATCGACACGGGTAGTCTAGACCAGTGGTGCGCAAACCTTGGGTCGCGACTCCCAGAGGGGTCGATAGAGAATCTTTTTGGGTCGTCAAAATAAAAATATATTTGAGGCATTTCGTGTGTAAGTATTGCGTAGCAGTAATTAGTGAAATTGTCAATATAAGGAAATTTAAAAAACATTGGGATTTTGTAAGAATATCGTAATCTCATCTCTACAACATTTGAAACAAATTCCCAAATTATTTTTTGACAAAATTATGTTTGAAAATATCAATGTTTGGGGGTATAATTAAGAATATGGTAAGCTCGGAAAATCTGGTTTCTCGTTTTTTAACCTGCTTTGATTGATGAAAATTGTCTTCCACAGTGCTTTAATACGCGCGGAAAAGTCAAATGAAGCTTCTAAGTCGTCCGGTTCAAGAAATATTTAGATTTTTGTAATAAAAAAATTGACATTTTCAACACAACAACTGCTGTGTATTACTGGTCACTTAACTAAAAATATGCGAACGTAGCTGAACCGACGTTGCCAATTTTAACTCTTAAATTAAAAAAAATTAAGAAAATGTTATTTTAGCAAAAAATTTAAAAAAAATGAGGTTTCGCAAAAACTGTAACAAATGAAGAGTATTTTAAAATTTCCAGTTAAGTTAAAAATTTCACAAAGTAATTTTGGCAAAATATTATAAGCTAAATGAAGTTTTTGCAAAAATAATATGAAATAAATTGACATTTTTTATTAATTAATTGACAAAAAAAACATAACTTAGAATATAAGAAATTGGAAAATATATGGCCTCTGCTCAAGAATAAAAATTGCTTCAATTCTGTATGTTCGCGCCAATTTTAATAAATCTGTATTTTTAATTTAACATTTGAATCGATTTCGGCACCGATTAACAGAAGGGGAAGGGTGTATCGACCTGGGCCGAAATCGCGCGATTTACTTATCAATTTACTTCGCGAATTTATACTATTCGGCGAGTATGCTTCGAGTGTGAGAAGCGAAAAGACAAGAATCGAAGCGCAAACGAAACTCGACCGACACGTGCACGCATCTTTAAGTTTATCGTTTTAAGTCAAGTTAATCAGGGGTGTAATCACGAGCCCAAAGGGCTGAAGCGGCATCCAGCGTCTGGAAGACAACAATTTATAAGACTATTTATAATAATTTTTTGTTGTTGTAGTAACAGTAGCTTATGATACAAGTGTGTGAAGAAGGGTTTTGTGCATGACTTTCGAAGTTTAAAGCACGAGCCGAAGGCGAGTGTGTGAAGATAGCTTTTGTGCACGAGTTGCGAAGTTTAAAGCACGAGCCGAAGGCGAGTGTGTGAAGAAGGGTTTTGTGCACGAGTTGTGAAGTTTAAAGCACGAGCCGAAGGCGAGTGTGTGAAGAAGACTTTTGTGCACGAGTTGCGAAGTTTAAAGCACGAGCCGAAGGCGAGTGTGTGAAGAAGGTTAGGTTAGGTTATTTATAAAAAAAAGGCGAGTGTGTGAAGAAGGTTAGGTTAGGTTATTTATAAAAATATTGCTGATATTATAGACAGTTTAAAGCACGAGCCGAAGGCGACTGTGTGAAGAAGGCTTTTGTGCACGAGTTGCAAAGTTTAAAGCACGAGCTGAAGGCAAGTGTGTGAAGAAGGCTTTTGTGCATGAGTTGCGAAGTTTAAAGCACGAGCCGAAGGCGAGTGTGTGATGAAGGTTAGGTTATTTATAAAAAAAGGCGAGTGTGTGAAGAAGGTTAGGTTAGGTTATTTATAAAAATATTGCTGATATTATAGACAGTTTAAAGCACGAGCCGAAGGCGAGTGTGTAATGAAGGTTAGGTTATTTATAAAAAAAGGCTAGTGTGTGAAGAAGGTTAGGTTAGGTTATTTATAAAAATATTGCTGATATTATAGGCAGTTTAAAGCACGAGCCGAAGGCGAGTATGTGAAGAAGGCTTTTGTGCACGAGATGCAAAGTTTAAAGCACGAGCCGAAGGCGAGTGTGTGAAGAAGGCCTTTGTGCTGGAGTTGCGAAGTTTAAAGCACGAGCCGAAGGCGAATATGCGATGAAGGTTAGGTTAGGTTATTTATAAAAATATTGCTGATATTATAGGCAGTTTAAAGCACGAGCCGAAGGCGAGTGTGTGAAGAAGGCTTTTGTGCATGAGTTGCGAAGTTTAAAGCACGAGCCGAAGGCGAGTGTGCGAGGATGGTTAAGTTAGGTTATTTATAAAAATATTGCTGATATTATAGGCAGTTTAAAGCACGAGCCGAAGGCGAGTGTGTGAAAGAGGCTTTTGTGCACGAGATGCGAAGTTTAAAGCACAAGGCGAGTGTGTTAAGAAGGGTTTTGTGCACGAGTTCCGAAGTTTAAAGCACGACTCGAAGGCGAGTGTGTGAAGAAGGGATTTGTGCACGAGTTGCGAAGTTAAAAGCACGAGCCGAAGGCGAGCCGAAGGCGAGCCGAAAGCACGAGCCGAAGGGAACTGTTCCGGAATATTTATCAAATTTTTTAGGAATTTTTTTGTAATTTCCACATTGAAAATAGAAATTTTCAAACTTAATTTTCTCAAAAACTAATTCGGGGGTTTGTTTGAAATTTTGTGGAGAAGTTGGTAGAACTGTTCCAGAATATTTAGCAAATTTTTCCAATATTTTAATATTTATTTCAGCAAATATTGTAGTTTTTTTTGTAAATTTCACTTTGAAAATAAAATTTGTGAACATTGAAATTTATAATCTTAATTTTCTCAAAATCTAATTTGGGGATTTATTTCAACTTTTGTGGAGATGTTGGGAGAACTGTTTGGGAATCACGTCACTTCTATCCAGGGGTCGCGATAAAATTTTACAGAAAATGTTGGGCCGCAAATGAAAATAATTTGCGCACCACTGGTCTAGACCGCGAAAACGAAAATCGTTATTTTTTGAGTTACAGCAAAATTTAAAAACGTTTATGAAAGAATTTTTGCTGCTGATTATAGATATGCAACTTATATTTCGCTAGCTCTTTCCTTTCACTATCACCTGCAAGAATTGAAGAAATTTTTAAGAAATTTCGGCGCTCGAGTAGAGATCTCGGAAAGTCGTTAATTTCCTGCGGAAAATCTTAGTCTATTAATGGAAAAATGACCTTCTGAAAACGATGCCGTAATCCGTTTTTGATTATCTACAACAATTTTCGAGACATCTACTTAGCAAATCGAAAATCGGGTAAATTTCAGTTTGAAATTACTAGATGAATCATTGAATGTTCCCGGACAATTTACACATCGACTTGTCCGTCTTGTCGTGTAGTTCCTGTGTGCCGAAAGTGATTTCGCTGCTTTTTACCGTTCTCGAGTAAATCGAAAAAAACCGAAAATGCACATATTTTTCAAACAAAATGATGGAAATTTTTTGTTGAAATTTTTTTTGGAAAATTTTTTCGTGATTTTTTTTTTGGTTACCCGAAGGAAATCGAAGTGCTAAATACGGTTTTCTAGTTTATTTTGCTCTAAAGTTACAAATAAACAAGTTTTATATTTTTTTTCGCTGTACATCATCTCGCATTTCCGACTGATTTCACGCTGTAGTTAATTTAGTAGTCTATATTTATAAATGATTTAATTTGACTTGTTTGAACGCCCCCAATTTTCGCGCGCTGTGGATGACGTCACATGGCACTTTCAGTATTCTTTATTATAT
The DNA here is from genome assembly GCA_944588485.1 of Phosphuga atrata. Lineage (NCBI taxonomy): Eukaryota > Metazoa > Arthropoda > Insecta > Coleoptera > Silphidae > Phosphuga > Phosphuga atrata. The sequence continues at coordinate 65,164,469 of OX155895.1, forward strand.
GCATAGATATATAATTCTTTATTATATGCATTTATTATATGCACAGCTTTTAGTTGAGGATTTTCAGTTTTAGTCGCTATTTTGATCATGGAAAAAACTAAAAACCATTTTATAGATATTGTTTAGTACCGAAATGCCAACATCACGGATAACAAAGATTTTGTCTCAATTTTACAAAGGGCTAATGCTATATGTAGCCATATTAAGCAAATTTATTGATGCCTATTAATTGATAGACTTTAATGATGCCTTCAGAAATGGAAGTCACTTACAATTTGATGTTTTACTAATATTGGAAAAGATAGATCAAAATAGGATAAATCTGTACAAGATTAAAATGGTTACATTTAGACCTGTTTATCTAAAATTTGACAGTATTAGGCAAGACTATGCCAGATTAGACAAGACTAGATAAGGTTAAATAAGACTAAACAAAACCATTCATTTCATAGATGATTAAAGCTGAATTTAGCCATATTAACTAACATTACTAATGTATATTCATCGACAAACTTGACAGATGTCTATTGATCGACAGACTTTACTAATGCCTTGACAATTAGTTGTTTTACTATTATTAAACAAGACAGAAAAATTTGATGTTTATTGGACACATATTTTAAGTTTAACTCCACCTTTAATAAGTTACGTGAGTTACAATGTACAAATATGCACTAGAGCTAGCTGACTAAATTATTTATTAGTCTACATCCTTGTAATATTAATAATCTTAGTACTTTTTCAAAAACTTTCCCTCAAATACCAAGTTGACTTAACTAAAATGTTAAAGAAATCGATTAACTTTACAAGATATATTTCATAACTAAATAGGTGAAGTGTGAGAAAAAGTAAATCGATGATTGGGTAAGTGATCCATCAGCAAAAATAGAGTTATCCGAAATTTGCGAAGCGCGATATCAGAAAAATTCCCTGCAAGGAAACTCCATCATTCGAAACGTACCCTAGCAAACTAGACGCCTAGTCGGCATTCCACCGAATTAATTAAACTAAACGCGGTTTACCCCGCTAATTCATCAAACATTATCACCGTCTCGAGGACTAACCCGCTACTCTCTAGCTCCCGGCTGACAGATAACGTCCCCCTTCCACTGCAGGTGAAATTAGTCAATGTCTAAAGCGACAACGCTTACAAATCGATAGCTAGTTTGCAGAACCTTTTCCACCTACGCTCTCTAAATAAAACCCTTAAGACGCCACACGTGACAATCTCGAGATTTTTGCCACCGTTCAAAACCTAAGCCCTTATGAATTAGTTTACTAACCCGCAAGGAAAACAAATGGAAAAATGAGTTAGATTTGTTTGTTGAAATTAACTTAAATTCTTTCAGTCCACTTAGAGTTTACTTAACGTGGTCAGATAAGGTAGACGCAATAGTAACCGGTTAAGTAAACAAGTTAATAAGTAAATTAAGTAATAATAAATCGATACACTGGAAGCATAGACTAGTATATCTAGACTAGTATTTAAACAAAATATTGCTATCCATCTATTGAATATAAATATATTGAATTATTTAAGTCTGAACTACAGACTAAACTAAGTATAAACTAACTTAAATCTAACTTAACTTAAGTCCAAACTACATCGTCTTTCGTCTTTCAAACAAATCTATTAATCTTGTTCTTACTCTTTGTCACACTAATCAAAGAGTCTTGTCTAGTCACCTCTACCTATTCTCGTCTGTCTAGTGTCGTATTTATAGTCTCGTCTGTCTAGTCTCGTATTTCTACTCTTGTCTGTCTAGTCTCGTCTACCTAGTTTCGCCTGTCTAGTATCGTCTGTCGGGTTTTTCGGGTCCGAGTACCCGGACCCGGACTCGACGAGTCCAAGGGTAAATAGCCGATACCCGATCTAAGACTCTACGAGTCTCGCGTTTTGAATGTTTGGTATTGTCTAGTACACCCCGCGTCGTAAAGAAGATCGACGATTTATCATTACACTTGATGAATGGACTAGTATGTAAACCGCACCGGCAACGGTGCGAGTGTAATGATGAAATTTGGACTGATCTGTTTCTGCTGTAGTATATAAAAAGAAAAATATTACCGTCTTGCAAGATGAAGATGAGTTTTTCTGGCAAGAAGCCACGGTCTAGATGGTATTGATGACGATCAAGATGAGAATTATTATTCTGACGAGAGATATGATGTCGAAGAATACGGACAAGTTGAATTAACTTTAACTTAGACAATTTAGAAGGGAATAAATTCATTTGCCTTCTGCTCTTAGCCTCTTGTGGAGTTTTGTTTTATTTACCTATTTACCATAACGTTCTCCAAATCCCTTGTCATACTTAACTTAATCGGCAAGTTCATACTGTATCGCTTGCTTTACCTAATGCGTGGACATGAAAAATCCTTTCGTGTTTTATTTAAATTGCGAGACAGATTAGACCCGGACCCGGATCCGGACCCGAAAAATCGGAGCCGGACTCGACTCGGCGAGTCTAAAAAGATCGGGTATTCCCAAACCCTACGTCTGTTTAGTCTCCTATTTTTAGTCTCGTCTACCTGCAGCCTTAAAATCATTTCGGTTATTACACAAAACTTATGATGATCATAAATTCATCCAATTTTTTCCTCGTATTAAATTGTCTATAACTTAAAAACTAGTCAACATATATCAATCTAGTGTTCATTTCGTTTTAGGTAATTTCGTTGGAGATATGCTCATCCATTATCGCAAACTTAGATTTAGTGTCGGCTTAGATATATAGATAAGTGGGAAATGTTAGGCGGTGCGTCTATACGTTGCAAAATCTATTATTGAAATTTATGTCGGAGTTTGGCAAAGGTCGTAAGTCACTCCGTATTACACGTGAATTACTTCGCTAAACAAATTAGTCGGGTTATTCAGTCAGTTTGCTACAAATTTTACAATAACTAGTCGGTTAGAATAGTCACAAATTTTATGACCTTTCAATCAACTCAGCAGAAGTTTTATTAACTAAATAGTTACATATTGTCATAGTTAGTGAGGTGAAGTAGTGTTTTACATTTTAAAAGGTAGTTTATAGTTTGGTTTAATAGAGTGTTGTAGATGGATGGAAACTGAAAGCGTCTGCGAGTTTTAATTAGCAGTGAAGCACGGCTCCTTTTAGTTTTATTCAACTAATTTAATCCGTGCGATAAATTGTTGGGTTGTTCTTATTGTTGCACCTGGCCGGAAAAAAATTGGCGCGAGAGGCGAGGAATTAATTAGGGAAGAGTTTTCGGATGAGATGTAGTCCGTTGAGGAGAAGCGGAAGCGACGGCGGCAGTCGTTGGGCGCGCACGCCGAACGTCGTCGTCGTTTTGCTCCCCGAAAACTTTAATGAAACGATATATCTCGCATTTCCTCGGAAAATAAGGACAATATCTTCGGGAAACTTTTCTTAGATCTTTGTCGCCGGCTCGCGCTCTCCGTCTTCGGGTCTTTGTCGGATGAGTTTTCCTGCGTTTCCTGCGCCCGCAAAAACCCGCCGACAACGACTTCAATTTAATTTATTACTCCAGAACATTTTACTAAGCATTCTTCAATCACTACTTTCAGCAATTCCCCTCGTTTATCACACTTAACTATCTTATCTCATTAACTAAATCACAAAAATAGAATATTTTTGCATAAAATATTATTGTAAATTTCAGTTTTTAGTTATTAAATAGTAACATTTGTATCTTTTCTTCAAAGATTATAATTTCTTGAAAAGTTAGTGCGGGCGAAAAAATATTGTTTTTTTTTCTGTAAAGTAAAGTGTAGTTTTTTTTAAGTATTTGGGGTATTTTTGGGTCGGGTTATTAGTTATTTTCTGTTTTTTAGTTCTTTTTTGATTGTTTCTTTGTGTTTTTTGTTTGTTTTTTTTGATATGTTGTATTGTTAGTCTTATAGTAATTGTTGTAAATATGCCAATAAAGGTAAATAATAATAATTATAATTTCTAGGAAATCATTGTATACATATCGTCAACAAAGTTAACATCATCAATTTAACTAATCTTTCTATAAAAAACATTTCTTAAAAACAACGACTTCACTGGCAAACACCACGACGGACATTGAATTACATTAAGAAAGTTTTTGGTGTCTATATAACCATGTAATTTTCCCAAAAATCCCTAAAAAAGTTGTGAAAAATTCAGGGTTATACAGAACCCAAAAACTTTCTTAATGTAATTCAATGTCAGTCGTGGTGTTTGCCAGTAAAATCGTTGTTTTAAAAAAATGTTTTTTTTATAGAAAAATTAGTTTAACTAATGATGATACTTTGTTCACGATATGAATACAATGATTTCCTAGAAATTATAATCTTTGAAGAGAAGATACAAATGTTTAATGTTTAACTATTAATGTTTAATGTTTAAATGTTTACTGTTTAACTATTTAATAATATCAAAATCTTCAAACTCAAAAATATATAAATAAAAATAATAATTCAGTTTTTAGACTAATTAATTTTTTTTTAATTCACTAAAACCTTTGAATTAGTTAAGACAGAATAATTAGTTAGACAAGATAATCTACGTTTGATCTTAAAATTAGATTTCTACCCGAAATAGTCTAATAATATATACATGTATTTGAGTGCACTGAAGCGGGAGATTTCTAATTATTAGTTAATAGTCCCATTCTCTCTCTCTCTCATTCAACCTGGGGACTTACACCCCAAGCGCGCCATGAGAGAGAGAAAGAGAACAAGCCCGTTTTCGTACTGCAGTTGGATCCGCCAGAGGGCGATAGATACGTATATATGTGGGTTTAGCACGCTCGGGACGAAACAGACTCCTGCGGTAATCCCCTCGGCTCCACCGAAAGAGTTAAGGGAGAGAGAACGAGGAAACGGTCTTAGCATTTTACTCTTCATTATGCAAACCCTAAATCTCGGTCTGCACGCACTAACTGCCACTAAATTCAGGTCAACGACCTAGTTTACTAATAAACTAGTCCAATGGTAGACACTTCCATTGTTTATTCGAAGAACTTTTAGAAAACAGAGAAGACTGGACTGACAAGACTAGACAGACAAGGCTAGACGCACAAGACTAGACGCACAAGACTAGACGGACAAGACTAGACAGACAAGACTAGACAGACAAGACTAGACAGACAAGACTAGACAGACAAGACTAGACAGACAAGACTAGACAGACAAGACTAGACAGACAAGAGTAGACAGACAAGACTAGACAGACAAGACTAGACAGACAAGACTAGACAGACAAGACTAGACAGACAAGACTAGACAGACAAGACTAGACAGACAAGACTAGACAGACAAGACTAGACAGACAAGACTAGACAGGCAAGACTAGACAGACAAGACTAGACAGACAAGACTAGACAGACAAGACTAGACAGACAAGCCTAGACAGACAACACTATACATACATGACTAGACAGACAAGGCTAGACAGACAAGACTGGACAGACAAGACTGGACAGACAAGACTGGACAGACAATACTGGACAGACAAGACTAGACAGACAAGACTAGACAGATAAGACTAGACAGACAAGACTAGACAGACAAGACTAGACATATAAGACTAGACAGACAAGACTAGACAGACAAGACCAGACAGACAAGACTAGGCAGACAAGATTAGACAGACTAAACAGACAAGACTGGACAGATAAGACTGGACAGACAAGACCGGACAGACAAGACTGGACAGACAATCCTAGACAGACAAACACTATACATACAAGACTAGACAGACAATACTGGACAGACAAGACTGGACAGACAAGACTAGACAGACAAGACTAGACAGACAAGACTATACATACAAGACTAGACAGACAAAACTGAACAGACAAGACTGGACAGACAAGACTGGACAGACAAGACTGGACAGACAAGACTAGACAGACAAGACTAGACATACAAGACTAGACAGACAAGACTACACAGACAAGATTAGACGGACTAAACAGACAAGACTAGACAAACAAGCCCGGACAGACAACACTATTCATACAAGACTAGACAGACAAGACTGGACAGACAAGACTAGACAGACAAGACTATGATTTTGATGGACAGACAAGACTATGATTTGATTTTGATTTTGATTTTGACTAGACAAACAAGACTAGACAGACTAAACAGACAAGACTGGACAGATAAGACTGGACAGACAAGACCGGACAGACAAGACTGGACAGACAATCCTAGACAGACAAACACTATACATACAAGACTAGACAGACAATACTGGACAGACAAGACTGGACAGACAAGACTAGACAGACAAGACTAGACAGACAAGACTATACATACAAGACTAGACAGACAAAACTGAACAGACAAGACTGGACAGACAAGACTGGACAGACAAGACTGGACAGACAAGACTAGACAGACAAGACTAGACATACAAGACTAGACAGACAAGACTACACAGACAAGATTAGACGGACTAAACCGACAAGACTAGACAAACAAGCCCGGACAGACAACACTATTCATACAAGACTAGACAGACAAGACTGGACAGACAAGACTAGACAGACAAGACTATGATTTTGATGGACAGACAAGACTATGATTTGATTTTGATTTTGATTTTGACTAGACAAACAAGACTAGACAGACTAAACAGACAAGACTATACAGACAAGCCTAGACAGACAACACTATACATACATGACTAGACAGACAAGGCTAGACAGACAAGACTGGACAGACAAGACTGGACAGACAAGACTGGACAGACAAGACTGGACGGACAAGACTGGACAGACAAGACTGGACAGACAAGACTTAACAAACTATTCTAGACAGACAACACTGGACAGACAACGGTGGACAGACAACACGGACAGACAAGACTGGACTGACAAGACTGGACAGACAAGGCTGGACAGACCAGACTAAACAGACAAGACTGGACAGACAACACTGGACAGACAATACTGGACAGACAACACTGGACAGACAACACTGAACAGACAACACTGGACAGACAAGACTGGACTGACAAGACTGAACAGACAAGACTTTTTTTTAAATAAATAATTCATTTTTTTGCAAAATATCCCTTCTTGCTTGTAACATTCAACGATCTCAAAGTGTTCGCGCCAATTTTAAAAAACCTGTATTTTTAATCTAACATTTGAATCGATTTCGGCACCGATTAACAGAAGGGGAAAGGTGTATCGACCTGGTCCGAAATCGCCCGATTTATCAATTATTTACTTGGCGAATTTATATGATTCTGGGGCAGTGTGCTTCGAGTGTGAGAAGCGTAAAGACATAAATCGAAGCGCGTACCAAGCTCGACCGTCACGTTCACGCATTTAAGTTTGTCGTTTCAAGTTAAGTTTAAGCAGGGGTGTAATTACGAGCCCAAAGGGCTGCAGCGGCATTCAACGTCTGGAAGACAACAATTTTAAGGAATCCCTCCACCCTTTATCCTCATTTCCTCCTTTAAAATAGGCGCCGGAAGGCCGATCCACACGTGGCGGAGACGTGAGCAATCCTAACAGGTAAGTGATTAGACCAGCCCTGTTTTAAAATTAGAAAATTTGATTTTCGTGAGACACGGTCCAAACAGAAAGTTTTGTCGACAACAATAATTCCCTCCCCAAAAATTGAGGCAATTTTGTGCTTCGGCTTGTAAAAGCTCCAACTTGTGCTTTAATATAATAAATTCCGTTCGACTTTGTTCTGGCTACATTTGGCTAATCATTTAGACTTATCCGTCTTTACCTAATCTTATTCGTCCTGTCTTATTTAATCTTTTCAATTATATCCATTTGTCCATCTACATCCCGTTTTGTCCATAAAATTTTGGTTTAGCTAGTTTATATTCTGAATCGATTATAAGTATTTGCCTAAAATATGTTATGCAACCCGGCATTCAAAACTAGCTGTAGATAGTGTTGAGCTGTTGGGTGCAGCGGATGAAGGTCGCCCTTCGCGGCAGCTTACCGCCTCCAGCATACGTGCAGGCGCTCCTCAGCCCTCCCAAAATATCCAACACAGTTTCCTCCACTTCTCCCTTATACGGAACCTCCACAGTTTTCCCCTCCGAAGACCTGCATTCAGCCACCCCACCTGCGTGTTTCTGCATCGCTGTGCTGGAGGCATGTCTTCCAGCACGGCGATGCTAGAAACACGCAGGTGGGTTGGCTGAATACAGGTCTTCGGAGGGGAAAACGGTGGAGGTTCCGTATAAGAGAGAAGTGGAGGAAACTGTGTTGAATATTTTGGGAGGGCTGAGGAGCGCCTGCACCTATACTGGAGAACAGCTTGAACTTCTTGCCGTTCTTTTCGATCAGCTCGCCGCTGCACTGGTCGTGACCGGCGAACATCCCCCCGGCTATCACGAAATCCGCCTCCTCGCCCCAATGCTCTTCGCCACGTACCCCGCACAGGTACAACCTCCATCGGATATGATGCGGCCTTGGAGGCCGTGGGCGGCGTCGGCTCACTTGATGACCGCGGAGAGGTAACCCACCCCGGTCTGCAGACGGGTGGTGCAGACCGATCCCGGGCCGATTCCCACCTTGGTGATGTCCACACCGGACAGGATCAGATCCTCCACTATTTCTCCGGTCACTACGTTACCGGCAATTATCGTGTGAGTGGGGAAGGCGGCTCGGACCTTGCGCACGAACTCGACGAAGTGCTGCGAGTAGCCGTTGACCACGTCCAGGCAGATGAATGCGATATCCGGGATGGCGTGCAGGATCTTCGACAGCTTCTCGAAGTCCTGCTGGCCCATGCCGGCGCTGCACGCGATGTTCTGCAGGCAGTCCGGGTGACCCTGCGTGAACTACTTCCACTCCTCCACCGTGTAGTATTTAACCCGTGCTTATAGAAGGCTTTGGCCATGTCGAACGTTCCTACTAGATATGAGCATGGGATCCCATCATCCCATTCCATCCTACTCCATCGTCCCGTGGGATGGGATGAGTGGTATGATCGTTACGTGGGATGGAATCGGATGGGAGAACAAATTTGAATGCGACGGAGTGGGACGAGTTTTGATATTCTAGTAAATCTAGTTCGTGCATAATTAATTACTTATCGTGCCAATGCGCACATTTTCCATAATATTTCCAGCCCAGGAGATAACGATGTAGTTCTTGACGATAAAGTCTCACGACCCGTTTGCGACGAAAAAGGTTTACTCTCGGTCAGGTCTGTTGTATGGGAAAAAATGGGTGGAATGGGACGGGTCATGCGACCGGGATGGGATGGGATGAATGGGATTGGATGGGACGAAAATTTTAGGTTTGTGGGATGGGACATTGGGACGAAAATGTGATGAGATGGGACAGTGACAGGGATCCGTCCCACGGGATGGGATCTGGAACGAGAAACTCATCCCATGCTCATTTCATCTTCCTACTGAGTCCGTATTGGATGCCATAACTGGAACTCCTTCGTATTTCCTCTTCGAGTTCCAAAACGTGATAGTCCTATATAAGTTGTCCTATATAAGCTGCGACTACGCAGAGTAGACCTCTTGGGCCGCAGCAGAACATCCTTGAAGTCCAAATTTTAGATTACAGAGAAGACTAGACAGGCAAGACTGGACAGACAGGGCTGGACAGACAAGGCTGGACAGACAACACTGGGCAGACAAGACTAGACAGACAACACTGGATAGACAAGACTGGACAGACAAGACTGGACTGACAAGATTGGACATACAAGACTGGACAGACAAGACTGGACAGACAAGACTGGACAGACAACACTGGACAGACAAGACTGGACAGAAAAGACTGGACAGACAAGACTGGATACACAGGACTGGACAGACAAGACTGTACAGACAAGACTGGACAGACAACACTGGGCAGACAAGACTAGACAGACAACACTGGATAGACAAGACTGAACAGACAAGACTGGACAGACAACACTGGACATACAAGACTAGACAGACAACACTGGATAGACAAGACTGGACAGACAAGACTGGACTGACAAGATTGGACAGACAAGACTGGACAGACAAGACTGGACAGACAAGACTGGACAGACAACACTGGACAGACAAGACTGGACAGAAAAGACTGAACAGACAAGACTGGATACACAGGACTGGACAGACAAGACTGTACAGACAAGACTGGACAGACAACACTGGGCAGACAAGACTAGACAGACAACACTGGATAGACAAGACTGAACAGACAAGACTGGACAGACAACACTGGACATACAAGACTAGACAGACAACACTGGATAGACAAGACTGGACAGACAAGACTGGACTGACAAGATTGGACAGACAAGACTGGACAGACAAGACTGGACAGACAAGACTGGACAGACAACACTGGACAGACAAGACTGGACAGAAAAGACTGGACAGACAAGACTGGATACACAGGACTGGACAGACAAGACTGTACAGACAAGACTGGACAGACAACACTGGGCAGACAAGACTAGACAGACAACACTGGATAGACAAGACTGAACAGACAAGACTGGACAGACAACACTGGACATACAAGACTAGACAGACAACACTGGATAGACAAGACTGGACAGACAAGACTAGACAGACAAGACTGGACTGACAAGATTGGACAGACAAGACTGGACAGACAAGACTGGACAGACAAAACTGGACAGACAAGACTGGACAGACAACACTGGACAGACAAGACTGGACAGAAAAGACTGGACAGACAAGACTGGACAGTCAAGACTGGACAGACGAGACTGGACAGACAAGACTGGACAGGCAAGACTGAACAGACAAGACTGGACAGACAAGACTGGACTGGCAAGACTGGACAGACAAGACTGGAGAGATAAGACTGGACAGACAAGACTGTAGAGACAAGATTAGACATACAAGACTAGACAGAGAAGACTAGACAGACAAGACTAGACAGACAATTCTTGACAGACAAGACTAGACAGACGGACAAGATTGGATAAACAGACAAGACTAGACAGACAGACAAGACTAGACTAACTATGTTTTAGAAAACTGATCGCTTATAGGTATATAGACGAGGTTCTTATGGCCTTATAAAGCTAAGCTATAAAAAATCTTGTTCTTGATATGAATATTTTTGAAGATTATTAGTAAGATGCAAAAAGCCGGAACAAATTTCGCAGCGTGTTCTCTGTTACGCGTGTGTTGTGCGCGGAGTGAGTCCTTGTCTAACGGTATATTATATAGATGTCTTGTTTCCCCTCTTGAAGGATCGGGCCATAAAAGGGAATAAAGTTGGCGTTGGCGAGAGCTTTTCGCGTGTTTTTTGATCGATCGACACGGGCAACTATTATGTGTTGTGGCAAGTCGGGGAAAGCCCCCCATCAAAAGACTTTTCAATTTACAGTCTCAATGGCTCGGTTTACGCTTTTCTCTTAGCGCTGGATTAAGACCGCTTTAAATACACACACAAGCGTTCAATGGAAACATTTTAAACGCGTTCGGATGTAATTGTTTCGGGTGTGGGATGGAATCGGGGTGAAATTAGAAAGTGATTGGCGATTATGTGTAATTTCTGCACGCGCCATTTGTCCCGGCCGAGTGTGCAATTGAATAACTTCCACCTAATCTTGCTTACTCACGGACGATTAGCTTTCCTACCATCCCTCCCAACCTTTCTCATCTCTCGCCGACCGCCAAGACAACTAAATCTCCACACATTTCGCACGCTACATCATCATCCCCTTTCACACTCAAATTCATCCCAATTTATTATCTACATAGAATTATCAATAACTCAATTACCACATACACAATTACACCAATTTATGGACAGTGAAATTTTATTACCTATTAACTTACCTACCTATTATCTATATTTCATACAAAACTAGTTTTAGTCTAGAGATTATCTATATGGAAATAACTAATGTTTCGATCGTTAGCGATATTCTATCAGTGATACTGACGCGGCGACATAGCTATAGTATTATGCACTATGGAAACGTATGAGGCGCCATTCGAGCACCGCGACACTGACGCGCTTAGCGTCAATGCGTCAGTGTCGCTACCTGTCGAATGGTGCCTCATATGTTTCCATAGTGCATAATGCTATCGTTCTATCGCCGCGTCAGTATCGCTGCGTTAGTGATGCCCGTGTTGCTCGGAAGACTACCTTAAATAAGAATGTTTGTTGTAGACATAGTTATTAAGCTTGAAACTACAGTTGCGTAAATTCATTCTTATCCATTATTGCTAATTCTTGAATAAATATTAAACTAGACTAGTTACAGTTGTTAAATTTAATACACTTATTGAATACTAAATTATTTAGTTTTTAGTGGAAACTAGATTAATTTATCTTAGCTTTAGAAGTAGTCATAAAGCTTTAAACTTGGAATTTCTTAAAGAAATTTGGCGAAATCTAATCTATAGTTGCTAATTCTCAAATAGTTTTTGAATTAGACTAGTTAGACTAGTGAAATTTTGTACGCTTATAAAAGACTAAATTATTTAGTTTTTTATAAAAAACTAGATTCATTTATCTAGTATATAGAAATAGTTATAACGAAATCTATGCAATTTTTCTGCAGTCTCGGGAGACTCAATATTTTTTTTCGCCGCCTTGTATTAATTTATTGCGCCCAAAAGAGACAATAAGTTAGACTACACGACGCGTTCGAACCACCTAGAGACTATAAATCAAGCATCCGCACTTATCCCTATCCATCATCATTTCTAGACAAGTTTGTCTCAATTATTGAAACAATTTTCGCAATGTCTAGCTCGAGGAGGAACGATTTTCGTTCAATTCTCTTTCGGCCTGATCCGCCTCTGGCGCTGTTGACATTTCTCCGGAAATCCTCGAGTTTCACTTGAGCCTTTGTGTCTGCACTACACCCCCAACACTAAATCCGCCCTAGCTAACACTACATGCATCAATGGCATTCTTAATTGATTTATTACTTTTTATACGCAAGGGAACTCCGAAACTTCTTTCAACTAACTATATAGTTAAAACTAGATCAATTTAATTAGTTCCTAAACAAAGATATCAAGCTTAAACTGAAATTTATATATTTGTTCTTAATTTACTAATAACTTTTGAACTAAACCAGATAGAGCTATGATATTCAGCAATCACGTAAAAGACTAAATTTGCTAATATTTACTAAAAACTATTTTAATATATCTATTATATAAACAAAGCTACCAAGTTTTAAACTTGCGGCTATTCAATCAATGTTCAAAAACTAACTGTTTATTACTACTTTATGAATAACTTTTGAAGTAGAATACTTAGAGCTATGAAATTTAGGATACATATAGAAGACTAAATTCGTTAATATTTAGTGAAAACTATAATTATATATCTAGTATATAGACAAAGTTACTAAGTTTCAAACTGCGGCTATTCAATCAATGTTCAAAAACTAACTGTTTATTACTACTTTATGAATAACTTTTGAACTAGACTACTTAGAGCTATGACATTTAGGACAAATATAGAAGACTAAATTCTTTAATATTTAGTGAAAACTATAATTATATATCTAGTATATAGACAAAGTTACTAATTTTCATACTGCGGTTAACTTTTGAACTAGACTAGTTAGAACTATTAAATTAGGTATACACGTAGAAGACTAAATTCGTTAATATTTATTAAAAACTATACCTATGTACCTAGTATACAGGCAAAGTTAACAAGTTTCTAACTGCGGCTATTCAATCAATGCTTAAAAATGAATTGTTTGTTAAAATTTTATGAATAACTTTTGAACTAGACTAGCTATGGCTATGAAATTTAGTATACATATAGAAGACTAAATTCGCCAATATTTAGTAAAAACTGTACTTATATATCTAGTGTATAGACAAAGTTACTAAGTTTGCAACTCAAAGTTGAAGAACTTATAGATTATTATTAATTTATAAATAACTTTTATCTATTCACACACCAAAATGAACACATTAATAAATATATTATTGTATGTGAAGGATGCCATTATTATAATCGTGTGTAAAAGTATCAAAATCGTGCGTAAAAGTCCAATGTAAATCAAATGCAGTTTCATTATTAAACGATTTCTGTTTGTTGTTACCATGGCAACGACTCGCGTCACTAAACAAAAAACATAGACGTAGTGAAAATAAATTTTCTGACGAATTTTAAACTTGAATTAATTTTTCTTATTTTGAATCAAGAAGTGTCTAACACTACATGACATGACATGGATCATGACATGACATCAATGACATAGTCTGGATTTATCTGGATCTAATATAACATAACCTAACTATAATCTAATTTAGATTGAATCTAGGTTAACATAGATTACATCGAAGTAGGGAAAGATGGTTCCTTCTAGGCCCTCCACCTCCATTGATCTTGAGCCTTCCGATTTCGACTTCCGGTTTCCGGGTTCCCACTACCACGTGGTTTTCCACACATGAGAGTGTGAGATCTATGTAGCCCCACGTGCGAGGTCTAAGTAACCTCAGGCTGGGTGTGAGGTGTGTGTAGTCCCACGTGTGAGGTCCATGTAACCCCACGCTGGGTGTGAGGTCTGGTTTCGACTTCCGTTTCCGGGTTGGACTTCCCTTTCCGACTTACATTCATTGCGATTAACCCACTCGCCTTCGGCTCGTGCTTTAAAATTCTCGACTTATGCACAAAAGCCCTTCTTCACACACTTGTATTATAAAGTACTATAGAACTGGACTAGTTAAAGCTATTCTTTTTAGTACGCATATAGAAGATTAACTCAAGACTGAGAGCTTACCTTGACTGCTTACCTAGGCATCGTGAGGGACAAAGGAACAAGAGAGCAAAATCTAAACCTGCGCCTCATTATGTGTAAAATGGTCATAACTCTGGAAGGTCCTTACTGAAACCGAAGTCTCCACACATCTAATAAAACTGATCCGCAGCTTATACACATGTGGCTATGGCACTGTTTCGCTGGGAGAACATGGGTAACATCTAGCCGATTCAAGTTCTGTAAGGGTGTTCGGCGGAGATGTGTGATTTCTCCATTACTGTTTAATATCTACGGTGAATACATAATGCGCCGAGCTCTCGAGGATTAGGATGGCGATATCAAAGTGGGAGGTCAGAAAATCTCCAACCTCCGCTACGCGGACGACACGACTCTGCTTGCATCATCTGAGACCGAAATGGCTGAACTGATGCACCGGTTGGAGACGGTCAGTCTGAGTTTGTGTCTCGCAGATAACAAAAGCAAAACTAAGCTGGTGCTAGTGGACCGATTTATGACTCTACCACCGACCACGCTTATGCGGGATTACGAGACGATGGAGAAGTTCCAGTACCTTGGCTCTATTATCACTAGCAAGGGAAACTGCGAGCCTGAAAAAAGAAGACGTATAGGCATGACTAAAGCGGCAATGACTGAACTCAGTAACATATGGAAGGACAGTAACATAACTAATAGGACAAAGCTACCCCTAGTCCGTACCCTCGTGCTTTCCATTTTTCTTTATGGGGCAGAGACGTGGACGCTGAAAGCGGCGGACAGACAAAGGATAGACGCCTTTGAGATGTGGTGTTGGCTCCGCTTGCTGAGGATACTCTGGACAACTCGCCGCACAAACGTCTCTGTCTTGAAAGAACTGAAGATTGAGGGGGCGCAACGTCTGTCCCAGGTATGCCTGCACAAGGTCTTATTTCTGTGCACGTTGCACTGAATCGGGCCTCTGACCGCAACCGATGGAGACGTGCGATCAACCATCAACGTATCAATAAAAACATCTATTGGCACATACTTTCCTAATTGTAGACCCTTTGGATTTTCTGCGTTCGTTAGATAAACATGTAATCTCTTTGCGGTTGAATGTCTACGTAATCACGATCCTCAGCAGTGAGTGAACGACGAAGAAGAGATAGAAGATTAAATGAATTAATTTTCATCGAAAACTGTATTAATATATTTAGTATATAGATAAAGCTACCGAGTTTTAAGTTTGCGACGTCTTAATGAATGTTTGAAAAAAATTATCTTCGATTTCTTTCTTGGACAAATGAATTAGGGCTGTAGAACAAAGTCAAACACAATTAAAATACATTTTTCACGCTCCCTTGTCCTGTATTTAGAGTAAGAAGTTGATTTTAATTGTGTGTGCTTAAGGGATTTAATTAGCTTCGACGACGCAAAGCTCCGTTCACAAAAGTTTATTTCCAGCGGAACTTGAAATATTTACACTTTAATTGCAGATTCTTTTGCAAATAAATTAATAATTGATGGGTCTCTATACACACACCGTTCGATAAACCTGTATATGATAAGTTATTTGGACGATAGCCTTTTTAAAGTTATTTCTAGATTATCAACAAGTTTAATTCTCAATATCTATATATAAGGAATTTATAATATACAGACATGTAGTTTTACTACTATTACTGTAGGTAATATACAGACATGTATCTAGTATGTATAGAATTGTGTAGTCTATGCCACTGCTTCCCAAAAATTTTGATGTCGCAGCTCCCCTGCAACGATTCTCCTTTTTGCAGTCGCCCCAGGCAAATTGGAAAGGTGAACTCCACCGAATCTCTTCTGCTTTTAAATAACAGCTAAAACATTCCCTAATATTAAAAGACAAACGCAAAACTTAATTTATTCACTAAACAATTTAGTATACTACAGTATAATCTCGGTAATTCGGCCGTTGGTTAATCGGACGACACGTCCAGTAATCCGGCGATCCGCTCAGAAGACGGCTCATGCTCTTCTCTGCCACCAGTCTTTCTTATAATCCGGAGATTGCCTGGTCGCATATGTGCCCATATGTGGATTATCGAGATTATACTGTACATATATTCAGTACTCTACCTAGACAATTAGCCTTATTTTAGAGATAAATCGAAATCGAACATTTTGAGATTTTTTTAAGGGAAATGCTGAAAATTGCAAGGCTTTTGTTTCTGCCGAGTTATAGATAACTCATTATTTCTTTGTACAAGGTACATAATATGTCACGTCTCTATTTCTAATATTAGTCCATATATTAGACTAAATGTAAGAAACTAACTGTAGCGACTATGGGCCGCTTAGTACTGCATATTTCACGATCGGATTATAGTAACAATACTCCACAAACGATTCCTCATACCTAGTTATGTCACGGAGTCACACAAAGAAGTCACGTTGGGTCATAAAGACTCACACAAACCAGTCACATAAAGTCACGCTAAGACACAAGATCGACGCACCAAGAAAAGTTATCACAGCAGTTCCGCGATTTCAATATTATATAAAGGGTCTTCCAATAAGAGGTTTCGTTTTTAATAGCACGCCATATTATTAACAGTTGTCATGAGTCAATCTGGAACTACTTGACAGATGACAAGTAAAAACTAAGCCATTAATAAAAATGGAACGATATACGCTTCAACAACGCATTGAAATTATTAAAATGTACTACAAAAATCGTAAAAATGTCGCGACCACAGTTCACAAGACTAAAGCATTTTTGGGTCGTCGTGAAGCACCTTCTCGGCCAGCAATTGTGAAACTGGTGTGGAAAAGTTTGAGTTGTTGTTACAAGTTAGTGATGTAAAGAAAAGAACTCGTGCACGTCATTCAAAAACAATTGAGAATATTGCTGTTGTAGCACATAGTGCACTTAATGTTCGGGCCACTTTTGTTGGTCTAATTGGTTTTCGGCCTCTATCCAAAGGAGGGTGACAGGTGCCCCGACCTGGGGCAAGACCGCGTTAAATTAGCAAAAAATCACGCCGCGATATGAGATATTGAGCAGTGTGTTTTGAGAGCTCGGCGAGTCCGCGACATTTTTCGTGCGTCTGACATCAGCCGACATGTTACCCACGCTCGTGTTTGGTAGTTAATTTGACGTCAATCTTTATCGCGTGGTGCGACCACCGCCTGGAATGCAGCGTCGCCTTTTCTCCCGTCCGGAACAATTTGATTTAAGGGTTTCCAGCCTAGTATTTCCCTGTTCATATTATTTCATTCTATTTCCTCCCTTAAATAGGCGACGGAAGGACGTTCCACGGAGCGAGTCACAGACGATTGCAGCCTGGAGGTAAGTGACGGGACCATCCTGATTTGATATACTATCGCTAAATTTATCGTTTAATATTGTCCATTCACCTAGGTTTGTGCATTTCTCATCGATCTTTGGAATTGGCATTTCACAAACGGCATTACCCTGTATTTTGCATGAAGACTCATGTCTTAAGGCTTTTAAAGTTCAGTTAACACAAGAACTCACGCCTACCGGCCATCAACAGCGTCGTTTCTTTGCTGATTGGGTCCATGAAATGCATCAAACTGATCCGGAATTTCATCGAAAAATCATCTTGAGTGATGAGGTCGATTTTCACCTTGAAGGCTACGTTAACAAGCAGAATTGTCACATTTGGGGCTCGGAAAATCCAAGAATTATTCTTGAAAAGCCTCTGCATCCTCGACGTATGACTGGTGCGGTTTTAGGTCTGGCGAGGTCATTGGATCTTACTTTTTTGCAAATTAGGCTGGAGCAACTGTTATGGTGAATGGATTGCGCTATCAACCGATGATAGCGCAATCCATTCACCATTCACGTTAATGATTTTGTATGGCCGGAATTGGAAGATATTGATATAGACGTCGCGACGTCTATTTTCAAGACAGCGCTACGTTCCACACAAGTAATGATACCATCGCTCTTTGGCGTGAAAAGTTTCCTGACCGTGTGATTTCTCGAAGAGGTGATCACAATTGGCCACCGAGATCTTGTGATTTAATACCTCTAGACTTTTTTATTTGGGCGTGGAAGATAAGGTCTATGCCAATGGCCCACAATCGATTCAAGACCTCAAAGATGGAATTCGTGAACTTATCGAGGACATACAGTCGCAAATGTGCGAATTTGGTGATGGACAATTTAATGAAAAGAAGCAAACGTATCCGTAGCGGCCATTTGGCTAATATTGTTTTCAATCATTAATGGCATACCCTCCTCTTTACAATTAAATAAACATCCGAAGATTTCGCTCAATTCTACTCGTTTTTTTTTACATATTAAATTGAAACCTCTTATTGGAAGACCCTATATGTGTATATTTGTAAATAAATTTCGTGGCAATGTTGGCAAAATGTGGTATGGTGGTTACCAACCTCCGGCTGAAGTCTGAAGCATCATTGGACTATTCCCTATAATTGTGCTAAGGAAATCTTACACTCGAAACTAAACACACCGTGTCTCATGCACTTCACGATGCCGCCTCTGCCCCGCAACACTAACCAAGCTCCGGGCGCTTGTCGCAAACCGAAATTCAACTTCTTCCTGATTCCTGATGCCGCTTCCGCCATAGAACACCAACTAAACTCCGATCGCTTGCACAAACTGAAATTCAAGTTCTTCCTGATTTCTGATGCCGTCTCAGCCATACAACACCAACCAAACTCAATTCGCTTACACAAACCGGAATTCCACTTCTTCCTGATTACTGATGCCGCCTCCGCCAAACAACACCAACTAAACTCCGATTGCTTGCACAAACCAAAATTAAATTTCTTGCTGGTGGACCCGAATCTCACATATGACATGAGCGGCGTCATCAGAAGCACCGAGGTGCAATGCGGAAACAGCTTACCCATCGTGCTTGCAACAAACGCAATAACAGCCGATTACCAAACGCCTATCAACTAACGTAACAATGTCTGCGATGACGCCTTCGGCTCAGTGCGAAAGCGGAGAGCCGGTATTGTACTTTACAAATAAACAGATAAGATGTCATTTGTTTTCAACGCGCCTGATAGACGATTGAAGTCCCTACCATCGACGTTGATGCTGCAACTTTGTTGCAAGGCGCCTGGTAGACGGTTGAAGTCGTTACCGTAGACGTTGATGCTGTAAGTTCATTACAAGGCGCCAGGTAGACAGCTGGAGTCGCTACTGTAGACGTTGCTGTTGCAGGCGTCCTCCTAGATGGTTGCAGGCGTCCTCGTAGATGGTTGTAGGCGTCTTCGTAGATGGTTGAAGGCGTCATCGCAGACATTGTTACGTTAGTTGATAGGCGTTTGGTAATCGCCTGTTATTGCGTTTGTTGCAAGCACGATGGGTAAGCTGTTTCCGCATTGCACCTCGGTGCTTCTGATGACGCCGCTCATGTCATACGTGAGATTCGGGTCCACCAGCAAGAAGTTAAATTTTGGTTTGTGCAAGCAATCGGAGTTTAGTTGGTGTTGTTTGGCGAAGGCGGCATCAGGAATCAGGAAGAAGTGGAATTTCGGTTTGTGTAAGCGACTTGAGTTTGGTTGGTGTTGTATGGCTGAGACGGCATCAGAAATCAGGAAGAACTTGAATTTCAGTTTGTGCAAGCGATCGGAGTTTAGTTGGTGTTCTATGGCGGAAGCGGCATCAGGAATCAGGAAGAAGTTGAATTTCGGTTTGCGACAAGCGCCCGGAGTTTGGTTAGTGTTGCTGGGCAGAGGCGGCATCGTGAAGTGCATGAGACACGGTGTGTTTAGTTTCGCGTGTAAGATTTCCTTAGCACAATTATAGAGAATAGTCCAATGATGCTTCAGACTTCAGCCGGAGGTTGGTAACCACCATACCACGTTTTGCCAACATTGCCACGAAGTTTATTTACAAATATACACATATAGGGTCTTCCAATAAGAGGTTTCAATTTGATAGGTAAAAAAAAACGAGTAGAATTGAGCGAAATCTTCGGATGTTTATTTAATTGTAAAGAGGAGGGTATGCCATTAATGATTGAAAACAATATTAGCCAAATGGCCGCTACGGAAACGCTTGCTTCTTTTCATTAAATTGTCCATCACCAAATTCGCACATTTGCGACTGTATGTCCTCGATAAGTTCACGAATTCCATCTTTGAGGTCTTGAATCGATTGTGGGCCATTGGCATAGACCTTATCTTCCACGCCCAAATAAAAAAGTCTAGAGGTATTAAATCACAAGATCTCGGTGGCCAATTGTGATCACCTCTTCGAGAAATCATACGGTCAGGAAACTTTTCACGCCAAAGAGCGATGGTATCATTACTTGTGTGGAACGTAGCGCCGTCTTGAAAATAGACGTCGCGACGTCTACATCAATATCTTCCAATTCCGGCCATACAAAATCATTAACGTGAATGGTGAATGGATTGCGCTATCATCGGTTGATAGCGCAATCCATTCACCATAACAGTTGCTCCAGAATAATTTGCAAAAAAGTAAGGTCCAATGACCTCGCCAGACCTAAAACCGCACCAGTCATACGTCGAGGATGCAGAGGCTTTTCAAGAATAATTCTTGGATTTTCCGAGCCCAAAATGTGACAATTCTGCTTGTTAACGTAGCATTCAAGGTGAAAATCGACCTCATAACTCAAGATGATTTTCCGATGAAATTCCGGATCAGTTTGATGCATTTCATGGACCCAATCAGCAAAGAAACGACGCTGTTGATGGCCAGTAGGCGTGAGTTCTTGTGTTAACTGAACTTTAAAAGCCTTAAGACATGAGTCTTCATGCAAAATACAGGGTAATGCCGTTTGTGAAATGCCAATTCCAAAGATCGATGAGAAATGCACAAACCTAGGTGAATGGACAATATTGAACGATAAATTTAGCGATAGTATATCAAATCAGGATGGTCCCGTCACTTACCTCCAGGCTGCAATCGTCTGTGAGTCGCTCCGTGGAACGTCCTTCCGTCGCCTATTTAAGGGAGGAAACAGGATGAAATAATATGAACAGGGAAATACTAGGCTGGAAACCCTTAAATCAAATTGTTCCGGACGGGAGAAAAGGCGACGCTGCATTCCAGGCGGTGGTCACACCACCCGATAAAGATTGACGTCAAATTAACTACCAAACACGAGCGTGGGTAACATGTCGGCTGATGTCAGACGCACGAAAATTGTCGCGGACTCGCCGAGCTCTCAAAACACACTGCTCAATATCTCATATCGCGGCGTGATTTAACTAATTATTTTTTGCTAATTTATTTTATTTTTTGCTAATTTAACGCGGTCTTGCCCCAGGTCGGGGCACCTGTCACCCTCCTTTGGATAGAGGCCGAAAACCAATTAGACCAACAAAAGTGGCCCTAACATTAAGTTTTCCTTAACACTATGTGCTACAACAGCAATATTCTCAATTGTTTTTGAATGACGTGCACGAGTTCTTTTCTTTACATCACTAACTTGTAACAACAACTCAAACTTTTCCACACCAGTTTCACAATTGCTGGCCGAGAAGGTGCTTCACGACGACCCAAAAATGCTTTAGTCTTGCGAACTATGGTCGCGACATTTTTACGATTTTGGTAGTACATTTTAATAATTTCAATGCGTTGTTGAAGCGTATATCGTTCCATTTTTATTAATTGCTTAGTTTTTACTTGTCATCTGTCAAGTAGTTCCAGATTGACACTTGACAACTGTTAATAATATGGCGTGCTATTAAAAACGAAACCTCTTATTGGAAGACCCTTTATACAATATTGAAATCGCGGAACTGCTGTGATAACTTTTCATGGTGCGTCTATCTTGTCACTGTCTTTGCGTGACTTTATGTGACTGGTTTGTGTGACTCTTTATGGCCTAGCGTGACTTCTTTGTTTGACTCCGTGACCTAACCAGGTATGAGGAATCGTATGTGGGATATTGTTACTTTAATCCGATCATAAAATATCCATTACGCAGCGGCCCATAGTCGCTAAAGTTAGTTTCTTCCATTTAGTCTAATTATGGACTAATATTAGAAATACAAAGAAATACATTAGAAGTACAAAGAAATAATAAGTTATCTATAACTTGGCAGAAGGCTTTAGTCCTTGCAATTTTCAGCATTTTTCCTAAAAAAATCTCAAAATGTTCGATTTCAAAAATTCTAAAATAAAGCTAATTGTCTAGGTAGAGTACTAAATATATGTACAGTATAATCTCGATAATCCACATATGGGAACCGACAATCGCCGGATTATAAGAAAGAGTAGTGGGAGGGAAGAGCGCGAGCGGTCTCCAGACCGCCGGATTACTGGACGTGTCGTCCGATTAACCAACGGCCGAATTACCGAGATTATACTGTACTATACTAAATTGTTTAGTGAATAAATTAAGTTCTGAAGTTCTGCGTTTGTCTTTTAATATTGGGGAATGTTTCGGCTGTTATTTAAAAGCAGAAGAGATTCGGTGGAGTTCACCTTTCGAATTTGCCTGGGGCGACTGCAAAAAGGAGAATCGCTGGGAAAGGGAAGGAAAATATAGAAAAATCTTTATATTTTCCGGATTATTCTTATCTGCCTGATCCATTTAGATATTCTTTTTTGTTTGTACTTTACGTTTCTCATCTCCCTTAGAAAAAGGAATGGGAAAACATCGCAGAACACGAAACATTTTCGGCGATTTTCTTTGATTTTCCCTACCCTTTTCGAACGCAATAACTCATTGTAGAGTTATGCTTAAGGGAATACAACCCGGCACGTGCCACTAAAATCAAATTTAATTACTCTATCTACTCTTATACTTAGGACTGATTAAAACTTAACAATTCAATTTGTTCTAAAACAAAGTCTTAATCCTCAATAACTCGACTTAGATACTATCTTTTAGTTTTAATTTAAGTCGACAATACTAAATTCGAGCGAACGTCTAATTTATGAAATGAATCCAATATTTTAGTTTCTACATATTGTGCGAGTTAGCATATTGAATTAGTCAATATAGTGGAAATGTATGTAGATGTAGTAAACTAATTTATTTAGTGTGTTGTGGAAACGTGAATAATTTATATGCAACGCGGAGTGACTTGTAACATTTCAAACTTGAACCCGAATTTCAATAATAGATTTCAAACATGCATATGCACACTACATATCAAACTTAAAAAAAAACTAATTAATTAAGTCTTTACTTATTAGTGATGATTGCTAACTAGATTAGTTAGTTAATTATCAAAATTCTTGTTTAAGTATCAGAATCGTGTAACCAATGCGATTTTGCAACTTTGCCAATAGTAAATTTAACGCTGCTATTGCATAATATATAGTTAGCGTCGACTAGTCTGGTTGATAAGATAATATTTTTCCGTAATTTGTTAGTGACGTGGGTGAATTAGGAGACTGCATTGTCCAGCGAAACTCGTCGAGGAGGCCATTGTTCGGCTAGTAATTAGTGTGGGTCAGAAGCAGATTACCCAAACTCCGGCACTACTTCCTGCATCTGCAGCTGACGCCATTGTCGACGCAAATATTCATTGTTTTACAAAGGAAATCGACAAACAAAAAAATCGACGACTTCGAACTCCGACAACAAGGAGTGGTAAACTAATATAATAGACTTATTAAATAACTTTTAATGAATTAGTTTAGTATAGACTTACTTAGCTAAACATTAAGTCTATAATAAACTAAATCATTAAATATAATTTAGTATAGACTTACTTAACTAAAGACTAAGTCTACACTAAACTTAATCATTAAAGATTAAGTCTGAATCTAATAGAACTACTATGAATAAAATATAGCGAGCCAAAACAATATTTATCCTTCTAAAAAATCTTAATAATGAGTAAACTAGAAATGGTACAATAACCAATTTATATGTCTTATATTAGTTATTAAACTATGTTTTAACTTATATAACGCTAGACTGTTGTAAGTACAAAGACAACGCTGTTATAGCCTTATAAAACGAACCCACCTGGGGTTGATTGGGGGGTTCATAACAAAAAATATATTCAATTTAAAAGCAAGATATTTATAAGCAAAGTTTAAAATTTAGAAGCAAAATGTTCAATTTAGAAGCAAAATGTTCAATTTATAAGCAAAATTTAAAATTTAGAAGCAAATTTTTTAATTTAGAAGCTAGATTTTAAAATCTGAAGCAAAATTTTTAAATCTGAAATAAAATTTGGACGCAAAATTTTCAATTTAAAAGCAAAATATTCAATTCAAAAGCAAACTATTTATAAGCAAAATTTAAAATTTAGAAGGAAAATGTTCAATTTGCCTATCAACAGGCGAGAAAAAATCACGCATGCGCACGAAGGTTCAAAATAAAAAGTAAGGTCAGATACTTTTCTAACAGACCACGTATAGACAGCATTGCTATAGCCTTGTAAACTTAACCTGGAGTATAAATCTGAATCAATCTTGAAAATCTTGATATATAGTAAACTTGTTATGGTGTAACAACCAATTTATATGTCTTATCTTAGTAATTAAACTAGGTTTCAAATTATGAAAACTAGACGGTTATAAGTATATCGACAACATTGCTATAGTCTTGTAAACTTAATCCTTTGTCGAAATCTTAATCAATCTTAAAAATCTTTATAAATAGTAAGCTAGGCATGGTGCAACAACCAGTTTATATGTCTTATCTTAGTAATTAAACTAGGTTTCAATCCTAGGTTCTAGACTTGATATCTGAAGTCAACTCAATTTCGACTTTTAGTAAAAAATAGATAGCACCGACTCCGTTATGTACTATCACTATAATATTATAGATAATGTAATGAACTGTCGATATTCAAATGCTAGTTGTGTTAGCAATACTAGCAATCTTAATAAATATTGACTAACGTAATAAATATTGAAAATCTTCTGTGAGAAACGGATCAGTTTCAGCTTGAAACGCCCATGAGAAAACGGTTCTCTAAATGTAGTTTAATCTCTTGAATAAATAAAAATTTGAGTGTAAAAAGTATTTAATGGCAGCGAATTCCTGCTGTCTGTGTGTGTTTCTCCCTCTCATTCTCGTATTTACTTTATTGCGGGGGCTCTTTAAAAGATCTTCGGCCGGGCGGTCCCTGGAGGGGCAAAACGAAACTCGAATAAAAACCGGCGGCGCAGGAGGAAGAAGCGGCGGGGGAAGCCTCGAGCGCTCGTAAAGTGATCTTAAAATTACATAACTAATGAATTTGGCAAAGGGGCTGGAAAAACACACGGACATGGCTATAAACACTGCATCAATTTAAATGCCATCTATTACTAAATACCTACACACTTTAAACTTGTTTTACTAACGTGTTTTTATCTTTATATAGTTTTATCTTCTAGTTAGTAATTTCATAATCCAAACTAGTCCACATAACAAATTATTTCAAGAATTAGTAACTAAGTACGGATTTTTTTGCAAGATTATAACTTTCTCTATAGACCACATATTTCCTTTTAGTCTTCACTACATGTTAACTAAACTAGGTTTCCATGTCTATACTAAAGGTACTTACGTATTAACGCCACCGAAGCGAGAGGTCGCCCTACCGCGCGATATGTGGTCTGCATTTATCTGCTCTAATATAACCTAATCTAACCCCTATCCAATATATTTTCTTATTTCGGATCGAGAGGTCGCGCTACCGTGCGATATGTGGTCTGGATTTATCTGCTCCGTTATAACCTAATCTGACCATACATTTTGTTCAAATCTATAGCTGCGGTGGCGTTAGTACGTAAGTACCCTAAATGTAACATTCCTAACTAGCTCACTTAAAAATTAAACAAATAGCTAGTGACTAAGTCCAGATATTTTCAACATTCCTCAACTTTAAAACTTTGTGACTTAGACTACAGACTAGATAAATGATTATAAATTGCAGTATGTACTAAACAAATTAGTTTTCTATATCTGTGCCAATTTTTAAAATCTTAACTAACCTACTTCAAGATTTATCGAAATATTGGTGATAGTGTGCAGGATTAGACAAGAATTCTTAAGTTAATTCAAGTTTTAAATTCTACAACTTCGTCTACATTCTAAATATTTTGGTCTTATCCTCACTAAACACTAACTAAACTTATCTTCTATAACTACAATTAATTCCATAATCCTAACTAGTCCACGTAGCAAGTTATTGGTAAATTAGTGATTAAGTACGTATTTATTTCAACTTGAGTTTTCAGAAGTCTCAAGCTTATAACTTTGTCTATAGGCTAAATATTTCCTTACAGTTTACATGATAGGTTAGTTAAACTAATTTTCCATGTGTATATTAAATTTCATAATTCTGAGTAGTTCACTTAAAAAGTTAACAAACAATTAGTTATTAAGTTTTATAAACATTCCTCAGGTTTAAAACTTTTTAACTTAGATTCTTCGTCGTCGTCTTCATCGGGATTTCTTCGTTGCCGAAAATCCTTACCTCATTGCCATCGCCGCCTCCGCTCATGGGCCTGTTGGTGGCTCCAGAAACCGATGCGAGATCGGATGGTACATTGGCATTGAGAACATACATATGCCTCGATGCCGCCTGATCTTATGGTGGTGTTGCGTGTAGGGGATATGCCGGAATCATACTACACGTCTCGATCTCAATGATAATTGGTAGTAATGCTCGTCATTGCTGACATTTCACACTTTTTAGTTTGAAATTTGGTGCCTTGGCTGGTGTGGTCGGCGCACGGCCGGCCCTATACCGTCATATTTGTTAGTTGTGTTTGACGTTCCACATGTACTGAGTACTCTAAGTGCAAAAAATTACCAAATCTAAATAAGAATAAAAGGTTTATAATGTCAGGAGATAAGAAGAAGGGAAAATCATGTTCGCAATCACGAAAAGCCAGAAAGAAATAAGCCAGAGCTTATACTACCTTTTTTATAAAGAAAAACCTGGGCTATGTAAACAGCTGTAATTCACTACTTAAATAACACAAAAGACCTAAGAAATGAGCAAAACAAAAAATTACTCATATCAAACATCAAGCCATACAAAAACGTAACTTCTCAAACGATTGACCACTGGGAAAAATTCTTGCTGTCTAAAGCAGGCATTGATACAAATTCACAGCACATAGTACAACATATGCTGCAGTATCAGTGGCTGGTTTTAGAAATAGTGTCGATATAGACACAACCAGACGTACTGCTGGTTGGCCTCGACGGTCACAGACCTTCGCAAAACTTTACAATCGCCCGATCCAAGATAATAATGATACGTATGCAAAATCTGTATTATCTAACGCACGGTAACTCTTTCTTTATGCTTTATAGTCATGTAAAATGATTAATGAATGAGTTTTCTTATACGCTAAAAGTCTACTAATTATCATCGAGAACGAGACGTGTAGTATAATTGAACGATCAAACGAGCCCGAAGGGCGAAGTTCGATCTTGTTTATACCAAACGTCTCGTTCGAAGATGATCAATCTCCCTCCCTACATGTACCCGTTAAAAACATACCCAAGGTCATCTTGCAGGGAAAACTCAACTACAAAAATCGCTAAAAATATGACTGTACAGGGCCGGCCGTGCGCCGACCACACCAGCCTAGGCGCCAAATTTCAAACTCTAAACTGTGTAAAATGTCAGCAATGACTAGCATTACTACAAATTATCATCGAGAACGAGACGTTTCGTATAATCACGATCGAAGTTCGCCTGCAGATGTTACGCCAAGAGTCTCTGTCTTCACACAGAGATTCCCAGGTGTCCTCTATTCCGGCCTTATTTACTAAGGAGTGAATGATATCTTTATACCTCTTCAGCTGGTCAACAGGATATCGCTGACCATGGAATAGCTCACCAAAGATAATTTGTTTTTGGAGCTGATCATCGGACATCCGGCATACATGCCCTAGCCATAGCAGTTGATTGCGCGCCAAGGTGTTTTCTATAGAGTCTCAGTTGGCTCTTTCCCGAATTTCTTTGATGGAGATGAAATCATGCCATTTAACTTCCAGGATACAGCGCAGCTGTCTCATTTGGAATTTATCCAGCGCCTTAACTTGATTTTTGTACACAATCCAGCACACACTACCGTATAGTAGGATGGATAAGACAACTGCTTTGAAAACTAGGAGTTTCGTGTGTATGGTCAGGTCACTACAGCCAAAGACTCTCTCCCGGAGTTTAAAGAAGGCATTAGACGGTGGCTAATTTCGGCATCCTGGTCGCAATAGACCTTTTCATAGTTGAATTTTTTTTGTGTGCATGTGTCAATTTTCGCCATGTTATATGTCAAAAAATGCCCGAACGTTTTGACGTATATTTAAATATGTGCCCGAAACTTCCATATTCCAGCCTTTCAAACGTGGCGGATGCGCTTGCGCTTAACTAACCGCAAAAAGGTCTATTCGCTGTCACTAGACTTCCCAGGTAGTTGAATTGTACAACAGTCGATAGGGGATCTATCTACGGATATATATATATACATATATATATATATATATATATATA
Source organism: Phosphuga atrata (assembly GCA_944588485.1). Classification (NCBI taxonomy): domain Eukaryota; kingdom Metazoa; phylum Arthropoda; class Insecta; order Coleoptera; family Silphidae; genus Phosphuga; species Phosphuga atrata. Next base: position 65,193,546 of record OX155895.1, read on the forward strand.
TATATATATATATATATATATATATATATATATATATATATATATATATATATCTACGTGCGGCTGATGCTGCTGGTGGATGAATGCTCATAATACGGAGTTTGGTTTTGGACGTGTTTACTTGCATCCCAAAAGAGCCAAACACTAGATAATATATCCATCATACGTTGCGCTTCTTCTGCTGTGTTGGCCAAAATACCAAGGTCATCTGCATATTACAGCTCAGTGAGGGATCTCTTGCGTACATTTTCCTGGACAGTGCTTTAAGACGTACAAGGTTATGTAATCCATTGAAGATCTTGGTCCAAGCATAGGAGAAATGCAGTCATGAAAATATTGAAAAGAAGAGGTGCTAATACGCAGCCTTGCCTTACGCCAGTAGAAATATTGAAAGAGCCGGTGATATCGCTACCTGCAATAACTTGCCTAGTTGTTCATATGAAAATCGGAAATTATATTCACTAGCTTTGCAGGACAAATCTAAAGAGTGTTTTCCACAGAACTTGCCTGTTCACCATGTCCAATGCCTTCCGCAGATCCTTCAAAAAACCTTCACTTTTTCCGTCAAAAAAATGACCGTTTTCCGGTGGAGCCGTCCAAGTATGAAGATCATATCTGTTGTCCCTCTGTGCCGGCGGAAACCTGACTGACTCTCTGGTAGCATTGAATCTAAAGCAGACTGTAGACGGTTGGAGATTACCCTTGCCAGTATCTTTCCAGCTCCTCAGAGAAGGTAGATGCCACGGTAATTGGTGCAATGTGACCTGTCGCTTCTACTCTTGTATATATTGACAATTAGAGAGTGCTTGAAGTCAGCGGGAGACTTTTCATAATCCCAAATTTGTTTGTAGCATGCATGGGAGTATGGGAGATTTTGTAAGTATGGGAGTACCAACAGGCTTATAGATTTCAATTGGCAAACCATCTTGTCCAGGTGCTGTTCTTAAGCTGTAGAGTAGCCATGCGAATGTCATCAGATATTGGGTAGAGAGCTAGCTCCTCCCTTACAGGATATTGGGGGCTTTGGTTGACAGCTTGTAGATTCACAGTGGATGTAGTGTTCAAAAGCTCTTGGTAGTACTCTCTCCAACGTTCTGTTATATCAGAGTCTAGCCTGTACAAAGTCTTGCCTCTGTTATATCAGCAGTCCTGCCCCTTCCTTGTTCTTAATGGGACAGCTCCGATTCCAAGTGAGCCCATAAACGATATTTATGGTTTTGTAGAATACACTAGCATTATTCTGATCAGCCAATTCTTGGATTTCTTTGGCTTTTTGCTAGAACCAATTGTTCTTGAGTTGGCGGATTAGTCGTTGTACAAGTGCCCTTAGCACTTTGGTACTCGATTCTCAGATTTGTATCATTTGGTTTACGCAAACTACGCTTAAAAAGCTCATTTTTCTACCTGCTTGCAGCTTCAATTTCATTAGAATTCTTATAAAACACTGTTTAATGGTAACCAATTGTTTTCCACTGAATTGTAACTTAGGTAAACCTGTAGCTGCGTCTGGACTTCATTGATAAAGTTTGTTTTCGTGTCAGGGGATTTTAATTACGTGATATCATAACGTAGTTGTTTCATTCTGGCTGTATATGATCTGTTAGTGTACTTGGATTGAACAGATAGTTTACACAAGAGCACATTCAGCTGCCCTATAGACTCTGGTCGAATGGGCAAACTTCTGAACCCGTTGTCTCCCAATAATGTGTTCGGGGGCTAATACCAATGGGCGAATTCCAATGTCAATGGGTGGATCTTAGGTGCCTCCAGGTGCCAGATATCTTTTAGTTGAAACAGAGTATTTGTAATAACTAAGTTGCACGATGCACAAAGTATTAAAAGCAATTCTCCATTTTCGTACATCTTGCCAATACTGTGCCTTCCAATAACTCCTCTTCATACCTGAAATCGTGCATTGAAATCACCAAGAAGTACAACACTCTCACTGCTTGGGATATTATACAGCGTTGAGCCAAGTAGATTATAGAAGGCGTTTTGGCGTTGTCCTCAGCCTGGAGAGTTGGGGCATATATTCTGAAAAAATTGTTTGGTCTTCCTTTGGACGTGTCGAGTCTCAGGGTTGCAATACGATCATTGAATTCGACAGGAATATATTTGCATTTCGCTAGAAGAGTATTCAGCAAAGTCTTCTCCGTGCTGCCTGGGCTCTGGGTTGATCTTTACTCAGACCTTTACAGAAATATGTGTAGTTCTTTTCAGAGATGGTGTCCTCTTCATGTAAACGAGTCTCACTTAAGGATGCAATATCTATGTTCTATACAGAGTTCCCGATCTATTATTGGAGTCCGACGCTCAGGGCAGTTATTGTACGTACATTCCATGATGCAACTTTTAAAACGGGAGGAGTACAACGCTTTCTGCTGCTTTGGCTGTCCAGATCCGGAGAACATTTACTCCTGCCAGGTTCATCATATGTAGTTTATTGGTGAAGAAGTGGTGGGGATGGTTTATGGTGAATGAGGGTGTCTGTGCATAGAGTAACAGGGGGCTTGTAGAATACCACGCCTGCTGCTACAGGTACAGGCTTCGATTATAGTGGCACAGATAGTTAAGACAATTAGTGAGAGTGAGTATCCTTAACCTTTAAGTATGGACGTGGAGTCTCACAGGCTCCGCGCGGTTTTCAAGTTCTTGGTTTTACCAAGCTCCCTGCATCCAAGCCTCTCACATACAGATACAGAAATGGTTTTCACGTGATTCGGAATCAGTTTCTAGAAAAAAGTTGCTTGTGAATATATTAGCCTGAGAAACTCAACGTTCGCACTAGTGTTCAAAATATTTGACGTCCACTTAACACAAGGTTAAGTATCAAAGACAGTAGCCCCAATCTTCAGGGCTGAGGAACGACGCCGCACTTTTGAGAGCCTTCCTTCCTGAAGAGAGCCTTGAGAGTCTCATTGCGCCGCCGTCCATAGAGTAGATAACCTGTCACTGTTCCTACCCAGTCTAGGAGGCCATTCCCCAGCTACGAAAGGTACTCGCCCTACCTAGACCCCCAACACTCTTCAGCTTACTTACTTGGTTAGGATTGGTTAGCCAAACCTTCCACCACGTGTAGGCGAGTGTGGAGTTGGGGTGGAGAGACTGTGTGGCCGCTGGTGACAATATATTGCGAATCACGCCCAAGACCCCATATAATAGATGCATGATTCAGACTTCCTGTTGGTGCTAAATCATCATTATCATCATCATTCAGCTCCCTGTGTCCACTGCTGGACATAATCCTCCCACATATTCTGCCCATTCCCTCCTGTTTTGAGCTCTCTGTATCCAGTTGCCTGCAGATCTTTTTAGATCGTCCGTCCAACGTGTAGGGGGTCTTCCCTTACTTCTTTTATCCAAGCGCGGTCTCCACTCGAGTCCGTCCGTCATTCGTGCCACATGTCCAGCCCACATCCACTTGAGTTTGCGAATTTGGATAACTACATCTGTGACGCCGGTTCTTCTTCGTAAATCTTCTTGGTGCTAAATAATTGTATATTAAAGGACGAGTTCAGTAAGCGCGATTTTTCAGCACGCGTCCAAGTTTAGAAAACGACGAGCTTAGCGAGGAGTTTTCTAATGGACAAGTGCTCAAAAACGGCTTACGAGCGGCTTTTTATACTATATTTTCTATTTTTCGCCTTTTTATGCCATTTCTAAATTAAAAAATAGCCCATACATATTTAGAAAATTTTATGGTGGTTGGTAACACTGATAATTGACAATTTACTGACACTTAAAATTAATTTAAAGGTTCAAATTAAAATGGGTGAGAGTATTGCAAGTATCTTGTACTCCACTAGAAATTCAGCATATTGCTGCAAATACGGCGAGCAATTTGTTGCCGGATAAATCACGTCCACGATATGAAAAACAATATACCTAGTATATTTAACGAGTGGTGCAATGCAAATATTGCTTTCCAACTATGCTGGTGATTTGTTGACAATAAAAAATCATGGTGGATGCAAGCCTTCTGCTGTTGTGGAGGGCTATGTTGACGCTTCTTTAAAAAAGAAAATTAAAATGTCGAAAATGCTTGGGTCTGAGCAAGCAAATATCAACTTACCTGGATGTTCTTCTAGTGCCCCACAGTTGCAATTTGATAGCAACAGTAATAGTAGCACTATATACAATGTCCCTGGTGTGAATGTTACTGCTCAAGAAACATCAATATTACTATAAATGTTTTTAATAATTGTATCAATGATGGACATAATTTAAATTAAATATGTGTTATATCGTTTATTACCATTTATTAATTAAATTTGGGTATTCGCGATTTCCACATATCACATAACCTCGAAACTATTTCGCCGAAAATTTGACACTGGCAGCTCTGAATTTCAGTGCCAACCTTGAAAAAATTAACTCATAACGGCACTCGACGAGCCATAACCGCACGCATATAAGAGCTATTATGAGTCCATTACAGACGCAAAATAGAAAAATTAGTATTCTATGTCTGCACCAAATTCTATAGTCTATTTTGAGATTATAACGATAAATATGTAATAAAGCGTAGGATTAGTCTTAAGTCAAGAATTCTTAAGTTAACTCAAGTTTCAAGTTCTATAAGTTTGTCTGCACACTAGATAGTTTCTTCTAGTTTTCACTAAGTACTAATTAAACTAATCCTCTATAAGCACACCTAAATTCATTATCATAGCTAGTTCTCTTAGTAATGTATTAACGAATTAAACGTTACTCGTACACGTTAAACGTGAACTCAACAAACGTTAAAAAAATGCGTACGCATTTTTTATCGTTTGTTGAGTTTGATAAAGTCTCAAGCTTATAACATTGTCTACCAACTAAATAATTAATGCTAAATAATTACGGCATGTTAACTAAACTAGTTTTCCATGTCTGGTCTAAATTTCATAATCTTAACTAGTCACTAAGTACACTTAATAAGTTAACAGGGAATTAGTTATTAAGATTGCATTTCAAGTTTCATGCTTAATACCCTCATCTACGTGTCAAATAAACGATTATAATAGTTCTAGTGCTACCTAGACTTTGCTTTTAAAGTATAAATTTAAATTCTTTCGTCCAAAATTAGTTAGTTGACTTGTAGAATGTAGATTTGGTGCTGACAAGATCTGCGACCTTCATAGATCTATTATACCCCACCCTCTTCCTCTAAACGTTGGTATACTTACCCATTTAGAGCGCCTCCTCTAGTCCCGATTCCTTTAGGAATTTCAGGATTGGGATGCAAGGGCTACAACCTCTGCGTTCAAGCAAAATACTCAAATCCAAATATTTATCAAAATATTTTGATATATTTATGTAATATTTGCTTAAGATTGCAATTTTGACAAAATTTAAAATTTATAGTACTCACATACTTATTAGTATTTTATTATTAGTATTTTTATTTTCTTTAAGTATTTGTCTTATTTAACTAGTTAAGTACCTAGGAAACTAGATAGTTATTAGTTAACTTTTACAATATCATCAAGTTTGGCTTTTAAGCTCAATTTTGTGTTCAATATAAGCTAATTGATTATAATACTACATACAACTCTCTCATCAGTGCAGCTTTGCTTTTATTAATAACAATTTGGGAAACACTCACCTGAAACCCAAAGCAAATAAAATAATAGCTTATAATAGAAGCAAAACTGCACTGATGAGAGATAAATCGCGAAACACGTCTGCAGATGGCTACTTACTTAAGTTATCGGAAAGACATGATCTTAAAAACAATGTTATTTTTATGGTTTTTGTTGAGTGCCACGAAGGTGGAAATTAACTGACAAATTCCACATGAGATTTGTTTTGGTAGTCTCAAAAAGACTCGGTAATTGTTATAAAGCTCCGGAAAGGTTGAATATATTTATATATTCATGCTGTGTTCCGATTGTTTTAAGTTTTTAAGCTCAGTTTTGTCTCCAATGTACATTAATTGATTATGATATTACATACTAATATATATAGGTAGTATAACTGGTGAAGTTTGTACAAATTTTCGTTAACTTGTTTCCTTGTTCACTGTCAACTAAGTGAGTTAGATATTGTGTATGGTATCAGTATAATGTATATAATAACTAGATTTGTATGGTTGAGTGAGTTTAATATAAGCAAATGGGGAAGTTATTAAGTTCTGGATTAATGGAAAAAAATGTTCGTAGTATAGAAAATTCTTCGCGTTTTTCTTTTGTCGTTGTTGTTTGTATGGAAAATGTAATATTTCTGTTCCGTGATTGAAATGGCATACATAAAAATGGGGAATTCGCCGAGCAAAAGGGATTGCAATAAAGGTGAAGAGGCAAGATCCGCGTGCACTCTACCTAGTGTGTAGTGGGCGCAGGGGCTGCGAGACCGGGAAGAGGTATTTGTTTACATCGTTCTCCCGTTGCCTTTCACTCGATCTAGGCTGAAAGAGATATCGCCTCCTCTTCTCGCCCTCTCGCTTCTTTTTGCAATAAGAGCCTCCGCGCAAAAAAATTAATTACGAAAATGCGCACAAAGGAAATCTCTCTAGCTTTTCTTCCGTTTGTCATTTAGGACCCGCTTCAGACACGGCCTTGATTGTTACACTAGATTGGTCACAATCTTCAACGTCCCGAAAAGACGACGTTTTCCTTCAAACCACAAAAACTCAGTTTTGCGGAATAATTCATACTCCCACACTTAATGACTCAAGTTAACTAGATAGAAGTTTTAAATTTATATGCGAAGACAATTCACTAATTCCACTAGTTTATGGTGAAGCTTACATAAAGTTAACTAGTATTTATACAATGTAACATGGCTTCAAACTTGAATTGAAATTCAACTAAGATTGTTACTAATTCTTCGATAAAAATATAAGTTGACTAATTAAGATAACGAAATTAAGTATAACTATAGAAAATTTGTATAGTTGTTTATTTAAAGAAGACTAAAGCAATTTATCTTATCTTTTATGTAGACAAGGTTATTGAACTTAAAACTAGGGTTAACTTAAGAAGTCTTGACTAATAATGTCACTAATCTATCGATAAATTTTTAAATAGGCTAGTTAAGAAAATAAAATTTGGTACAGACACCGAAGCCTAATTGGTTTAGTACCTACTAGATGTTATAATCATTTATCTGGTATGTATTCTAAGTTATAAGGTTATCAACTTGCTGAATGTTGAAAAAACTAAATTTAGTAACTAACTCTTTGTTAACTTTTAAAGTGAACTAGTTAATATTGTGAAATATAGTGATGACTTGGAAAACTAGTTTACATAATATATTGTAAAGACTAGTTTGAATGATTTAGTCTGTAGAAAAAGTTGTTAGCTTGAAACTGTAACAAATTCAAGAAACATTAAAGGAATGTGAGCTTAGTTACTAATTCGTCAATAATTTGCTAAGTTGGCTAGTTAGGATTCTGAAATTCGTTCGGATTATAGAGGATTAATTTAGTTAGCGTTTAGTGAAGACTAGAAAAAGATGTTTAGTATATATACAAAGTTACATGAAATTAGAACATGAGTTTATAGAACATGAAACTGAAAAAAATTATGAACTACTTAATAATCCTATACAGATAACTCGTTAACTAGAATAGGTAAGGCTATATATTTTGGAACAAGAATTAGTAAACTAGTTTATTTAAAAGGAAATATCACTGGCTATAGAGACTAAACGTAGACTGTTAGTTTATGGACAAAGTTATAAGCTTGAGACTTTAAGAAATTCAAGAAACATTAAAACAATGCGTAGTTAGTTACTAATTCCTTAATAATTTGCTAAGTGGACTAGTGAGGATTATTAAATTAGATGAACTAATGGAGGATTGATTTTGTTAGTGTTTAATGAAGACAAGAAAATTGACTCAGAAAAGTGAGGATTATGAAATCAGATGAACTTATGGAGGATTGGTTTAGTTAGTGTTAAATGAAGACAAGAAAATTGACTCAGAAAACTGAGGATTATGAAATTAGATGAACTTATAGAGGATTGGTTTTGTTAGTGTTTAATGCAGACTAGAAAAAGCTATTTAGTATGTAGACAAAGTTATAGAACTTGAAAATTCAATTATGAAATCTTTAATATCCTATACAGATAATAAGGCTACATATGTTGATACAGGATTTAATAAACTAGTTTAGTTAGAAGCAAACATTTACAGTTATATAGACTAGACTAGTCGACTCTGGATGTAAGTCTATGGATTAAGTTATAAGCAAACATAAAAAAATATGCGTACTTAGTTACTTATTCGTCAATAATTTGCTAAGTGGAATAGTTAGGAATATGAAATTAAGTATACTAATAGATGATTAGTTTAGTTAGTGTTTGGTGAAGACTAGAGAAAAATGTCTTGTATATAAACAAAGTTATAGAACTAGAAACTTGAGTTTTGAACTCGTTAATAATCCTATACAGTTAACTCGTTAATTAAACTAGTTGCGGCTATATACAGTGCAATATTAATAATCCGGCGGTTAATCCGACACGTTTCGTAATCCGGCGCTCTAGGGAAACACGTGTCTTTGCTTTCCGCTCCCCCGCGCCGGATATAATCTCGCGCACTGCTGAAATAAAGTCAAAAACGACACCCTTCAGTGTTCTTGGAAAAATGTCTGGCCAACACACCCTGCTTTTAACTCTGAAAACTAGATTGACTACTCTTAGCATGTTCCACCCTACAATTTTCTTTGGAATTTTTAAGAGCTTTCCAACAAATGTCAAATTACCCTGACAAAAGATGACTTAGCTTGACTACAAGGCACAAGCGAGGAAAATTTTCTTTTCTGACGAAGTCATCCTCAGCCTAATTTGTTCCACGGATAACGAAGAAGCTAACGATGACTTGAATGTTTGAACAGGGCTTTCTGTAACAAACGGTGACGCGATTAACTTTCTGAAATACAAATATGTAAAATTGTTGTTGTTTTCTTTTAATCCTGATAAACCGGAATGTTTTGATAATCCGGCGGTTGTCTGGTGCCATATGTGTCGGATTATCAAGATTGTATTGTATTTTGGTACAGGAATTAGTAAACTACTTTAGTTACAAGGAAATATCACTATGTATACAGACTAGACGTAGACTGTTAGTCCAAGGACAAAATTATAAGCGTAATTATTATGCGTACTTAGTTACTTATTCGTCAATCATTTGTTAAGTAGAGCAGTTAGCTGTTGAAGCTGTTGAAGTGGTGAGTGGGTCTTTTTGTACACTGGTGTTTTCATTTGTTTGATTTCCGTATATAATTTCCAATTTTTTTTTTCATAATAGTACGCAAGTACATTGGTAATGGCTATTTACACGTCACACCAATTCTAAAATTAGGTTGCGATTATAGAATATTAGTTTAGTTATTGTTTACTGAAGACTAGAAAAAGCTGTTTAGTAAGCAAACAAAGTTATAGAACTTGAGTTATGAAATCTTTAATAATCCTATACAGATAACTCGTTAACTAGACTAGTTAAGACTATATATTTTGGAACAGGAATTAGTAGACTAGTTTAGTTAGAAGCAAACATTAATCGTTATATAGACTAGAGGTCGACTGTGCATGTAAGTCTATGGACAAAGTTATAAGCAGAAAAATGCGTACTTTGTTACTTATTTGTCAATAATCTTCTAAGTAGACTAGTTAGGATTATGAAACTAGGCGTGCTCAGAGAGGAGTTTAATAAGTGCAAAGAAAACTAGAAAACAATGTCTGGGATCTAGACAAAGTTATAGAACTTGAAACATGAGTTATTATGAAGTTATAATGTAACTCGAGTTACGAACTCTTCAATAATTCTATAAAGATCGTTACAACCCGTTGACTTGACTAGTAAAGATAAGAAGCATACTACCACTAGGAAACCGGAAAATAAAACAAATTAGTAGCGGTGTCCCTCAGGGCTCAATTCTAGGACCTACCCTGTAGAATGTGCTTTACGACGGAGTATTAACAATGAAGCTACCTTTAGGGGCTACCATAATCGGCTTCGCGGAAGATATTGCTCTAGTCGTAACAGCGACAACCGAACTAGAGCTGATGCAAACAGAAAACGACGTAATAGAACAGATTAGTGCGTGAAATCGAGGAGCCAGAACTTGGCGCCTAAAAAAACTGAAGCGGTCCATTTCACAGGCCAAAGACAACTTAGGCCCATACATTTTAAAGTGGAGGAGGTAATAATAATGCCGAAGGAAACCATCAAATATCTCGGAATAGTTATAGACAAATCCTTTGCGGCGCATATAACCGAAGCAGCAGGAAAAGGAATGAGGACAATGGCATGCATCAACAACTAATGCCAAACGTAGGGGACCAAAGAACAGCTCATGTAGAGTTTTGCCCAGCACCTTTGCAAGTCTCTCAGGAAGCCAGAAGGCTCCAGAAATAGCGCGCTGAGGCTCAAGACCCAATCACCAAACAAAAAGAGGAGCTGGCACCGGAACATTTCCTCCCATATCCAATCTGGAGAACGCTCAATAGACTTCGCACAGGAGTTTCGAGGTGCAGAGAAAACCTGCAAAAAATGGGGAATGCTACCAGAGGACTAAAACCCTCAGTGTTCCTGCGGAGAAATCCAGAATCCTCCACACCTGCTGATCTGCACCGACATGGGACAGAGCTGCATAGGGAACGACCTAATTTTAGCAAATGACAAGGCCATCAGAGCCGCAAACTTTTGGAAGGGCATAGTGTGATCCGGACACGAATGGTAGTAGTACCGAAGCGGCAGGAAAATGAATAAGGACAATGGCATGCATACAGATACTAATGCCAAACGTAGGGGGACCAAAGAACAGCTCACGTAGAGTACTTAGCACTGTAGTTCAGTCCGTTATGTTGTATGGCGCCCCATTGTGGGCTAAAGAACTACAGAAAGAACTAAATCTCCATAAACTCGTAGCCGTCCACAAGAAAATGGGTCTGCGTGCATGCAGCGCTTAGCGTACCGTTTCAGGAGAAGCCGCTCAAGTTATCGCGGGAATACCTCTAATATACCTGCTCGCAAAGGAGCGAAAAAAGCAGCACGACTCCAATTATAGCAAGAAAGTAAAATAAATTGCCAGAGAAAAACTCATTGAGGAATGGCAAAGAAGATGGCTGCTAAGTGAAAAAGGGCCAAATTACTAATACCGGACATCCTCATATTACTAGAAAATATTGGGAGTTTAGTTACCATCTTACCCAGGTACTAACCGGCCACGGTTGCTTCAGGGATTACCTCCACAACATTGGTAACGGACGATCTATGTGTATACTGTGGAGAAACAGACAGCGTCAGTCACACCATCTTCCACTGTTGGAGATGGCAAACGGAAAGAGAGGAAACTGAAACGATCTTGGAAGAACCTAATGGCCCCAGAATAATAATTCCATTTATGCACCAGGGAAAGGCATAATCCAGGGGCTAATTCATACAGTAATGACGGAAAAAGAAAATGACGAGATGCAAGCCCAAAAAAAAGTCTTTCACAAACATGAAGTAGAGTAATTCTATAAGTCATCCGTCACTCCGAGGTTTTGCGACAAGCGGGTCCAGAGTGTACGGATGCGTTCCACGGGGGGCCACTTGCCTGGCAGGTTAGGTAACCCCAGGCTACGCCGACCCCCAACCAACCCTTCAAAAAAAGACTAGTAAAGGCTATAGAATTTGCAACAGGAATTAGTAAACTATTTTAGTTACAAAGAAACATCACTAGTTATAGAGACTAGATGAAGTGAGACTAATTGCAAGTTATTAAGTCATAAACTGCATTATAGAATAAGTTATTGTATAATAACAATATAATAACAACATAGGAGAAACTAGACTAATTAAGGCTAGATATTTTGGTACAGGAATTAGTAAACTGATTTGAATAGAAAAAAACATGACTAGTTATGGACTCTAGGCGTAGACATGTTATGAAGTCATGAACTGCATGATAGAATGAAACAATGAAGGCGACCAATGTACTAATAAGCAGCTAGTGTAGATAATATTGAAACTATTACAAAATTGTTCCAAAAACGCGTCGAACCAGATATTAATAATGGAATTAGGTGTTTTTCAGTGTTTGTTTGTCGTGTGTTTGTGTTGGTTCGGCCTTCGGTTGTTGTTCTGTAGAATATTCATGTAGTCCGACTAGCTAGTACAAAGCAGGGAGCGAGTGAGACGGCGAGTGTAATTACTGTGCGTATGGTAACTAATAATAATGGTAAATGGTCGGATCGCATGTGCTATGAAAAATATCGATTGATAAGAAAAGTGTGGCGTGTACACTGCGTACTAAATTTACATAAAATGGCGGCAGAAAAAAAATCGTTAGGTTTGTTTGGTTTGAGTTGTAATCATTTTATTATTATCCGTCACTCGGTTTCAGTTAATCGGTTTTGATTTAGTTCTTGTTTCAGTTTTGCTGGTTGTGATGTATTGCACTCAATCATTACGTGTTTTCTATACAGGACACGAGTGGACACTCATTACTAAATTGAAATCTAAACTCCTTTATTGTCGCTAATTTGTTTGCTAAATGTGTGGATTTGTACGGTACGATTTGTATGGATTGTATTGTATGGATCAAAATTCACACAAAATTCTACCTAAAGACTAAATAAATTAGTCTCGTGTTGACAACAAATTAGACAAATTAGTATTTATTGCATATATGAAACGTTACAATCAAAACTAATTCACATTAAAACAAGGTCTCAAGGTCAAAATAACAAGGAATTAGGCATTAAATTGTCAACAACAGTTACAAGCTTAATAGCTATTAGCTAAGTCTATATATTAGCTAAGCGTTTATAACTTTCAGTATGTACTAGATTAATTAGCTTTCTAACTTTATACCAAATTATAGAATCTGAACAAGTCTACTTGAGGAGTTAAGCAGGTATTACTTATCTAAAAACTAGTCCAGCACGGCATTGAGAACATATTAAAACATATTAGACATAATCATAGAACATATTAGACAAAATCATAAGTATTCATTGCATATACGAAATGTTATAACCAAAAATAATTCCGGTAAAAACGTAGTAAGGAATTAGTTATTAGATTGTCAACATTTTCTAAGTTTCAAGCTAAATGGCTAAATCTATATGTAAGCTAAGTCTTTATAACTGTCACTATGTACTAGATTAATTAGTTGTCTATGTCTATACTAAATTATATAATCTTAGCTAGTTTACTTGAAGAGTTATCGTAAATTAGTAAAAAAGTAGTATTAGTTAAGTTTTCTAGTTTAAGTTAATGCAAGTTTGAAGTTCTATAACTTTGTCTACATATTAGATATTTTTACTTAGTCTTCACTAAACACTAACTAAACTAATCCTCTATGTGCATACGGAATTTCATAAAGCTAACTAGTCTACTAACCCTTTCAGGCCCAAAAAAGTTTATTTCGCAATTATTTTTCAATATATTTTTCAAGTAAATCGAACATACCGACACAAATTTAACGTAATTGATAGATTAGCGCTAAAATATAACACAACTTGTAGCTTATTAACTAGGTGGTTTTAAGAAAATACCGCTAAATCTCACGAAATAAAATATTAGAAAGGTGGTTTCCTAGAAATACCACCGGGAAGGAAAGGGTTTTGTGATGATGATGATGATCTTAACTAGTCTACTTAACAAATTATTGTCGAATTAGTAACAAAGTACGCATTTCTTTAACGTGTCATGAGTTGTCTCAAGCTTTAAACTTCGTCTGAAGACTAATTCGCCAATAATATGTTAAGTAGACTAGCTAAGATCATGCAATTTGTTGAGCTCACAGAAGTTAGTTTAGTTAGTGTTTATTGAAGACTATAGGTAAATATCTAGTATGTAGACAAAGTTATAGAACTTGAAACTTGAATTAACTCGACTAACTTTTATTAATAATTTATCACCAGCTCTTCAATTATTAAGTGTAGTTTCACAACTGCACTTAATAATTGAACAAACAAACGTGTGACCCGTTTGTTCGCGAATTTGCCAATTTCCCACAAAAACCAATCAATTATTTACTCCCCAAAGTAAATAAAAACGCAATTGGTCTTTTGTTTGTGTCTTCAATTCGCCAACAAACAAACGTTCCCACACAAAAAAAAGACAGGAATAGCATGGGAACAAGCAAGAAGTGTGATCTATATATAAATGTAAGTGTCTTGACTGACTGACTGGCTCAGCAAGGCACTACTCAAACTGTTTAACTTACGAACGTAAAATTTGGAAGGAACGTTGTTTTTTGATGCAAATATCCGCTAAGGAAGGATTTCCGGAAATTTCGTTTCTAAGCAGGTGAAAAGGGAGCCAATGTTTTTGACTAAACAGTCTATATCTCAGAAAGGAAAAACGTTACAGACATGAAATTTTATATTAGGATTCGTTTTCAAAAATAAAGAAACACGTGTTTCCTAATTTTTTGAATCCAGACATGCATTTAGACTTTTAAATCTCGACGACTAGACTAGCTAGTACAATAAAATTTGATGCGGACGTAACTAATTAAATTAGTTAGTGATAAATAAAAACTGCAATATTGTATTTAGAATTTTGAACAAGTTACAGAAGTTTGAAATTAAGATTTTTGCTGAAACCAGTCAGATTTGCATTTAGACTTCTAGATCTCGACGACAGGGACTGGCTAGAGCAATCATATTTTTATGTGGACATAAATAACTAAATTAGTTAGTGATAAATAAAAACTAGAATATTCCATCTGGAATTCTGAATAAGTTACAGAAGCTTGAAATTAATATTTTTGCTGAAACCAGTCAGAGTTGCATTTCGATTTTCGATTTTTAGATGTCTACGACTAGACTAGCTAGAGCAATAAAATTTGGTGTGGACGTAACTAACTAAATTAATTAGTGACAAGTAAAGACTAGAAGATTTTAGCTATAATTTTAAAAAATATATAGAAGCTTGTTAGATTAGGTTAGGATTTTTAGATTGGGTTAGATTTTTGCTAATATCAGTCAGACTTGCATTTAGACTTTTAGATCTCGATGACTAGACTAGTTAGAACAATCAAATTTGGTGTGAACGTAACTGACTAAATTATTTAGTGACAAATATAAACTAGAATATTCTATCTAGGATTCTGAACACGTTACAGAAGTTTGAAATTAAGAGTTTTGTTGAAATCAGCCAGACTTCCTTTTCTTCTTCTTATGGCGTAACAGCTCCCCTAGCTTCCTCCTCCATTCCTCCCTTTCCCGGGCTACTTCGTTCCTTCTTCCTAGTTTAAGAATTAGTCTGGCGTCCTCGTCTACTTCATCCTCTCATCTTTTTCTTGGTCTTCCCATCGGCCTCTTCCCCTCCATTCGGCAGTTCAGGATTCGTTTGGGCATTCTACCATCTGGCATTCTTATAATGTGGCCTGCCCACCGGAAGCGCTGCAGTTTCACGTATATCGACACTAGTTGGTCTTTAAGGGCCTGATATACTTCCTTGTTGTATCGCCTCCTATATTCTTCATTTTCCCGTACTGGTCCTAGGATCCATCTTAATATTTTCCTCTCGCTCTCGTCGATTTTTGCTTCGTTCTTTACGTTAAGGATCCACACTTCGCAGCCGTACGTGAGTATTGGTCGGATGATGGTTTGGAACACCTTAATTTTTGTGTCTATGTGTATCACATTGGACTTGAGTAAATTCGCCAATAAGAAATACGCTTTATTTGTCATCATCGCTCTGGCTCTAATTTCCGTGTTCTTTGGCCTTTGCTATTGATACTTGCGCCCATATTCTTGAAGTCGTTCACTTGTTCCAAGTTTTCTTGTGTTTGCATTCTTGGTGTACCCGTTCTACTTTGCACTAGCGTCTTGTCTGGGCTGCTGATTTTAGTGCTGTATAAGCCTCCTCCGTGGCTCGTTTATGTGTCCCATTATGTCAATATCATACGCGTATGCGAGTTGTACGAATTTGTTTATTAGCGAGTTGTCTCTCCCTATTCCAATCTTTCTTATTACATGCTCCAGGGCGAGGTTGAACAGCGTCGGTGCCATCCCATCGCCTCGTTTCAGTCCTTGTCCACATGTAAAGCGTTATGATAAATTTCCCTGCACCCGCACCTGTGCGGTGCATTCTGACATGGTGAGTTACACAAGTCTTACAAGCTTTTCTGGTATGCCCAGCTCTGTCAGTATCATGTATAGCTCGTCTCTGTTTATTGAGTCTTATGCTTGTGTTTAACTGTTTAAAATCGACGAACACATTGTAGTCTAAAAGCTAGCTACGTTTTCGAGAGAGAATATTAGGTAGGCTGGTTTTTAGATATGTCTCTGTGTCTCACTTTTCCGGTCGGCATACGGGCTATCTGGCTGGCGTCAGAGGTTGCGTTCATTAGTGCGCATCGTATTTGTACAGGTAAAATAATAATTTTCCAAATTATTTTAAGAAGGTTTTTCTTTTTTCTATTAACTTTATTTAGCTTTTCGAAATGTAAATATATTATTGCCAGACATTTTTGTCATTGCTTACTATGTGCCAGACGCTAATTTTGATTAAAACAAAATTCAAAATATTTTAGTAAGGCTGAAATTTTCATATGATGTTATTTAAGTATCAACAAATCTAAAATTAATTTGCCAGACAATAATTCGACCGTTAACCATCTGCCAGACCGATTTAAAAATGCGGTATTATTCTTGTTGACAAAGAAATGGTTGCCAAATAGATTTCGGAAAAAGGCCCGAAAGCTATTAAATTAATTTTTGTATTAATATAGTATGTCAGGTATAGCTATAGCGGTTTAGGTATAGCGGTATAGCCCGTGCGGAATACTTTTATAACTTTATTTGGAAATATTGTCAAATTTTCAAAAACCAAAATCTGTATGCGAAGCGAATTTTTTTTTTTTTTTATGATTTGAGCGGACAAATTTTGCAAAATTCTTTTCTTTTATCACAAAATTGTACGATACTTATTAAAATAATTGGCAAATATTGACAAATTTTCAAAATTCAAAATCTCTATTCGACTCATAATTTCTATTTTATGTTGATTTGAATGCAAGCCTTGCAAATTTTTTAGTTGTGTCAAAATTCGAGGAAAACGTCAAAATAATTTGCAAAAATTGCCAAATTTTCAAAAACCAAAATCTCTATGCGAAGCAAATTTTGTTTTTTTTTGTTGATTTGAGTTGACAAACTTTGCAAAATTCTTTTGTTTTATGACAAAATTGGACGAAAATGTCAAAATAATTTGCAAAAATTATTATAAGCAAATTTTGTTTTTTTGTTGAGTTGAGTGGACAAAATTTTCAATTACTTTTGTTTTATGTCAAAATTGAACGAAAACGACAAAATAATTTGCAAGTCTAGTCTCAGTTTTATGTCTTAGTTTTGTCTGTCCTAGTCTTGTTTGTCCTAATCTTATATATCTTAGTTCTGTCTGTCCTAGTGTTGTCTGTTCTAGTCTTGTACATCTCAGTCCTGTCTATCCTAATCTTGTCTGTCCTAGTCTTGTATATTCCAGTCCTGTCTGCCCTAGTCTTGTCCGTCTAAAGTTGTCTATCTAATCTTGTCTTGTCTGAAACAACATCATATTGTGACAACTTTATGTTTCGAAAACTTCATGTTGAAACGACTTCATGTTGAAGCGACTTTATCGAAACAAACAAGATTTTTTTCACCTAAAATCCTCATTTAATCTTCAAATTCACGTTGAAACAACTTCATGTTGAAACAACTTCATGTTGAAACAACTTCATGTTGAAACAACATGTTGCGACAACTTCATGTTGCGGCTTTGTATTGCGACAACATCACATTGAACTTGAATTAGACTACTAACTTATAATAATTAAGTGAACCGTGGAAAGCACAATCTAATCCATGTAGTCCAATTCAGTTAGCATTGTAGAGAATTCATTAAATGAAGTACATTTTAATCTAGTAGACTTCATAGACAAGACAAAAAAGAGACAAGACTAGATATAGACAAGAAGGAGACGAGACTAGATAAGATTAGACAACAAAAAATTAAAAAATATATATATGCCTATCCATAATTTACTTTTTGGGATTTTTTTAAATACTCATCTTTCCAAGACCATAGGTGCAGGGGTGAGTCCCGAATCTTTTACCTAGGGTAACGCAATGCTCCAATGACAGTGTTTATATTTATTAATCTCTTTGTTATGTTTAAAAAAGCTTCAATGAATTTATAAAGTCGGTAGACTGTTATAGCAGTCCATAGCATATGGCCACCAAATCAATTGGACTACTATAGCAGTCCATAGTAGCGAAAGGGTTAAATGTTTTTTTAGCTTTTTCCATTATAGAAATAGCGATTAAAACTGAAAATCCTTAACTAGTTACTGTCTATGCATATAGTAAACAATACTGACCGTGCCCAGTGACGTCATCTAAAGCGCACGAGGACTGGGGACAAATTCAAACAAAGGGTCAAATTTAATCGGTATTTTATATATTATTTTAAAAACTAATTGAAAAAACTTTCAGCAGTATTTATATTGTTTATTATGTTATTACGAAGTAAAGGTGAACAAATACCTCAACTATTGCCTCAACTTCTAGCGCTAGTTCCGAAATTCGCACATCTATTATTCATTATTAGTCCGTGGACTCGGTAATGGATATATTTAATAAGTGTGGACTGTGTTTGAATGCTCGAATTAATTGGGAACTAATAACGCCAACTATTCGCACTCACAATGTTTCGCAATTAATTATTAATCACAAACTAAATTAGTTGCTTTTTGTTTTTAATTGAAATATTTCGCGAATTAACGGAAGTTTTTATCAATTAGTTAACTATTTCTAAAAGCGGCAACATTTTGCTACAAAACAGTATTACATGTAGTCTATATAGAAGCTCTGACTTTGTAAGACATATTTTTTAAACTAGTTTTCCTTTGAAGTTATATGTTATAATCTTGTAACATATTTCTTTTAAACTAACAGGAATATTGAAACGCACTAAATTGCTTTTTAAAGCTTAAACTTTTCCCTGCTGAGAAATATCAAACGCAGTTTCAATAAAACCTTTAGCATGCATAGTAAAACCAACACAAGTTGGTATATGATTTTTAAATTTTTATCCCTGCTTAAGTTTGAACTAGGAATTGTCGAAAACTAACAGGAATATCGGAAAGCATTATACTGTATTTGAAAGCTTACACATTTCCCTGCGGCTAAACATTAAATGTAATCCTACAATATCCTGCAGTTTGAGTGTTCCAAATAATGCGAAAATACCTCTATTTGCATTTGTATATATCAGACGTATATTCAATGCAAATATCTTGTAAACCAGCAGGAATATTGAAACAAAGTAATAGTTTATTACGTAACCAGAGTTATAAGAATCATATTACTTACGAGAGGAACAGTTCCCCGATCCCCGAACAGATCGCCGCTACGCGGGTCTTAATACGCGGGGGCGTAATTCCGCGAGTACATAATTGCCTTACAACTCGAGTTATGTACTATACCTACTTTATCTACGGCCACACTAATTTTTATCTGTTTAATAAGAAAAACATGTTTGATGTTTTTAACAAATTTATTTTTTATTAGGTTATGTTTATTTAATTATCATTATTTAACATTGTAATAAACAAACAGTTGTATTTTCATATATAACTGTTACTCGACATTATTTAACTTGATAGAAATGCAAAGAAATTCATTCTTAATAGCTACATACCTTATTATTTAGTACTTGTTTGGGTTAAACTGGAATAAGATTGCTCATAGATATAGGCAACCCAATATACGCAATGTCAATTTCCGTTAGTTTGTGGCACGGAGCTGAACGTATGCGCACGTAGTAGCAGCTCTCAACCAATCAACGAATCGTAAACCAAACGCACGTGTGTATTATTAATCATAACTTAACATTGTTACATACGTGTGTGTTATGATGTATTTACATAGTCCACAAACTGTAGAATAATGGGCATTCACAATAGTGGTCGTAGATAAAATGTTTTTAAAAGCTTCAACTTTTGTTTACCTAAAAAAATGGAAACCTGTCTTCTAAACCAGCAGGGATATTGAAACAAAAAAAATGTTTTTAAAAGCTTAAACTTTTCTGTACCCAAATCTATCGAAATAAGTTTTTATCCTCCTGCAAATTACAGTTATTTGAACTAAAGCACACCTGTTAATTATTTTAATCTACATACAGTAATTCTGCTCGTTGTTAAATTTCTTGAAATTGGCAGGATTTTTATTTATGAAAAACAAAAGCTATTTCTGCAAACTACATCATTTCATTATCAGGAAACAATTGAACGTTGTTGAAACAAGGTCCTGCAGCTGAACTCGGTTGTTTTTACGCTTTTCTCCATCTCCACTGAGCAAACATTTGCAGGAAATACAGCAGGAATTCCAAATAATAATAACAAAAGACGGCGGAACAATTGATGCAATCCTGTTTCGGAAACAGAAACAAACGGGAATTAGTCGAACTAGTTTTAAACTAATTACGTAATATCCGCGCTGAATCCATCCGGCTGGATTAATTATTGAAGTGTCGATTATTTCTGCAAATCCTTGCGTTGCAACAAACATCTCAAGCACAAAGATGGATTCAAAGCGTGCGGTTTTCTTGACCGTTCCATCAGCCCTGCCTCTCTAACCACAGACTGAAATTGTATGGCACGCGTGCCGTTCTAATACCAATCTTATTTCGCTTTCAGGTGCGGACTCTGTTCGTCAGTGGTCTGCCCATGGACGCCAAACCTCGAGAACTCTATCTGCTATTCAGAGCTTACGAGGTAAAAACTACATTTAGAGTATATTTTGGGGAAACCAGAAAACTAAACAGACTTGACTAGACATACAAGACAAAACGGACAAAACTGTATAAAGGCTAGACTAGGCAGTCAAGATAAGACTGATAAGATTAAATGAACAAAACTAAATATACAAGAGTAGGCAAAAGGTGCTAGACAACAAAACTAGACAGACAAGATGGACTAGTGGCACTAGACAAACTGGACAGACTGGACAGGCTGTCCAGACTGAATAGACTGGACAGACTGGACAGACTAGACAGACTGTAAAGACTAAACAGATTAGACAGGGTAGACAAGCAAGACTGGACAGACAAGACTGGGACAGACTAAGCATGTTGTATTCAAACTAAACCTAACCTAATTTAGTAACTAGTATTTAGCAGTGTTATTAAGTGTGCTTATTTTCAGGGTTATGAAGGATCTTTACTAAAAGTCACAAGCAAGAATGGAAAAACTGCATCGGTAAGTTTACGCAGTCTACACTAACTAGTATTAGTCAGAAATTATTTAATTCCAAACTAACTCAATATTTTTATAGGAAAAACTAATTAGTTAGTCTTGATTACTTAGTCTTTATTACTTAGTCTTGATTACTACGCCTCGATTACTTATTCTTGTTTACTACGTCTAAGGTAGACTTGTTTACTTAGTTTGATTGCGTAGTCTTTATTACATTGTCTTAATTACTTAGTCCTGATTACGTAATAGATGATGTCTATATAAGCCTCTTCACGAAATTTAGTCTATTCAAGCCAATTAACACTACCTAGTCTATATTTACAACTAAACTATGTTTATTGAATAAAAAATCAATTTAAACTTAAATGAAACTATATCTTTACAACGCTATTCACACTATCTAGTCTATATGAGTTATCTCATAACGACTATATCATACGTGGTCTGTTAGAAAAATATTCGACCTTATTTTTTATTTTAAAAACCTGATGGATTTGAATCAAGCGCGCTCGTATGAGCCGACCTTGAACCTTCGTGCGCATGCGTGAATTTTTTCCCGCCTGCAGATAACGTCACTTGCTGTCGAGCAGTGTTCGAGTGACGTAGTGTGTAGTGCTCTCGTCGGTTTTTCAATGCAAGTAAAAATCACCAAAGAGTACTATAGGGATGTCCTACGTCGCCCACGTTATACTGTGCGGCGCAAACGACTGGAGTTGTGGTCATCAGGAAATTGGCGACTCCATCACGACAATGCTCCAGCACATTCTTCGCACTTGGTTCACAATTTTTTGGTGAAAAACCAAACACTTCTGGTTTGACAGGCTCCTTACTATCTTGATATGGCCCAAGCTTTCTCGGAATGCTTCCAACAATGGCGGCACCGCTGGGAGAAGTGTGTGGAGTCCCAAGGAGACTACTTTCAGGGTGATTAGGTTTACAACGCGCCAGGTATGCCAGTTTTTTTTTGCCGGCTAAAGGTCGGATACTCTTCTAATAGACCACGTATCTAGTCTACATTTACAACTAAACTATGTTTATTGAATAAAAAATCAATTTAAACTTAAATGAAACTGTAAGAAGAAGGCAAAACGAGCTGTGGCAAAAGCGAAGACTGAGGCAGTGGAGGAGGCATATGAAAAACTGGAGAGAAACCAGGATGACAGACAACTCATAAGAATCGCAAAAGCCATCCAAGAACATAACATCAAGGAAGCACATGAAGGGTGAGTCAGTTGTTGTGCTACACGATCAAGAGAAAATACTGGAAAGATGGCTGGAGTGCTTTAAAAGACTATTGAATGAAGAAAATCTGAGGGAAGTACGAGAATGGAGAGGTAAAAGAAGGAGTGACCCAAGCAGGGAAGAAGTAGAATATGCGCTAAAGAAAATGAAAAATGGGAAGGCAGTAGGTCCAGACCAAATCCCAACAGAAGTCTAGAGAAGCGTGGGAGACCGGGATATTGATATCCCCTGGGATTTAATGAAGAAGATTTGGATCGGAGAAAAAGCCACATGCGTGGAGAAGTAATATTATTGTCCCCATATACAGAGGGAAAGGTGATATCCAAAATTGTGGCAATTATAGAGGTATAAAGCTGATGTTTTTTACACAATGAACAAACAACTGACTCAATCAGGTTGATTTACATATGGCCTTCATTGATTTGGAGAAAGCGTAAGACAGAGTGCCCAGGCAAGAGATATGGAGATGTATAGAAGTGAAGGTGTACCATAAAAGTATGTGAGACTGTTGAAAGAAATGTACGAAGGTGTGATGACACAACTTAAGAGCATTATGGGTACAACAACGGAATTTCCAGTAAAAGTGGGGCTACACCAGGGATCTGCTCTCAGCCCATCTTTACCCTGGTAATGGATCTTCCCTTTACCCTGGTAATGGATGTGCTAGTCGAGGATGTGACGAAAGCAGCGACATGGAACATGATGTTCGCCAACTACGTTTTACTCTGTGAACTGACCCGAGAGAAACTTCAAGAGAGTCTCGAAGAGTGGAGGAAAGCCATAGAAGAAAGGGGAATTATTGTGAAACTGAATATATGTGTATGAAGGAAGCTCAAGATCTATG
Source organism: Phosphuga atrata (assembly GCA_944588485.1). Classification (NCBI taxonomy): domain Eukaryota; kingdom Metazoa; phylum Arthropoda; class Insecta; order Coleoptera; family Silphidae; genus Phosphuga; species Phosphuga atrata. Next base: position 65,216,793 of record OX155895.1, read on the forward strand.
TATTAACCTGCAGGAAGAAGAACTGCCAAGGACCAAGAAGTTTAAATATCTGTGGTCATATATTCAAAGTGATAGAGGCCTGGAGTCTAAAATACAACACTGATGGATGAACTAAAAGAAATTGAGTGGAGTACTGTGTGACAAGAAGATCAGCTACAGGAGGAAAGGAAAGCTCTACAAATCTGTAGTGAGGCTTGCTATGCTCTATAGTGTGGAAACTTGGACAATTACAAAAGAGAAAGATGGAAGTGGCAGAAATGAGAATGTTGAAGTGGATGAGCGGGATAACAAGAAAGGCTAGAATAAGGAATGTTCACATCAGAGGAAGAGAGAAAGAAGAGACCTCAGAAGTAAAGGAATAGTTGCTAACAACGAGCAGAAAGAAGCAAATAAAAAGGTGGCGAAAGCCATAAGACGTGACATTAGAGCATTCAATACAAACCACATCCAACAAATGATCGAAAATAATAAAAGTTTGAAGGTTATGAGAAGAATACCAATACCGATCTTGAAATCGGTAAAAAACTAATTATTAAACTAAAGAACAAGCAAGGTATAACAACAACAAATAGAGAAGAAATCCTGAAAATAGTAGAAGACTTTTATCAGATGCTGTATACAAGCCAATACGAAGATATATTGAACTATAGCACAGAACCGGACATAGTGACAGCCACAAAAGGGATTGTAAATCAAGGTTCAGAAGAATTACTATGCATCACAATAGATGAAATAAAGCTCGCGTTAAGGAGCACAAAGCTGAGAAGCATCAAGAACAACAATGCTCCCGGAGAGGAGAATGTAGTTTCAGATACAATAAAAATCGGTGGCCCATGTTTACTAGAAAAGATCAAGGTGCTATTTAACTTATGCATATGTAATAGTATAATACGAGACAAATTACACAATGCCGTCGTAATACTACTCCATAAGAAAGGTGATATAGGGGAACTTGAGAACTACAGACCGATAAGTCTTCTGAGCCATCTCTATAAAATGTTCACAAAAATAATAATAACGAGACTTGAGAAAAAACTGGATTTCTATCAACCTCTAGAGTAGGTGGAGCAGGGCTTCCGTGCTAAATTTGGAACAAACGACCATCTGCAAATCACAAAAACGTTGATTGAAAAAAGCACCGAATACAATAGATCACTAGTCCTTGATTTCGTAAACTTTCAAAAGGCCTTTGATACGGTAGAGCTGAATGCGGTCCTCAGTGCATTACAGGAGTGTCGAGTTGATTACAGAAACTCAAAGCTGATTTACAATATCTACAAAAATGCTACAATAATGGTTAACTCCATGAAAATACTAAATACATTCAAATGGTCAGGGGTGTCAGACAGGGAGACACGATGTCGCTCAAACTCTTTATCACAGTTTTGGAGTATGCTTTTAAAAAAGAAACGAATCTACGTTTTTCGGATGATATAGTTTTGCTCTCAGAAACCTTGAAGACATTCAAGATATGTTACAAGAACTATAAAAAGTATGTGCTGACATATGTCTAAAAATGAATATTTTAAAAACAAAATATATGACAAATTTAGTTCCCAGTTAGCAAACTCTCATTGGTGATGAGGAAGTAGCTCTGTTGGATAAGTACAATTATCTTGAAGATGAAATCCACGAGACAACAAATCATGCGAAATGAAAAGTAGAGTTACACTATCTTGGGCAGCCTATGGAAAACTTGCGGAAGCCTTTAAAAACGACATACCACAATGTTTAAAGAGGAAGGTGTTTGATCAGTGTGTGTCCCTGTTGCCCGTAATGACCTATGGGGCTGAAACCTTAACACTAACCACAGCAAGTGCTAAGAAACTTATGGTAACACAGCGCAAGATGGAAAGGTCCATTCTCGGGGTGTCACTGCGGGATCATATAAGAAATAAAGATTTACGAAGAAGAACCGACGTCACAGATGTAGTTATCCAAATTCGCAAACTCAAGTGGAAGTGGGCTGGACGTGTGGCACGAATGACGGACGGGAGATGAGCGAAAAGGCTGCTCGAGTGGAGACCGCGCTTGGATAAAAGAAGTAAGGGAATACCCCCTACACGTTGGACGGACGATCTAAAAAGATGTGCAGGCAACTGGATACAGAGAGCTCAAGACTGGAGGGAATGGGCAGAAATGGGGGAGGCTTATGTCCAGCAGTGGACACAGAGAGCTAAATGATGATGATGATGACATCAGAGGAACATTGAAAGCGGGACTCATAGGAAAGAAGGTTCTAGAAAGCAGGCTTAGGTGGTTTGGACATGTGCAGAGAAGAGAGGAGGACTACGTGAGAAAAAGAGTTGAAAAGCTGGAAATAGGAGGGTCAAGGAAGAGAGGAAGACCAAAAATGAGATGGAGAGACCAAGTACCAGAGGATTTGAGAGAAAAAAAGTTGGAAGGGTGAGGACGCATTGGATAGACATTTATTGAGAAGAAGAATCCAACAAAGCAACGCCGACCCTACGTGATATAGGAAAAGGCAGAGAAAAAGAAGAAGAAAAAAGGCTCATATAGGCAATCTATAATGCCTATATGAGCCTATTCACACTATTTAGTCTATATGAGCTATCTAGTCTCTATTTAGGCAATGTTTATTAAATAAAGCAATTAAATTAGGCAAGTTCAACTTAAATGAAATGCAACCGGTATACATTGGATTACTTAGCCTTCATTACTTAGTCTTGATTATTTAGTTTTGATTACTTAGTCTTGATCACTTAGTCTTAATTACTTAGTCTTGATTAATTAGTTAGTCTGGAATGCGGACTATATAGTTAGCACCTAGTTCATTAGAAGCAGAAAAAACGATAAAAGGAGGAACATTGTCGCGGAATGGATGTCGGAACTAGACTTGGGCTTAATAAACAAAGGCGTTTCAGAGGCGGGAGTCGAGCTCGATAATTGACCTTACGCTTGCTACCGTCTCTCTAGTAGGCAGGGTCAAGAAGTGGGAAGTCCTTGAACGGGAAACACTCAGCGACCACAACTATTTCTCTCATGAAGTCCATGAAAAACCGGGACGCAATCCAGCTGGAGGCAGATACCATAGGGGATGGTCAACTGATAAAATTAATGCGGAAAAAGTTGTAGATGCCCTTGTACGACAGACAAAGAAACGGCTAACTGACACGCCAGCACGGATGATCGTCAACCTTACCAACGTATGCAAGGAATGTCTACCGGCGAAGAAGAAAAGAAAGTGTACTGGTGGACCGATGAGATCAACATTGCCAAAAAGATATGTGGGCAGACCAGGCGTACCTACCAGAGATGTAAAAAGAAGGACGCAGAGACGACGGTAAAGAAAGAAGCGCTCAGGCCAAAGTATGTAGAGTCCAGCAAAATGCTGCGGAGAATGATAAATAGCGAGAGGAGGAGATGCTGGGCAAACCTATGCGAGAAAATCGATGAGAACCCCTGGGGAGATGCTTACGAAATTGCAACTAGACAGCTAAAGCTCCGGAGACCAAACATGTATCCGCACCCTGACTTGATAGAGGAAATTGTCCGTGCTCTATTCGCAATCCACCCGGCACGGATTTGGGAGAAACCGATATGCAGTGAAGTCTTGAAATTTACAACCGAAGAACTTGTAGTGGCAAGTGATCGGCTTAACAAAGGCTGAGCACCTGGTCCGGACATGATTCGTTCCGAAATCATTAAAACTGCGTGCAATGTTGTACCCCAGTACGTCCTAAGCGTCATGAATAGGACCCTACAAGAAGCTGTTTTCCCGCAGATCTGTAAAAAGGCTAGGCTGATACTGCTAAGGAAAGGGGACAAGCCGCTAAACGAAGTAACATCGTTCAGGCCGCTATGCCTGATGGACACTGCAGGTAAACTACTGGAGCAGCTGCTGCTGCAAAGAATTAAAAGAGAACTGAAGACCGGCAAGGATCTTACTAACAATCAGTACGGCTTTAGGGAAGGGCGATCTAAAAAGGCTACCAGGAGAATTAGAAGAATATGCGCTCTAATTACGCTGGATGTGCGCAATGCGTTTAATTCGGCCTGCTGGCAAAACATTCTAGAGGAAGTCACGCGACGTAGCTTTCCGCCATAACTGATAGCGATGATAGATAGCTACCTATCTGAAAGGACAATTGTCATCGAATCAGGCAGCTACCGCTCTACGAAGAAGATCCGTAGCGGGGTTTCACAGGGATCAGTCATGGGCCCAACGTTGTGGAACATAATGTGCGATGGGGTTCTCAGACTCAAGATGACAGAAGGAGTAGAGACTGTTGGCTTCGCTGATGATCTTGCCCTGGTGGTATGCGTCAGAACCGAGGATGAGCTAAAGCGGAGGGCAAATTAAGCATTGCTACTAATAGACAAATGGATGGAAGGTAAACAGCTCAAGCTGGCACCTGGAAAAACGGAGACAGTTGACGTATCCTTCAAACTTAGAGACGCTACTATCATACCAAAGGGGACCATAAACTATTTAGGCGTAATAATAGATAAAAACCTGTCATTTAGGGACCATGTCAAAAAAGCTGCCGACAAAGCTCACAAAACTTTTTCGGACCTGGAGAGGCTCATGCCTTATGTAGGAGGACCCAGGACTAGTAAGAGAAAACTGCTGTGCTCGGTGGCTCACTCCGCAATGCTTTATGCAGCCCCTGTATGAGCCAGGGCTATCAGCGTGAAAGCCACCAAAGACAAGCTATCAGCGGTTCATAGAATGCTCGCAATTAGAACTAGTAGCGCTTACAGAACTATATCAAGGGAGGCATCCTTGTTAATAGCAGGCATTCCTTCAATAGAGTTACTAGTGCAGGAGAAGTTTAGCATCTACTCAGCTATAAAAATCAAACCAATTACTGATAAAAAAGAAGCCAAGGGGATCGCAAGGACTGAACTACTACGGGCTTGGCAGAAGGAGTGGGTAGCAAGTGATAAGGGACAATGGACAAGGCTGTTTAGGCAAAGACTGCGGCTAAACTAGAACCCCTAATCAGCATGACTGGTTGGGGAAAGTAAGGTACATCATAAACAACATTGAAAAACAACCAGCATCTTGAAGTCCGTAGAGGAGTGATGGAAGTTATGCGTAGAGCCAAGATATGTGGGTTTCAGGGGTACCACTTGCCAGTTAACCCGGTAGTGCTTGCTACGTCCCCCCAACCAAAAGGCACAACCGAATTTTCTAGGTTAATTATTACTTAATTAGACTTAGTGTGCGAATAAATCTATAACTAGTAGAAAATGATGGTATTTATTGTTGAATTTTTGATACTAAAAGTGAGAATTAGTATGTAGCATAGATTTTAGTTCCAAACGACTTTATTACATTGTTAGCACCAAACCGGAAAACCGGTTTGATCTGGAATAAATAAGAATTAGTTAGCACTCCGAATACCAAGTTGTTAACTTAAATGTTCCTCCATGCTAATTCAATAAACTGTAGTCTTGTCTATAGCCATTAGTTGTTCAATCATCCTAAAATGAATTAAAACCAAATTTAGATTGTAATTGGTTAACTAATTCCCTAGTAATTGATAGATAAACTTAAACCTACATATTTATTACTTTAACTAAACCTTGACTATTTCTAAATAGACCTTTTCATAGTTGCGCATGCGTCAATTTTCGCAATGTTTTGGCACTTTTTTGACGTATAACTAGTGAAAATAAGAAAATGTGCCCGAAATTTCATATTCCCGTCTTTCAAACAAGGCGGACGCGTATGCGCATAACTAACGATAAAAAGGTCTATTAACTAATGTCACAATTTTCATTCTAACCTAACTTACTCACTGTACTTGCCGCAGCGACCCCGTGGAGTGATCACGCGGCGTTCACGTGATAGTTCGAAATGGCGTTGTAAAAAGCCTGATTTACACTGCTTTGCCAAATTTTACTTAAAACGTTTTTATACTAATTTTAAGACAAAGTCTTGAAAAAGACTGATTTATGAATAAAATGTAATCACTAATTTTATCTAAGGCAGAAACACTGAAAACTCGAGAGCACTTACACATACAACCGGACTGGTCGACTGGTTTAAAGTTTCGGCTGCGTGATCTACGTTTCAAAAGCGTTTGCACTGAACCAATAGGGAATCATCTCCAGAAAATCACTTGAAGATCAAGATCAAGACTCCATCGGGTGGCTGCGGCTACTATAGTTATCGATTTATTATTATATTAATTATTGCTAGACTGACCATTCATAAACACAGAACCAGATCTTGTTATCGATTAACTAATTATTGATAGACTATTATATTATATTATTATTCAATTGCCTATTTAATTATGCGAATTTTGATAAGTTTTGTTTTTTTTTCTGCAAATTTTAGCCAGTAGGTTTCGTGACGTTCAACACAAGAGCCGGAGCGGAGGCGGCCAAACAAGATTTGCAGGTGTGTAGAGAATTTGCGAAACTAATTAGTTAACTAAATCCCTGTATGATAAGGAACTAAAAGTTTAGTGCTAATTTTAATCAGAACCCTTAACAAAAGCAACTTGCAAGAATAAGATTAGCGACACCGTTGTGTAACCCCTTAACCCCCCAAGAATGGTGAATTCTTGGGATGATTGCTGAGAGAAAAACATTTGCGAGAGCTATTAAGTTAATATCAGCTGAAGCATGCACGTGCACGTGTGTCACTAGCCCTGTGCTTCTTGACACGGCCAAAATAGTTGTCGACTAAAAACAAAACAAAACTCGCAAACACAATGTTTGCGAATTTTGCTCTTGATTTTTCACCCTCTCACTCACTCTTTTGTCGGCAATTTTGCAGCAGGGCGTGCGGTTTGACCCGGACATGCCGCAGACCATCCGGCTGGAGTTTGCAAAAAGTAACACCAAGGTTAGCAAGCCCAAACAGCAAGCTGCTAACGCCGCCAACACGCACCCAACTCTGATGCACCCCCTCACAGGACGTAAGTAACACCCCCAACCCCCCAACAAGACTAACTCTCTCGCTCCCATCTCTAACTTTTGCGCCACTACCATTTTTTTTATTATTTAGTTTACTAATTCACCATCCTCTTTTTTGCGCATTTTTAACTCTTAACACTTATCCTAACTACTATTACTAGATTACGTAGATCAAAAGCTAGATGTAGTGATCTCTGAGCTGCGGCTGAAGCTAAATCTCTCTGTATATATTCTAGGTTTAAGTTTTACTAAAATATGTTTTTTCCAAAATTGTTAGACTAGACAGACAGAGAAGACTAGAGACAGACAGACAAGACTAGACAGACATACAAGACTAGACAGACAAACAAGAATAGACAGACAGACAAGACTAGACAGACAGACAAGACTAGACAGATAAGACTAGACAGGCAAGACTAGATAGACTAGACTAGACAGACGAAATTAGACAGACAAGACTAGACAGAAAAAAAATGGACATGCAACACTAGACATACAGGACTAGACAGATAAGACTAGACAGCGAGAAGACTAGACAGATGAGAAGACGTAATAGACAGACGCAAGTAGACAGATGAGACTAACTAGACGAGACTAGATATAAGAAACTAGACATAAGGGACTAGACAGACGAGGCTAGAGTGACGAGACTAGACAGACGAGAGTAGACAGACATGACTAGACAGACAAGCTTAGACAGACAAGACTGGACAGACAAGACTAGACAGACAAGACTAGACAAACAAGACTAGACATACAAGACTAGACAGACAAGAGTAAACAGACAAGACTAGACAGATAAGACTAGACAGACAAGACTATGAGACTTGACAGACTAGACTAAACAGACGAGACCAGACATACGAGACTAGATAGTCGAAACTAGATAGACCAGACTAGACAGCTGAAATTAGACAGCCGAGACTAGACAGCCGAAACTAGACAGACGAGACTAGTCAGGCGAGACTAGACATATGAAACTAGGCAGACGAAACTAAATGAGACTAGACAGACGTGAGTAGACAGCCGAGACTAGACTACCGAGACTAGACAGTCGAAACTAGACAGATGAGACTAGACAGATGAAACTAGACAGACGAAGCTAGACAGACGAGACTAGACAGTCGTAACTAGACAGTGGTGACTAGAGAGACGTTACTAGACAAACAAGACTAGACAGACAAGGTTAAACAGACGAGACTAGACAAACGAGACTAGACAGAAGAGACTATACAGATGAGACTAGGCAGACTAGCCCCGACAGACGAGACTGTACAGACAAGACTAGACAGACGAGACTAGACAGATGAGACTAGATAGACAAGACTAGACTGACGAGACAAATGAGACTAGACAGACTAGCGTAGGCAGACGAGACTAGACAGACTAAGCTAAACAGGCGAGACTAAACAGACGAGACTAGACAGATGAGACTAAAGAGGCGAAAGTAGACAGACTGCGTAGGCAGACGAGACTAGACAGATGAGACAAGACTATACATATTAAACTAGACAGATGAGATTAGATAGACAAGACTAGACAGACGAAAGTAGACAGATAAGACTAGACAGACAAGGCTAGACGGACAAGGCTAAACAGACAAGACTAGACATAGAAGACTAGACAGACAAGACTAAACAGACAAAGATATGACTATGATCATATCTATGATATAAGTGTATTTTTGAAATGAGACGACATGGACAATAATTGCTGAAAGGTGTAATGTATTTTTATTTGTTAATGTTGTATTTGTGTGTGTAGATTTAGGGGCGCCATTCTTCCCGGGAGGTCCGGAGCTGTGGCATCACCCTTTGGCGTACTCGACGGCGGCCGAGCTACCCGGAGCCTTGCAGCACGCGACGTTGGTGCACCCGGCGCTGCACCCGCAGGTTCCAGTACGTTCCTATCTTTGACTATCTACAGATAAAAGTCTGGACTCTCAGCTGCAACAAGCAGGCGCCCAAGTCCACCACCACGTTAGTTTCAAATTCTAATTTTATTTCTGTTTACTTGTTTTAACTAATTAGTTGGTTTTTTTTTCTTTACACTAAACAGAAACGGAACGGAAATTGCAATTTTTTTTTTGAGGCTCAGAACTACTTTTCACTAAAATTTTCTCGCAAATTTGTTTTTTCTTTTATTTAGTTTGAATCAATCGTTATATCTTGCACTATTTGCACTATTATTTTATTTTTGTAACAAAGCTTGAACACGTTAACTGCCAACTACGAGATAACTCTTAGTTATACTACGAGATAAATCGTGGTTATACTACGAGATAACTCGAAGTTATATTACGAGATAGCTCTTAGCTATACTACAAGAGAACTCGTAGTTATACTCCGAGAGAACTCGTAGTTATAGTACGATATAACTCGAAGTTATACTACGAGATAACTCGTAGTTATACTACGAGATAACTGGTAGTTATACTACGAGATAACCCGCAGTGTGGCAGTCAACGTGTTAATGTTGTAGATTAATGCTGTTACTTTGTTTGCAAATATATATTTTTTGCGGTTTTTCATAAATTGGCAATTCTCTGAAAAAATTTACAGATTTTTTTCCAGAATTTAAAGAATTTCTTGAAGAACCAATAAATTTGGAGTAATTGTAAAACAACTTCCTTATTGAATTTGTGGGCTAATTTTTAATTATTGTATTGAAAAGGTAACTTAACTTGGATTATTAGATTGAAGTCAAAATAACATTTGTCTAACAATATCCTGTCAGGGTATTGTCTAGATCTTGTCTAATTTCGTCCCGTCAGAATATTATCTAGATCTTGTCTAATTTCGTCCTCTCAGAATATTGGTTAGATCTTGTCTAATTTCGTTCAAATCTTGTCTAATCTTATTTGTCTGTTGTAGTTTAATCAAATTTCAAAGCTAAATCTATAGACAAAATAACTCCATTCTTAGTCTAATACAAACCCTCGATTTACACGATACAATTCCTCGATTTACACGATACAATCCGTCGATTTACGCGGCACTCAATTCATGCTGTTTCGTTTTACACGTTTTTTTTTTAAGCTCGATTGGAAGTTACCTTTCCAAAACAAACTGGAAAGGAAAAAAATATTGTAATCAAGCTAAGAATGAAAACGAAAGAAATCTACTCATGTTATGAGTAGATCAGGGAAAGTGTTTGCAGCGTAAATCGAGGGATTGTATTTCTATACTTCCAGATTTATAGAGCTGCGTGAAGATGGCCCCCCGAAATTGAAAAAATACAAAATTTAAAATGGGATACGTTTGACCAAGATTTGACTATGATTGACCACCAAATAGTTTTGTTTGCCCACATTCCGTTCAAAAGATATTATAGAAAAATGATCGGGGGCCCAGCCCCCTAAAACGCATTTTTCTGTATTTGAGAATGGCATCTTCAAAAACATCGTTTGACCATGTTTGCCCACCATTTTTTTCTATAAAATTTTCTTTTAGGAACCCCAAAATCAATTTTTGAATATTTTTTTACTTTTATTGTTTTTTTTAGTTTGGTGTTGATGGTGAAGATCTTCATTTGACCATGTTTGCCCATCATTTTCTTTTAATACAAAATGTTTTTAACAGCCCCAAAATCGATTTTTTGAATGTTTGATATCCATGAGCTATTCCCCAAAAGAAATGGATTGCTGAAACTTTTCCGACGATAATCGAATATACTCGAAGTTGCATACCTATTCCACTGCGATTTTCTATCAAACGGATAATAAGCGATTTTTGATAATTCGTAGGATCATATTTCACACATGCAAAAATAGCTTTTGACGTCTGCCCACCCTTTGAAAATCGTTTTATTTGAATATGGAGTGAAAAATTGAAACATACAGGTGTAGAATTTTAAGGAAAATGGGTGAACCTCAAAAATTGATTAAATGATATTTCACGAATACTAAAAGAGTTACGTATGCACCATTGAATATTTTTTTGCCAGCATAAGGGATGAAAAGTTGAAAGATACATATGTTCTTGGGTTATGTTATATTTGGGTATTTATATTTTGTTTATTGTGGTCTTAATTTTTTTTAATATTGGTTTCTAGAGGTTTCTAAAATTAGATAATAGCAGATTAGATTAAGATTACGGTAAAGCGGCTGAAACAAGACTTATTGATAGAAGATGGAGAGCAGTGTATCGACGAAGAGCCTTCTGAAGTTGACAGGGATGTACGTCCTTTCGTAGAAAGCATTCGGCTTTGCGCTGAAAAAGAGACGAAACAATGTTCCAATTTTGATTGACCAAACGCTTATTACCTTCCGGAAGTTATTGAACCTCTATTGAAGTTTGCCCGATTCTTTTCCCTCTGGACGAATGTAACGAAAAAGAAATTCGGGTCACAATACGATGTAGGGAGTTCAGCAAATGTTGAAGCGTACTTCAAGAATTTTAAAAACATTCAATCCGCGGTCCAATTCGCGCGGATAAATTCACCGTCAAACATATACGTTCCATCGAAGCGACAAGTAAATTGGAACGAGCTGCTTGCAAAAGAAAACGTTATACCTAAATTCAATGAGAAAATTATTCAAAAATCCAAAAAGAACGTAACATTTCTACAAGAGAACGAATACTTATTTCAAGAAAATAATTGGAAAGGAAAAAATACAAAACTCGATGACATTATTGAGGAAAAATTATTAGCCAGCGCGGACACAAATATAGAAAACCTTTCGGCTCTTTCGTCACCTGGTCGTAACAGTTCGATTCAACAAATTTCTTTGCAATCAACATATCAAGATTTCAGAAACACGTTGGTCTCACCAGAAAATTCACATTTTTCTTCTGTGGATTTTACACAGACAACACCGGAAATAAAAAAGAAGACGAAGAAAAAATCAATAGGAAAATTGGACACAAAAAAAATGGAGAGGAAAATTTATGACACCGTGTCGAGAAGTACGACTCATTCATGATCGACCAATGAAGAGGGACAAGAGTAAGATGATTTTAAGAATTTGCAGAATTGTAGGACCACTTTGGATTGGACAAAGAAGATAATATAGAAGATAAAATAAGCAATGATGTACCGGACAAGATTTTCCTCGTTGATATTCCCGAAAAAAATTGCAATCAGGGGAGAAACTTATATTCTGAAAGGGGCAATAGAATATGTCGAACCACCTGGGAGACAATTGAAAGGAACAAGAGATAACGGGCATTACTTGGCAGGGGCGGATTCAGGATTGTCATTTTAGGGGGGGGGGGGGGAGTGGGGAGCTTGACCCCGCTAAGGGTAGGTAAACTAAAGACTAGCAAAGAAAACACTAAAAAACACACGTTGTATTTTGCTTAACTCATAATAAGTCTCCTCGGATAACTTTTCGCAAATTCCTCAATGACTTCGTTAGGTTGTAGATTAGCAGAAATATCTCGGTGAATATACATGGAAGCCAAACGAGTTAACGTGCGTTGGGTCACGAAGGTACGCTTTTATTAGTTTAAGCGCAGAGAAGCTGCGCTCCACACTACAGGTGCTAACCGGTAATGTAGCAAGAATTTCTAGGTTAAGATCTAATGCAACAGCCTGCAGTTGCTGTGAAAGAGAAACAGAGATTTCAAATACTGCGGCGGTTACCAAATACTGCGGTAAGTCGAATCGTTGATTTCTTCAAGTTCTGTCGATTTCTTCAAGGAACTGTACGATAGATTCAAAGAACTCTTTGAATTGAAGGAGCGCATTATGCCTTTCAACCCAGCGTGTATCACTAAGACTTTGCAACTTGACTCTTTGTATCTATGGGTATTTTTTAAGGATAACTTTTCTGAAATGTTACAATCTTTTGCTGACTCTCGTACAAAACTGGTAACATTGTTTACTATTGCCATCAGATTACGAACACTAGGCAAGCTACATGCCTTCACGACAGCTAGGTTTAGTTTATGCGCGGCACAGTGCATGTAAGGCGCTAGCGATTGGTTCACGGGACACGTATTGTAATAAGCTACCGTCCTCTTATACATATCGCTGGCAAAGTCATCACAGCAATTTGCCGAGAATATCTCCCTCACATGTTGCTCGGCGCCCACGTTAAAAAAAACGTAAGGCCCCCCTTCCCTTGTGTCCAAGACCTAGACACCAATCACTGGTATACGTAAAGGGAGTAGACCTAGGTCCCAGTTTAGCTGTCGCGCCAAAAAGAAGAAGAACTATGAAAATATATTTTCCGATGAGTTCACCTTGATTTGTCACGGAACAACTCTTTCTTTTGGGGCTTTTGGGGAGGGCTTGATCCCCTTAGCCCCCCCTGGATCCGCCACTGTTACGTGGCATATTGTCGAAGAATTACAAATCGCTAGGAAGTTAGCAACGACCTATGCAGGGAAAAACAAATTTTAAATAATTCATAGAAGTATAAAATAAAAGTTTGAATCATTTTTTATATAGAAATTAACGAAAAATAAAGGAAATGAATATTGGAAAATCAAAAATGTAAAATGGACTTTATATATAAGAAGATAACAATATAACAAGTATACAATGTAACTAAACAGATGGCAAGAATACTGCAATACCAGAATACTGTTGTCTTTAGTACTGACTTTGATGTATTTACTGATATATTTATAATGTGCTTCCAGTACGGAAAATACAAGGACCCATTAAAATATATGTATTGCACTATTTTTCACCACTTATGCAGTAAAAAAAGCAAGGGTGGACAAATGTAAAACCTATTTTGGCATACGTGAAATATATTTTCATTAATTTTCGAGGTTTGCCCATTTTTTTGGTCCTTATCAATTCTTCATGAAATCTATATCTTTCAACTTTTCGCGCCTTATGTAAACAAAACACCTTTTTTAAGCAAAACACTTGTAATTGAATGTAATTGAAAAAAATTAAGTTCAAACATGGTAAAACGAAGTTCTTCAACACCTAGCGAAAAAAAAACAATAAAAAAAAAAATAATAAAAAATATTATATTACAAAAAAAAACGATTCTGCGGTTCAAAAAAAAAAAAAAAATAATTAAAAGAAATAGTGGGCAAACATGGTCAAACGAAGTTTTTTAACATGGCATTATCAAATATAGAAAAAATGGATTTTTTCTAAGATATTCAATCATTTTTTTATAATATCTTTTAAACGGAATGTGGGCAAACAAAACTATTTGGAGGTCAATCATGGTCAAATCTTGGTCAAACATATCCTATTTTAATTTTTTATTTTTTTTCAATTTTGGGGGCTATCTTCATGCAGCTGATTTATAGTACAGTCATCTTAGTCAAAAAAAGGGTTCACACCTACTTAATAAGCTAAATTTTTGTATAGACCTTTATTTTAGCATTACAAATGTTGCCTTAAAAGTCACATATGTTAACGTGTGAGCGTCCTCAGATATTCAAGCTCAAAGGTCGCAAAAATCAGTTTTTTGAGAATACCTACCTATATTCGCTAATAATAGCCACAGCGGCTTCGACTACTCGTAACCGTTCTTTTATGGAGTGTTTTTTTATTCCCGTACCAAGCTTTGGATAATAAATTAAGCTGTGGATCGCGAAAAGATATTACAGTAAACGATCCTACATTTCTCGTGATAATTATATCTGTTCAGTACTTCTGTTGTAGTTCAGTAATGATTATTTTCTCATGGGGTACATACCCCGTATGGACATTTCTAAGCTCTGTCCATGTAAATTGCGAATCTTCATGATTTTCTAAATTCTCATAAATTTCTTTCATTGCTTGTGTGACTTCGTCGGTGAATCTTTCTTATTGGAGATGGTACCGGCTTTAAAAAATTGATGTAGCAAACGGTGTGTACATTAGCATGGACATTAGATACACGGTCTATCACTAATCCTCCCAAAGTATCGCTTCGTTCTTCTTCTCTTTTCACGACATTGTCTTTAAATTCAAGAGTATTTACTTTACTGGTACCGCGTTTGTATTTTGTTTGCCTCTATTGCTTCATCTGCGACTTCGCCACAAAATAAGCACAATCTTTTAAAATCAAACACATAATTCATATTTTTACGTGGTACAGTTGATGGCGTTGAAGGTCCAGTCTCTTCAAGGCGATGTTTCGCTGCTGCAATTGAATTTTTACTAGCGAACAATTTTCGGCACTCAATATGAACTTTCATAGAAGTTAACGTATTTAGGTAGTTTATACCATCATACCGGTAGTTTAGCCCATCATTTCTCTCAATACTTGCTTCTTTTAAAGTCTTTATACCGCGCAAAATAGTCACAGAATCATTCAGAAAGTAACTTATTACAAATAAAACACAAGTCAGCTATGATAACATTGAAAATTTAACTAGGGGAGGTATGGCTGAGCGCTCCGCACTATGCGCCCTATATACTAAAAAATGTTTCAGATGAAATTTGTAGAGAATTTTATTCACTGCAACTTTCATATGAAATGCAAATACAATAGGAGGCGCAGAAAACGAGATATTCTCAAAAAACTGTTTTTTGCGACCTTTGACTTTGAATATCTAAGGACGCTGCTCACACGTTGGCATATGTGGCTTTTGAGACAATATTTGTAATGCTAAAATAAAGGTCTATACAAAAATTCAGCTTATTCCGTTAGATTCCGAGGTGACATGCCTACATGACCATTGCCAATTAAAAACCATTAAAACCAAAAAAACATTGCAAAAATGCATAAAACTAAATTTTGCAAAATAAAACCCTGCTAAACCGCACCAAAACCCCAAAAAAATTGGGAAGAAAAATCATAATACAAGTGTATAGAATGATATAATAACTTGCACTGCCTAAATCCCGTGTTGTCTGATAGTCTAAGATTTCTGTCTATTTTTAATTCCAGAGTTAATTAACACATTGTATGCTAGCGATTTTCGAATAGATTTACCCAAGTAACGGATAAATCATGTTTGGGTTAAGGTACTATTTATTAAGGTACTATAATAGTATATTTTGTAACTAGGGCGGTAAGTTGTCAATTTGACGCGTGAGCGAAATTGGGCGCACGAACGAAGTGAGTGCGCACATCCTCTCTAGAGGACAATTGGCAATACCACCCGTGTTACAAACAATATTTTTTATTACTCATGCGAGGGAATCTATCTTACAAGTTTGGGATCCAGGGCCATTCAATAAAAATTACCAATCTGTTCACAAATAAAATAGTATATTTTGCAACTAGTGCGGTAGGTTGTCAATTGGTCACGAGAGCGAAATTGGGCGCACGAACGAAGTGAGTACGCACATTCGCTCGAGAGTACAATTATTTTGAGAGCAAACAATATTTTGTATTACTCATACTGTAATCATACTGAGGGGATGTATCTTACAAGTTTGGGATGCAGGGGCCATCCAGAAAAAATGGAATCAAAAATGCAGAATTTGCTTTTTTAATTGTCTCCGGTGGTGTTGATTCGTTTTAAGAACTCTGCTCAATCTCCGGTATCCCGATAGAATTTGCAACCATTTAAAAACACTTTATTTAATGTTGATTATAATTTTGTAATGAAAAAAAATTCTGACACTTTCACGGGACTTTTTTAATATTGAGGTCTTGATTGTGTTTATTTTATTTATTGATTTGTTTCTTGTTTAATGTAACCGAGCGATATTGAATATTTGCGTGCGTTACCCAGGTTATGTGGAAATGCAACGAAGTGGCATTTCTCGTATTAAAAAACGTGCGTCACGAAGTACTTTTCGCGCATGAGTAATAAAAAATTTATTATTAAACAGATATATTGAACACCTATTGTAGTGGTGTGTAAACTATTTTCACTTGCGACCCCGCATTTTGTGTAAAATTTTGTCGCGACCCCTGAACAGACAATAAAAGTTTTGTAATTTTTTTTTAATTTTAAAATTTCACCACTTTACTGCTATCTGATACCCGAAAAGCCTTATTTTTTTATGAATTTGACGACCCAACTTCTTGACCCTTGTTTAGCACTGAGCTATTATTATTATATTAAACCAGCTATTGTACTAAAACAGCAATTGTATTAAACAGCTTTTGATATTACGTCTTCCCGCATACGATGTGTTAAATTAAATTTGTTCAGGAATATGTATTGTTAAGTGGTGTTTGTTTGTAGCCTCCGATGTCTCTGCCGCACCCGACTGCGTTAACTTCAGTCCACGCGTCCCTGCCGCATTTCCTGCCGAGTCCAGCGCTGGCCTCGCCTGTGGGTTCGTCCTCGTCACAGCCGGGCATGGGTGTCAACAATCCACCTTGTTCGACGCTCTTCGTCGCGAACTTGGGGCAGTTCGTGTCCGAGCACGAGCTCAAGGAAATCTTCAGCAGGTCAGTAGAAAAGTTTTCAAATAAATTTAGGTTTAAGTTTTTTGTGTTTAGTTTTTAAGTCGAGAAATGATTGTAGGACCGAATAGGATTTTGCGTTAAAATTTCTTCGGTTGGCGCGAGTTTTTTATCTTGGCGACGATGGCAAAAATTTCACTGCAAAACAGTTTTTCAGTTAATTTTTTTCACCCAATTTTTCGTTTTGCCATTTTGTTTCTACCTCGTTGTTTCAGTTCGTTTTTATTTTTTAAGTAATAGTCACCAGTGCAAGTTATAGTGATTACTTATTTTGCATGTCCAATTCTACCAATTGTCTCTATTAAGTTTTAGTTATTTTTATCAAACTCCTCCGTTTCATTTTTTTTGAATTTTTGTTTTTAATTTCTCGCAATTTGTCACATTTTTGGCACGGTTTATGTTAACTGCACCGGCCCAGTAACATTAATTAGTATTTAGACAACAACTAGTTTGGTCACTCAAGCACTCAGGGCTTTCAAATTTAAATACTATTTATCACGATAACTACGTCACTAGATTGTAGACTAAGCCTTATTTGAAAATTTTTATCCAATTAATCTACTTCTCTAGTTACAGACAAGCTTAAATCTTAACTACTTCAACTAATACTTGAATATATTGGTGAAACTATACTAATTATAGATACAACCATATAAAATTATTAAAGATGAAATGCAGCCTGAATATATAAATATATTCAACCTGTTCGTAACTCTATAATATTAAGCCTTATTAAGACTACAAAGCAAATCCCATGTTGAAACAACAACTTAACTTGCTAATACCAAGCAGTATATTAAATAATACAATAGACATTTGCATGTTATTACTAGCCCCAGTACAGTTTCGTGTCACTAACGAGTACTATACTCTATCCGGCGAGAGAATGCAGCTGTACTGCGGGGCAATGGACGCGCCGAGGTACACGCAGATTAGTTTTAGTTAAAAAATATGCGTGGGGGTATATGCCCAATCCAAATAAAGTGGGGGTATGCGCAGAACAATGCTAAACTCGTCGAGACGGGATGCATTCTCTCGCCCAACAGAGTATAGATAAATAACATTGTTTTTAATATCGTTTCTTTCTATTTAGATTAAGTATTTTTATTTCATTTCTTTCTATTGAGACGTAATCTAAATGATCTTTAAAACAATATTATTTATCTTGTACTCGTTTAGTGCCACGAAAGACCTTTTTTTTCTGTGACCTAAGTAAAGCCTTCGATTGTGTATGCCACGACCAACTGCTTGAGAAATTAGGTTATTACGGCATAAGAGGAAAAGCAGAAAACTGTTTATGCTCCTTCCTACAAAACCGATCCCAATATGTAGAAATAAATGAGGGACAAGGTAGGCATGTCTCCAACAATTGCGATGAAAACAGGGGTCCCTCAGGGTAGTGTGCTCTCGCCGACATTATTTATCGTATTTTTTGCGGATTCAGTGGCATATCTACACGAATATGCGGATGACGCTAGCTTTTTAATATCTGAAAACAATTTGCAATCTTCAATTAAAAAATCTAACGTGCTACATGCACAAAATGATACTAAGAATTCCTAGGAACAGTGATAGGCACGGCTACTGCACTCGAGGACACCTTAAGCTGTACCCTACCAAAGTAAGGCTGGATATCTGTGGCAAAGCCCCAGATGTTATAGGCATTATTTTGTACATTAAGCTCCTAACGAGCCTCACGGAGGAGACCTCATATAAGAGGTTCAGAAGCCTAATGAGAGAATTACTTATTTCACAGTGTCCCTACCACTACAATGAGTTTGTGAATTCTCTCAATTCTATATAGATCGTTTTCTTTATACATTCTTTCTTTTGGAAGTTCCCATATGCATCTGTATATATGCATATCTTGTGGTCAATAAATACATTGAATTGAATAGAAAGTAGACTGGGGGCTAGTAATAACATACAAATATCTGTTGTATAATTCAATATCCCGCGTGGTATTAGCAAGAGAAGTACTTGTTTCAACATGGGATTTGTTTTGTAGTCTTAATAAGACTTAATATTATAGAGCTACGAACAGATAGAATATATTTATAAGGTCGGGGGGCTGCATTTCGTCTTTTATAATTGTAAATTCTTGAATATTTTGCAAATTAACTATAAGCTTAATTTTCATTGTAACACTGGCTAACCTAACCTAATCTAACCAAACTTAACCTATCATAACCTAAACAGTTTATTTCGCTTAGACAAAAAAATTTACATTTCCAAACCTGGACCGTCTATAATTTCCTAAACTAACCCCCTCAATTTTTCTAACCTTTTTTTTTTTTTTAATTTGTGGTTTGGGGGAAGCTCTACCAGCCTGTGTGTGAGGCTCGCACTCACTAAACCACTACTTCCACTTGGCTTTGAGTACGCCACCCCGGTATCGCTTGCGCATTCCTTCAGGGTGGGCAGCCCGGACGGTTGTTTTACCGCCCTAGTTAATCTATTTATCTTTGGCTTTCTCTCGTGATTCGCTCTTCTGACGAGCTCTTTCTTCTTCTTCCTTCCGTGTAATTATTTCACGGATTATACCCTGTATTCTAACCCAGTTTTCCTCGGACTCCAGCATTTTATTTACCAGATCGCTTTCCTCTTTAATTTCTGTTAGGCCCCTACGTTCTTTTTCCCAGCGCTTGCATTGGAGGATCGTGTGTGCGACGTTGTCTTCAGCTCCACAGTACTCACAAAAGGTGTCCGTTGCAGCCGTGGCCGCTGAGTACTTGAGTCATGTGGTAGTCTATCTCTCCATGTGTCCTTGTGGCCCATTTATAGATATGTGGAATAATGCGCCTTGTCCATGTTCCTGTTTTTGAGTTATCCCATTGATTTTGCCAGGTCTCGTACGTCAGGTCCGTGGCAGCTTTTTTGATGTTCTGTTTAGACATATTGCCTTGGCGTTTCAACGAAAAGGTGTTTTTTCTCTGCGACACTAGCACCTCTATGGGTGGTATTCCTGCAATTACAAGAATGGCTTCCCTGGATACCGTTCTGTACGCACTACTAACTCTTAGTGCAAGTTTCCGTTGCACTGTCGCCAGTTTGTTTCTTGTCTTTTGTACCATCATGGCCCTATACCAAATTGGTGCTCCGTAAAGCATCACCAAAGTGTGCTACCGACCATAGTAACTTCCTTTTGCTGGCAGTGGGACCTCCCACGTTTGGCATTAGCCTTTCCAGCGCAGTGGTGGTTCTATACGCTTTCTCCGCCGCTTTGGAGACATGGTTGCTAAACGAGAGGTTTTTGTCGATAATAACACCTAAGTACTTAACTGCACTTTACGGTGATATTATGGTATCTTTGATCTTCAAAGTTATCTCACTTAACTGTCTCTTACCCGCCAATACTACGGCCTCTGTCTTCTCTGGGGCTAGCTTTAGGTCCTTTTTCTCCAGCCACTCGTCCACCATCCTCATTGTTTCGTTCGCCTTGTCCATTACTATGCTTTCGGTTTTTACACAGATTGTGATAGCTAAGTCGAAACCGACTATCTCGACTCCTTTTGGCATTCTTAATCTGAGCACTCCGTCATACAGAATGTTCCACACAGTTGGGCCCAGTACAGAGCCTTGCGGAACACCACTGGTGATTTCTAGCTCAAGTGTTTTGTTTTCTGACTGTATTGCAATTTTCCGGTTATCCAGGTAGCTTCTTATTATGCGGAGTAGGTATGCGGGGAGTCCTACTTTTGTCGCTTCGTCCATTATGTGTTGCCAGCTTGCAGAATTAAACGCGTTTCTGATGTCTAGCGTTATGAGGATACATATCTCTCTTGTCCTCCACGTTCCTGCTTGGGATGACCTCGCCATTTCCACCACCTTTCCAATGGCGTCAATCGTTGACCTTCCTGGCCTAAAACCGAACTGTCTCTCGGACATGTTTATTTCCGCTCTTATTCTTACTACGAGGAGTTGCTCCAGCAGTTTGCCTGCCACGTCCAGAAGGCACAGTGGTCTATATCCGGCGGCTTCATGAGTGTTATTTAGATTTTTTTTAAGTAGAACCAACTTCGCTACTTTATATATCTTTGGGAATTGTCCTAGTTGGAGACATCTATTCATAGCCTCGAGTACGTATTCAGGTTTTTTACACGCTGCGAGTTTTATGACCTCCGGTGGAATTCCGTCGGGCCCTGGGGCCCTGCCATCTCGGATGCGATCTTTAGCTATTCTTAGTTCTTCCAGGGTGAATTCAGGGATGTCGCTTACCGTTGGCTGCACCCAGTTCGGTACCTTATGTTTGGGAAAAAGAATGCCGGTTATTTCCATGATTTTTTCAATTGGGAGTTTTGGCGGGGGGTATCTAGCCTTTAACCCTCTTGTGACTATTCCGTAGGTGTCTCCCCACGGATCATCGTCTACCATCTGGCACAGTTTCTTCCAGTGTTCCTTCTTAGAGGCATTTATTTCCCTTCTTAAGCTTTTTTTCGTATTCTTATAATCCTCCCTGTATTTAGTTGTCTCTTCCTTGAGTTCAGGGTTTTTCTTGATGGTCCTCTGGAACTTTCTTCTTAGTGTGATGCATTTTTTCCTAAGTTGGGCGATGTTTTCGTTCCACCAGTAGACTTTCCTTTTATTTCCATTCTTTTTACGGTTTGGTAATACATCGTTGCAGACTCTAGTGATGACCGCTACCATTTCCTCTGCTGTAATTTCCTGTGCTCTGTCGGTTTCTGTCTCGAGTCGTTTTGTCAGTTTTTCTTCGTTTAGGTGCTTGATTGACCAGCCCTGTGTAGTCATTGTCGTATGTGTAGTTGGTCTTTTTTTGTCTTCCGTTTGTATAATGTAGTGTATATACCTATGGTCGCTTAGGGTTTCCGTGTCTAGTACCTCCCAACATTTCACTTTCCCCCCGAGATTTTCGGTGAGAGTGAGATCTATAATGGATCGTGACGTTCTTCGTTCGAAGGTGGGCACATCTCCTTGGTTTTCTATATGGAGATCTAGTTTGGAGATCCAGTCAGAGACTAGATCGCCTCGCTCGTCCATTGTCCTACTTCCCCAGCTTGGGGATTTTGCATTAAAATCACCCGCAATAAGTTTGGGTTTCTTGTTTTTCCTTGTCATTACACCGATTTCGTCGAGGGATTTCTCCAGTTCTTTTAGTTTCTGATTTGGGGAGAAATAGCAACTGTACACCACCAGGTTGCTTGTTTCCACCCAGGCAAAACCTGTCCCACTTCCACTACCCGTTATTATTATGTTCGCATTATTTATCCTGATCGCTGTGTCCCTTTTCCCGTCTTTGTACCACATATGTCCACTTGTTTTGTTTGTATTTGGTTCGCTTACGATTGTTATGTCGATTCCCATTTCCGCTACTGTTGCGTCTAGGAGGTTGTGTGCCGCTCGGCATCGCATCGCATTTATTTGGAGTATTTTAATCATTTTGTGGTGTGTGCCTCTGTTTGTCTTACGTCTGTGTTTTGTGGGGTCACTCTTTGTCCTTTACCCCCACCTTCGCTTTCGTGTCTTTGTTGACTCTTTTCCTCCCTATTTGGTGAGGCCGAGGACGATGGCTTGTGAGCGGCGCCTGCAGGACTGTCTTGCCGTTTCGATTTAGTTAGTTTCCTCTCCTTGGACAAACTGTGGCGGAAAAATTCACATTTGCCACTGTTGGCGCTGTGACCTTCTTTGTTGCAGATTGGACAGGATTTTTCGTTGCGGCAGTCTTTAGTTCAATTTCTCTAACCTGTCCCAACCTAACCTAACTCTAAATGCACTAAACCTAATATTTATACTAAAAAAACAAAACGATATGGAGTAGTCTACATACTAGTTGTCAGATATTTGATGAACGGTAAACTAAACAATAAATAATTTGGTAAACTAAATTTGACAGCCCTGTTTGCGGAAAAAAAATGTGTTTGCAAAAAGCACACAGGAAGGGAAAAAAAACAAATAAAGCAGGAAACAACAGAGCAACAATCCGGTGTATTGTTTTGATATCGCAACAAAAAACGCAAAAATGTGGATATCAAAGTGAACCGAGTGTAGGTGTAGTCGGGGGTGGTGTGTGTTTTGTTTTTGTTTAATTAATGATTTTTTTACTAAAGTTTTATTGGACTAGATTAAATTACTAATTGCAGACAAATTTGCAATTCATTAACTAGCTCCAAATTTTGTTTGGAACTAGATTAATTACAGAATTATATTCTAAGTAATTTGATTAAACCCGAAGTTTGCATTGTAACTAATCGAATTCCCTAAAAACAGACAGACTTATAATTTCAAATCCATTTTTGTTTTTATCGACGCTGTGTCTAGTTTTCTTTCGGGAAGCGCCTCGCCAACTTCATAATTTTCTTATCGAATTCACTAAAAAATGTGTTTTGCCACAGGTTTTTATTTACAGAGCGATCTAAAAAAAATGAGATAATGATGAAACTATATTGTGTTAACTAACAAGAGGACCGACCATCAAACCTGTTAATCACGGATATTGATAGGTATTGGATATGTTGTAGAGCGACCTATTCCGAGTACCTTGGTAGCGGACTTTAATTTAACGGCCCTTAGTTTCCAAGAAAATTGATGTTAAAGTTCCATTCGTACCTTCCATCCCAAACGCTTGAGGTTTCAAATAAACGATTTTATCGTATCGGAAAAGGTTGATTACCTTGTTTTGTATACCAACAACTACTTCCTGGTTAATATCACACAAGATATAGAATTATACAACAGAGATTTAGATGTGATTACTAGTCCCAGTTCATTTTCATGGCACTAACAGAACTAGACAAATTTTGTTTTTAAGATTATAGATAACTTAAAAATAATTAAAAATTATTTTTAAGATAATTTAAATTAAGTGAATAGCCATCTGTAGACGCGTTTCGAGATTAATCTCTCGTCAGTGCAGCTTTGCTTTTTTGAATTCTAAATTGAAATTACTGGGACTAGTAATAACTTGCAAATGTCTGTAGTATAATTCAATACCCTATTGTGTTTATATATTAGTATAAATCGTTTATATATTAGTCAGAAAGTAGTTGTTTCAACATGAGGTTTGCTCATAGTCTTAATAAGACTGAATATTATAGAGCTACGAACAGGTTGAATATTTAAGCAATATTTCGTCCTTAATAAGTTTGAAATACCTAGCGATAATCGCCACATTTACATTTATTATGGTTAATACTACATACTGGAGGGTTCAGATACACATTATAAACAACGGTGTTTTCAACTTATAATTGGTCAAAAATGTTTACAAATTCGGCAGACATGCAGGGAAAAACTTAAAATATTTGCTGAAAATAGAAAAGGAGTAAGGGAGGAGTTAAGCTTCCTCCTCAAAAGAGAACAGGAGGTGGGAAAAAGGGAGACGATGTTTGAGACGAACGTCCAAGATAGCATCTCTTTTGATAACCGGTATTAATGGGTTCCTGTGGCTTCTTCGCATATTCGCAAGCATCGAGGTATTTGTCAGATAGTGTAAGTCCGCGATCCGCGTCTGTTTTTCTCGATTCAATGCCAATCTGAGGCATTTGTTCTGGAATACCTGTAGCGGCCTAACATTGCTGCGAGCAAGGTTACACTAAACAGGAGCTGAGTACGTCATTATTGGTCTTAAGATCATTTTATAAATCCATAATTTGTTTCTCTGGTTCAGTCTACTATTTTTTTCCAGTAGGCTGCAAAAGTTCTTCATGGACGCATATAGTTTTCTTACATGACATGCTGAATATATGTTAATCTGCTATCTAAAGTCGTCCCTAGGTATTTCACTCTAGATGAGGGTCTTTCCAAGATTTTTTTATGAGATTGGGAGTGATATTTGTTCTCTTTCTTGTGAAAGAGATTGTTTCAGTTTTGTCCGCCTTGATAGTGATCAAACTGGTGAAATAGTGAACTCATGGTGAAAAATCTCATTATTTAAATAACATCCCAAAATCTTGGAACTTTCCGCCGATGACAGCACAATTTTTCGAAAATTGGAAAATCCCTTATTTCATTTTTCGCAAAATTCTGATAATAAGGTCAGATGGGGATAGATCTTCGAATGTGCCGTTATGGCACTGAAATTATGAATATAGGTGGCGGTGTCATCCGCGAAGAGTTCCAAGTTAGTCTGCGGTAGTGTTGGGATGTCATTTAAATATATCAGAAATAGAACCGTCCCAAAATAGAACCCTGAGATACACCAGCCTTTTATAAGAGTCACTTCGATTTATATTAATTTTCATGAATGTATTTGTTAGATAATTATATATCAATTTTGTCAAGGTCGGGGAGAATTTGAACTTGAATGTCGAACACATCTAATAGTGTCATTGCTGTGACATTTGTTTTGTTAAATTGGGTTGAGACATCCGTCGCTATCCTGTTCTAGTAGTTGTTTTTCTCTAGGTGGTCCATAACACTTTTCAGTTAATTTCCGTACGTCGTTAATTTTGCCGTCAACTTTTCCAGTTAATTTTCCCGTCGTACTCAGAAGGCTAATGAGTTTACAGCTGGAGTTTCCCAGCTTTATGGATGGGAATGACCTTAGCCGTCTTCCCTTAGCTGTTGATGATATAAGTGTGCTGTGCGAAAGCTTTTGTTGACAGATTTTTGAGCAAAATACTATGAATAGTCTTTAGCCCTGGTTAGTTTGAGCCCTGCTGCTTTAAGCTATAATTGTATAAGTCTATACAATATGTAATTATATTGTACAATGAATAAATTATCTATCTATCTAAGCGCTGGCAGTTTTATGATTAGCCTTTTCAGTTCGTTGCGAGACGTTGTGTAATCATTAATTTTGTCTCTATCCTGAATAGTTTAAGATTCAATATGTTCTCCAACCAAGTCGACAGGTTGCCAAGTTATTGGTTTGGATTATGTGTATGTCCGAATATTTTGGGAAAATTTTCCTGTCTATTTAGTTTGACGATCTAATTTTGCTATTTATGCCAGTATTGACGTCTTGTATTTCCCTAAATTGTATCCAGTCTGTTTTACTGTAATTGCACCGTGTATTTGTTTGTTTCCTCTGTAACTGTAGTGAATCAGGTTGCGTAAGTTCTTGTATGTTCCTATACAAAACTACGTCAATTGTCGTCGGCGTTGGCGGTTGTCGGCATTGTGGGATAGTGCAGTCCCACTCGCATTGTTTATGGGACAGTTCCAAGCAGTTCATAAGTTCTTTCAATTCGGCCGGTTTCAATGTATTGGTCTGTTGCAGATCGCATTAATATGAGTATTGTCTTTAAGTTCTATTCCTACAGTTTTTATTGAATTTTTTCTATCTATCCTAATTATTCTCCTGAAAGGTGTATCATTTCTTATAAATATGGCCGCCCCACCAGATTCTTCATCTACATTACGCCGAATGCAAGTAAAGCTTCTCAAATTGAAACTCTTGCTTGGTTCAGCATGATTTCGAACAGGAGCAGGATATGAATATGTTATACATTTCTTCGTCAATCTTACCCACTATATTGCATGAAGGTTTACAAACTCAAATCCATCCTGCCTCACCCGTACTATAAACTACTAAAATCATATCCATCCGAAAGAAAATTTCGCATTATAGATGAGGACGCATTTTCCTATCTTCGGGACATCAGGATTTGTGTCCCTCAGGTAAGCATACTGGGGCCGATGTTCTACCAACTTTATACCATTTATTCACCTAATACGGATAAAACGATAACTGCAACCTTTCTAACTGCAACGATATAACTGCAACGATAACTGCAACGGATGACACTACACTGATGGCAATTGTAGAGCAATCATTAGAGATACGGCAACTAGCAGTAAGTAATTTGACCACCTGGACTCGTAAATGGCGAATCTAACATTATGAAGCAAAGTCTACTCTCTCTAGTCGTTTACTTCATGGCTGAAGTGTCGTGATCCCATGCCGGTGTTTTATTATGTCATAGCGGAGTTAGCGATCTCCATTTATCCCTGTCTGCCGCCGTTCTTATGTTTTCTTGTAGTTGTGTCCCGGTGATATCTTGCACCTGGTCGCTCCAGTGTTTTAGAGAGCGCCGCCGAGGTCGCGTCCCTTCAATTTTCCCTTGCTTGACCAGTTTTTAGAGATTGTCACCCGTTCCACGATTGACGTGTCCAAAATATTTAAGTATTCGTCGATTGATAATGATTGATAGTCTTATATGAATGATTGTTTAGTATAGATACATTAGTTCTATGCGCTGTTCAAGGGATCTTTAGTAGCCTTCGCCACGTCCACATCTCGAAAGCGTCTATTTTCTGCCGATCTGCTGCTTTCAGAGTCCATGCCTCGGCTCCGTATAGTGCAATTAGAAACACCAGTGTGTTGACGAGCCTTCGTTTTGTTTTTTTCGTGATGTGGTCATCTTTGCATACTTTAGATAGTTTCGTCATGGCTGTTTTCGCAAGAGTTAATGGTCTTCTAATTTCTGTGGACGAATTGCCGTCACTATTTATGCAGGAGCCTAGATAAATTATGTTGTCGACGTTTTCTACGTTAATTGTATTTGGTGGATTTTCTCACCTTTTGCCACGAGCTACTACCATCAGCTTTATTTTTTGGCGATTTTAGCTTCAGTCGAATTTTGAGCTTTCTCTCTCGGCTCTTCCCAGAAGTTCGGTCATTTCTCGTTTTATGCGATGATTGTGGTATCGTTGGCAAAACGTAAGTTGTCTACCACCAATGACTATTCCGCCTTTACAGTTCTCCAGAGTTCCTCTTAGTATAATCTCACCATATATGTTGAATAGTAAGGGTGATAGGACGCAACCTAGCCGAACTCCTCGTCCTATCCTAAAGCGTCTTGAGTTTCTTGCCTCGATCTTGAAGATTGCTTTGCAGATGTATTATAAAGTTTTTAGCAGAACGACAGGGTGGGGTTCCCATGAATTGGGTTCTTTGGGTGGGGTTCCCATGTATTGGGTTCTTTGGGTGGGGTTCCCATGTAGTGGGTTCCCATGTCTAAGAGGGCTTTCCATAATTGGTGCCGGTTTACACAGTCAAACGCTTTTCTGTAGCCGAGGAAGCTTTTCTGTAGCCGCATAGATATGTGGATTTTGCAAATTCTCTGGATTTTTCAATAATTTGTCGCACATTCATGATCGTTTCTCGAGTGCCTTTACCAGCCACGAATCCAACTTGTTCCTGTGGGATTTGTCGGTCTAAGAAGCTTCTGAGTCGTATCAGAATTCTGAGCATGACCTTGCTTGGATGGGAGATTAATGCGATAGTTCTGCAAATTACTGCATTGTAATTACTACTATTGTAATTACTGCATTTCTGGCTTGATCTTTTTATGTGCAGTGGAATGAAGATAGATGTATTCTCGTCAGTTGGCCATTGTCCTGAGTGCTATACCTCGTTACAGCTTGCGCACAAGAGGTGGATGCCTTTTGATGACAGCTGTTTTAGCATTTATCCAGCGATATCATCTTCCCCTGTACTTTTCTTGTTCTTGAGCATCTTTATGGCTTGCTCAACTTCAACTTTTAAGATGTCAGGTTCCTGTTCTACTTGTGCGATGGTTAGGAGCCGCACTGTTCCCTGACGATGAAATACATCCGCGTAGAGGTCTTCACAGTACTGTCGCCATACCTCTACGTCGCCGAAGTTGGTTATGAATCTACATACATCAACTTTACCAATAAAAATATAGAAAACAGATCCCTCATTATTAATGCCATAACTGTCCAGCTCAATAACTGGGCATGACGCTTGATGCAAAACTACGATGGAAGGTGCACATCAAGAAAAAACAAGAGGATCTCCAGCAGGCGCGAGTGGTGTGGTGGTGACGCTCGTGGCCTCATGTTAGAGCGCTAACTAACAAGTATAGAGGTCCCGAGTTCTATCCCCAGTGCCGGCCGCATTTGTACCAGAAGAATATTAATTAGCGCATTTTACAATAACAACTAGGTTTCTGGGCCTATAAGTGAATGTGAATGCAAAATACAATAGGCCACAAGTAGGCCGCAGTGTTTGAAGGGTTAATACCCGGCATCTCAACACAACAAGTTAGCCGTATATAAACAGATTTTGTGCCCAATCTGGACATATGGCTTCCAATTGTGGGGATGTGCTAAAAAAACATCAATATTATCCAACGTTACGAAAAACAAAATGTTATGTACAATCGACAATGCGTCATGGTATGTGCGCAACGGGAAAATGATATAGGAGGCGATACAACAAGGAATTACATCAGTCCCTTAAAGACCAACCAGTGTCGATATACGTGAAACTGCAGCGCCTCCGGTGGGCAGGCCACATTATAAGAATATCAGATGGTAGAATGCCAAAAGAATCCTGAACGGCTGACCGGAGGGGAAGAGTCCAAGAAATAGAGATAGCAAGACCAAGAAAAAGATGTGTGAGGATGAAGTAGACCAGGACCCCAGACGAATCCTTAAACTAGGAAGGTGAAAGGAAGTGGCCTACGAAATAGAGGAATGGAGGAGGAAACTGGGGAGGCCAAGGCTCAAATTGGGCTGTAGCGCCAGAAGAAGAAGATGTGCGCATCAGTGTCTTACGCCGTGAACTCGGTGTAGAAACAGTCGTTACCATCATTACAAGATATGCTACCTCGCACGGAACACGATTCCAGCACCACATCAAGCATAGAGCAACGAGGAAACAGAATGACACCAGCACTACTTAAAAACTACTATTACTTATAGACTACTTAAACGGATAAAACCACATGTGCTGGGTAGAATAGACCCGCCAAACAACTGAGGTATCCAGTGGGAGCAACACATTATAATACTATATTAATAATTTATTTGTTTAGCAAAACAGTTCGTTGGTTTATAAGAACTAGTTTTTGTATTAAGTAATTAAATAAAAAAACCTTACCCGCGCTGCTATCGCTTGTTAAATTTGTTCAACATCAGAGAATAAGATGTACGCAAGAAACTTTGACAGCGATTTTCTTTGAAACTAAGAGCCTTTGAATGTAAAGCCGATAGCCAAGTATTTAGGACTAATCCCTCTAATACAAATCCGTGATAAACAGGTTTGATGGTCCGCTTGTGAGTAAACGATAGTGTTAGATAAACCTTAATAGAAAAGATTTTATAAATGAAACTGTTAGTAAAACTTTAGTAGACAAAACTTAATGTAGCAAACTGTGTTAAAGAAACTTGATGGACATAACTTAATAAATGGAACTTTCATAGATAAACTTTGATAGACAATATTTATTAAATGAAACTGTGTTATAGAAACCTTGGAAATAATTAAGAACATGGTAAGCTCCGAAAAATTTTCCGGGTTTCTCGTTTTTTTACCTGATTTAATTGATGCAAATCGTCTTCCACAGTGCTTTGGTAAGCGCGGAAAAGTAAAATGAAGCTTCTAAGTCGTCCGGTTTAAGAAATATTTGGGTTTTTGTAATACAAAATTGACATTTTCGACACAATAACTGACGTGTATGACTGGTCACATAACTAAGAATGTGCATACAACTGGGTCAGCGGTGCCAAATTTTATTTTGACAACATAATTATTTATGAACATATAAATTATTTGAATTTTTCTACGTCACATGTTTGCGGGAAGGATATACAAAAATGGATTACGGAAATTATTTGTCCATTCTGGATATTCAGAATATTTTAAGACTGGTACTGTCAGAAAAACTCCAGTAGCGGAGTTTAGATTAGGTTGTCCAACGCGAAGCGGGCAGATAAATCAAAACCATATACGCGCGGCAGCGCGAACTCTCGATCCAATATAGGATAATGTTTTTTTTTTAAATAAAAATTCAATTTAGTATATGTGTTGCTGAAATAAATACAATTGATTGGTAAAATATCCCATCAGAAGATTTATTTTCACTACGTCTATATTTTTTATATCAAGGTTATGTCAATGCGTATGCGCAAAAAATAGTTCCGATTTACCGCACACTGGGTTACCTTTACGTAAAATTTACCCTGAAAATTTTAAAATACTTTAATGACATTTGTTTTACAGTTTTTGCAAAACCTCATTTTTGTAATATTTTGTTAAAATAACATTTTCTTATTTTTTCTTTAAAATAGTTAAAATTGGTAATGCCGGTTCAGCTACATGGGCATATTTTTAGTTATGTGACCAGTAATACACATCAGTTGTTGTGTTGAAAATGTCAATTTTTTTAATTACAAAAATCTAAATATTTCTTGAACCGGACGTCTTAGAAGCTTCATTTGACTTTTCCGTGCTTATTAAAGCACTGTGGTAGACGATTAAATCAGGTAAAAAAACGATAAACCCGATTTTCGGACCTTACCATGTTCTTTATACTCCGAAACCTTGATGGACATAACTAAATAAGTGGAACAGTGTTAGATAAACATTGCTTGACAAAACTTTCTAAATCAAACTGAGTTAGATATGATATTATATTGGTAGACTAAGCATAATAGATGATATTGTAAGATAAACCTTGATAAATAGGACTATATAGATGAAACTATGTAAAATACACCTTGATGGATAAAACAAATTTCTGTAGATATTGTTACACCTCCGTTAATGAAACTGTGTTTCGTTAATGAAATTGTAAAACTGTGTTTAGGGTTTGATTTTGATGAACAAAACTTGATATATGCAGACTTAATTAGAACCTTGATATAGAAAATTTGATAGATCAAACTCTGTCAGTTTAATTTGCTCATTATTTTGTTAGAAACCTCAAATTTTTTCAATCCAATTATTATTAATAAAAAATATAATTTTCTAAGTTTATTTTTGATAGTATTGCACTATTTTGATTTCTGTGGTAAAATATATGAAAACCTTAAGTCAAGGCAAAAGTTTTCGCCGATAGCCTGTGAATTCGTTAATAAAACTTTGTTGTTATTGAGAGGTTTTTTTGTAAGAAAACGTGCGCCTAGTAGATGTAAGTTTTCTGTATAATTTGTTGTTCGTGTGTTTTATGATTTTTTGAAACGTGAATATTTTTTTTGTTTGTATTTTGAGAAGTGGGTTACCGCGCCGAGGCTACCAAAATCTGTAAAATTGGGGCCGCGCCGCGAAGGATTAGCGACCAGCCCGAACGCAAATATACCAAAAAATATTTAGTAAGTATCAACAGCAGCAACAGCAAAATAAATAAAACATTTTAAACAGGTTTTTTAAATTCAATTATAAAATCCACCAAAAGAGAAAAAACCTTAAATTAAAATAAAGTATTATTTTTTTTTAAATTACTCTCAATTTTCTCATTTATATTTTTCTCTCTTCAATTTTGCCTTTCTTTCATTTTCCTACAATTTTCCAAAACTTTTTCTCCCCATTTTTATACAAAAAAAAACTTTTTTCTCAAAATTTATCTGATGTTTTTTTTAATTTTTCACTATACCTTGCACTTGAGTGTTCGTGTAGTACTGAGACTGGTGTTGGGATTTCAAGCGCACTTAACCACCCCCTAATTACTTAACTCTATGTCGCATGTTTCTTATAATTTCGTAAGTTTATCGCAAATATATTCAGTTGTTTCTCTTGCATCTTCGCACAAACAATAAGCTGGTTCTCCTCAAATATTAACAATTTTCCGCCGAGCTTTGATTCTCATTTTTCGGCGATTGGAACAAATTTGTGAAGTAAACTACTCTACTTTTACCTTAAATACTAATTACAGACATGACTTAATAGACCTTTTCATAGCTGAAATTTGTTGTGCGAATGTGTCATTTTCCGCCATGTTAAACGACAAAAAGTGCCCGAAGTTTTTGACGTATAACTAAATTTGTGCCAGAAACTTTCATACTCCCTCCTTTCAAACTTGGCAGATGCGCATGCGCTTAACGGTTAGTTAAACGGATGCGCATGCGCTAACGGTTAGTTAAGCGTATGCGTATGTGCTTAACAGTTAGTTAAGCGCATGCCCACAAAGGTCTATTACGACTTACTTTTCCAAATCTAGACTACCTTAACTAAACCAAAAATAGTCTACAAATTAACTGAAACCTAAATTTGTATTAATGCTACTCCAATTCACAAACTACAGGCACATAAACTAAAATGTACAAATCTTGACTGCTTCAACTAACTCTTGAAGAATGTCCAAATTAACTAAAACCAACATTTTCATTGATGCCACTTCAATTCTGAAGTTACAGACACAGAAACTAAAAGTTTCAAATCTTGACAACCTCAACTAACCCTTGAAGAATGACCAAATTAACTAAAACCAACATTTTCATTAATACCAGTTCAATTCTCAAGTTACAGATACATAAACTAAAATTTCCAAATCTTGACAACCTCAACTAACCCTGAACGATTACTAGATTAACCAAAACCCATTTCTTTATTGTAACTACTGTAATTCCCTAGTTACAGATAGACAAACTTATAGTTCCAAATCTTGTCTGCATCATCTAATTCTTGACTGATTTCCAAAATCTATGAAACCCCAAACTTCCATTGTATCTAGACTTCCAAGTCACAGACAGGATAAACTTATTTATACGAGTTGTTCCAATAGAAACCAAATAGATTGATGATTTGAGGAAACACCAGCAGATGATTGTGTGGAAGCTGCAAGACTTGTTGTTGTGGTTGTTGTAAGATGAGACAGTAGCGAGTTTCAGTAGTGTTGGTAGCTTAGTTTAGTGACACTTGAAAGACACACAAAGTGCACCGAGCCCATATGTGGTTGTGTTCTTGTTCTGCACAGCTTCCCCGGCTTCTGTCGCCTCCGCATGCACTCCAAGGGCGGATCGCCGGTCGCCTTCATGGAGTACCAGGACGTTCTGTGCGCCGCTCAGGTGATGGCCGCACTGCAAGCCTCCTTCCTGCTCTCGTCCGACCGCGGACCCATTCGCATTGAGTACGCCAAGAGCAAAATGGCTCCTGCGGAGGTCTGTCTACCTCTCTCTCTCTCTCTTTTCTCTCTATACCTACCTCCATCCTCAACCAACAAACAAACAAAATCAACTTGCAGAAGAAAAAACTGTTCGAAACGAAATTATTTTCTCCAATTCACTTGTTATTGATAGACAAACTTGCTTTTATAAATTTTGACTACTTCAACTAATTCTTAACTTTTTTCCTACAATCTAAATTTTCGTTGTATCTGGTTTAACTCCCTAGTTACAGAGACAAACTTACATTACCAAATCTAGACTACCTCAACTAATCCTTGATTAATTTACAAGTTAACTAAAACCCAAAATATCAATGTAACTACTCCCAATCCCTAGTTATAGACGACAACATTACTTTTCCAAATCTTATCTATCTCAACTAATACTTGACTCCAATTTTCAGATTTGATCTCCAAATTTTCATTACAACTGATCTAATTCTGCAATTACAGACAGACCTGCATTTCAAAATCTAGCCTATCCACGCTATATCCTTTCCCATAATCGGGCTTAAATCCACCTATAATACCACTAATCCTTTCAATCAAATTTTCTAATCCCGCCTAAATCGTACCACCTACCCCTGTATATTAATATTACTTATATTGCACAATCATTCTCTACTTTTAGTTTCTCTTTATTTTGAGTTTGAGTTTAGTTGTTTAAGTTTACTAAGAAGGAAAACAGGGAAAACTGGCTTTCTTACTAACTCGCCTCGACTCTAAATCTAAATCCAATTCAGCTGAAATCCGCAAAGTAAAACACATGTAGTTTTAGTCTGTATAGTTAGTTGTAGGTTGGAGATTGATCTATGTTACTTATCTTAACTGATTATTGTAGACTGTAGATATATAGTATTAGTTTTCGCCAACTGGCTCGTTATTAGATTATTGATCAAACCATTACTAATTGTAGTGGATTCACTACAATTAGTTTAATAGGTGGTTTAGAACGATTTGAGTTAACTCAAAGCTGCAGTTTAGCAAATGCTTGTCCAAATTTGGCTTTTTTGCAGTTTTCTTGAAAAATTTTGTATTTTTGCAAATTTTCTCAAAAACTCTTCGATCCGATCTGATCTAGAATTGTCTTTGCTTAGTCTTATCTAGTTTTGTTTTATCTAGCCTATTCTTGTATAATCTTGTATAGTCTTCTATCGTCTTATATATTCTTGTATAGACTTGACTGGGTTTGTCTGGTCTTGTCTGGTCTTGCGTGGTCTTGTCTGGCCTTCTCTTGTCTGGTCTGGACTTCTCTTGTCTTGCCTGGTCATGTCTGGTCTTGTCTTTTTTTCGGGAGGAGGGGTAAATACATTTACGTAAGGCCCCCAAAGTAGTGTTCCAAATTGCTCTGGGGAGTTTGGGACTACTCGCCTCAGTGGCTTGACTACCCACTAAAAAACCCACTCCTCAATTCTGACCCCTTGAGGGACTGCCTTCTCAGCATTACTTCGCTCGGGGTTTGTCTTCTGTTTATCTTATTCCTCTTTTTTTGCGATCCGTTTCGTCCTTCTCTTTTGCTATTATGACAGATGTCGCTAGCTTCTCCACTGCGTCCCAGCATTCTCTGCTTTGTAGCATTGCCTCTTGTAGGTTTTCTGGGGTCAGCTTCCCTCCCACCTTTTTTCCATTTGCAGTCGTTGTTTCGCCCATCTGGGGCAGTTGAAAAATGTATGGAGGCAATCATCCACCAGGTCCGGGCAGTACACACAATTTTCGGTCTCCCTCAGATGTCTGCGATAGAGGTATGCCATGAAGCTACCGTCTACCGTTCTACCGTTTGGCTTACGTTTTTTCGGTTTCCTGCAAGTGCGTGTACATTTTTAGGTCTTTATCCAGTCGTATGCCCAAATATTTGCCCAAATATTTTAACTTTTTTTTGTTTTAATTGTCGTATTTTTAAAACCTATGCTCATATCAGATAAGGTTCTTCTTCGCACCAGTACAAACACTTCGGATTTTTCTGGCGCAATTTCAAGACCCATTTCTTCCATCTCCTGGTCTAT
The DNA here is from genome assembly GCA_944588485.1 of Phosphuga atrata. Taxonomy (NCBI): domain Eukaryota; kingdom Metazoa; phylum Arthropoda; class Insecta; order Coleoptera; family Silphidae; genus Phosphuga; species Phosphuga atrata. The sequence continues at coordinate 65,252,777 of OX155895.1, forward strand.
GATATTAAGCGATCATTCTACTTTTCGTTTCAGGTATTCCGCATTGCCATCTATCACCACCACTGCCAAATCGTCCGCGTATGTCACGAGGTGAGTTCCCTCCGGGAGACCAGCCTGAGTATCCTGTCGTAATATGCAATCCATAATGTGGGACCCAAGACAGAGCCTTGTGGCACCCCGCTGCTTACGTTAATTTTTTTGCTTTTAGTCTAGTCTTATCTAGTCTTGTCTTGTTGCGTCTTGCCTGGTCTTGTCTTTTTTTTTTAAATTCATTTATTATATAATAATAATAATAATACAGAACATAAAACATGACACACCGGACCCGCTCTTCGCATTACTGCAGGGTGTATGTCTTATTCTACCCAATGGGTATGTTCAGATGCCCCCTTTGTGCGGCTTGTCTTAGTTTATCGTCTTCCTCCTTTTGGGTAATTATGTCTTTTACCCTTTTGTTCACGTTTTCCCAGTTTTTTTTTCAGTTCCTAACATGTAGTCTGTTATTATTCTTGGTTCTAGCAGTCCGTCCTGCATTATCGTTGCTCGTTCGCGGTCCCATCTATAGCAGACCAATAGTTTGTGGTACACGCTGTCGTCCCCTTCGCAGTAGTCACACTTTGCTCCTCTTGTTCTGCCAATGCTGTGCAAGTAGTCCTTGAAACATCCATGTCCCGTGAAAATCTGTGCCAGGTGGAAGTTGTCTTTCCATTTGATTGGGTCTGGGATTAATAATCTGGTCCATTGTCCCCTTTCTGTATGCTCCCATTTTCTTTGCTATTCCTTACGAGTTTTTTTGCCTGGCTGTTTCTTTATTCACTTTGTCTCGGCCTGCTAGGTAGCAAGACATGCGTTCTTGCGCAGTACGCTCGGTGGGGACGATTACGAGAGCTGCGTCTCTAGATATGATCCTGTATGCACTGCAAACCCGTAGTGCCATTTTTACTGCAAACCCGTAGGGTCCACAGGTGTCGACGATGGGGACGGTCGAGGTCACGGCGAAGCATGAGAGTGGCAGCAGCGAGGAAGGCGGGGGGAATCCGTTTCTTATTCAATTTCCTTGTTTTTGGGCGGGTTGAGTAAGCCGGATGGGGGGTTGATGCCATTGTTGGTCGAGGTCGATATTGATGCTATTGTTAGTTAGTTGCTTAATTAAGCGTTCAAAAGGAAGATGGAAGTTTTCGATTTTTCCGGTTTGACTTAGCTTTTGCAAAGTTTCCTTGGCGGGGGTGATGAAGACGGGGGCGGTTCGGACGTGGGGGCCTTTTTAGGGGGACTGTTGGGAGCCAACCTCCAAGGGAGCGTCTGCCTGCCAGACGCTGTGGGAACGGGAAGATTTACCTGGAATTTCATCGCCAATATTCTTCCAGGACTCAGTGGATAGGCGCCACAATCATATAGCAAGACATTCGTTTTTCCGCATGGGGACGATACCGGCGATTACGAGAGCTGCGTCTCTAGATACGGTCCTGTATGCACTGCGAACCCGTAGTGACATTTTTCTTTGTACCTTGGCGAGTTGCTGCTTCTTTCTTTCTGACATTACGTTAGCACATAGAGGAGCCCCGTTCAACATGATGGAGTGCTAACAGAGCCACAGAGCTAAGCAGCCTGCGTTTGCTGCATTTTGGACCTCCGACGTTTGGCATCAACTTTTTTAGCGCGTTTGCGGTTTTTGTGGCTTATGTGTGCTGAGAAGTTTAATCCTCCTTCTATGACGAATCACAGATATTTTACCCATTCCTTGGGTTTGATCTTCGATTCTTGGATAATTAAGGATATTGGTGAGAGTTCTCTTTTACCGCTCAGAAGCACGGCCTCTGTTTTTTCAGGCGCAAGCCATAAGCCCTTACTTGTCATTTGTTTAATTTAACTTGTTTAACTTGTCATCAATTTGACCGCAATGTTTGCTTTCTGCATCAGGGTCTCTTCTGTCTTTGAAGTTACGACTATTGCTAGGTCATCTGCAAATCCAATTGTGGTTACTCCTTCGGGTTGGGTCATTTTGAGCACTCCGTCGAAAATCACGCTCCAGAGTGTGGGGCCCAGGAGCGATCCCTGCGGGACAACACTGTATTCTCTTGTGTCGTTTCCTATTTCGTGACTGATCGTACGGTTGTTTAGATAGCTCCATATCATCCTTTGTAGATATGGGGACATGCCTTTTGCAGATATTTCGGTCATTATGTGCTGCCAGGATGCAGAGCATTTAGCAATATGAAGAAAGTTCTTACATCTCGAGACTTGTCAATACCTCCGCGTATTCGATTACTACGGCGCTATGTATTTCCAATTTTGTACTATGGAATGGGAGGATGGATTTTAACAAGGCAAGGCAATGTGTGACCGACTGGAAGGGATATTAAGAACGAGGTTTGATAGCTTTCCTTTCTAAGCTTTTCATCTAGGAAGAAGGAAAGCAAGATCCAGGTTTAGTTTGCCAAGGTCATCATTGGCGAAGAACGAGGTTTGATAGCCTTTCTTGTCAAGGTTTTCATCGAGGAAGAACGAGGTTTGATAGCCTTCCTTTTTAAGGTTTTCCTCTAGGAAGAAGGAAAGTTAAAAGTTAAAGATGGACTTTAACAAAGGCAATGTGTGACAGACTCGAAGGGTTCGAGATGTGGTGCTACCACCGCCTACTGCGAATATCATGGCTAGACAGAGTCCGAAACACCGAGGTAATTGCACGTCTCTAGAAGCAACTAGAAGTCATGTTTACCATCAAAACGCAAGCTGGAATATTTTGGACACGTTATGAGAGGGGAAAAGTACCGTATCTTGCAGAATATCATGCAAGGCAAAATCCAAGGTAGGAGAGGTCCAGGAAGAAGACGCACGTCTTGGCTGAAAAACCTGAGAGAGTGGTATGGTGTCAGTTCTACTAGCCTGTTTCGTGCCGCTGCTGATAAAATAAAAATGATGATCGCCGACGTCCTCGGACATGGCACGTAAAGCAGAAGAAGAAGTATGCAGAGTTAAAGGCGTTTCTCACGTCTAACGTAATGAGAGCACATATTTGGCGGTTCCGTCCTGTTCTCGCTTTTACGTTCTCGATTATGTCTAAAATAGGCGTTACCGCGTCGCAAGTGGAGCGACCTTCTCTGAATCCGTATTGTCTTGTGGATAATTCTTTTCCTGGAGCTTCCAACTCCTCTTTTATCCGTATCATTAGCAGCTGTTCAAGAAGTTTTCTCAGGGTATCTAGAAGACATAAGGGCCTGTACTACGTTGGGTCTCCCACTGGCTTATCGCCTTTTCTAAAAAGCATGCAAGTTTCTAGTCTTGCTCTTTTCCATGTTCCAGTTCCAATGTTTTCATTCACCACTGCAAGTACAGCTTGTGGGTATTGTTGTACCGTTCTTTTAATGATCTCTGCAGGTATGTTGTCCGGTTCTGGGGCTCTGCCAGTACGAAGTGGATTCGCAGGTGGTTTTCAGTTCGTCTTCTGTGAATTCTACAGTAGTATGGACTATCGACTGTTTCCACTGTGACGTGTCTTGTGTTGGGAAGAGAGCTTCTACTATCTCATGTATTTTGTGTGCTGCAAGCTGGAGTCTTGGCGGCCGTACTTTGAAATGTCTTTGAGTGATCCTATATGTCTGGTCTTGTCTGTTATTGACTCGTCCTGTCTGGACATGTCTGGCATTGTCTGGGCTTCTCTGGTCTTGTCTGGTTTTGTCTTGTCCTGATCTGGTGTTTTATGGTCTTGTCTGGTTTTGCCTGGTCTTGTTTGGTCTTGCCTTGTCTTATCTGGTCTTGTCTGGTCATTTCCGGTCTTGTCTGGTGTTGTCTGACCTTGCCTGGGCTTCTCTGGTCTTGTCTGGTCTTGTCTGGTTTTGGAGGTTCCACAGGTCTCGGCGATGGGGACGGTCGAGGTCATGGCGAAGCATGAGAGTGGCAGCAGCGAGAAAGGTGGCCGGGAACCCGTTTCCAATGTAATTTCCTTGTGTTATCCTTTTGTGGGTTGATGCTATTGTTGGTCGAGGTCGATGTTGATGCTATTGTTGGACTAGTTGCTTAATTAAGCGTTCAAAAGGAAGATGGAAGTTTTCGATTTTTCCGGTTTGACTAAGCTTTTGCAAAGTTTAATTAGCGGAGGTGATGAAGACGGGGGCGGTTCGTACGTGGGTACCTTTTTGGGGGGACTGTTGGGAGCCATCCTCCAGTCAGACCGCCAGGCGCTGTGGGAACGGGAAGATTTACCGGGAATTTCATCGCCAATATTCTTCAAGGACTCATTGCATCCGCCCCACAATCATCTGAGGAAACGACAAACAAGCCGGTGCAGAAAAATATAGACTCAGGCTCATTCTTGGCCGGCTTGGTAACTAGCATGCCGGGAGCTAGCATTGGATCAAGCAGCGGCAGCGGCGGCAACAAAATGCCAATGGATGCTGGAGGGGGGAGTGGATCAGGATCAGCTAGTTTCTTCATTATCAACATTATCAAAAATGAAGACCGGGCTACACGGTGAAGGTGCCGGTTTTGTGGATAGACCGCGTCTTGGTAGTTTGCGGGCGTGTTCAAAAGAACGGCGAAAAATCTCGACGTCTTTGTCCCTCTGCAACTCGGCGCCGCGGCGCCTGCCGTCGGCTCCTGTTCACTGCCGCAAAGCCAAAGGTTCAATCCAAAGAACTGCGTCGGAAAAATCGTGAATCTCCGCGGCACGTTGAACGCAGACGGCGGTAAACTTGAAAGTGCATTTTTACAATGCACCCTGCACATTTATGGAGATATTTCCGGCTCGGGGGGGCCCTACGGAGGTGCGGATTGTTTTTCTAGATTCCCGCATCAATCCTGCGCGGTTTGAACCCAAATTCTCGCCGCTGACCGTGGAACTTGCAAATTGGCGGCCAAAGAGGCGGTTGCGGATTTTTTTCGGCATTTCGGGAAGCACCGGGTGAAGGGGGCGACGCAGGTAGCCACGAGTGGTACCAAAATATGCGTATTGGCGGGCTGCATCGCCCCGTTCCGTAAAAGTCGGTTTCGGCCGCGCGGTGAGGGGGTCATCGTCAAAAAAACGTGCAAAAAAAGGAGTGTTATTTTCTGAAGTCGCCAGCACGACGGGGACTGCTCGGATCACGAACCCTTAAATGTAAGAGATTGTGAGGATATTAAAGTCAATTTTTTCGACAATAACGTCGTTTTTGGCGTCGTATCGTCGTCGTCGTCGAGGGCGTCGTCGTCTGGACTAACTTAGGCTACCAGCGGTTAAGTTCAACCAGGTCCATGTCCACAGCACCATTTAGTGAACTAAATAAACTTTGTTTCTTTGTAACTTTGTCTGAGCTTGGTTGGCCTAGTAGACCATACATGTAGAGCATGCCTGATTTTGTCTGGATTTACCTCGTCTTGTCTTGCCTTATCTGGTCTTGTCTGGTCTTATCTGATCTTCTCTGATCTTCTATGATCATGTCTGGTATTGTCTGGTGTAGTCTGATCTTGGCTGGTCTAGTCTAGTCTTGTCTGATCTTGTTTGGCTTTGTCTGGTCTTATCTGATTTTGTTTGGTTTTCTCTGCTTTTGTCTGGTCTTCCCTGGTCTTTTCTGGTCTTACCTGGTCTTGCCAGGTCTTTTCTGGTCTTCTCTGATCTTCTCTGATCTTCTCTGGTCATCTCTGATCTTGGCTGCTGTTGTGTGGTGTTGTGTGGTGTTGTCTGGTCTTGTCTGGTCTTGTATGGTTTTGTCTGGTCTAGTCTTGTTTGCTCCTGTCTGGTCTGGTCTTGTTTAGTCTTGTCTGGTCTTGTTTCGTCTTATCTGGTCTTGTCTTGTCTTGTTTTGTCTAGTCTCGTCTAGTTTAATCTGATTTAGTCTAGTTTGGTCTGGTTTAATATAGTTTGAGTAATAGCATGTGTTTTATTAATGAGTAGAAACAAAATCGAAATTGGTTTATTAACAAAGATAGAGCGAGTTAAGAAGTAGGTAAGGAAGGCTGTGAAAGTTGAAAGTGTGGAAAGGATTCGCGAAACCTGAAAAATCGCGTTTTTAATGGTCGAGTTGTGTAAACAAAATGCTGCAAAATGATTGTCAAAATTGCAAAACCGAAATTTTTGTGTTTCAGGGAACAAAAGGAGAGGAAAATGGACAATCTTAACGCCTACATGCCCCTGAGCACTTGACAACGAGCCCTCGTCATCCCCGGACATTGCTGAGAGAACAAAACAATTTTGCAAAAAATAACAAAATTTGCAAACAAAAAATAATAACTAAATTGTAAAAAAAAACATCTTCAAACGTTTCGAGAAAAACAAAAAATTGCAAAAATAATTCGCAACAAAAAAACTTATTTCGAAATTCAGCGACAGATCTATCGAAACAAAAACTTTCGTTTTGGAACTGTTTCAACCACACACTTGATCTTCAAGAACGTACGCATAGATGACATAGTTTACTTTCTGTTCTAGAATTTCGTGATAACTTATCAGTACCAAATCTATTTAGACTAAAGCTAAATATTTAGTTTAAACATTTCCAAAATAAGGAAAAAATTCGAAAAAAAAAGTTATGGAAGTATTTATAAAACAAAATGGAGGATTAAGCTAAACCAAAGGTGCCCTAAAAAAAAACGTTAAGTTTTAGATTCTATTACCAAAAAAAAAACAAAAAAAAACAATTAAAATTTAGCAGGAAATTTAAATTTAGCTGGAATTTTCTTTAGATCCTAGCAGGCTATGAATGAGTGAGCGTGTTTTGTGTGGGTGTGTGTTGACGCCGTCAGTATTTTGTTTTAATTTTAGCTTACTAGATTTAAAATATAAATCTAACAATAAGTTAACTTAGTAGAAAGTAATTATTAATTTTCAAATTGATTTTTCTGTCGTAATTTAATTTATAATTAATAGCAATAAACCAAATATATATAAAACGTAAAAATATGTTTGCGCGAATATTGCGCAAATTCAACTTGACATGTTTGGTATAAATAACGTGCTCCGCGTGTATACTTAAAGCGAGTATATAGACGACGTATTTGATTAAATCTTTAATTAAGACTAAAACTGAAACATATCATTCAACTGTGTTAGTATACCAAATATGCCTGAAGTTTTTGGTGAGGACTAATCTTGCGCTAATCCTCACGCAATCTCTCTTAAACTTAATATAAATTAAGCTAATTCAACTGATATATCTGTATAGTTAACGAAAAACAAAGCGTTTGTGTGTTGAGTTTTGGTTTCGACTGCAGAAACTTTTATGGAGGTTCTCAGGCCAAAATCAAATGGGAAAATTAACGATTTTTACAAAAAGTTTATTTTGCAAAAAATTTCACTTAAAACTAAGTTAGACTAGACAGTACAATTAAGTTACTTCTTCAAGATTATTGCAATTAATTGAAACTTTAAATACTTAGTTATGATTTAAGTTGGAAATTTAACTTAATTTAGTTTCAAGATTCTGGGAATAAGTTGAAACTTAACTAGTTAGACTAGACTTTTTGAAATTCAAATTAATCTAGCTTCACGGTGCTGGCAGTTAGTTTAAACTTGAAACAGAGCTAGTTGAAATAGACAGTTGGAAATTATACTTAATCAAGTTCCAAGATTCTTGTAATCAATTGAAACTTAAAACCTACCTAGTTAGACTAGTTCGTTTGAAATTTAAGTAAATCTGGTTTCAATATTCTGGAAATTTGTTAAAACTTGAAACTGATCTACCCAGACTAAACAGCTAGTTGAACTAAACCGCTGGAAATTTAATTAATCTGTAGTGTAATTAGTCCACTTAATCTATAGTCCATTTTTTTAAGAATGCAGTAACTAGAAACCTGTTTTACACTATGACAAATGTTCAATCTAGTTGCAAAATTTGGCGCTAAATTCAAATATAGTTACTTGAATTTAAAAGAAAAAAGTTACTTGAATATAAAAGATAAATACAGGTTAAATACACCAAATGGCAACAATAGTACAAAAAATACAAACAAATAAATGGAGAAAATCGCAAAAAATCTAAATGATACAAACAGATCAGATGACAATTGTGAATTGACACGGCAGCCATTAATGACTAACAGCTCAACGTGCATTGGCGTACGAAAAAAATATACTTGGAGTTAATTATTTCTTTTTATCTTTAAATTTAAAATTGAATATTAAATTATATATAAACCATTATTGTATAATACAGTACTTATTAGCTGTAGTATTATTTAACGTTCTATTATATATAGAACTAGATATTCGTAGTATTATATTTGTTACGGTAAAAGTACGTAGGTAAATGTACACATTTACCGGTATATGTACACATATACCTTCTATTATTATTTGAATTAATTTTTTTCCCGCAAAAGTGTTCGTTTGCCTAATGTTGTTGGAAATTGTATAGAGCAGGGGTGGCGAACCTTTTTTCGGCCGCGTGCCAATTTTTTTTTAATTCTCACATATTGAAATGCTGACGTGCCAGGTAACTTTCACAATCAATGAACATTTCTGATAGTGAAAATCAGTTACTGTATCAGCCTGAATATAACACGTCTTATGTTTTACACCTGTGATATTGCACAAAAATAGATTGAGGAACTTAAGAATTTGTTTTAGAAAAGTAGAAGGTTTAAGTTTAAGAAGTTAGAAGGCACGCGTGAGAAATAGTTAGCGTGCCAATACAATTTTCCTACGTTCAGATGTGACGCGCGTGCCATAGGTTCGCCAGCTCTAACGTAGACCATTTTAGTTTTCAAAACTCACTAATTCTTAATATCTACACTAAATTTGGGCCTTTTACTCAATCTAGTTCACAAAAATCAAGGATCAAGGATTCCTTCGTAAAGAATAAATGTAAAGTTTGCAGCTCTGCAGCTAGTTTAATAGACTACCTAGACCAGGGGTGGCCAAACTTTTTCCGGCCGCGTGCAATTTTTTTTTCAAATTTTTTAAGGTATAACGGAGCGTATTGTTTCAATCTTTAACATAATATATTATAAAATAGAGTTGAAATAAAATAATATAAATTATTTCAAGTACATTTTAACTATAATATACAAGTGTATTTTATTATTTTTAACTTTTACCTATATACGTTAAAAAATGTGTACTTTTACCGGTAAAAGTAGATATATAAAGCTGATCTGAGATTTAAACTCACATTTACCTAACAAATTGGTAGATGATACCGGTAAATGTTTACATTTGCCGATTTTGTACTTTTACCGTAACATATATATTTAATTACATATCACCAAATTCTACGCCAGTGACTGCAAATGTATGTGAAAAGAGAGCGATGGAAAAGTAAATATCATTGGTGTGTACTTCTCCTCGATTTAAGCCAATCAGAGAACTAGGTCAAATAAGCCCTATCTTCCATGCACTGCATTCTTTAAAAAAATGGACTATAGTTTCAAGTTTCTTGCAATTAGTTGAAACTTGAAACCTACCTAGTTCTAGTTTGTTGGTAATTTAACTTAATCTAGTTTCAAGATTCTGGAAGTTTGTTCAAACTTGAAACTGTCTAGCTGGACTAAACAGCTGGATGTTTAAAGATTCTTGCAATTAGTTGAAACTTGAAACTTACATAGTTAGACAGACTAGTTCGTTTGGAATTTAACTTAATCCTGTTTCAAGATTCTGGAAATTTGTTGAAACTTGAAACTTATCTAGTTAGACTACTCAGATGGAAGTTTCAAGATTCTTGCAATTAGTTTAAACATGAAACTTACCCAGTTAGACTAGTTCGTTTGGAATTTTACTTAATCCAGTTTCAAAATTCTGGAAATTTGTTGAAACTTGAAATTGATGTTGTTAGACTACACAGCTGGAAGTTTAACTGAATTTAGTTTCAGGATTCGTGCAATTAGTTGAGACTTGAAACTTACGCAGCTAAACTAGTGCGTTTGGAATTTAACTTAATCTAGTTTCAAGGTTCTGGAAATTTGTTGAAACTTGAAACTGATCTAGTTAGACTACACCGCTGGAAGTTTCAAGATTCTTGCAATTACTTGAAACTTGCCTAGTTAGACAAGTTCGTTTGGAATTTAACCTAAACAAGTTTCAAGATTCTGGAAATTTGTTGAAACTTGAAACTGATCTAGTTAGACTACACAGCTGGAAGTTTAACTTAATTTAGTTTCAGGATTCGTGCAATTAGTTGAAACTTGAAACTTACGCAGCTAAACTAGTGCGTTTGAAATTTAACTTAATCTTGTTTCAAGGTTCTGGAAATTTGTTGAAACTTGAAACTGGTCTAGTTAGACTACACCGCTGGAAGTTTCAAGATTCTTGCAATTACTTGAAACTTGCCTAGTTAGATAAGTTCGTTTGGAATTTAACCTAATCAAGTTTAAAGATTCTGGAAATTTGTTGAAACTTGAAACTGATCTAGTTAGACTACACAGCTGGAAGTTTAACTTAATTTAGTTTCAGGATTCGTGCGATTAGTTGAAACTTGAAACTTACGCAGCTAGACTAGTGCGTTTGGAATTTAACTTAATCTAGTTTCCAGATTCTGGAAATTTGTTGAAACTTGAAATTGATCTAGTTAGACTACACAGCTGGAAGTTTAACTTAATTTACTTTCAAAATTCTTGCAATTAGTTGAAACTTCAAACTTGCCTAATTGGACTAGTCCCTTTGGAATTTAACTTAATCTAGTTTCAAGGTGCTGGAAGTTTGTTGAAATCTGAAACTGATCTAGCTGAAGTAAACATCTGAAAGTTTCAAGATTCGGGCAATTAGTTGAAACTTGAAACTTACCTAGTTGGACCAGTTCGTTTGGAATTAAACTTAATCTAGTTTCAAAATTCTAAAATTTGTTGAAACTTGAAACTTAATTTAGTTTCAAGATGCTTGCAATTTAAAATTTTAAAATTAGTTAGTTAAAACTTATCTAACCTAACCTAATCTAGTTTAAAAATTCTGGAAATGTGTTGAAACATGAAACTGATCTAGGCCAACTAAACAGCTAGAAGTTTAACTTAATTTAGTTTCAAGATTCTTGCAATTAGTTAAAACTCGAAACTTACCTAGTTGGACTAGTTCGTTTGGAAATTTCACTTAGTTTAGTTTCAAGATTCTGCAAATTTGTTGAAACTTTAAACTGAGCTAGTTGGAGTAGACAGTTGGAAATTTCACTTAATTTAGTTTAAAGATTCTGAAAATTTGTTGAAAATGGAAACTGATCTAGCCCTACTAAATAGCTGGAAGTTTAACTTAATTTAGTTTCAAGATTCTTGCAATTAGTTGAAACTCGAAACTTACCTAGTTGGACTAGTTCGTTTGGAAATTTCACTTATTATAGTTTCAAGATTCTGGAAATTTGTTGAAACTTGAAATTGAGCTAGTTAGACTAGACAGAAATTTCATTTAATTTAGTTTCAGGATTATGGAAATTTGTTGAAACTTGAATCTGAACTAGTTGGACTAGACAGTTGGAAATTTCACTTAATTTAGTTTACAGATTCGGGAAATTTGTTGAAACTTGAAACTGATCGAGCTAAACTAAACAGGTGGAAGTTTAACTTAATTTAGATTCAAGATTCTAGCAATTGTTAGAAACTTGAAACTTATCTAGTTAGACTAGTTAGTTTGATATTTAACTTAATTTAGTTTTAAGATTCTGGAAATTTGTTGAAATTTGAAACTGATCTAGCCCTACTAAATAGCTGGAAGTTTAACTTAATTTAGTTTCAAGATTCTTGCAATTAGTTGAAACTCGAAACTTACCTAGTTGGACTAGTTCGTTTGGAAATTTTACTTATTATAGTTTCAAGATTCTGGAAATATGTGGAATCTTGAAACTGAGCTAGTTGGACTAGACAGTTGGAAATTTCACTTAATTTAGTTTACAGATAAATGTAGTTTCAAGATTCTGGAAACTAATTGAAACTGGAAACTTATCTTGTTAGTGTAGTCAATTTGGAAATTATCTTAATCTAATTTCAAGATCCTGGAAAATAGTTGAAACGTGAAACTGAGCTAAAGATCCGGAAGTTTAACCTAATCGAGATTCAAGATTCGGAAAATTAAAACTTGAAACTGAGCTAGTTGGACTAGACAGTTGGAAATTTCACTTAATCTAGTTTAAAGATTCTGGAACCTAATTGAAACTTGAAACTGAAGTAATTGAAACATCTGGATGTTTAACTTCTATTTTCAAGATTCTAGAAATTAGTTAAAACATGAAACTGAACAAATTGGACTAAAGATCCGGAAGCTTTACCTAATCTAGTTTCAAGATTTGGAAAATTAGTTGAAATTTGAAACCTTTAACCTTTAACCTAATCGAGATTCAAGATTCGGAAAATTGAAACTAGAAACTGACCTAGTTGGACTAGACAATTGGAAATTTCAATTAATCTAGTTTCAAGATTAGTTGAATCTTGGAACTTGGCAAGTAAGACTTGTCAGTTAGGACTTTAACTTAATATAGATTCAAGAATATGGAAACTAGTTGAAACTCAACTAGTTGGACTAAACATCTGGAAATTATTAAATTATTCTTCTTTCAAGATTCGGAAAATTAGTTGAAACTTGAAACTGACCTATTTGGAGTACAGTTGGAAATTTAAGTTAATTCGGTTTCAAGTACCTTGATACTGTTAACCTAATCGTAATCAAGATTCTAACAATTAATTCAAACATAAAACTCAATTAAACAAGTTTCATTAAATGGAGAATTGTTTCAAAACTGAACTAGACTAGACAATTAGCAAGACAAATTTCAAATTTGTAGAAAATTAGTTCAAGATAATATTATAAAAGACTATCTTAGACAAGGCAGTTGTCAAAATAATGGCAAACTAGCTAAACTAAATATTTCAAGTTTTACACTTTATCTAGTTTCATGATTCTAACAACCTATTAAGACAGTTGTAATTATTAACTTAAACTAATTTTATGATTTTGGCAGTTATTTCATGAATTTGGTAAACTAGGTAGACTAGTTTTAACTTGCTGAGTAATTAAACTATATATTGTTGAGTTTGAAGATTTTAATATTATGAAATAGTAACATTTGTATATTTTCTTCGAAGATTATAATTTCTAAGAAATCATTGAATACATATCGTCAATAAAGTTGACATCATTAGATTTATTAGTATAACTAATCTTTCTATAAACAACATTTCTTAAAAACAACTACTTCACTGGTAAACACCACGACTGACATTGTCAATGACACAATAAAACTGACAATGTCAGTCGTGGTGTTTGCCAGCGAAATATTTGTTTCAAGAATTGTTTTTTATACAATGATTTCCTAGTAATTATAATCTTTGAGAAAAGATACAAATGTTACTATTTAATAATTAAACTAGTATTTAATAATATTTAATACTCAATGTCTCAATTAAAGTTTCCTTTTAACTAGTCTATTTCACAAATTACAGACAGACAATCCAATATTTTCAAATTTAGACAAACTAATTATTGAAGAATCTCAAAATTAATTAAAACCCAAAATTCCAATATAACTACACTAATTCGCTAGTCATAGACAAACTTACGTTGCTAAATCTAGACTACTTCAAATAATTCTTGATTAATCTCCGAATTAACTAAAACCCATTTTTTTAATTATAACTAGACTACTTGCCGAGTTACAGATAGACACAATTACATTTCCAAATTTTGACTCATAATTGAGCAACTCATACGTATAATTGAGTAATTTCCAAATTAACCAGAACCCAAATTTTCATTGTAACTGGACTACTTCGCGAGTTACAAACAGACAAAGTTACATTTCCAAATCTTGACTAACTCATGTAATTGAGTAATTTCCAAATTAACTAGAACCCAAATTTTGATTGTAACTAGACTAGTTCGCGAGTTACAGACAGACAAAGTTACATTTCCAAATCTTGAATATCTCATATAATTGAGTAATTTCCAAATTAACTAGAACCCAAATTTTGATTGTAACTAGACTAGTCCGCGAGTTACAAACAGTCAAAGTTACATTTCGAAATTTTGAGTAACTCATGTAATTTAGTAATTTCCAAATTAAGTGAAACCCAAATTTTGTTGTAACTAGACTAGTTCGCGAGTTACAGACAGACAAAGTTACATTTCCAAATCTTTAATATCTCATATAATTGAGTAATTTCCAAATTAACTAGAACCCAAATTTTGATTGTAACTAGACTAGCCCGCGAGTTACAAACAGTCAAAGTTACATTTCCAAATTTTGACTAACTCATGTAATTTAGTAATTTCCAAATTAACTAAAACCCAAATTTTGATTGTAACTAGACTAGTTCGCGAGTTACAAACAGACAAAGTTACATTTCCAAATCTTGGCTACCTCATATAATTGAGTAATTTCCAAATTAACTAGAACCGAAATTTTGATTGTATCTAGACTAGTCCGCGAGTTACAAACAGTCAAAGTTACATTTCCAAATTTTGACTAACTCATGTAATTGAGTAATTTCCAAATTAACTAAAACCCAAATTTTGATTGTAACTAGTCTAGTCCGCGAGTTACAGTCAAAGTTACATTTCCAAATCTTGACAAACTCATATAATTCAGTAATTTCCAAATTAACTAGAACCTTTCTTTCTTAGTTACTTTCATTGTAACTAGACTACTTCTCGAGTTGCAGACACACAAAGTTAAATTTCCAAATCTTGATTACCTCATATAATTGAGTTGTTTCAAAATTAACTAAAACCCAATTTTTAATTGTAACTAGTCTACTTCTCGAGTTACGGACAGACAAAGTTACATTTCGAAATCTTGACTACCCCGTGTAATTGAGTTACTTCCAAATTGACAAAAATCCAAATGTTCATTTTAACAAAACTAAATGGCAAATCGAGACACAAACTGGAAAGACGAGTCTAACTGTTCTCTCAAAGCTAAGTAGTTAAACTTGTTTATTTTCGTCGAAAACAAACGAAATTACTTTGTCTTTAATTGTTTCTTATTAAAAGAATAAAAACTAGTTGAACAAGATATTAACGTAACATATTAAAGTCGTCGCCTGTCTATGTCTAACTAAGTTTAGATTCGTTAATACAAGAACTCATATAATTAATTGAATTTAATTAATTGCTTTTAATCATTTGAATTTAATTAATTGTATTTAATTATTTAAATTTAATTAATTGAAAATTTAATTAAACAATTATTTATATCTTGTTGAGTTTGAAGATTTTGATAATATTAATTAAACAAATTGTTGATGCAAAACAATTAGTGTCTCTTTTCCAAAAATCGTTGTTTTTTTCATTTGGATTTTTCCTTGGTCTGTGTGGAATTTTTCTATTTTTTTTTTAGGAATTTTAATTCTTTCGGGCTTGAGAAATGATTTCTGTTGAGATTCTGGTTCGAGCTTTGCTCGAGTCGGTTTCGCTTAAGAGCTGATGCTTAACGCGTTAGGAATAATATATTAACTGCCTCAGATTGAATCGAGCGTTAGTTAAGGAATTAGTTACAAATTCAATTATCGGTCAATTTTCTCACAAATTGAATAAATTTTCGAATAATCACAAACGAAACTTACATAAATAATACTTGCGTGATTTCTAATATTTTCTAATATTTCTAACTAAATTCTTAAACGAGTTTATTTAAAAATAAAATTCTGTTTAGCATCATCGTTTGTTTTATTGGGAATGGAAAAATGTTCCCAATAGAATAATAGGGATGATAATAACCAACATTTCTGTTAAGCGTTGTTCTATACAAACTTTCATTGCAATTTTCGTTATGAGATATTTTTGTGAGAAAATTAAATCATTTAGTGTTTAACTTAAAATTAGTCGCATTTGTTGTTAAAGGCAAACAAAAGAAATCAATTAAAACAGAAAAAAAAAAGTTTGTGAAAGTAATTTTCTTGTCCGCAAAACTAAGTACAAAATATTAAGCGGAAATATTTTGCAAGAAAATCTCGAATTTTTTTGAAGGAAAATCCAATTTTCACTTTCCTTTGCGTCCATTTTTTTTGCAAAACTTAATTTAAGACAAATATTTTCTACGCATTTTTTTTACAAAAATTATT
The DNA here is from genome assembly GCA_944588485.1 of Phosphuga atrata. Classification (NCBI taxonomy): domain Eukaryota; kingdom Metazoa; phylum Arthropoda; class Insecta; order Coleoptera; family Silphidae; genus Phosphuga; species Phosphuga atrata. Next base: position 65,268,719 of record OX155895.1, read on the forward strand.
TATTTCATAATTATTATTATAACTTATTTTCCGCGGATTCATCTTCACTCAATCGCTCAGTCTACAAACTATACACAACAAATTAACTGCACAAACTCAACAAAATCATTCAAAAATGTATCTACGAATTATACAAAACCAATTAGTCAATCTGAATAGTCAATTAAATCAAGAATTAGTCTATAACAAAAGTATTCTCATTAACTAAAAATTTAACAATGATTATACACTAGACTAGTCAATACTAGACAAGGCTGGACAAAACTAGAAAAGATTGGACAAGACTAGACAAAGCTGAACAGGACTAGAAATGACTGGACAAGACTGTACAAGCCTGCACAAGACTAGACAAGGCTGGACGAAACTAGAAAAGACTGGACAAGCCTGTACAGGACTAGAGAAGGCTGGACAAAACTATAAAAGACTGGACAAGACTGGACAAGCTTGTACAAGACTGGACAATCCTGAACAAGATTAGACAAGGTTGGACAAAACTAGAAAGGACTGGAAAAGAATAGACAAGACTGGACAAGCCTGAACAAGACTACACAAGGCTGGACGAAACTAGAAAAGACTGGACAAGCCTGGACAAGCCTGAACAAGACTAGACAAGGCTGGACAAAACTAGAAAAGACTGGACAAGACTGAACAAGCCTAAAAAATACTAGACAAGGGTGGAAAAAACTAGAAAATACTGGGCAAGACTGAACAAGACTGGACATGACTGGACAATACTAAACAAGGCAGGGCAAGACTAAAAAAGACTAGACAAGATTGGAAAAGACTGGACAGGATTGGCCAAGATTGGACAAGACACCACAGGACTTTAGAAGACTGGGCAAGATTGGAGAAGAGTGGACAAGACTGAAAAGAATGGTAAAGACTGGACAGGGCTGGACAAGATTGGAAAAGACTGGACAAGACTGCATAAGACTGGAGAAGACTGGAAAAGATTTCAGTAGACTGCACAAGACAAGAAAAGACTGGACAAGTCTGAACAAGACTGGACAAGACTAGACAAAATTGAACAAGAATGGATAAGACTGTATATAACTGGATGAGACTGGACAAGACTGGACATGACTGTTCCAGGCTGTTCAAGACTGTACAGGACTGGACAAGACTGGATAAGACTGTGGAAGACTGAAAAAGACTGGACAAGACTGGAGAAGACTGGGGAAGACTAGAGAAGACTGGAAAAATTGAAGAAAACTGGAAAAGGTTGGAGAAGACTGGACAAGACTGAACAAAACTTCACATGACTGTACACGACTGGACAAGGCTGCACAAAACCGGACAAGACTGAATAAGACTGTGGAAGACTGTAGAAGATTAGAAAAGACTGGAGAAGACTGGGGAAGACTATGGAAGACTGGAAAAATTGAAGAAAACTGGAAAAGGTTGGAGAAGACTGGACAAGACTGAACAAAACTGGACATGACTGTACAAGACTGGACATGGCTGGACAAAACTGGACAAGACTGGACAAGACTAGAAAAGACTGGATAAACTGAACAAGACTGAAAAGACTAAAAATACTGGACAAGACTGGAGAAGACTGAACAGTTTGTAGAAGACTGGAGAAGACTAGAGAATACTGGAGAGGGCTGGAGAAGGCTGTTGAAGATTGGAGAAGACTAGACAAGACTGGAAAAGACTTAACAAGACTGGCAGGACTGAACAAAACTAAGACTGGACAGGACTGGACAAAACTAGACAAAACTGGACAAGACTGGATAATACTGGAGAAGACTAGAGAAGACTGGAGAAGATTGTAGAAGCCTGGGCAAGACTGGAGAAGATTGGAGAAGACTAGCGAAATTGTAAAAAGACTGGAGAAGGTTAGAAAAGATTAGAGAAGATTGGACAAGATTGAACAAAACTGGACATGACTGTACAAGACTGGACAAGGCTGCACAAAACTGGACAAGACTAGACAAAACTGGACAAGACTATACAAGACTGGATAAAATTGAATAAGACTGGACAAGGTTGGTAAAGACTGCTGAAGATTGAAAAATACTTGACAAGAGTGGAAAGGACTGGACAGTTTATAGAAGACTGGAGAAGACTAGAGAAGACTGTAGAAGAGTGAAGTGGACTGGAGAAGGTTGGAGAAGTTTGGAGAAGACTGGACAAGACTGGACAAGACTGGACAAGACTTGACAAGTCTGGACAGGACTGGACAAAACTATACAAGACTGGATAAAATTGAATAAGACTGCACAAGGTTGGTAAAGACTGCTGAAGATTGAAAAAGACTTGACAAGAGTGGAGAGGACTGGACAGTTTATAGAAGACTGGAATAGACTAAAGAAGACTATAGAAGACTTGAGAAGATTGTAGAAGACTGGACAAAACTGGAGAAGACTGAAGAAGGTTGGAGAAGATTGGAGAAGACTGGACAAGTCTGGATAAAACTAGACAAGACTGGACAAGGCTGGACAAAACTGGAAAAGATTGAAAAGGACTGGGCAAGACTATACAAGCCTGGATAAGACTGGACAAGACTGGACAAGACTATACAAGACTAGATAAAATTGAATAAGACTGGACAAGGCTGGTAAAGACTGCTGAAGATTGAAAAATATTTGGTAAGAGTGGAGAGGACTGATCAGTTTATAGAAGACTGGAAAAGACTAGACAAGACTGGAGAAGACTATAGAATACTGGAGAAGACTCGACAAAGCTGGAGAAGACTGAAGAAGGTTGGAGAAGATTGGAGAAGATTGGAGAAGACTGGACAAGACTGGACAAAACTAGACAAAACTGGACAAGACTGGACAGGACTGGACAAAACTATACAAGACTGGAACAGACTATAGAAGACTGGAGAAGATTGTAGAAAACTGAAACTGGAGAAGATTGAAGAAGGTTGGAGAAGATTGGAAAAGACTGGACAAGACTGGACAAAACTAGACAAGACTGCAGAAGACTGGACAAAACTGGAAAAGATTAAAAAAGACTGAGCAAGACTATACAAGCCTGGATAAGACTGGACAAGACTGGACAAAACTGCAAAAGACTGTACAAGACTGGAGAAGATTAGAGAAGACTGTCGAAGACTGGAGAGGACTGGAGAAGGTTGGAGAAGATTGGAGAAGACTGTACAAGTCTTGACCAGACTGGACAGGACTGGATAGAACTATACAAGACTGGAAAAGACTAGACAAGACTGGAGAAGACTATAGAAGATTGTAGAAGACTGGACAAAACTGGAGAAGACGGAAGAAGGTTGGAGAAGATTGGAGAAGAGTGGATAAGACTGTACAAAACTAGGCAAGACTGGAGAAGACTGGAGAAGATTGGAGAAGACTAGAAAAGACTGGCAAAGACTGGAAGGGACTGGATAAGGTTGTAGAAGATTGGAGAAGACTGGACAAGACTGGACAAAACTAGACAAGACTGGACAAGGCTGGACAAAACTGGAAAAGGTTGAAAAAGACTAGGCAAGACTATACAAGCCTGGATAAGACTGGACAAGACTGGACAGAACTGGAAAAGACTGTACGAGGCTGGACAAGAGTGGACAAGGCTGGACAAAACTGGACAAGGCTGGACAAGACTGTACAAGACTTGACAAGCCTAAACAAGACTAGACAAGACTAGACAAGAACTGGACAACACTAAACAAGAAGTTTATTATTTAAGCCTTTGTATAAATAGACTTAATACACTAGGAAACTAATTCAAATCTGTTCAAGTTGTGTATAGTTTGCAAATTACGCGAGCGTACTGAATCCGCCTAGTCTAACTAGTTTTTTGTACACATAGATAGTTATTGTTTTTACTTAGTCGTTAGATATTTGAAGACGTGTCTAGTCGATCGCCCGGTCGACAAGCAACTGTTATTGAAAAAACACGAACGTAATGAGTCCACGAGCGATCGACTGAAACCAAGTCTTGAACTTAAATTAAGTGAAACTTAAAAGAAAGAATAAAAAAAAGAATTAACCCAACCAAAGCTTAGCGTTTAGTTAGACTACTCGGAAAACAAACGGTTTTTGTTTCTGGTAGTTGTTTGTTATATTTATATGAATAGGGTAACAGAAACAAGAGTAATATATTTTGTTTTTGCTAGAAAACTTGTTTTTCTTTCTATTTTTCTTTCTGAATACTAAATCTATATGAATATAAAGTCTATATATATTATATATTGAAGATGATTTAGGGAAGAAATCTCAAATCTAATAATATATTAAGACGCTGGTAATAATTCTCTATAATATAAATATATTTAGATAATATCTATATATTTAATTCTAATAAGATAGTGAATATATATATTATACATATGATCTAGTTGTAGTGCTTTTCGTGTGACGTTTATGTGATATAATCTATTAAACTAAATCATGTAGGTGTTTAGGTAGACAGACCGGAAGTACGGCTCCGGATATAAATATATATTAAATTATTGAGCGGAAACTTTTAGGCAGTCGAGAAAAATCATTGTCTTAACTCGTTGGTTAACTACAATATATTTTGAGTCAAAATCGAAATAACCGTTATTATTGTTGCGAATCTCGACTGGCTAAGTTGTCCGCTTGAAAATTATTTTTTGCAGAGTTTATGCTGCGTGTCGTGCGCACTACCTACTAGCTCTTTCTGTCGCAAACACTTATTCGGTTTCAGACTGAATCTAGGTTTGGCTTTGCACACTCAATTTCTAACTAGTTGAACTAGATAAATCGAGTGGAATTTAATGCACTGAAACGGTGTAGATTGCTTAAATCAGTGTAATTTTTTAATGGAATTTGTATTTAGTTTGGTAAGAGCAGGATGGACTAGACTAAACTAGATAAGATTAGATAAAAGGGGAAGAGATTTGACAAGAGTATATTAAAACATAAACCGGATTAAAAGATTAGACTTGACTAGCTAAGAATACAACAGGATTAGAGTAGACTAAACATGATGATCTAGACTTGATGCAGCAGATATGATGGACAACACTATATAGACAAAACTTGAAGAACTGGAAATGATGGATTGAATGATGGAGTAGCCATGAAGAGTAGCAAGATATGTTAAGCTAGATAAGACAAATTACAAGCAGGATGAACTAGATATAATAAACTAAGCATAATGAACTAGATATAATGAACTGGATATAACGAACTAGATATATTGAACTTGATATGATGACATGGTAGACTAGACATTGTGGAGTAAACTAGAACCTTGACAAGACTGGAAAGGACTCAACAAGACTAGACAAGATCTGTATGGTGACCAGACCAGTCTCGACCTGACTAGATCAGACTAGAGAATACTAGACCAGACTATACCTAGACCAGACGAGACTAGACCAGATCAGATAAGACTAGACAAGATTAGACAAAACGAGACAAGACGTCACAAGACCACGCAAGACTACAAGACCAGACAAGTCTAAACAAAATCAAACAAGATCAGATAAACACCAGATTAGACCAGACAAGACCAGACTAGACCAGACAAGACCAGACTTGTCCAGACTAGACCTGTCTCGACCAGACTAGACCAGATTAGACCACACTAGACCATTCTATACCAGACTAGACCAGACTAGACCAGACTAGACCTGACTAGACCAGACTAGAACAGACTAGACTAGACTAGAGCAGACTAGACCAGACTAGATCAGACTAGAACTGACTAGAGCAGACTAGAACAGACTAGACCTGACTAGAATGGACGAGAACAGACTAGACTAGACCAGACTAGACCAGACTAGACCAGACTAGACCAGACTAGACCAGACTAGATCAGACTAGACCAGACTAGACCAGACTAGACCTGACTAGACCAGACTAGACCAGAATGAACCAGACTGGACCGGACTGGAATAGACTGGACCAGACTGAACCAATCTGACTGAACCAGACTGAACCAGACTGGACCAAACTGGACCAGTCTGAACCATAATAGACCAGACTACATTAGACCAGACTAGACTAGACCAGACTAGACTAGACCAGACTAGACCAGAATAGACCACACCAGACTAGTCAAAACTAAACCAGACTGGACCAGTCTCGACCAGACTAGAACAAACTCGATTAGATTAGACCAAACTGTACCATTGTCGACAGATTATACGAGATTAGACCAGATTAGATGGACCAGACTAGACCAAACTGAACCAGCCTAGACAAGACTAGATGAGACTAGACAAGATAACACTGGACTAGCCAAGGCCAGACGAGACTAAACAAAACTAAATAGTCAACTAATATCCGATGACAAAGCACTGGTTGTAGACTATATACTAATTAAATCTGCTGATTAGCGGGTATGGGACATGTAATGTACCTGCTAAAACTAAATGCTAATTCGTTATGTCATTGTCGGTAAATTATCGGAATTAGTGAAAGGTTTGAGTGTGCTAAATCCACCGTCTACACTCCAAAACTCGTCTAATTGACAATCAAATAGCAAAAACTACATAAAACCGCAAATTTTAAACTAAAGATGTAGTCTACACTAATAAGAAACTCAACAACGAAAACTATATAGACTATACTAAACGCTATAGAGCTTACATGTTATTTTTGTGTATAAAAGTAGTTGCATTAATTTAAGCTACGTGGTAACACTAAATGGATTAGTGTAGACTACATAGACTTTACTTAAGCATTTCAAAATTATTTTCCACACTATATCAATGTTTCTAACTACTTAACGTAACGCAACGTAACGCAACGTAACGTAATAATCAGAAATACAAAGCAATAAGACAAGAAAATGCTAAATGGTTTCATAAACAGAGTTAGTCAATTTGACTAAATTGTTAATAATGAGACTAAATGTAGTCTAAGCTATAATTACTAATTGGTGAAATAATTTAGTCTGAACTAGTTTTGTGAGTGTGTAAGAGCTAGTATGTAGGGTGCAGGCCGTAGTTCTGCGTGTAATTTCCGTCCAAAAGTAAGAAAGAAAAAATAAAGTAGGAAGCATTGAGTGTAGATAGAGCGTCTGCCTTTGTTTAAAGGTGGAGGGCTCAATGATACAGAGCGAGAGAAAAAAATGTGTAAAAACGCTGTTTAAGTAAACTAAAAATGGGGTTTAGTGTGGGTGGGTGCGGACCAGGGTCATAAAATTCGAAGTTAGTTGGCAAAAATCCGCAATTTAGCATGTAGTAGATAAGAAAAACATATCATGAAGAAATCTTAGTTTTAATCTGTTGACGAAGATTGAATGCAATCCGACCTTAATGACTAAATATTGGAGTGTGTAAGATTTTCATTTTTGTTTTCGGAAAACATAGTTGTTTCGTTGTTTGTTTTATTTTCCAAGAAACTAGGAAAATTTTCGAGAAGTTTTTGAGGTAAAATATTTAAGAAAGAAAATTATAAAACTAAATCTATATATATAAATATATATTGTGTGTGAGTGTTTTCCGTTGGTTTTTTAAATGTAACGTAAGAGATTTTTAATAGATTTTCCGTGCCGTGTCAATTAGGAAAATTATTTAACAGAAACTAAATAATAATGAATTATAATAATAAATGGAAGAAGAAAAATCGGCGCAAAGAATTTGTAAGAAAAAAAAATGTTATGTGATACAAATTATCGATGGTTCAAAGGGTACAAAAAAAACCAAAACAAAAATTTTAAAACACGTCCTAAGGAAAACGTAAATTCAAAATTCGCAAGAAACAGTGAATTTTATTTGTAATCAACATCGGGAGACGGTAATATTGACTAAAAGCTGAAATTTTTTTCTTGGTTTTTCTCCCCTGACCAAACATAAATCGCCTTCTCTGCTTTAGGTCATAGTTTTTAATGATTAACGTGCCGCACTGACTACCCGAATCAACTAAATATATATCAATACTTAACCGTAGTTAGTGCGCAGGTTAAGTGTACACACCACTTTTTAAAACATATCATGATCTGTGCCCCTTGTCAAGTGACATCTTAAATTATTAGCAAACTAATTATATAATAATAATAATAATAATAGTAAAAAAATTAAGAAAAATTTGATAAAATATTATAAAATGAGAAAAAAAAAATAAGGATTTACAATATTATATTATTGACTAAAGAAGAAGTTTATATTGCGTTTGTTTTTTAAAACAATATTGTGTGTTCAGTAAACTTTTTGATTTAAGTTTTTTCTAGACCAAACTAATTTTTGGCCGTTTTTTGTGTACGCTGCAGACTTAGTCCTGGCGCAAAATATACACTTAGCCTTAGTAGTTGAACTCTGTCTTACGACTATGAGGAATGCATCAGTCTTTATCCAAACAAACCCCTACTGTTTCCTTTAATCTACACGTAAGCATGAGAACTAAATCTAAAAATAAAATGAGAATATTTGTTATACTAGTCAGTGATGTGTTTGTATTGTAATCCCTGTCCCCCCTTGAACCCCACCGTCTTGTCCCCAAAATTTTGTTAATTTTAAGGATTTTTAAACATTTTTGTTTCTTGTAAAACCTCGGTTTTCTGTCTGTTTACTTTTCTTTCAGAGAATTTGCATTCCATACAAAGATTGTATTACCTGACAACGTACTTAGCTATAAATTGTATAGGGTCCAAATGATGGGAAATAAATATGTATAATGATAAAAATAGATTCTTAGTCAACAATTTTTTATTTCCTTCTCGACAATCTAATTCACTTATGTAGCTTAAAACTAAATTGTTCCACTAAACATTCAGGACTAGACGGATAAAAGTAGATAGACACGACTAGACAGATGAAAGTAGATAGAGAAGACAAGACCGACAAGTTTAAATAGACAAGACTAGACAGACAAGACTAGACAGACAGGACTAGATAGACAAAACTAGACAGACAAGACTAGACAGAAAAGACTAGACAGAAAAGACTAGACAGACAAGACTATACAGACGATACTAGACAAGCAAGAGTAGACAGACAAGACTATATATACTATACTAGACAAGCAAGAGTAGACAGACAAGACTATACAGACGATACTAGATAAGCAATTCTAGACAGACAAGAACCTACATGTTTTCAGGCTGGAACACACATTAGAAGAAGACGATGTCGTAGAATATTTACACACCAAGAAATTTGACTCCATACGTTGTAAGAAATTGGCATCAAAACATCCAAAGGAGTACTTCTTTCAAAGTGTCGGTCCCAATAGATAAATATGACGAATTAATAAAAGCCGAAACGTAGCCACGCAACACATGTTTAAACCGTTTTTTCGAACACATCGGGAAAACTCAAAGGAAAATCTAAAGACCAACCAAGGAGTAAACAATTCTATTAGTGTCTCCAAAGTAATTTTAATCAACCAAAATACTCAATCCATTGGAAATTCCATTGACAAAATTGAGTATATGCTCGAAAAATATAACCAATGCAGATTTCTAATCGTAACTGAGCATTGGAAGAACTCAGAACAACTTGAGTTAGTGAAGGTTAGAAATTTTGGACTGGCTTCTTACTTTTGCCGTGAAGAAGGGGAGCATGGGGGATCAGCTATATACTGCAAAAATGGAATAATATTTAAAATTAGGCAAGATATTAACTTGATTTCAGAAGCACATGTCTGAGTGTTCTGGTATTGAATCAAAAATTAATGAGAAGGTACTAATAATAGTAGTCATTTATAGAGAGAGCCCCATTGACTAATATAAAAAGCTTTTTACTTAAACTACAAGAATTATTAATATTGCTCCACAAAAAAAATAGTCGGTATATAATAGCTGGCGATTACAACATAAATATTTAAAAAAACACGAACACAAGTCAGCAATTTTTGTCATTGCTAGAATCTTATAACGCGAAACTCTTTTCAAATGAAGTTTCTCATCCTAGGCATGCAATATGTATTGATAATATAATTTCTAACATTCACATACCGTTCAGCATTAAAACCAGTAACCATCATATCTCCGATCATTATGCGCAACTGCTTACATTGAATTTCGGAAAGGAGGATGCATATACCAACAATAAACAGACGGTAAGATTGTATAATGAAGAAATCTTGAAACACCACAGACAGATCTTGGAGAGCATGGAATGGGACAAATTGTATGAAATTGACTGTTATAATGTTGATACGCAATGGAATTTGTTCACGGACATTTTCTTGAAATACTTTAACGAGGCCTTTCCTAAAATTCATAGACGCAAAAAAACCACAACTGTAAGGGTCTTTACCAACCCCCAACTAGCATTGATGGAAAATAACCTAAAACTCTACCAAACATTATCTTCCCAAAACCCATTATTTAAAAATTTATACAATAATCATCACAGAAAATTCATCAAGAAATTGTGAAACGAAAAGAAAGAGAGATTTAAGCGACAAATTGAAACTTCGACTAATCTACAAATAACAACTTGGAATATAGTGAGAGAAATAACTGAACTTAAAAAGAAAAATAATTATTTTAACCAAAATGAAGATCCACGCGCTAGTGCAATAAAAATTAATAATTTCTTTGTGGACAGAGCTATAAATATTAGCTGAATCTCAGGCAAATATTAATTATAATGACAATATTGAGTTAAATATAAATTATATATTCTTTGTACCATCTACTGAAGAAGAGATATCTAATATAATTGTTAATTTAAAAAATAAAAAAGTGTTAGCCTTGACGATATCCCCCCTATAGTTCTAAAAAATGTGTTAACTTCTATATTGAGTCCCTTTCTGTTAATAATAAATAATTAATTATTGGTTGGTAAATTTCCGGAACAACTGAAACGTGCACTCGTCACTCCAATTTATAAAGCGGGAGATAAAAATGAGATCGGAAACTATAGGCCTATCAGTATCCTATCTGTCTTCTCAAAAATTTAAAAAAAAATTGTATGTACCAGAATAACATCTTTTCTAGATAAGTAGAATTTAATAAATTGCCATCAACACGGCTTTGTTAAAGGTCGTAGCATAGAAACTGCATGTTTCCAATACATACATACAATAATAGAAAATCTAGAAAACTTTAATATTCCTTTTGTCATGCTCACGGATCTTAGAATCATAGGATACTGTTAGAGAAATTATACAAATAAGGAATAATAGGCGTTGCTTCTGATTGGATCAAATCATTTTTTAATAATAGAGAACAGATAACCAGGGTTCACTCTCCCCATGGTTTTGTTTATTCCTCTCCAAGGATTGTGAATATGTGTATTCCACAAGGAAGCACGATTGACCCATTACTGTTCTCAATATTTATTAATGATCTACATCAAATACCCACTACTGATAAACACCTGATGATCAACTATGCTGATGATACCTCCCTACTCATCATTAACAAAACTGTGGATGATATTAGTTCAAATGCAAATAGCACGATGTCATCATTGATATCATGGTTTGATACGAACAAACTAATAATAAATAAAGACAAGACTAATACTATCATTTTTAAAACCAAAAGAGATACGAACCAGTACCCTCCAAGATTACAAATTAATAATGAAGACCTCGAGGTACAATATTCTATCAGGCTCCTTGGACTATTTATAGATCAATCGCTTGATTGGACGACACATACTCTCCGTGTCACAAAACGTCTGAACAAGGCAGTTTTTGCGTTGAGATGTCTTCATGGGTATATGGACACTGCAGCTCTTAGGATGGTGTACTTCGCGAATTTTTATTCCCACTTAAAATTTGGTATTATGTTTTGGGGAAATAGTATCCACATTAGAAGCATCTTTAGAATACAGAATGAAGCCATTGGTATTCTGAACAATCTACATTATAGAGAATCCTGCAGAGGCCAGTTCAAACTTGCTAATATTTTAACAACAACAGCTACTTACATCTAGAGGTCTATAATTTTCGTTCTGAAATATAGGCACTTATTTGGGAACTTTAACAAGCCTAATCTAAGGAGTACCAGATTTTGTAACGAAGTCTTTCAGCTGCCCCAGCATAGGCTGACGCTAATTGAAAGAAATCCAGCGAACAGCAATATGAAAATACAACGTACATATACAACGTATAAATATACAACGTACTACCAAGGAGGATTCAAAAAATAGTGAATGCAAACCTTTTCAAAAAAGAATTGTATAAACTCCTAGTTGATATAAACCGTATAATGTCGAACCGTATAATATCGAAGAATTCTACTTAAGAGTAAATTACCAAGAACATGTTATTTAGATATAATATTTTCTTTTTTTCTATGACACATTTCACTTAGAACATTTTTTTGTATTCTTAGATAATGAAATAATAGTATATTACGTAATGAGAGTTGTAAGAAGCATATTACGTACGAGCGGAACAATTACGCGCGACCCGCGTAGCGGGGAGCGCGTAATTCCGCGAGAACGTAATTGCCTTACAACTCGAATTATGAACTATACTTTATCTACGACCACACTATTTTTTTCTATTTAATAAGAAAAATATGTTTGATGTAACTTATATAGTGATTCATCCATATAGGCAACACAATGTACGCAGTGTCAGGGTCAAATGAAATAATTTATATTTACTTAATAATTTATATTTTCTATGTTTAATTTCATACCTATTAATACCTACTGTGTTGTAGCAGTATCGTTTAGATTTTTCATGGAGCAGTCTATATAGCCTTCTGCTACTACAGACGAACGCCAGCCACCATGCCTTTTTAGTGACAATAAATCACCAACGGAATCCACAAGAATGGTGGCTGACGAACATCTGTAACAATGTCCTGTATAAAGATTTGCTTCCGGCAAATGAAGATAATTGGCAATTTGTTTAGGAATAGAGGAAATTTTATTTATCTCCTCTAATTTTATTTAATCCTCGTATCGATCCCGAGCTTTAATCCGTAGCAAATTATGGGCAGCTTGTTTCGCTTTTTCAACAATTTCGGGCGGAGTAGCATTTTCTATTTCGCTATCACTGGACAATACTGGACTTTAATTTTTATAATTGAAAAAAAATATAGTGTTTATGTATTAGTTTGACGTTTAATTTTTTTTTTACAAATAACGGAATGTATTGGGTTGCCTATATTAAACGATAGTAGCAGCTCTCAACCAATCAAAGTATCGTAAACCAAACGCACTAGTGCGTTATTGAATCATTAAATAACATTAATCGCGGACTGTTACATACGTGTGTTGTAAGATGTATTTATATAATCCACGAATTGTACAATATTGGGCAATTATAATAGTGGTCGTAGATAAACTTATTTTGATTTGATTTAATTTTGAGTTGAATAGACAGATAAGATCAGACGGACAAGACTCTACTTAGAATAATAATATCGAACCGTATATATCGAACCGTTCGATATTATTACAAGACTAGCCAAACAAGACTAGACAGATAAGACTAGACAGACAAGGCTAGACGGACAAGACTAGAGAAAAAAGACTAGACGGACAAGACTAGACAGACAAGACTAGAGAGACAGGACTAGACAGAAGAACTGACAGGACTGACTAGAAGACTAGACAGACAAGACTAGACATACAAGACTACGCAGACAAGACTAAACAGACAAGGCTAGATATATTAGACTAGACAGATAAGTCTAGACAGAGAAGACTAGACAGACAAGACTAGAGTTCTTGCATATTTCATAGGTGTGGATAACTGCACCTTATACGCGGATGATACCAGTGTAATTGTGTGTCGTTCAACTCTGCAGGAAACTGAGATCGCTGCCAAATCCATAATTCAAAAGATGAATCTATGGTTTGCTGCTAATAACCTTCACCTAAAGCCGCAGAAAACAAAATATATCAACTTTCAAACAACAAGAAGTAGCTTACAACGACGACATAGACCTAGTTATAAATAAAAGCAGCATTGCAAGAACCAAGAACATAAAGTTCCTAGGAGTGCATTTCGATGAACACCTCTCTTGGAAAATAATGGCAGATGCAGTTATTGGCAAAATCAACGCAAAAGTATTTTTACTAAGGCGAGTGAGTGGCTTAATAGACAAGTCGGTGTTATTAAATGTGTACCATGCGGAAATTGAATCCATTATATCATATGGGATATTAATATGGGGGTCATCACATCATTTAAAAAGAGTATTCATCGCCCAGAAAAGGATTATCCGGGTACTTGCAGTTATGGAGTTATAACCTGAATTTGTAAAATTGAAAGTTCTATCAGTGCCGTGCATATATTTGTGGGAAGTGGCATGCTATATTCACAAAAATAAACATATGTTTCCAAAAAAAGAAGACATTCATAATCGAAAAACAAGAAATGCCTCAAATCTAAGGCCTATTAAGAGCAACCTTACATTATGTAGCGCTGCCCCGAATCGCTTAGGAATTTTGATCTTTAACAAGTTTCCAGTGGAAATCAAAATGCATACAAGGTGTTTAGGAAAAAATTAAAAGACTTCCTCTTACAAAAATGTTTCTATTCAATTGAAAATATTCTGGAGGGTTGATAGATTTCTAGTCGCTCTAATCTGATGTTACATGTCTTATATTATGTATGTATTTTGTTCTTTGTATTTCGTATCTGAGTTTTGTATTTTGTACTTTGTACGTATTTTGCATTTTGTGGATTGTATTTTGTATTTCATATCTAATTTTATATATTTTACATTTTTTATTTTATATTTTGCATTTTACATTTTACTTTTTACATTCTACGCTCTACATTTTATAGCATAACTTATATTTTATATCTTACATATTATACATTTGTCATTTTATATTTAATATTTTACGTTTTTCAGATATTGCTTAGTGTATTTGAACTTTTATTAATTCTATACATGACACGTCTTATTTGTAACCCATACATCAAAAGACTAAATAAATATTTGATTTGATTTTGATTTGATTTGACTAGACAGACAAGATTTGACAGAAAAGACTAGACAGAAAAGAACAGACAGAAAAGACTAGACAGACAAGACTAGACAAACAAGACTAGACAGACAAGACTAGACAGACAAGACTAGACAGACAAGACTAGACAGACAAGACTAGACAGACAAGACTAGACAGACAAGACTAGACAGAAAAGACTAGACAGACTAGACTATACAGACGATACTGGACAAGCAAGACGAGACACACAAGACTAAACAGACAAAAATAGACAGATAAGACTAGACGGACAAGACTAGAGAGAAAAGACTAGACGGACAAGACTAGACAGACAGGACTAGACAGAGAAGGCTAGACAGAGAATACTAGACAGACAAGACTGAGATAAGAGACATCGTAGATATAGGCTTCCCAATGTACGCATTGTGCGCATGCAAGACACAGCAAAACACATATGGGTAGGGAAAATAAATTTGAAAGGGGTATATAAAAATTGTTTAAAATTCTTGATTTATCTGCTGCTAATATAACCTAATCTAACCATAATCTGACCATCCCTTTTGTTCAAATCTGTAGCTGCGGTGTCGTTTTTTACACGCCACTGGAGGTTTTATGTCAATTTCCGTTACTTTGAATTGTAGCACAGGAGGCGCTGAAGGTATGATGTCTCATATCTCAGATTAACCCGAAATGCTACAAGAAATGTTCATCAAGGAGTACAAACCCTTCATACTAAGATCAATAAACTAACTGTTAAATTAAAACAATGGAAAGCAACCCCCATAGCAAGTGAGTCGGTTAAGATAACGCCCTGGACCACTGAAATTTATACTAACTGGAACTAGCGCTGTCTCTTGGCTTGTGCGGGCCGCGAGAGAGCATCACAAGGTGTCTCTCGCATCGCTCTGTCTGCGAGTAGTACAGTCCAAAAAGAAAATCACTCTCACTCTCTTTCATGATACAACTCAATACAACTAGCTTTTCGCTCTGACTGTATCACATCCTCCCCACTCTCGACTACACTGTAAGCTAGACAAGGATGAAGGGATAAGGATATACAAATGACCGTACATATAAAGAACACCTGCACGAAAGTCTCAAACACCCTCAACGTTTTCGCCAGGATAAAGCCAAATGTTCATGGCCCCACAACAAAAAAACGAATAATTTAGCATGCGTAGTTTCTTCCATGGAGGAATCTTCCTCTATGGAGCCCCAGTGTGGTTGAGCGCGCTAAAATATAAACACCATGTTGCCAAACTAGAAAAAGTAAACAGAATGAAGGCCATAAGAATAACGGCAGCATACAGAACTGTGCTGGCTATCGCCGGGACCCCCCACACGTAAAAGTCCTCGTGCTGGAACGCTACCAGCTGCACGAGAGAGGAACAGCCAACAGAAAGGAAGCAAGGCAGGATTTGATGTCATCATGGCAGGACCTGTGGGAAAAGTACAACGGCTGGACCAAAACGTTCATAAAAAATGTGAGCGCACGGTGCTAGAAACCCTGGGGCGAGGTAGACCACTATATAACCCAAGCCATGACAGGACACGGCTTTTTAGCAGATACCTTTTCATAATAAGAAAGATGCAAAATACCGCGTGCTGGCACTGTTCCGAAGAACAACACTCTGTTCCACTATCCCATATGGGACGCATAAAGACAACGCATAAAAGACAGTAGCAAAATTGTCCTTACAAGTGGAAACATCGCCAAAGTGCTAGTCACGAGCGAAGAGGGCTGGAATATAGCCACCAACATGCTGAGGAACATAATCCGACAGATATCAGTAGGTAGACTAGACTAGAGAAACAAGATTAGACAGACAAGACTAGAGACACAAGATCGGACAGACAAGACCAGACAGACAAGACTAGACAGACAACACTAGACAGACAAGACTAGACACACAAGACCAGATACACAAGACAAGACAGAGAGGTCTACACCGACAAGACTAGTTAGAGAAGACTAGATAGGGAAGACTAGCCAGACAACACTAGACAGACAAGACTAGATAGACCCGTCTAGACAGACAAAAGTAGACAGGCAGACTAGACAGACAAAACTAGACAGACAAGACTAGACACACAAGACTAGACAGACAAGATTAAACAGACAAGACTAGACAGCCAAGACTAGACAGACAAGACTAGACACACAAAACCAGAGAGACAATACAAGACAGAGAGCTCTACACCGACAAGAATAGACAGACAAGACTAGATAGACCAGACAAGACAGAAAAAAGTAGTAAGGCAAGACTAGACAGACAAAACTAGACAGACAAGAAGAGACGGACAAGACTAGACAGACAAGACCAGACAGACAAGACTAGACAGACAAGACTAGACAAACAGGACTAGACAGACAAGACTAGACAGACAAGACTAGACAGAGAAGACTAGACATACAAGACTAGACAGATAAAGCTAAACCTATAGGACTAAACAGACAAGACTAGGTATGTAACAGACAAGACTAGTAAATGAATTGTACATTAATTTAAAATTTAGTTTGAGATAGTTTATACGTAATAAATCTAAAATACACAATATAACTTTTGCATAAATTAAATATTGGTTTAATTAGAATTTCAAATTGTTATTTCCTTGACTACGCCTCCAGTTATGCTAACTTTGCAGCTTCAGGTTTGTCGGAATAAATCAATAGCAACTTTTGGTTATGCAACTATACTACCAACGTAGAATACATTAAAGGACAAATATGTTGTCTAACTTACTAACTGAGTACCAAACAAAATGCTAAGGGTAGTTTAGAGTTTTGATATAAGATGTCCCTGGAAATTCCTGCAAGGTTTCTGCAAGATATTTTACAGTTCCGCGTTTATGTAGTTATACAATGTAGATAAAGCAGACCGCTAGTTTCTTGTACGAAGCTTGCTAATTCGAATTAATGATTTTGCAAAAATCATTTTTAATTGCTATCAATTAATACGTTCAAACACACAAGGCTAATTAAAACAGACTAAATTGGATAGACAATTTGAATAGATAAATCTAATCTTGTCTATCTGTCTAGTCCTGTTTGTCTAGTCTTGTCTGTCCAGTCTTGTCTGTCAAGTTTTGTCTGTCTAGTTTTGTCTCTCTACTCTTGTGAGTCAAGTCTCGTCTGTCTAGTATTATCTGTCTAGTCTTGCCTGTCTAGACTTGTCTGTCTACTCTTGTCAGTCTAGTCTTGTCTGTCTAGTCTTGTCTGTCTAGTTTGTCTGTCTAGTCTTGTCTGTCTAGTCTTGTCGGTATAGTCTTGTCTGTCTAGTCTTGTATGTCTAATCTTGTATGTCTAGTCTTGTATGTCTAGTCTCGTCTGTCTAGTCTAGTCTTGTTTGTCTCGTCTTGTCTGTCTAGTCTTGTCTGTCTAGTCCTGTCTGTCTAGTCTTGTCTGTCTAGTCTTGTCTGTCTAGTCTTGTCTATCTAGTTTTGCATGTCTAGTCTTGTCTCTCTAGTCTTGTCTGTCTAAGGCTAATTAAAACAGACTAAATTGGATAGACAATTTCAACAGATAAATCTAATCTTGTCTGTCTACCCCTGTCTCTCTAGTCTTGTCTGTCTACTCTTGTCAATCTAGTCTTGTCTGTGTAGTCTTGTCTGTTTAGTCTTGTCTGTCTACTCTTGTCAGTCTAGTCTTGCCTGTCTAGTCTTGTATGTCTAGTTTTGTATGTCTAGTCTCGTCTGTCTAGTCTAGTCTTGTTTGTCTCGTCTTGTCCGTCTAGTTTTGTCTGTCTAGTCTTGTCTATCTAGTCTTGTATGTATAGTCATGTCTCTCTAGTCTTGTCTGTCTAGTCTAGTCTTGTTTGTCTCGTCTTGTCCGTCTAGTCTTGTCTGTTTAGTCTTGTCTGTCTAGTCTTGTATGTCTAGTCTTGTCTCTCTAGTCTTGTCGGTCTAGTCTAGTCTTGTTTGTCTAGTCTTATCTGTCTAGTCTTGTCTGTCTAGTCTTGTATGTCTAGCCTTGTATGTCTAGTCTCGTCTGTCTAGTCTAGCCTTGTTTGTCTCGTCTTGTCCGTCTAGTCTTGTCTGTCTAGTCTTGTCTGTCTAGTCTTGTCTCTCTAGTCTTGTCTGTCTAGTCTAGTCTTGTTTGTCTAGTCTTGTCCGTCTAGTCTTGTCTGTCTAGTCTTGTCTGTCTAGTCTTGTCTGTCTAGTCTTGTCCGTCTAGTCTTGTCTGTCTAGTCTTGTCTGTCTTGTCTGTCTGGTCTTGACTGTCTAGTCTTATCTGTCTAGTCTTGTCTGTCTAGTCTTGTATGTCTAGTCTTGAATGTCTAGTCTCATCTGTCTAGTCTAGCCTTGTTTGTCTCGTCTTGTCCGTCTAGTCTTGTCTGTCTAGTCTTGTCTGTCTAGTCTTGTCTGTCTAGTCTTGTCTGTCTAGTCTTGTCTGTCTAGTCTTGTCTGTCTAGTCTTGTCTGTCTAGTCTTGTCTGTCTAGTCTTGTCTGTCTAGTCTTGTCTGTCTAGTCTTGTCTGTCTAGTCTTGTCTGTCTAGTCTTGTCTGTCTAGTCTTGTCTGTCTAGTCTTGTCTGTCTAGTCTTGTCTGTCTAGTCTTGTCTGTCTAGTCTTGTCTGTCTAGACTTGTCTGTCTAGTCTTGTCTGTCTAGTCTAGTCTGTCTAGTCTTGTCTGTCTAGTCTTGTCTGTCTAGTCTTGTCTCTCTAGTCTTGTCTGTCTAGTCTAGTCTTGTTTGTCTAGTCTTGTCCGTCTAGTCTTGTCTGTCTAGTCTTGTCCGTCTAGTCTTGTCTGTCTAGTCTTGTTTGTCTTGTCTGTCTGGTCTTGAGTGTCTAGTCTTATCTGTCTAGTCTTGTCTGTCTAGTCTTGTATGTCTAGTCTTGTATGTCTAGTCTCGTCTGTCTAGTCTAGCCTTGTTTGTCTAGTCTTGTTCGTCTAGTCTTGTCTGTCTAGTCTTGTCTGTCTAGTCTTGTCTCTCTAGTCTTGTCTGTCTAGTCTAGTCTTGTTTGTCTAGTCTTGTCCGTCTAGTCTTGTATGTCTAGTCTTGTCCGTCTAGTCTTGTCTGTCTAGTCTTGTCTGTCTTGTCTGTCTGGTCTTGACTGTCTAGTCTTATCTGTCTAGACTTTGCTGTCTAGTCTTGTATGTCTAGTCTTGTATGTCTAGTCTCGTCTGTCTAGTCTAGTCTTGTTTGTCTCGTCTTGTCCGTCTAGTCTTGTCTGTCTAGTCTTGTCCGTCTAGTCTTGTCCCTCTAGTCTTGTCTGTCTAGTCTAGTCTTGTTTGTCTAGTCTTGTCCGTCTAGTCTTGTCTGTCTAGTCTTGTCCGTCTAGTCTTGTCTCTCTAGTCTTGTCTGTCTAGTCTAGTCTTGTTTGTCTAGTCTTGTCCGTCTAGTCTTATCTGTCTAGTCTTGTCTGTCTAGTCTTGTCTCTCTAGTCTTGTCTGTCTAGTCTAGTCTTGTTTGTCTAGTCTTGTCCGTCTAGTCTTGTCTGTCTAGTCTTGTCCGTCTAGTCTTGTCTGTCTAGTCTTGTTTGTCTTGTCTGTCTGGTCTTGAGTGTCTAGTCTTATCTGTCTAGTCTTGTATGTCTAGTCTTGTATGTCTAGTCTCGTCTGTCTAGTCTAGCCTTGTTTGTCTAGTCTTGTTCGTCTAGTCTTGTCTGTCTAGTCTTGTCTGTCTAGTCTTGTCTCTCTAGTCTTGTCTGTCTAGTCTAGTCTTGTTTGTCTAGTCTTGTCCGTCTAGTCTTGTATGTCTAGTCTTGTCCGTCTAGT
Source organism: Phosphuga atrata (assembly GCA_944588485.1). Taxonomy (NCBI): domain Eukaryota; kingdom Metazoa; phylum Arthropoda; class Insecta; order Coleoptera; family Silphidae; genus Phosphuga; species Phosphuga atrata. The sequence continues at coordinate 65,289,194 of OX155895.1, forward strand.
CTTGTCTGTCTAGTCTTGTCTGTCTTGTCTGTCTGGTCTTGACTGTCTAGTCTTATCTGTCTAGTCTTGGCTGTCTAGTCTTGTATGTCTAGTCTTGTATGTCTAGTCTCGTCTGTCTAGTCTAGTCTTGTTTGTCTCGTCTTGTCCGTCTAGTCTTGTCTGTCTAGTCTTGTCCGTCTAGTCTTGTCTCTCTAGTCTTGTCTGTCTAGTCTAGTCTTGTTTGTCTAGTCTTGTCCGTCTAGTCTTGTCTGTCTAGTCTTGTCCGTCTAGTCTTGTCTCTCTAGTCTTGTCTGTCTAGTCTAGTCTTGTCCGTCTAGTCTTCTCTGTCTAGTCTTGTCTGTCTAGTCTTGTCTCTCTAGTCTTGTCTGTTTAGTCTAGTCTTGTTTGTCTAGTCTTGTCCGTCTAGTCTTGTCTGTCTAGTCTTGTACGTCTAGTCTTGTCTGTCTAGTCTTGTTTGTCTTGTCTGTCTGGTCTTGACTGTCTAGTCTTATCTGTCTAGTCTTGTCTGTCTAGTCTTGTATGTCTAGTCTTGTATGTCTAGTCTCGTCTGTCTAGTCTAGCCTTGTTTGTCTAGTCTTGTCCGTCTAGTCTTGTCTGTCTAGTCTTGTCTGTCTAGTCTTGTCTCTCTAGTCTTGTCTGTCTAGTCTAGTCTTGTTTGTCTAGTCTTGTCCGTCTAGTCTTGTATGTCTAGTCTTGTCCGTCTAGTCTTGTCTGTCTAGTATTGTCTGTCTTGTCTGTCTGGTCTTGACTGTCTAGTCTTATCTGTCTAGTCTTGTCTGTCTAGTCTTGTATGTCTAGTCTTGTATGTGTAGTCTCGTCTGTCTAGTCCAGTCTTGTTTGTCTCGTCTTGTCCGTCTAGTCTTGTCTGTCTAGTCTTGTCTGTCTAGTCTTGTATGTATATTCATGTATCTCTAGTCTTGTCTGTTTAGTCTAGTCTTGTTTGTCTCGTCTTGTCCGTCTAGTCTTGTTTGTTTAGTCTTGTCTGTCTAGTCTTGTATGTCTAGTCTAGTCTTGTCTGTCTAGTCTTGTCTGTCTAGTCTTGTCTGTCTAGTCTTGTCTGTCTAGTATTGTCCGTCTAGTATTGTCCGCCTAATCTTATCTATATAATCTTATATATTTAATCTCATCTGTCTAATATTATCTGTATCGTCTTGTCATATATTCTTTAGCTTTCATGTGTGTATTTTTCTATAATTCAGATTAGTATTAGTGAGAGAGCGTAGACAAGATAAACGTGCGATGTCTAGTCTTGTATGTCTAGTCTTGTATGTCTAGTCTCGTCTGTCTAGTCTAGTCTTGTTTGTCTCGTCTTGTCTGTCTAGTCTTGTCTGTCTAGTCCTGTCTGTCTAGTCTTGTCTGTCTAGTCTTCTCTGTCTAGTCTTGTCTGTCTAGTTTTGCATGTCTAGTCTTGTCTCTCTAGTCTTGTCTGTCTAAGGCTAATTAAAACAGACTAAATTGGATAGACAATTTCAACAGATAAATCTAATCTTGTCTGTCTACCCCTGTCTCTCTAGTTTTGTCTGTCTACTCTTGTCAATCTAGTCTTGTCTGTGTAGTCTTGTCTGTTTAGTCTTGTCTGTCTACTCTTGTCAGTCTAGATTTGCCTGTCTAGTCTTGTATGTCTAGTTTTGTATGTCTAGTCTCGTCTGTCTAGTCAAGTCTTGTTTGTCTCGTCTTGTCCGTCTAGTTTTGTCTGTCTAGTCTTGTCTATTTAGTCTTGTATGTATAGTCATGTCTCTCTAGTCTTGTCTGTCTAATCTAGTCTTGTTTGTCTCGTCTTGTCCGTCTAGTCTTGTCTGTTTAGTCTTGTCTGTCTAGTCTTGTATGTCTAGTCTTGTCTCTCTAGTCTTGTCGGTCTAGTCTAGTCTTGTTTGTCTAGTCTTATCTGTCTAGTCTTGTCTGTCTAGTTTTGTATGTCTAGTCTTGTATGTCTAGTCTCGTCTGTCTAGTCTAGCCTTGTTTGTCTCGTCTTGTCCGTCTAGTCTTGTCTGTCTAGTCTTGTCTGTCTAGTCTTGTCTCTCTAGTCTTGTCTGTCTAGTCTAGTCTTGTTTGTCTAGTCTTGTACGTCTAGTCTTGTCTGTCTAGTCTTGTCTGTCTAGTCTTGTCTGTCTAGTCTTGTATGTCTAGTCTTGTATGACTAGTCTTGTCTGTCTAGTCTAGCCTTGTTTGTCTCGTCTTGTCCGTCTAGTCTTGTCTGTCTAGTCTTGTCTGTCTACTCTTGTCCGTCTAGTCTTGTCTGTCTAGTCTTGTTTGTCTTGTCTGTCTGGTCTTGACTGTCTAGTCTTATCTGTCTAGTCTTGTCTGTCTAGTCTTGTCTCTCTAGTCTTGTCTGTCTAGTCTAGTCTTGTTTGTCTAGTTTTGTCCGTCTAGTCTTGTCTGTCTAGTCTTGTCCGTCTAGTCTTGTCTCTCTAGTCTTGTCTGTCTAGTCTAGTCTTGTTTGTCTAGTCTTGTCCGTCTAGTCTTGTCTGTCTAGTCTTGTCCGTCTAGTCTTGTCTCTCTAGTCTTGTCTGTCTAGTCTAGTCTTGTTTGTCTAGTCTTGTCCGTCTAGTCTTATCTGTATAGTCTTGTATGTCTAGTCTCGTCTGTCTAGTCCAGTCTTGTTTGTCTCGTCTGGTCCGTCTAGTCTTGTCCGTCTAGTCTCGTCTGTCTAGTCTTGTATGTATAGTCATGTATCTCTAGTCTTGTCTGTTTAGTCTAGTCTTGTTTGTCTCGTCTTGTCCGTCTAGTCTTGTTTGTTTAGTCTTGTCTGTCTAGTCTTGTATGTCTAGTCTAGTCTTGTCTGTCTAGTCTTGTCTGTCTAGTCTTGTCTGTCTAGTCTTGTCTGTCTAGTCTTGTCTGTCTAGTCTTGTCTGTCTAGTATTGTCCGTCTAGTATTGTCCGCCTAATCTTATCTATATAATCTTATATATTTAATCTCATCTGTCTAATATTATCTGTATCGTCTTGTCATATATTCTTTAGCTTTCATGTGTGTATTTTTCTATAATTCAGATTAGTATTAGTGAGAGAGCGTAGACAAGATAAACGTGCGATGTCTAGTCTTGTATGTCTAGTCTTGTATGTCTAGTCTCGTCTGTCTAGTCTAGTCTTGTTTGTCTCGTCTTGTCTGTCTAGCCTTGTCTGTCTAGTCCTGTCTGTCTAGTCTTGTCTGTCTAGTCTTCTCTGTCTAGTCTTGTCTGTCTAGTTTTGCATGTCTAGTCTTGTCTCTCTAGTCTTGTCTGTCTAAGGCTAATTAAAACAGACTAAATTGGATAGACAATTTCAACAGATAAATCTAATCTTGTCTGTCTACCCCTGTCTCTCTAGTCTTGTCTGTCTACTCTTGTCAATCTAGTCTTGTCTGTGTAGTCTTGTCTGTTTAGTCTTGTCTGTCTACTCTTGTCAGTCTAGATTTGCCTGTCTAGTCTTGTATGTCTAGTTTTGTATGTCTAGTCTCGTCTGTCTAGTCTAGTCTTGTTTGTCTCGTCTTGTCCGTCTAGTTTTGTCTGTCTAGTCTTGTCTATTTAGTCTTGTATGTATAGTCATGTCTCTCTAGTCTTGTCTGTCTAGTCTAGTCTTGTTTGTCTCGTCTTGTCCGTCTAGTCTTGTCTGTTTAGTCTTGTCTGTCTAGTCTTGTATGTCTAGTCTTGTCTCTCTAGTCTTGTCGGTCTAGTCTAGTCTTGTTTGTCTAGTCTTATCTGTCTAGTCTTGTCTGTCTAGTCTTGTATGTCTAGTCTTGTATGTCTAGTCTCGTCTGTCTAGTCTAGCCTTGTTTGTCTCGTCTTGTCCGTCTAGTCTTGTCTGTCTAGTCTTGTCTGTCTAGTCTTGTCTCTCTAGTCTTGTCTGTCTAGTCTAGTCTTGTTTGTCTAGTCTTGTCCGTCTAGTCTTGTCTGTCTAGTCTTGTCTGTCTAGTCTTGTCTGTCTAGTCTTGTATGTCTAGTCTTGTATGACTAGTCTTGTCTGTCTAGTCTAGCCTTGTTTGTCTCGTCTTGTCCGTCTAGTCTTGTCTGTCTAGTCTTGTCCGTCTAGTCTTGTCCCTCTAGTCTTGTCTGTCTAGTCTAGTCTTGTTTGTCTAGTCTTGTCCGTCTAGTCTTGTCTGTCTAGTCTTGTCCGTCTAGTCTTGTCTCTCTAGTCTTGTCTGTCTAGTCTAGTCTTGTTTGTCTAGTCTTGTCCGTCTAGTCTTATCTGTCTAGTCTTGTCTGTCTAGTCTTGTCTCTCTAGTCTTGTCTGTCTAGTCTAGTCTTGTTTGTCTAGTCTTGTCCGTCTAGTCTTGTCTGTCTAGTCTTGTCCGTCTAGTCTTGTCTGTCTAGTCTTGTTTGTCTTGTCTGTCTGGTCTTGAGTGTCTAGTCTTATCTGTCTAGTCTTGTCTGTCTAGTCTTGTATGTCTAGTCTTGTATGTCTAGTCTCGTCTGTCTAGTCTAGCCTTGTTTGTCTAGTCTTGTTCGTCTAGTCTTGTCTGTCTAGTCTTGTCTGTCTAGTCTTGTCTCTCTAGTCTTGTCTGTCTAGTCTAGTCTTGTTTGTCTAGTCTTGTCCGTCTAGTCTTGTATGTCTAGTCTTGTCCCTCTAGTCTTGTCTGTCTAGTCTTGTCTGTCTTGTCTGTCTGGTCTTGACTGTCTAGTCTTATCTGTCTAGTCTTGGCTGTCTAGTCTTGTATGTCTAGTCTTGTATGTCTAGTCTCGTCTGTCTAGTCTAGTCTTGTTTGTCTCGTCTTGTCCGTCTAGTCTTGTCTGTCTAGTCTTGTCCGTCTAGTCTTGTCTCTCTAGTCTTGTCTGTCTAGTCTAGTCTTGTTTGTCTAGTCTTGTCCGTCTAGTCTTGTCTGTCTAGTCTTGTCCGTCTAGTCTTGTCTCTCTAGTCTTGTCTGTCTAGTCTAGTCTTGTCCGTCTAGTCTTCTCTGTCTAGTCTTGTCTGTCTAGTCTTGTCTCTCTAGTCTTGTCTGTTTAGTCTAGTCTTGTTTGTCTAGTCTTGTCCGTCTAGTCTTGTCTGTCTAGTCTTGTACGTCTAGTCTTGTCTGTCTAGTCTTGTTTGTCTTGTCTGTCTGGTCTTGACTGTCTAGTCTTATCTGTCTAGTCTTGTCTGTCTAGTCTTGTATGTCTAGTCTTGTATGTCTAGTCTCGTCTGTCTAGTCCAGCCTTGTTTGTCTAGTCTTGTCCGTCTAGTCTTGTCTGTCTAGTCTTGTCTGTCTAGTCTTGTCTCTCTAGTCTTGTCTGTCTAGTCTAGTCTTGTTTGTCTAGTCTTGTCCGTCTAGTCTTGTATGTCTAGTCTTGTCCGTCTAGTCTTGTCTGTCTAGTATTGTCTGTCTTGTCTGTCTGGTCTTGACTGTCTAGTCTTATCTGTCTAGTCTTGTCTGTCTAGTCTTGTATGTCTAGTCTTGTATGTCTAGTCTCGTCTGTCTAGTCCAGTCTTGTTTGTCTCGTCTTGTCCGTCTAGTCTTGTCTGTCTAGACTTGTCTGTCTAGTCTTGTATGTATATTCATGTATCTCTAGTCTTGTCTGTTTAGTCTAGTCTTGTTTGTCTCGTCTTGTCCGTCTAGTCTTGTTTGTTTAGTCTTGTCTGTCTAGTCTTGTATGTCTAGTCTAGTCTTGTCTGTCTAGTCTTGTCTGTCTAGTCTTGTCTGTCTAGTCTTGTCTGTCTAGTATTGTCCGTCTAGTATTGTCCGCCTAATCTTATCTATATAATCTTATATATTTAATCTCATCTGTCTAATATTATCTGTATCGTCTTGTCATATATTCTTTAGCTTTCATGTGTGTATTTTTCTATAATTCAGATTAGTATTAGTGAGAGAGCGTAGACAAGATAAACGTGCGATGTCTAGTCTTGTATGTCTAGTCTTGTATGTCTAGTCTCGTCTGTCTAGTCTAGTCTTGTTTGTCTCGTCTTGTCTGTCTAGTCTTGTCTGTCTAGTCCTGTCTGTCTAGTCTTGTCTGTCTAGTCTTCTCTGTCTAGTCTTGTCTGTCTAGTTTTGCATGTCTAGTCTTGTCTCTCTAGTCTTGTCTGTCTAAGGCTAATTAAAACAGACTAAATGGGATAGACAATTTCAACAGATAAATCTAATCTTGTCTGTCTACCCCTGTCTCTCTAGTCTTGTCTGTCTACTCTTGTCAATCTAGTCTTGTCTGTGTAGTCTTGTCTGTTTAGTCTTGTCTGTCTACTCTTGTCAGTCTAGATTTGCCTGTCTAGTCTTGTATGTCTAGTTTTGTATGTCTAGTCTCGTCTGTCTAGTCTAGTCTTGTTTGTCTCGTCTTGTCCGTCTAGTTTTGTCTGTCTAGTCTTGTCTATTTAGTCTTGTATGTATAGTCATGTCTCTCTAGTCTTGTCTGTCTAATCTAGTCTTGTTTGTCTCGTCTTGTCCGTCTAGTCTTGTCTGTTTAGTCTTGTCTGTCTAGTCTTGTATGTCTAGTCTTGTCTCTCTAGTCTTGTCGGTCTAGTCTAGTCTTGTTTGTCTAGTCTTATCTATCTAGTCTTGTCTGTCTAGTCTTGTATGTCTAGTCTTGTATGTCTAGTCTCGTCTGTCTAGTCTAGCCTTGTTTGTCTCGTCTTGTCCGTCTAGTCTTGTCTGTCTAGTCTTGTCTGTCTAGTCTTGTCTCTCTAGTCTTGTCTGTCTAGTCTAGTCTTGTTTGTCTAGTCTTGTCCGTCTAGTCTTGTCTGTCTAGTCTTGTCTGTCTAGTCTTGTCTGTCTAGTCTTGTATGTCTAGTCTTGTATGACTAGTCTTGTCTGTCTAGTCTAGCCTTGTTTGTCTCGTCTTGTCCGTCTAGTCTAGTCTGTCTAGTCTTGTCTGTCTAGTCTTGTCCGTCTAGTCTTGTCTGTCTAGTCTTGTTTGTCTTGTCTGTCTGGTCTTGACTGTCTAGTCTTATCTGTCTAGTCTTGTCTGTCTAGTCTTGTCTCTCTAGTCTTGTCTGTCTAGTCTAGTCTTGTTTGTCTAGTTTTGTCCGTCTAGTCTTGTCTGTCTAGTCTTGTCCGTCTAGTCTTGTCTCTCTAGTCTTGTCTGTCTAGTCTAGTCTTGTTTGTCTAGTCTTGTCCGTCTAGTCTTGTCTGTCTAGTCTTGTCCGTCTAGTCTTGTCTCTCTAGTCTTGTCTGTCTAGTCTAGTCTTGTTTGTCTAGTCTTGTCCGTCTAGTCTTATCTGTCTAGTCTTGTATGTCTAGTCTCGTCTGTCTAGTCCAGTCTTGTTTGTCTCGTCTGGTCCGTCTAGTCTTGTCCGTCTAGTCTCGTCTGTCTAGTCTTGTATGTATAGTCATGTATCTCTAGTCTTGTCTGTTTAGTCTAGTCTTGTTTGTCTCGTCTTGTCCGTCTAGTCTTGTTTGTTTAGTCTTGTCTGTCTAGTCTTGTATGTCTAGTCTAGTCTTGTCTGTCTAGTCTTGTCTGTCTAGTCTTGTCTGTCTAGTCTTGTCTGTCTAGTCTTGTCTGTCTAGTATTGTCCGTCTAGTATTGTCCGCCTAATCTTATCTATATAATCTTATATATTTAATCTCATCTGTCTAATATTATCTGTATCGTCTTGTCATATATTCTTTAGCTTTCATGTGTGTATTTTTCTATAATTCAGATTAGTATTAGTGAGAGAGCGTAGACAAGATAAACGTGCGATGTCTAGTCTTGTATGTCTAGTCTTGTATGTCTAGTCTCGTCTGTCTAGTCTAGTCTTGTTTGTCTCGTCTTGTCTGTCTAGCCTTGTCTGTCTAGTCCTGTCTGTCTAGTCTTGTCTGTCTAGTCTTCTCTGTCTAGTCTTGTCTGTCTAGTTTTGCATGTCTAGTCTTGTCTCTCTAGTCTTGTCTGTCTAAGGCTAATTAAAACAGACTAAATTGGATAGACAATTTCAACAGATAAATCTAATCTTGTCTGTCTACCCCTGTCTCTCTAGTCTTGTCTGTCTACTCTTGTCAATCTAGTCTTGTCTGTGTAGTCTTGTCTGTTTAGTCTTGTCTGTCTACTCTTGTCAGTCTAGATTTGCCTGTCTAGTCTTGTATGTCTAGTTTTGTATGTCTAGTCTCGTCTGTCTAGTCTAGTCTTGTTTGTCTCGTCTTGTCCGTCTAGTTTTGTCTGTCTAGTCTTGTCTATTTAGTCTTGTATGTATAGTCATGTCTCTCTAGTCTTGTCTGTCTAGTCTAGTCTTGTTTGTCTCGTCTTGTCCGTCTAGTCTTGTCTGTTTAGTCTTGTCTGTCTAGTCTTGTATGTCTGGTCTTGTCTCTCTAGTCTTGTCGGTCTAGTCTAGTCTTGTTTGTCTAGTCTTATCTGTCTAGTCTTGTCTGTCTAGTCTTGTATGTCTAGTCTTGTATGTCTAGTCTCGTCTGTCTAGTCTAGCCTTGTTTGTCTCGTCTTGTCCGTCTAGTCTTGTCTGTCTAGTCTTGTCTGTCTAGTCTTGTCTCTCTAGTCTTGTCTGTCTAGTCTAGTCTTGTTTGTCTAGTCTTGTCCGTCTAGTCTTGTCTGTCTAGTCTTGTCTGTCTAGTCTTGTCTGTCTAGTCTTGTATGTCTAGTCTTGTATGACTAGTCTTGTCTGTCTAGTCTAGCCTTGTTTGTCTCGTCTTGTCCGTCTAGTCTTGTCTGTCTAGTCTTGTCTGTCTAGTCTTGTCCGTCTAGTCTTGTCTGTCTAGTCTTGTTTGTCTTGTCTGTCTGGTCTTGACTGTCTAGTCTTATCTGTCTAGTCTTGTCTGTCTAGTCTTGTCTCTCTAGTCTTGTCTGTCTAGTCTAGTCTTGTTTGTCTAGTTTTGTCCGTCTAGTCTTGTCTGTCTAGTCTTGTCCGTCTAGTCTTGTCTCTCTAGTCTTGTCTGTCTAGTCTAGTCTTGTTTGTCTAGTCTTGTCCGTCTAGTCTTGTCTGTCTAGTCTTGTCCGTCTAGTCTTGTCTCTCTAGTCTTGTCTGTCTAGTCTAGTCTTGTTTGTCTAGTCTTGTCCGTCTAGTCTTATCTGTCTAGTCTTGTCTGTCTAGTCTTGTCTCTCTAGTCTTGTCTGTCTAGTCTAGTCTTGTTTGTCTAGTCTTGTCCGTCTAGTCCTGTCTGTCTAGTCTTGTCCGTCTAGTCTTGTCTGTCTAGTCTTGTTTGTCTTGTCTGTCTGGTCTTGAGTGTCTAGTCTTATCTGTCTAGTCTTGTCTGTCTAGTCTTGTATGTCTAGTCTTGTATGTCTAGTCTCGTCTGTCTAGTCTAGCCTTGTTTGTCTAGTCTTGTCCGTCTAGTCTTGTCTGTCTAGTCTTGTCTGTCTAGTCTTGTCTCTCTAGTCTTGTCTGTCTAGTCTAGTTTTGTTTGTCTAGTCTTGTCCGTCTAGTCTTGTATGTCTAGTCTTGTCCGTCTAGTCTTGTCTGTCTAGTCTTGTCTGTCTTGTCTGTCTGGTCTTGACTGTCTAGTCTTATCTGTCTAGTTTTGTCTGTCTAGTCTTGTATGTCTAGTCATGTATGTCTAGTCTCGTCTGTCTAGTCTAGTCTTGTTTGTCTCGTCTTGTCCGTCTAGTCTTGTCTGTCTAGTCTTGTCCGTCTAGTCTTGTCTCTCTAGTCTTGTCTGTCTAGTCTAGTCTTGTTTGTCTAGTCTTGTTCGTCTAGTCTTGTCTGTCTAGTCTTGTCCGTCTAGTCTTGTCTCTCTAGTCTTGTCTGTCTAGTCTAGTCTTGTTTGTCTAGTCTTGTCCGTCTAGTCTTCTCTGTCTAGTCTTGTCTGTCTAGTCTTGTCTCTCTAGTCTTGTCTGTTTAGTCTAGTCTTGTTTGTCTAGTCTTGTCCGTCTAGTCTTCTCTGTCTAGTCTTGTCTGTCTAGTCTTGTCTCTCTAGTCTTGTCTGTTTAGTCTAGTCTTGTTTGTCTAGTCTTGTCCGTCTAGTCTTGTCTGTCTAGTCTTGTCCGTCTAGTCTTGTCTGTCTAGTCTTGTTTGTCTTGTCTGTCTGGTCTTGACTGTCTAGTCTTATCTGTCTAGTCTTGTCTGTCTAGTCTTGTATGTCTAGTCTTGTATGTCTAGTCTCGTCTGTCTAGTCTAGCCTTGTTTGTCTAGTCTTGTCCGTCTAGTCTTGTCTGTCTAGTCTTGTCTGTCTAGTCTTGTCTCTCTAGTCTTGTCTGTCTAGTCTAGTCTTGTTTGTCTAGTCTTGTCCGTCTAGTCTTGTATGTCTAGTCTTGTCCGTCTAGTCTTGTCTGTCTAGTCTTGTCTGTCTAGTATTGTCCGTCTAGTATTGTCCGCCTAATCTTATCTATATAATCTTATATATTTAATCTCATCTGTCTAATATTATCTGTATCGTCATGTCATATATTCTTTAGCTTTCCTGTGTGTATTTTTCTATAATTCAGATTAGTATTAGTGAGAGAGCGTAGACAAGATAAACGTGCGATTGAACAATACGGAATAAATCAGGTGAACCGATTTCGATTGTTGTTAATGTGCGAAATATTTGCATATTCATTAATGGCGTTTCGGGGTGCGAACAGCGGCAGAAGAACAATGCGTGTTCAGCGGAGGAATCCGAGCCGTCTCATTGTCCGAAAACAATAACGGAATTAATATTTCGCAGCCGCCCCCGACGATTTTACGCCACTAAATTTCAATATCTGCGTTTTCGGATGCGTCTGTCTATCCGCACTAAACAGCTAAGCATTGTTTTCGCTGAACGCTTCCAGGCGATTAATTATCACAAGAAATTGGAAACGTTTGTTTTTCTTTTGCAAGTATTAATGTTGGGATTAATCTCGTTATTTTAATTAATTTCAGGATTTAAATCGCATTTGTTAGATTAATCGCCTTCTTTTATTCCAAGACGTTTTATTAATTACATAAAAGAATATTAATTACAAAATTTACATCATTGTTACAGAGATGCCGTGACATGTCCACCGATGTATACGCGTGTTTTCTCGATTAACAGAAAGCGTTTGACTGTGTTGACCACGGCAAACTTGTCAGCATCCTTCAGAATATGAACTTAGATGACATGGACGTCTGCATTATAAAAAATCTGTATTACAATCAAGTCGCTGCTGTCAAATTTGAGGACATGACCACTAAGTGCGTTCCCATTCAGCGAGGTGTGTCCTTTCTCCACTGCTCTTTAACATATACTCTGAGCAAATCTTCGCCGAAGCATTGGACGAAGCACAGGAAGGAATTGTTGTCAACGGAGAAGTAATAAATAACTTACGTTATGCGGACGATACAGTTCTGCTGGCAGGAAGTGCTGATGATTTGCAGGCGCTACTGGATAGGGTTGCGGCTAAAAGCGAAGAAAGAGGGCTCAAGTTAAATATTAGCAAGACCAAAGCTATGGTTGATAGCAAAAATGAAGAGCTTCTAGCAAACCCGAGCACAGGCAACCAACAGATCCAGCAAGTCTCGAGCTTCAGATATCTGGGATGCTGGAAGGGTTCGAGATGTGGTGCTACCGCCGCCTGCTGCGAATATCATGGGTAGACAGAGTCAGAAACACCGAGGTGCTTGTCCGTCTCCAGAAGCAATTAGAAGTCATGTTTACCATCAAAAAACGCAAGCTGGAATATTTTGGACACGTTATGAGAGGGGAAAAGTACCATATCTTGCAGAATATCATGCAAGGCAAAATTCAAGGTAGAAGAGGCCCAGGAAGAAGACGTACGTTCTGGCTGAAAAACCTGAGAAAGTGTATCCTGTCAGTTCTACTAGCCTGTATCGTGCCGCTGTTGATAAAAATCATCAAATAAAAATTATTATGATAATCGCCGACGTCCTCGGAGGACATGGCACGTAAAGAAGAAGAAGAAACTTACATCAATCTGTTAAAACAGACATTTTTTTAATTGTCAGAATGTAATGTTAGAATTTATTTTCGCTATTAATTGACAATCTAAGAGACAATTAAATTGGTCTATGTGACATTTTTCTAACGGCCAAAATTGGATTTTTCTATCTGCTTAACCCCTTGACATATAATGACATCTCTAAGACGTCATGTCTATGTGATAAGATCACATGTATATAGACACGTCAACGTCATTTTATTCGTATGTCAAGGGGTTAAATAACATTTTTCAATCTGCCAAAATTATATTTTCTATCTGTCAAAATGACATTTTTCAATCTGCGAAAATCTATTCAAATTTGTTTTCTTAAATCTATTTTCCGGACACTGATTTCCATATCTGCGACTTATGAACATATTAAATGACTTGGGCATCTAAATCCTTGTCTAGTTAACATTTGTGTTAAATGTCAAAATTCCTACTAAATATTTTTTTTTAATTTAACCAGCTGTCATTTTGTTAAATTCGGAACATACTTTTTTAACTTTTAACACAAATGTTAACGTTAACGTTATCAACTTATTTTAACATTTGATACATATGTTAACGTTAACGTTATCAAACATCAACTTTTTTAACATTTGGCACAAATGTTAACGTTATCGACATATAACGTTATCAAACTGATATTCCTCCGTTCAGCGCCGTCGTTTGGATTTTGAAGCCCCGGGCATATATATTGAGGTGGGGTCCCCAGTAAATAAAAAAAGTGAATAAACAAATATTCTTTTAATTTTTAATACATACAAGAAAGCAACATTTGTATAGAAGAAATATAATATAATAATATATTAATATAAAAGAAAAACAAAATTGAACTTTATTTTCCTTGCTTTAATTTCAGCAAAAGGGGTGGTCCCAAAAATGGGGAGGAGGGGGGGCAGCCACTGTGGGGGCCCCCTAGTCGGTGGGCCTCAGGCATTCGCCCGATTGACCGACGCCAGCGACACTACTGCCTGCGTCTATCAAAATGACTATTCCGTTTTAAATAACATTAGCATTAAAATGAATTCAAACGAAACAATCTTAATCCTTGTGCAAGTCCATCTCGTCTTGTAGACCAGCTCGGATTATTTATATTTGTCGGCCGAGTCTGACTAATTAATCAAGCCCACTTAAAATATGCATATTTATTTGGAGGGGTCTAGTCTAAACCTTTTGTCCGTACGCTCATCCATAATTCCGCTCATAATTAATCCCGGTCTTAATCCTAATTCATTTCGCATCGTTTACAAAACAAGATTAAACTCGCAAGACTTGCCGGCGCAAAAAGTACAAAACGCCAATTTATACCCCCAACAAACTTTCCAACTCCGACGCGAATTTAAATATTATTACACCACTTGTATCAGTATATAGTGAATAACTTTTATCCATCTTACATCGACTAGCAAAGCGTATCTAAACGACTTGTATTAGTATATAGCGAATAAGTTTTATCCATGTAGCATGGACTAGCAAAATTTATATAAACGACTTACAATTAGTATATAGTGAATAAGTTTCATCCGTCTTGCATAGACTAGCAAAGTGTATCTATTTTTTTGCTACATCTTGTCTATTTGTAACCGTGAAAGACCGAAATTTGGGGAATGTCGACTTTCACCGGCGAATGTCAATATTTACATAGTCGCTTGGTGTATGTCCGAAATATTTGCTAAATATCCTTATTTCTGACAAACACTGGTGAATATCTACATTCACCATGCACTAATGGTGAATGTTAAAAATGTCGGCGATTTATGTTTTCTTCTCCGTAATTCAGTCGCTATAAAGGGTGACGTAACTTTTTCGTCGCTCATACTGAGAGGAGTGACCAATAATTTAAAACCCACAGTACATTCTAAATGAGAAAAGAAAATAATGGTAATAAAAAAAATTATTTAATTATGTGATTCAAATCTTATTTATTGCAACATTTTCGTTTATCGTAGATCCGATGTTAGAAGAATTAGCATTTGAACACGTTCAACGTTTCCAGGGTACGCCCGATTGTGGTTCTCATGCGAGACAGCGCAATCTTCGGGGAGGCTATGTACCTATGCTATGTGCTTCTTCTATGTAACCCCGTAACGACCAGCCGATTCCTGACAATATAAGACAATTCATCTATGCCGATGACACAGCTGTGGCAGCCCAGGGCACCGAGTTCACCGAGGTGAAGGAGAAATTGGAGGTCGCCCTTGAGGAACTGGCAAGCTATTACCAGAAAAACCACCTAAAGCCGAATCCCAGCAAGACTCAGGTCTGCGCCTTCCACCTGAAAAACAAAGAAGCACGACGAGAGCTCGAGATACATTGGCGAGGCGAACTGACCGACGTCGAGATACCTGGGCGTGACCCTGGACCGTACTCTGTCCTTCAGACAACACTGCATCAATACTAAAGGCAAAATTAGTGCGCGTAATAACATACTGCGAAAACTTACAGGCACAGCATGGGGAGCTCAACCAGAAACGCTCAGAAGCTCGGCTTTGGCGCTATGTGTGTCCAGTGCGGAATTCGCCGCACCGGTTTGGGCAGCTTCAGCTAACGCGAAACATGTGGACGTCGCTATCAACGAGACAGCAAGAATCGTGACAGGCTGCCTAAAGCCAACGACAGTTAATACCTCCATCGGAGGTCTTCCTCGGAGCCTCCCTCAGAGAACGTAGGTGGTTTTTCATTTGCATTATTAGCAACTTTCGGAAGAACCATTGGCTATGATCTCATCCCAGATGCCGAAAGGACGAAACAGGAAACCGATGCTCGCCATCCTCTGCACCAACACGAGCCAGCCGATCGACGCTTAAGATCAAGGAAGAGCTTCATGGCAAGATCACACACACTCGAGGGGTCCATAGAAAATAACCGTATCACTAGGTGGACCCAACAGCTACTCGGGAACCTCCAAGAGAAGAAATGGCCACAGGCAAACACTTCCCTTTCGCGGTATGGAAATCCCTAAATCGGCTCAGGACAGGAGTGGCAAGGTGCAAGACAAATCTGTTGAGGTGGGGAATGTCTGAGAACGACGATGTGCTGTGTGCGTGTGGTCAGCCCCAGGATATGAGCCACATACTGGTCTGCCTACAACTGGAAGAAGGACGCACGCACGAAGACTTAATTTTATGTAACGGCAATGCTATTGCAACCGCTATCTTTTGGAAAGATGTCGTATGAGCCGGACACGGAAAGTAAGTAAGTATTGCAACATAAGACTGATAAAGCTGATTGACTCCCAGCAGAACAAAGGATTTGGCGGGAGAGAGCCAGTCGCCATCTTACATAGACTAGCAAAGCGTATCTAAACGACTTGTATTAGTATATAGCGAATAAGTTTTATCCATGTAGCATGGACTAGCAAAATTTATATAAACGACTTAGTATATAGTGAATAAGTTTGATCCGTCTTGCATAGAGTAGCAAAGGGTATCTTTTTGCTACATCTTGTCTATTTATAACCGTGCAAGAACGAAATTTGGGGAATGTCGACTTTCACCGGTGAATGTCAATATTTACATAGTCGCTTGGTGTATGTCCGAAATATTTGCTAAATATCCTTATTTCTGACTTGCACCGGTGAATATCGACATTCACAATGCACTAATGGTGAATGTTAAAAATGTCGGAGATTTATATTTTCTTTTGCGTAAATTAGTCGCTATAAAGGGTGACGTAACTTTTTCGTCGCTCCTTCTGAGAGGAGTGACCAATAATTTAAAACCCACAGCACATTATAAATAAGAAACGAAAATAATGGTAATAAAAAAATTATTTAATTATGTGATTCAAATCTTATTTATTGCAACATTTTCGTTTATCGTAGATAAGGTGTTAGAAGAATTAGCCTTTGAACACGTTCAACGTTTCCAGGGTACGCCCGATTGTGGTTCTCATGCGAGACAGCGCAATCTTCGGGGAGGCTATGTACCTATGCTATGTGCTTCTTCTATGTAACCCCGTAACGACCAGCCGATTCCTGACAATATAAGGCAATTCATCTATGCCGATGACACAGCTGTGGCAGCCTAGGGCACCGAGTTCACCGAGGTGAAGGAGAAATTGGAGGTCGCCCTTGAGGAACTGGCAATCTATTACCAGAAAAACCACCTAAAGCCAAATCCCAACAAGACTCAGGTCTGCGCCTTCCACCTGAAAAACAAAGAAGCACGACGGGAGCTCGAGATACATTGGCGAGGCGAACTGCCCGACGTCGAGATACCTGGGCGTGACCCTGGACCGTACTCTGTCCTTCAGACAACACTGCATCAATACTAAAGGCAAAATTAGTGCGCGTAATAACATACTGCGAAAACTTACCGGCACAGCATGGGGAGTTCAACCAGAAACGCTCAGAAGCTCGGCTTTGGCGCTATGTGTGTCCAGTGCGGAATTCGCCGCACCGGTTTGGGCAGCTTCAGCTCACGCGAAACATGTGGACGTCGCTATCAACGAGACAGCAAGAATCGTGACAGGCTGCCTAAAGCCAACTCCAGTTAATACCTCCATCTATGCGAAGAGCCGTCGCCACGGATGCCGAAAGGACGAAACAGGAAACCGATGCTCGCCATCCTCTGCACCAACACAAGCCAGCCGATCGACGCTTAAGATCAAGGAAGAGCTTCATGGCAAGATCACACACACTCGAGGGGTCCATAGAAAATAACCGTATCACTAGGTGGACCCAACAGCTACTCGGGAACCTCCAAGAGAAGAAATGGCCACAGGCAAACACTTCCCTTTCGCGGTATGGAAATCCCTAAATCGGCTCAGGACAGGAGTGGCAAGGTGCAAGACAAATCTGTTGAGGTGGGGAATGTCTGAGAACGACGATGTGCTGTGTGCGTGTGGTCAGCCCCAGGATATGAGCCACATACTGGTCTGCCCACAACTGGAAGAAGGACGCACGCACGAAGACTTAATTTTATGTAACGGCAATGCTATTGCAGCCGCTATCTTTTGGAAAGATGTCGTATGAGCCGGACACGGAAAGTAAGTAAGTATTGCAACATAAGACTGATAAAGCTGATTGACTCCCAACAGAGCAAAGGATTTGGCGGGAGAGAGCCAGTCGCCTCTCAGTCGGCATCTCCATTTTGGACCTCCACCAGAGCGTATCTGTGATTGTCGACATACACCGGTGAGGGTCCGAATGTACAACAAAGTAATGAAATATTCGATCTTTC
This sequence comes from Phosphuga atrata, assembly GCA_944588485.1. Taxonomy (NCBI): domain Eukaryota; kingdom Metazoa; phylum Arthropoda; class Insecta; order Coleoptera; family Silphidae; genus Phosphuga; species Phosphuga atrata. The sequence goes on from OX155895.1 coordinate 65,306,073, forward strand.
ACCGACGTATTGTGTTAACATTCACCGGTGAAAGTCGACATTCTCCATTTTCGGTCATTCACGGTAACATATATACTATGTAAATATTTAGTGTGACTAGATTTTTTAGTGGAAAATGGTTTTTCGCCATAAATTTGCGAGGCGAATTTAATTTGATAGCGCGGCGATTGCCGGTTTGTCGACGGCGCGAGTTTGTCGCATAAATTTCGCTCACTATATATTATCAGACCGAATAGACTCGGATGAACGATCAGCACTAACACACAGACAGACAGACGGAATTTCATTAAAATATCTTTTATCGTCGCAAAAACCATCCGTCAAATTTGAGTCGAATAAATTCTTGTCAATATCAACTCGTCTAGCTTTCTACCAGTTATTCAAGTCTTGCTTGCCTAGTAATTTTAAACTGAAATAATCATAAGAAATGAGTAAAAATTTGTAGATAATTCTAAGTTTAAAGAAAGACGCAAACATTAAGTTTAGATAGTGATAATTGGGGGCTAACAAGCTACCAACAGTTCTATTACCTGGATTTCGTCAAAGCGGCAGATGTTATCTAGAATCCACTGTTTTCGTTTAGATTAGCGGCGTGAGCGAAATTAATGAACTTAAAATTCGAGATAACCTCAAATGTGTTAAATAAATAAGTTCGTCGGGTTTAGGATTCGTTTGGGTCGCACAAGCAAATGAAGCACGAAACAAAAGAAGTTTCTTGTAGATATAGATACAAAATAGATTTTATCTCACGACCTTGCGGACGTTTCCAGATACCAAAGAAATAAGGAAAATAAGATATGATAATGATAAAATCTAAATATAGGGTTTTCCAAAGAGGTTTCATTTTGATATCTAAAAATAAACGAATATTTTTAAGCGAAATAATCGGTTGTTTATTTAATTGTTAAGAGGAGGCTATGCCATTAATTATGGAAAACGATATTAGTCAAATGTCCGCCACGGCTACGCTTGCAGGACCATATTCTTTCCATAAAATTTTCCATCACCAATTCGCACATTTGCGGCCGTATGTCCTGGATAACTTCCCGAATTCCATCTTTGAGGTCTTGAATCGATTGTGGGCCATTGGCCTAGACCAGGGGTGGCGAACCTTTATGTATCAACGCGCCATTTTTTCCAAAGAAATGTTTAATGGCGCCTTAAATGTGCCGTCAAATTATTTTGACTTACAATTAGTGATGTTATTTTTAGCAGACTGCATGCCGAACTGGAGTAATCTGTCGAACGGTTTCTAAGCGAGTCTTTCAAGTTATTATAGGCACAGGCAGGCCCGGACTTAGACACCTAGGGCCCCTAGGCGCATTATATCGTCACGGATGTCTTTATATTCCAAACGATGTAGTTTCGTAAGAAAGGCAAACTTTTAGTTAACTCCTCATAAGCAGATCCGCGTCTCCGTAGTTCTGTAATTAGTCTATCTATAATGACGTTAAAAATAACGTAACTCTGAGTCCTTGCCAAAGAGTTTCCTTGCGGTCTCGTTTCCTTTTACTTCGTCGAACTGGACTTTACGCTTAAGTTTCCTCACCATGTCATATGCATAGCTATTTTCACCTGATTTTTCAATAACTTTCGACTCATAATGATCAAAGGTACAGGTACTGGGTTTCCTTAAGTGTTCTAGGTATGTTAACAAAGACTGATACAGTTCAACGATCGTACCAGGGTCGAACTTAACATATTGGGTTTGCTTACTTTGTTGAACCTTTCCAAGATGTCATTCCAAAGAAGTGACAAAGCAAGTTTCAATTCAGTCTAATGAATTGAGAAGACATGTCTTCCTCAGAGCCTCCCTCAGAGAACGTAGATGGTTTTTCATTTGCATGATTAGCAACTTTCTGAAGAACCATTGGCTATGATCTCATCCCAGGAGCAACATAGACTTCGACAGGCGTCAGCTCGAGAAGACTCTCTTGTCTGAGAAAGACTGTTGAATTTGACTTCCGTTGACTTAGGCTGACTGGGCCCCTAGGCCGGGGGCTTCTAGGCCTAGGCAGTAATCCGGCAATGGGCACAGGTAGATACAAATATGGTTAAAATAGCACGAGCAAGTAAAGACGAATACCATGTTTCCAACATTTTATTACTGGCAGTTGTACAACAGCATCAATCTTTCTGTTTCAATAAATTCCAACTCTTTTCTTGTTTCAATAAATTTTTGAATCAGTATTGAACCATAATCAGCTGCATTTGAAATTCTTTAATTTCCAACCAATCGAATTGGGACAAGTTCAGTTTATCATGAAGTCACATAAGGGTACACAATAAACTTGAGTGTTTCCGATGATTCTTTGATATAAGAAAATCTCGCTGAAAATTCCTTGATTGAAGAATCAATTACTGAAATAAATTGTTTCAAAAATTTTTCTTCGCTTGGTTTCTCATGTACAGACATTTTAATCGATGATATTTTTCTTCAGGTTTGGGAAATGCTGATATATCGTTGCTGAAAACTCGCAGTTTAGTGTCATGACAATAATTGTTTTATTTGTACCTTGAAGCTTTACATTCAATTCATTAAAATGTTGCCACATGTCTATAAAAGCATCAATTTTGAAAGCCACATAGCCCAACAACTTTGGGTATTGTTCCATTTTTCCTTCATTTTGCAGATCATTTCTTCGTAATATAACACTTCATAGTGAACTTTGTTATTTTGAACTATATTCTTTTGAACAAACCGTTTAGATCGGTGGAGTGCCAAAAATATTCTGTCGCGTGCCATCAATGGCACGCGTGCCATTGGTTCGCCATCCCTGGCCTAGACCTTTCTCTTTCACGTAGCCCCAAAGAAAAAAGTATAGAGGTGTTAAATCACAAGATCTCGGTGGCCAATTGTGGTCGCCCCTTCGAGAAATCACACGGTCATGAAACTTTTCACGCAAAGGGCGATGGTATCGTTACTTGTATGGCACGTAGCGACGACTTGTTGAAAATAAACGTCGTCCACATCAATATCTTCCAATTCCTGCATACAAAATCATTAATCATCGTTCGATAGCGCAATGCATTCACCGTAACAGTTGCTACAGCCTCATTTGCGAAAAAGTACGGTCCAATGACCCCGCCAGACCAAAACCCGCACCAAATAGTGACACGTTGAGGATGGAGAGGCTTTTCAACAATAATTCTTGGGTTTTCCGATCTCCCAATGCAACAATTCTGCTTGTTAACGTAGCCTTCGAGGTGAAAATGGGTCTCATCACTCAATATGATCTTTCGATGAAATTCCGGATCAGTTTGATGCATTTTAAGAACCCAATCAGCAGAGACAAGACGTTGTTGATGTTCGGTAGACGTGAGTTCTTGTGTTATTTGAACTTAAAAAAAAAACCTTAAGACCTGAGTCTTTATGCAAAATACGGTGTAATGTCGTTTGTGCAATCCCCAATTCTAGATCGACGAGAAATGGACAAACCTGGGTTTTCCTCAACACTATGGGCTAGCAAACAGCAATATTTTCAGTTGTTCTTGAGCGTGCACGAGCTCGGTTCTTCACGTCACTAACTTGCGCCAACAGCTCAAACTTTTCCACCAGTTTTACAATTTCTGGCCGACAACGTGCTTCACAACCAGTGGCGCTTTTAAGCATAGGCGCATTAGGCGCGCGCATAGGGCCTCCGATTTTTGGGGGCCACAAATTGCCAACTAAGCAAGGTGAAACCAACTTTTGGCGGATGGCGGCAATAAGCGAGGGGCGGGATGTGGCACCGGTAGCGCAGAGCTAAAGTTAGATATAAAGTTTGTGATTCGGTGAGTCTGTTCTAAAAATTAAACTTATTTGGAGGTGAATAAATTGGCACTTTGCGGTGGTTAATAGTGAAAAAAATATTCAGAAAAAAAAATAAAGAAGTAAATGATACTTCTTTAGTTGAAACTTCCATTGTTGTTATTTGTTATTATTTTTTGTATTTTTATTGAAAATTGATTAATTAAATAACAGAAAATTAATCGCATTACTGTTTTTCCTAAAGGACACCATTATTTACCAAAGGACACAAACGTCATTACGGATCTGACACAAACGTCATTACGGATCTGGTGCTGCAAAGCGTAAAAGTATGTCCACACTAGGCAACAAATTGGTGGCAACATGTTGCCAACACTTTGACATAGCAACATGAAGTTGCTTCAATTGTATCTGGATACATGTTGTCTGTGATGTTGTGCGTCCACACCACAACCAACCCGTCAAATGTTGAAAATGGACGTGAAAGCTGCTGGTGTTTGTGCTGCTTATGTATGTCTCATCTGCATTTGTTTTAAAATGTACAGCCATTTTACACATTTCGTCATATTTAATATTCATGTTTTAATATTCTTTCGTTGCAACATCCAACAAAGCTGGCGCACCTTGCAAAATTTCTATCAGTTCTGTACTTTTTGTTTGGTCCAGGAATATTTAATTTCATCACCACCACTATTCTCCATCACTTTTTGAATTTTTTTTGAGTAATAAACTATAATTATAATTAAGAATTAATGAATATTATTATAACAAAAACAAAGTAGGTAGCAATGGGATCATCAAACAGCCCTTTGCGTCCACTGCTGGACATAGGCCTCCCCAATTTCCGCCCATTTCCTCCTATCCTGAGCCTCTCGCATCCAGGCTCCTCTTGTTCTTTTTATATCGTCTGTCCATCTTGTGGGGGGCCTCCCACTGCTTCGTATATCTGCTCTTGGCCTCCACTCCAGTAGTCTCTTGGTCCATCTTCCATCTGACATTCGGGCCACGTGTCCAGCCCAGTTCCACTTTAGCCTCGCCATACGCACAACCACATCTGTGACACCTGTTGTTCGTTTGTGATATGGTCTCGTAGCGACACGCCGAGCATCGATCTTTCCATCTTTCGTTGTGCAATTTGGAGCTTTTTTGCAGTGGCGACGGTGAGTGTTGCGGTTTCAGTGCCGTAGGTCATAACTAGCAATACACATTGATCAAACACTTTCCTTTTCAGGCAGACTGGCAGATCGCTTTTGAATACGTCCCGAAGTTTTCCATATGCGGCCCAAGAGAGGATTATTCTTCTTTTAAATTCGCATGTTTGGTTGTCTCTAGTTATGCGTATTTCGTGACCTAAATAGGTGTATTTGTCTACGAAATCAATATCTCTATCGGCTACATCTATCTGTCTGCTCGGGACCAAGTTTGTCATACATTTTGTTTTGGAATAGTTTATTCTTAGGCCTACGGTATTACATGCTTCCTGGAGTTCTAATAGCATTGTTTTTATATCGTTAAGATCGTCAGCAAGCAGCACTATGTCATCTGCAAATCGCAGATTTGATAGATTTTTGCCATCTATGGTTAAGCCTTTTCTTTCCCAGTTGAGCTTTTTGAGAGCGAGTTCCAAAACCGCGGTGAACAATTTAGGCGATATCGTATCCCTCTGTCTCACGCCTCTACCAATTGGAATGGGTTTGGTGTTTTCATGGAGTTGAACCGTCATACTGGCGTTTTTGTAGATGTTGTAAATGGTTCTCGTGTAGCGATGGTCGACACGGCATTCCTGTAGTGCTTCCATAACTGCATCTAACTCGACTGTGTCAAATGCTTTATGGAAATCTATGAAGGCCAGAGTGGTCTGTTGTATTCAATACTTTTCTCGACTATTGTTTTAACACTTTGTAGAAGGTCATTGGTTCCGTATCCTGTGCGAAATCCTGCCTGTTCCACTGGTTGGTAGAAGTCCAGTTTATTTTCAAGTCTATTTGTTATTATTCTTGTAAATAGTTTGTAGAGATGACTTAGAAGGCATATCGGCCTATAGTTTTCTAGGTCAGCTATATCTCCTTTTTTGTGCATTAAGATCACAATAGCGTTGTTCCATTCATTTGGTACTGTACTGTTGAACAGGCAAAGATTGAACAGATCTCTGATTTTTCCTAGCAGGTGGACACCTCCGATTTTGATGGCGTCTGCGGTGACGTGGTCACCTCCGGGGGCTTTGTTTGTCTTCGTTTTACTTAAGGCTAATTCTATTTCAGAATTTCTAAAGTAATATCTGGTAGTATTTCAGACCCTTGGTTTATGATGCCCTTTTTATTTGATACGATATCTGGTTCAGATTCCGGGATTGGTTCTTTTTGGCTTGTATATAGAAGTTGGTAGAATTCTTCAACGACATTTAGGATCTCCTCTCTGTTCGTTGTTATATTTCCTTGTTTATTTCTGTGTTATTTGTCTCTTCCCGCTTCCCAGTTTTCTACGCAGGACCTTCATACTTTTGTTGTTTTCTATGGTTTGTTGAATTTTATCTTTATTATGTGCTCTTATGTCGCGCCTTATTGCCTTCGATATCTGTTTATTTATCTCTCGTAGTTCTTCGATGGAGGTTGTCTCTTCACTTCTCATGTTTCTTCTACTTTGCATCAGCTGTATTGTTTCTTGGCTGAGTTTTTCCTCTTGTTTTGTTCTAGGGCAGCATGTACTTTGACTTTCTATTATGGCATTTGTTATTCGGTCGTTTAGGTTGTTGATGTTTTCATTTTTGTCCGCGTTTCCACTCGTCAACCGGTCTGCGATGCACTGTTGGTATTCCTCAACATCTAGTGGGCTGTGCCATTGTTGGTTGGTTGTCTTTTTAACCATTTTGTGTCTTTCTTTCTTTATATCAATGGTTATGTTTGATCGCACCATTCTATGGTCGCTCCCAGTATCAAATCTATTTAATACCGTTACGTCCTTGATTATATGTTTTTTATCCGTTATTACAAAGTCTATTTCATTTCTTGTGCGGCCGTCTGGACTTTCCCAGGTCCATCTTCGATTTAGTTTTTTTATAGAAGAAGCTGTTCATTTGAAATAGGTTGTTTTGTAGTAGGAAGCCCAACAACGTCTCACCTCGGTTATTCCTGCCTTCCAGTCCAAAGTTTCCTAAAGAAATTTCCGTATCGTCGCTTTTCATTCCGATTTTGGCGTTGAAGTCTCCGCATACAATGGTGAATTGGACTGGTTGCTCTCTTAGGGCCGTAGATATATCGTCGTAGAAGATGTCTACTTCCTCATCACTGTAGTTGGTCGTCGGTGCATAGATTTGTACAATTTTTATGTGGTATCTTGTATTTAGTTTCAGGACCAGGCTAGTCACTCTAGGGGAGATTTTCTTTATGGAAATTAATATCTTGCTGTGACGTTTATGTATTATAAAACCGGTGCCACCATTGGAATTTTCGTCGTTTCCCGCATAATATAGGCTATGCCCAGATTTTAGTTTTATTAGTTGCTCTCCCCGTCTTCTAATCTCGCTGAGACCAACAACATCCCATTTTATATGATCTAATTCTCGCTCGAGTTCGGTGAGTCTTCCCTCTGATTGTAGCGATCTTGTGTTGTAGGTTGCGATATACATGTGTATATTCTGCTTCTTTGTTGAGTAGGTTTTCTGCTTCATTAGATGTTTGTCCCCTCCAGAATCCGTGGGACAGAATGATTGGTTATCATTGCGGAACTGTGGAGATATTCTCCTATCCGCCTGGGGTATTTGTTTGTTTACATCTATCATTTTTCATGGGTAAAAATAAGGGGTTTTTTGCCGTAAAACACCACGCTGGCAAGACGGGTTGGTGAGTTTGGTTTTCGGCCGCCCATTCTGGGTCAGACGCCGTTTGCAGCCGCCCACTCTGGGTCAGACGCTACTGTTGTTGCTAGTTTCGGTCCGCCCCGGGTATTTAATTTCCCCGGTACCACCCATATCTGGGAGGCTTTCCCCTAGGAGACTAGCAACCCCTCACGGTGAGAATACATTTCCTTTATTCTCGTTTGAATGGTTATACCGCCATGACTCGGTCGCCAGAGCCTCGTTCGTTATCTAGCAGCGGGCACCGCGTGCAGGAGAGGTTGACATTTGGGTCGGACTTACATGGTGGTTATTGCCGTCACCCCTTACCCACCGCAATGGGATACATGCAAAATATTGTCAACACTGTCCACACTGAGCGATGTTACCCGTTTAAAACGGGATACACGGATACAAGTAATAAGCAACAAATTTCTTTGATTTATGCCACCAAATGTTGACGAATATCCATCAACATGTTGCTTGTTTACAGCAACATGTTGTCAACATTGTGTTGACAACATGCTGCCCAGTGTGGACCTAGCGTAAGAAACAACGAAAAAGAGAAGAAATAAATGTTCAACATAGGAGTTCTTTAGAAGCATTTCTTTTGCCCAAAGAAAATTTAACCTTAAAAAATGTAGTTCATGTCCTTTCCACGTCGTCATCAGAGTCAAATATAGGTGCAGTAGATGAAGATCAGACAAATACTGCATCTACTTCACGTGTGAACGAATCTATTACAAATATCAAAAATGTAATTCAACCCAAGAGGATTCAACCCCAAAAAATGTAGTTCATGTCCCTTCCACAATGTCGTTGTCAGTCCAATATAATTGCAGTAGATGAAGATCAGACAATTACTGCATCTACTTCATGTATGAAGTAATCTATTACGAATATTAAACATGTAACTACGAGGCTGAACGATCTCTTCGAGTGCATAATAATTTATTGGTCATAGCTTTATGGCCAGAAATCCTAACAGAAAGAATGCAGAGCCAAATTATAAACGAAAATCAAAAAATAATGGCAATCCTGTAAAAACAGGAATTTTAGTTAAGAATCGAGATAGAACGTAAATTCGTCACTTGACAGAAGATAACTTTTATAGCATTCTAATCATTCAATCTAATCTTCTTCTTATTTGGCCGTACTCTCTTAGAGAGCGTCGGCGACCTCTCGCGCATACTAGTGGAATGCATCTATCCACTAATATGTGGGACCTTCAGTTTATCGCCGGTTCCGAACGGCACTATTTGAAAGGTTTTTAGGCAGAATTACTCTAAATCTAAAGGTTCAAAGCAAAAACGCGAATGGTATATTTTTAGCGAAACAAGTTCTAGTGTTTATTAATATATTTGCAAAATGTTTTATAAAAAAAAACCCAATTTTCTTTACAAGGATGCCACGACTGGAAAAATATATCATTTGCATTTTCCCCAAACGTTTACAGATTGAAGGCCGGATTGATACCGAAATTGTTAAACAAATTGAAAAAAACAGTATTTTAAAAATGTTCTCATTTCTAAAACGAGTGGTAGCAACCGTGAAATTTCTTTCTACTCACGGATTAGCATTTCGTGGAAATCTTGAAAGCAAAGGAAATTATTTTGGTTGTTTAGAGTTAGAGTAATTTGCAGAATTTGATCCTCTTATAGCTAATTATCTAGATAAATATGGAAATCAAGGACAAGGATCTGTGAGTTATTTGTCAAACACAATATGTGATGAATTTATTAATATAATGGGTGCCAAATAAGAAATACCTTTATCGAGATTCCGTTAAAAAAAAATCCATTAAAAAAAACGTCTTGCAAATTTAGCAATTCTACATATTGAATCAGTTGAAACAACAAAATGTGATTTCAACGATGTTATTGATAAGTTTGCTAATTGTAAGATGAAATGTAGAAAAAAGTTATTATGACTTATGTGGTTCAAGTATCAATAAAAACTTTTCAAGTATCAATAAAAAATTTTATTAAAATTCATTATATACGGTCACAAGTATATATGGTCACAAGTAATGTAAACGCGCCCTTGTTCACGACGACCCAAAAATGCTTTAGTTTTGCGAACTGTGACCGCGAAATTTTCACCATTTATGTAGTGAATTTTAATAATTTCAGTGCGTTGTTGAAGCGTATATCGTTCCATTGTTATTAATGGCGTAGTTTTTACTCGCCAACTGTCAAGTAGTTACAGGTTGACTCATGACAACTGTTAAAATGGCGGGCTATTAAAAATGAAACCCCCTATTGGAAGACCCTATATTATAGATTTGTATTATAACATTTTATCAAATTATAGCGTTTTACGCTCGCTAGTTAAACTATGTAAATGTAATTGTAGTTGTAATATAATTATAGATTCCAATCATAACGCATCGATCTGTAAGCTTGCAACCGAACAAAACGCAATATTTGTTTCGTAAAACTAGTTTACGTAGATTATCTGAAAAACAGTTCGTCTGTCTCTGTCTAGTCTAGTTCTAGTCTCTAAAATTCAATTTTTTCTACGATAAAGTTATCGCTGATCCGGTCTAATTTACTACGTCAATGATATCTTCGGATTTTGCGGTCAACAGGCAGCCGCTGCCTACTACCCCTTTGGGCTTCGCCCGGCCAATCCCGACCAGCCATTCGCCGGATAAAGATCTAATCAGAAATGTTGTCTTCTCCAGCTGCGACGTACCGTATAACCATCCACAACCACACTAAATAAACTAACTAATATTTACTATTATCTCCACTACAACTAGTCTCATCCAGATTAGTCTTAATCTGTCTGGTATTGTTGAAGTAGTCTTGTTTAAGTAGTTTTGTCTGTCTAGTCCTGTATGTGTAGTCTAGGGTTTCTGGTTCGGATATATCCGAACCGCAAAACTACGGTTTTCTGTGCAAAAACCGAAACCGCATAACCGTCATAAAAACCGCGGTTTTCGGTTTTATCTAAAGATTAATAAAAATAAAATACATTGAATGTGCTCTTTCAAACATTGCAATCTGTTGTTACAAAAATGGCAACCATCGATGGTACACATGTTCAAGCAATTTTAAAATCTGCATTTATTCGGAAAGCAATAGCTGGCCGGTTTACCAACCAAATCTTGCTGGGAAAACAAAATTCGAGAACGTCATTATCCCAGTTTCCAAATATGGAAAAATATGTAAATTTGGCTTTAAATGGTCCTTACTCAATACCATTTAAGAAACTCTTTTCAGATTTTTTCTATCGTTTTTCGTTTTCTTATAATAGAGCTGAGACATCGAGTTTTGCTCACCCGGTACACTTTGTGTTGGTGGTAAAATCGGAAGCTTGTGCACGGTTCATCGTCCATTAGATTCGATTCTACTCTGGCTCTTTTGACAGTAGAAGCTTGGCCATCAGCAATTCCATTTTCAGATCTTGCAATATAGTCAAAAAGGCATGCAGCGTTCCAAGCGTAATATTTCGGACTGAACTTGTTCTTTAATTACTTCATTAAAAAACTTTAATTTATACCTTGGGTCCAAGTATGTAGCAAGCGATAGTATGTAGCAATACAGTGTATTGCTTGAAAGGTAACAGAATTTGGAATTGATGTCTACGAATAGTTTTTTTTTTTGAATAATGATTTTGAACACAACACCCAACACACAGTTGTAGTTGGTGGACTGTACAACTCACATTATTGATAATATATAATTGTAACGACTCGCGATTAGTTTACCGAAAGTTAAGATGTTACGTGCAAATTAATGTTATATTTGCACCAAAAAAGTCTTTATGATGTTGGAGAAAGAATTAAGTGATTGGGTCAATTGAGTTAAGAATATAAGTAATTCTTATATTAAAAGAGACACGATTGTAAATTTTACTCGATTTTTATTCTTAAACTTAACTTAAAACTGACAAAACTTCAAACAAAATGCGGCTGTGCGCTACAAAGTATGAAACTTGAATAACTCGAATAAAAGAGATATGCTAAAATATGCTATTTTATGCTAAAATAAATCTAGGAGTTACACCTACAAGGTAGGTAAATCAGGGGTAGGAAAATTCGGCAACGAATAGTGAAACAGGAAAGTGATTAGAAGGCGGGATAATTAGCAAGTCCAGCACTTCGGAGACTATGCAGGGAAGGGGAGAAAGGTGCAAGACTTTCTACCTGGATGGGCAATTTACAAATGGGATTTACAAATATTTCCACAAATTATTTCGTAATTATAGGATTAAAATGCAGACAAAAAACTATCCCATCAGGTAACTTATGAAATATATAAATTGATCAGCAAAAAGACCCAAAAACATTATTATGGGAAATATCTACACAATACATTTACAATTATAAGTAGATTAACAACTAGCAAATAACTTAAGTATCCAACAATATGGCCTAGACATGAGGATAAGCTACATAAGGCTTGGAAATTTCCAGCCATAAATAAATCGAAAAACAACTAAATGTATTTAAAATTTAAATAAAATAAAAGAACTTAAATTCATAAAAATAGATTGTTTATGGCTGTATAAAAGACGTAAAGGTTTTAAAAATAATTCAGAATAATTCTATTATTAGCTACACGACGGAACAATAATAATGATAATTATTGATAATGTATTCGCCAAATACATTGCTCGGACCATATTTGATTCACCATCTCCAACAAAGCAATGCAAATGCTCATCCTGGATGTTCCAATCCAGCAGCATCATCTTGAAATGATTACAAATTATATCACCGGTATGGCGACCATAAAGCAACATTTTAAAACAATTTGTCTACGGGTGAAATCTTCAGAAATCCCATGTGCCGTTTGGCTCAAAAGCGACATATTAGCACTTGGCTCAGACCAAATATCCGTGGTGAATGACCAGTTTTAGAAATCCATTAAGCATTTGTCTAATTCTGGTAGCCATTTTCGTATATATCTCGTCAAATATATGGTCAATAAAAAATTGACGCAGATTTTGCAATGCGTTTTCCGATCATTTCTCCGATCATATCGTCCATTTTTTTTGCTTTGGTGTGTGATCCCACAATTGATTTTTTTTAATATTCTTCTATGGACTTCTTCAATTTTTCAATTCTTCTTCAATTTCAACGTTTCTCGTTGTTCTTCAATTTTACAAAATTCTTCATATTTCTCTTTATGCATGGATTTCAAATGGCCTTTCAATGATGTAGTCTGGCCGTTTCTTGAATGCTTTTGCCACACGTTCTGCATTTTGCAAAATTATTATCCGTTTCTAAAAAATACTGCAAATGGTTATCGGCTTCAGCGCGCGATTTGAATAATATTCACTACAAAGCTCAATAACAATTACGATCGGGCGAGCCCTAAAGTGACCACACGTCCCGATTTTGGCGGGACAGTCCCGCTTTTTGAAGGAAAGTCCCGCGTCCCGCCGATTTTCAAAAATGTCCGGCATTTTAGAAAATACATGCATTTCTTATTTTAAATGAACTGTAATATATAAGAGCCCAGTCAAATTAGTCAAAAAAAGAGGTCAAACTCGGTATCTAACTAAGACGCTGAATTTTTGTATAGAACTTTATTGTAGCATTACAAATGTTGTCTCAAAAGTCACATATGCCTACATGTGAGCGTCCTTAGATATTCAAGGTCAAACGTCGCAAAAATCAGTTTTTTGAGAATATCTCGTTTACTATGCTTCCTATCATATTTGCATTTATTATAAAAATTGTAGAGAATAAAATAGTCTACAAATTTTGTATAAAGCGTTTTTTTATATATCGAACTGTTTTTGAGATAGAGGACGCAGAGTGTGGAGCACTCATGAGCAGCCATATATACCTTAACGCAAGGTAAATCCTGAATCCCAATGTATTATACCATTTTTTTTTACTTAATTGTTAAATATTACTTAAATAACAATTTAATATCTTATACTTTTTTTTTAAATTTCTTTTGAATCAAATAGACAACAAATATTAGTTTGGGTTACAAATAATTAAATAATGCAGTAAATCATTTTAAATATATTTTCGTGTTATTATAATTCAAGCCTAGGGATGTGAAATGAAACCCTAACGCCGGTAACAACACTTTTACCACCTGCACCAGATGAACCTCACTTCAATATTCTGCAAGAATTTTTGTGGTTTGCGTTGTGGTTACCCTAAGTAAGGGATGCAATGTATTTAGCTTGTGGTCAATGCAATGTAAAAAACAGAATAACACCTTGGGATTCAGGATTTACTTTGCGCTAAGGTACGTATGGGTGAGCGCTCCACGGCGTCCTCTATCTCAAAAACAGTTCGACGTATAAAAAAAGGTTTCAGATGAAATTTGTAGAGAAATTTATTCTCTACAACTTTTATAATAAATGAAAATACGGTAGGTGCAGACAAAAACGAGATATTCTCAAAAAACAGATTTTTGCGACTATTTGATAAATATTCATTTGACAAATATATATTTGCGAATATTTGACCTATAATATGTGACTTTTGAGACAATATTTGTAATGCTAAAATAAAGGTCTATACAAAAATTCAGCTTCTTCCGTTAGATTCCGGTGTGAAATGCTAAATTGGCTAAACTGGGCCATAATATAAGATTTTTCCACATATTCCTTTAAAATCTCCTTTTTTAACTTCAACCAATGAATTTTTTTAATATCCTCCAATTGAACTGTCCATTCTTCAAGATATTCCAAGCAGTTATTATAAAAATTTCTAACTTCCTTCAGAAAATTCGGTAGTTTAATGGCACCTAGTTCTGAAATTTTCAATGAGTGACTTTAAGAAAGGAGATTTTATGGGAATACGTGTAAAAATCTTTTGAATATGTTATAATAAAGGCATCCTTCACATACATGTGTTGCTGGCATAGTAACAATAAACAGAAATCGGTTAATAACGAAACTGCATTTAATTTACATTAGACTTTTACGCACGATTCGAATACCTTTGAGCACGATTATAATAATGGCATCCTTCACATACATGTGTTGTTGCCATAGTAACAATAAACAGAAATCGTTTAATAATGAAACTCCATTTAATTTACATTGAACTTTTACGCACGAATTGAATATTTTTGCGCACGATTATAAGCCATAGTTAGATAGTTATTCGTAAAAAGATACGTTACTGATGAAAAAAATAAATGTTACTGGTCTGCAAATGTGGAAACAGACCAAATGGACGGAGCTATTGCCTCATTTTAACCCTTAACCACCTGGGTCCGGTCACTGAGACCGCAACGGTTTTACGAATAGTATGTGTCTTTTTTCAAACAATACCCACAATTTACAGCGCCTGTCAGCGCCAATTTATTGCTTCATTTTAAACAGAATAATATTCCTTATCAAAATATTTTGAAAATGCTAGAATCTAAATCTTCGCTGCCCCTTCCAGGAACAAATGGAGCAACTAAAAGTGTTTTTTCCAGTATCAATAAAATATGAAACTGAAAATGCAGTTGAACATTAAACATTAAAATCTATATTAGGCGTAAAAAATAATTTGAAAAATTCATTTGAGAAATTTCATGACGTTTTAATAAATGATCCTCTGAATGAATGAATAAATGATTCACTCGGATCAAAAATTTTACCGTGAAAAAAAATCAATTTCAGCGCGCGATTTGAATAAGAATATTCGCTACAAAGCTCAATAACAATTACGATCGGGCGAGCTCTAAAGTGACCACACGTCCCGATTTTGACGGGACAGTACCGCTTTTTGAAGGAAAGTCCCGCGTCCCGCCGATTTTCAAAAATGTCCGGCATTTTAGAAAATACATGCATTTCTTATTTTATATGAACTGTAATATATAAGAGCCCAGTCAAATTAGTCAAAAACAGGGGTCAATCTCGGAATCTAAATAAAGAAGCTGAATTTTTGTATAGAATTTTATTGTAGCATTACAAATGTTGTCTCAAAAGTCACATATGCCTACATGTGAGCGTCCTTAGATATTCAAGGTCAAACGTCGCAAAAATCAGTTTCTTGAGAATATCTCGTTTTCTCTGCTTCCTATCGTATTTGCATTTATTATAAAAATTGTAGATAATAAAATACTCTACAAATTTCGTATAAAACGTTTTTTTATATATCGAACTGTTTTTGAGATAGAGGACGCAGACTGTGGAGTACTCATGAGCAGCCATACATACCTTAACGCAAGGTAAATCCTGAATCCCAATGTATTATTCCGTTTTCTTTTACTTAATTGTTAAATATTACTTAAATAACAATTTAATACCTTTATTTTTTTAAATTTCTTTTGAATCAAATAGACATCAAATATTACTTACCTTTGGGTTACAAATAATTAAATACTGCAGTAAATCATTCTAAATATATTTTCGTGTTATTCTAATTCAAACCTAAGGATGGGGTTGGGTATTGCAAAATGAAACCCTAACGCCGGTAACAACACTTTTACCACCTGCACCAGATGAACTACTCACTTCAATATTCTGCAACTGCAAGAATTTTTGTGGTTTGCGTTGTGGTTACCCTAAGTAAGGGATGCAATGTTTTTAGCTTGTGGTCAATGCAATGTAAAAAACAGAATAATACCTTGGGATTCAGGATTTACTTTGCGCAAAGGTACGTATGGCTGAGCTCTCCACTGCGTCCTCTATCTCAAAAACAGTTCGACGTATAAAAAAAGGTTTCAGATGAAATTTGTAGAGAAATTTATTCTCTACAATTTTTATAATAAATGAAAACACGGTAGGGGGCAGAAAAGACGAGATATTCTCAAAAAACTGATTTTTGCGACTTTGACCTTTTATATTATTTGACCTATAATATGTGACTTTTGAGATAACATTTGTAATGCAAAAATAAAGGTCTATACAAAAATTCAGCTTCTTCCCTTAGATTCCGGGGTGAAATGCTAAATTGACTGGGCTATAATATAAGATTTTTCCACATATTCCTATAAAATCTCCTTTTTTAACTTCAACCAATGAATTTTTTTAATATCCTCCAACTGAACTGACCATTCTTCAAGATATTCGAAGCACTCATTATAAAAATTTGTAACTTCCTTCAGAAAATTCGGTAGTTTAATGGCACCTAGTTCTGAAATTTTCATTGGGTGACTTTAAGAAAGGAGATTTTATGGGAATACGTGTAAAAATCTTTTGAATATGTTATAATAATGGCATCCTTCACATACATGTGTTGCTGGCATAGTAACAATAAACAGAAATCGTTTAATAACGAAACTGCATTTAATTCACATTGGACTTTTACGCACGATTCGAATACCTTTGCGCACGATTATAATAATGGCATCCTTCACATACATGTGTTATTGCCATAGTAACAATAAACAGAAATCGTTTAATAATTAACTCCATTTAATTTACATTGAACACATTTTTTTTAATATATTTACATTGCGCACGATTATATGCCATAGTTAGATAGTTATTGGTAAAAAGATACGTTACTGATGAAAAAATTAAATGTTACTGGTCTGCAAATATGGAAACAGACCAAATGGACGGAGCTATTGCCTCATTTTAACCCTTAACCACCTGGGTCCGGTTACTGAGACCGCAACAGTTTTACGAATAGTATGTGTCTTTTTTCAAACAATACCCACAATTTACAGCGCCTGGCTAATTGTTCACTGAATCATAGCAACAAAATGTCTAAAGTGGGTTTGTCATCAAATGTGTGTAGACGCGTAAGAAAAATATTTGAAATATTCGAGCGGTCGCTGTGACCGGTCCCGGGTCTTTATAAGAGTTTTAGTAGCTTGCACATGAACGAACTTTTGCAATTTTCGCCATCCAAATCAAGAGATGTTAACACAAGGCTTTTTGGTTTTACTAATAACATTACATTAGTGTTGTACATCCCAAACAATAGCAGTTGCATTAGTTTCATCGAGACATCACACCAAAACTGTTGATGAAGAGAGCACAAAACCTAAAATAATCATATAGGTACTATAACAACACAAAGGGAGGGGTTGATTCATTTGATCAAAAATGTGCCAATTGCTCAACTGGACGTCGAACTTGAAAAGAAAAACATTCTACTTATGCCATTGTTGCAAGAAACCAGTGTGTTTAGAATGCACAAATTAGGTTTTATCGTAACTGCAGCGAGAATCTTTAGGGTGATATTAGCGCCTTGCAATTTTTAGGTAAAATTTTTATTTTTTGTTTAAATCTATGATTTTCTATTAGTTTAATCCTTTAATTAAGAGAAATTAGTAACTTTAGTCACATTTTTCAAACAAGTTCTAATATGAGCGATTTTTACTTAGATATGCTACAAAATTGCAAATAAATGTTATCTTGTTAATAAATTTTTATCTTACAAATAAAAAAAATATATTTAAAGGTTTTATATGGTTTTATTACTTGTACTAATTCCCGGGTCTAAGTCCCGGGACTAAGTCCCAGGTATATACGTTCGGGTTTTTAGACCCAGGTGGTTAAGGGTTAAACAGAATAATATTCCTTATCAAAATATTTTGAAAATTCTAGAATCTAAATCATCGCTCTCCCTTCCAGGAACAAATGGAGCAACGAAAAGTGTTTTTTCCAGTATCAATAAAATATGAAACTGAAACTGAAAATGCGCAGTTGAACATTAAACTTTAAAATCTATATTAAGCGTAAAAAATAATTTGAAAAATTCATTTGAGAAATTTCAAGACGTTTTAATAAATGATCTGAGGAGTATTCCGTAATTTTACCGTGAAAAAAAAATGTTTTTTTAATAAAAAAATTTCAATTAATTAAAAATTATTGTCTTTTACAAATATTTTTATAGTTAATTAATAATAAATTACCAATAATTAATAATAAATACATTTTTGTATATTTATTTAGACAAGTATATGAATGTATACAATAAGAGTAGTTTATGATACAAGTATGTGAAGAAGGGCTTTTGTGCATGAGAGAATCAAATCACTGACACAATAAGCTTAGAACTTTCAGCGCCTCCGTGGAAAAAAATTGCTAACTAGTAAAAACGCACAGTGACGGGAACACTATTTGGTCGTTGTCGATGTAATCTAGGTTAACTTAGATTTAATCTAGAATAGGTTATGGTTAGGTTAGGTTAGAACCAGATAAATTCCGACTGAGAGGCCGAGAACTCTTGAGTCGAAACAAGAAAAGTTCTAATAAACGTCAGAAAATTTATTTTGACTACGTCTATGTTTTTTATTTAGTGAAGTTATTCCCATAGTAACAACAAATAGAAATTGTTTAATAATGAAAATTTGATTTACATTGGACTTTTACGCACGATTTGGATACTTGTACACACGATTATAGTAATGGCATCCTTCACTTACAATAATGTATTTATTAATTAGTCATTTTGGTGTGTGAGTAGATAACATATTTTTTTTAATTATTGGTCTACTTTCAAAACTAAATTATAATTTTCATTTCATCCCATTTGTCCCGCTTTGTCTCAATGAAAATGTGAACACTTTAGCGAGCCCACAAGTTGATACATGTATCACGTGACATAACCTACTCATTTTCCCGCTACACAAGCACAATTTTGATCACTTCATGCGCAAAACTCAATCGCGCAGCGACGCCTCTCCAAGCGTCCTTCTTTGCGCGTTGACTTAACGTAAGCAAACCTCTGTTATAACTTCGTAAAAAAACCCGGAGGCGGAGGTACGATTTCTTGCGGAAGTTCCGCACTTGCGGAGGCGGAGTTCCGTTACAACACTAATTTAGATATACGTCAAAAAGTTCGTGCACTTTTTGTTTTATAACATGGCAGAAATTAACACATGCGCACAAAAAAAATGAAACTATGAAAAGGTCTATTCATACTATATTAAATTGTATAGAATAATATAAATATATGTCTATTAAATTAAATTAATTATATTTTGATCTAGTCTACGTTAATTGAAAGAGACAACGCGATGTATTCGAACTACATAGTCTGTGTTTTCGCGATAGGATATTCTTGTTTTTTATTTTATTTTTATTAGTATTAGTGTTATAGATGGTTCGTGCCGGCTCCGCCATCGCCGAGTTTTAGTGTTTAGCGATGATCGATTACCAATTTTATGTCTACCCGAAAGTCCCAGATATACAACAAACAAAAAACGCTGATTTTCAGTTTAATTACCGATAAAAAAGTAAACCTAATTTACTTTTTACCCGCTAGACATCAACTAAATATTTAGTTGATTAACTGCGATTCAGTTTTAGTTTAAAAAAATCTATTAGGATTTTCTGTTCAAGTTTCTTCCCGACCACGGTCATTCCTTGTTGACCTGGGACAAAAAGCGTCCTGTAATCCTGCGTGGCTAGAAATAATCCGGCCGGAGTCATTAGCCTAATAGAGTAGCCTCCCTCTGCTCCGCGGGAAAATCCCGATCGCCCTTTGTTCCGCACAGCTCTTCCGCCCTCTTCACCTTTTTTCCTGTTTTACTACAAATTGAATGGAAATCCTGCAGACGCTGCTGACACTACACGCCACACACACGACATCCGATTTTTCCATTTATTTGTTACCAAATAACGAATATATCATCGGAAATCTTGTCATAATTTTTTCTTGAAATGAAAATCGAATGATAGAATTTACACAAATGAAAACGTGTTGAATAAGTTATCACTTTTCCATCTGAATCAATCTTGTATCCTCTAACCCCTATTAGTGCCCTATTAATAAAAATCAAGAATTGGTGGAACTATCCTAAGTTATAGATTAATCAAACAAACTCAAAACAATCGGAACACAGCCTGAATATATAAATATATTCAGCCTTTCCGGAGCTCTATAACAATTACTGAATCATAAAAAGACTCAGTACGTGTTATAGAGCTCCGGAAAGGCTGAATATATTTATATATTCAGGATGTGTTCCGATTGTTTTGAGTTTGTATGATTAATTTATAACTTATATAACTATTTTTATTAATTAACTATATATTATTAATTATATAACTATAAGGATGGTTTTACCAATTTTTGATTTTTATTAATAGGGCAATAACAGAAGTGATCATACAAGATTAATTCAGATGGAAAAGTGAGAAGTTGGCTATTGTTTACTGTGAGATGTTAAGCCGCTAAGTTTTTTCGTCTACTGCAATCTAATGGTTTAGTATATCTAAATTAGAGTAATCAAGTTTGATTACCACTATACTTTCTTTGACTGCAATCGAAAAGAACGAGTTATCTCGTTGTTTTGAAGTAAATATTTTATATAAATAAGCTAAGCAAAAAGACTTATTTTGTAGTCGATAGTACAAAATATGGTTATCGACTACAAAGCCATTTGTTACAGTTGTTGACAATAAAGATTATTATTATTATTTAATTAAACTAATTAATTAAGATTAGATATGAATTTAAAAATTTAGATTTGAAACCTTTTAGTAATCAAAATACGTAAACCCAAAGTAATCAAAAAACAATTTTGCATTTTTTCGTTGCGTGTGATGTTTCGCGTGTGGAAATTAAGATTGGTCGGACGCGGTGCGAATAAAAATTGCGCATTTTTTGCGAGTGGAGGAGACAAAGTGGCTGGACAGATAAATATTATTTCTGTCGCCCCCTATTTGCAATTTGCCTTCTGGCAAGTCACGTGTGTCCGGTCCAAACCGTATAAATTATCGCCCAACGCACAAACGCTCACAGAAATTGAGATTACTTGTAGTTGGACTCCCAAGTTTTGTCTGTCCGTCTTTCAATTCAAAATGAGTTGGTGTAATTTTGAAATAGTAAATTTGCCAAATATTGTTAAATTAGTTCAACTAGTTCTTCTTCTAGATACGGACTAGGAGATAGAAACGAAAGGAGAGAAATGTTATTAGAATTCTGCTCGGAAGAAGAGCTTGTCATCAAAAATACATTTTATAATCTACCGCCAAATAGACTGTATACAGGGAAATCGCCAAGATAATGGTAGACATATAGTCCGGAATCAAATTGACTACTTCATCGGCAAAAATAGATACCAAAAGAATATCAAAAGAGTTTTAAGGGAAAACTGGTCACATGTCGGCACAAGACCAACAAGTACCATATAGAGGCTAAAAAGTGAGTTGGAAAAGAACATAATAAACAACGCATCCATTGAAGAGACCATTGAACAACAATGGAACAGTTTTAAAGAAAACATACAAACAGCTACAAAGAAAGTGCTAGGATTTAAAAAGACACAAGCGAACAAAGAGTAGATGAATAACGAGATCCTTGACATGATGGACGAAAGGAGATTGGCAAAGGGTAACATACAGAAATACAATATGATCCACAGGAACATTCGCCGTGAAATCAGAGAAGCAAAAACCTATGCACACTCAGAACAGTGCACAGAAGCCGAGGATCTACACGCAAGACACGACAACTTTCACTTTCACAAAAAGTTGAAAGAGATAACCAACACTTTCAGAAAAACGAATGCCTCAAAAATTACTAAAATTAATCAGATTTTAAAAGACCACAGGAAATCTGAAATATATGGGAGGAATATAAACAAAACCTGTTTGAGAATGTACGTAATATAGCACCGAATAACGACACAAGCAAAGTTTCGGGACCACCTATACTAATCGGAAGTCATATAAGCGTTCTCAACACTAAAAAACAAGAAAACATCGGGCCAGGATACTATACACACCGAAGTTCTAAAGCTAATAAACACCAAAAAATTATGCAAACTTTTTAATGACATATACGATAGCGGTGAAATCCCAAACGACTGGCTAACTTCTACCTTTGTCGCTATCCCTAAAAATCCAAACGCCAAAACATGCAAAGAGCACCGTCTTATCAGCCTCATGAGCCATGTTAAAGCCTTCTTGAAAATAATCCATAAGAGAATATATCAAAAATGCGAACAAAAATCCGGCGAAACTCAGTTGGGCTTCAAAAATGGTTTAGTATATGGGTTAGGTTTTATTACTTACGACAATACTACGACATATACTACTACGACAATACTTAGCAAAGATCAAAGCCCAAGAGTTAAACAAGCGTGGTCCGAAGTAGGCCTATTCCAAACAAGAAGAAAAAGTATAGGTGACAAGATACATCCTTGTTTTACTCCTCTTAAAATTTTGACTGCTTCGGTGTGTTGCTGCTTCATCAACACGCAGTACCGCTGTTTGATTCCAATACAGGTTCTTAATGATTCGCAAATCTCTTTATTCGTCTCTTCATTCAAGTGTTCATAATCACTAAATTATTTGAGACCGCAAAATGTTCAAGATCATCCCCTCTCGTATTCCACTCTCCTAGTCCAAATGATCCTATCATGTCTGATGTTCTACCTTCCCCCACTTTCGCGTTAAAATCTTACAACGCAATTGTCAGTTTATATTTGTTGAGTTTCGCCAAAATTCCATTTATGCTGTCATACAATTCCTCTATCTCTTCATCTTCCTTGTCCATTGTAGCGGCATACACTTTTGTTCATCATCATCATCATCACGGTCTTTTGGTGATCCAATCTTAGATGTAGGCTTCTTCCCTCTTTTTCCACTCTTGGCGATCTTGTGCCCGTCTCATCCAGTCTCGACCTCCATGTCATCGAATGTCGTCCATCCAGCGCTGCGGTGTTCTGCCGCGCCCTCGAGTATCCGTTCTGGGTCTCCATTCAAGGACTTGTCTCGTCCAGCGACTCTTGTTCATTCTCGCAATGTGTCCTGTACTTGTCCACATTTTCCTTGCTATGACAGCCATGACGTCTTTCACCTTGGTCTTATTTCGAATCCATTCGTTACGTTTCCGGTCACGAAGGGTGGTCCCGAGCATCGCTCTCTCCATGCCTCTCTGCGCGACTCCAAACTTCTCGGCGGACTTCTGCGTAAGGGTCATGGTCTCTGTACCGTAGGTGAGTATGGGCAGGGCATGGCACAGCTCAAAGACTTTCACGTTACTTTTCCACGTGGAATCTGCTTATTGACACCGAAGCCTGCGCGATCCGCCTTTCCACTTCCGCTACCTGGTTCTCAAAGCACAGTGTAACCTTATGTCCAAAATATATGTACTCGGTTACTTTCTCCACTGGAAGCTGGTAGTCTGTGATTTCTGGAATGTTGGTCATAATCTTGGTTTTCCCCGTGTTCATTTTAAGACCCGTCTACTCGGATTCCAATCCTAAGCATCGTCATCATCTCCCCAATGCTGTCTGAGACCAGAACCAGGTCATCAGCAAACCTCAGATTGGTCATTCTCTCTCCATCAATCATCAGCCCCTTCCCTGCCCATTGCATCTATTGGAATATACATTCTCGTGCTGGGGTAAACAGTTTCGGTGATATTATGTCCCCTTGTCTGCAATCTCTTTCTAGATGAAATGTGTTGGTTGTCTTGTGCAGGGAGACACAGGCAGTTGCGTTCTGATACATATGGTTAAAGATCTGTATGTACCTTTCAACGATACGGTATTTAACTAGAGCTTGATCTATGGCTCACCACTCTATGGAGTCGAACGCTCTATGAGTAGAACGCTCCTAGCCTGGAGTAGAACGCTCCTAGCCTTCAATAGTCGTTGAAGGCTAGGATAAGTGGTTTTCTGTACTCATTGCATTTCTCCACCATTGTTTTGACACCTTGAAGGAGGTCATTGGTGCTGAAGCCTGAGCGAAAGCCTGTCTGTTCTCTGGGTTGAAAGAATTCTAGCTTCCGTCAAGTCTGTTAACTAGAACTCGAGAGAAGGGCTTGTAGACATGCGACAGTAGACTGATAGGTCTGTAGTTTTTCAACCTCTTGATGTCCCCTTTTTCGTGGTTTAGGGTGATTACTGCGTTATGACATGTTGCAGGTACTTTACCTTCCAGGATGCACTTTGTGAATAGAATTGCCAGCACTTGTCGTTGCTTTTGATCATCTCTGGTAATATGTCATCTTCCTCAGGAATGACATCCGGAATTTCTTCGGATCCGATGTTTTCGACAGGTGGTGGTGTTTGCCCTCGAGCTGTCACTGTGTTATGCTGACACTTGTGTTATGTTTATAGTAATAGGGCTACCGCTCAGCTGCAACAACATTATACGGGCTGATACAGGTGTGAAACTTTTGAGACGCATTTCTAGTTTCACTGATAGTATAACTCCACCGACTCCATCCTCGTGCATCCCATCTACTCTACTTGAGATAGTACTCTATGTCCATTTATGTAAATATCTCCTGTGTTCGGCTATCGCACCTTGCTAACATCAAGTATGTCTATTCCCATTCTATCCATTTATTGAATTGTATTAAGAATTTTTCCTCCATTACTCATGGTTTTAACACATCCGGTTGTCACTTTTAGTTGTTCTTGTCATTAGATTTTCTTCATGTTTGTACTAATAACTGTTGTAGATGTAGATTGTAGACATGGTGGTGACGACTTGTACTGCGACCTTTATAGATCTATTGTACCCCACCCTCTTCCTCTAAGCGTTGGTGTACTTACACATTTAGAGCTCCTACTTTAATCCTGATTCCTTTAGGAATTCCAGGATCTGGGTGGGATTCAAGGACTGCAACTCCTCTGCGTTCAAGCAGTGAGCCCCGAGGTACATCTGTCCCTTGCGGAGCAGTGCTTCGCAGTCTTTGAGCAGATATCTGGGGGTTTCCTCTGCTGAACCACAGAATCTGCATCCGTCAACCTCCTTTAGGACTAGGGCCCTGAGGTGTTTTCTAAATCTGCAGTGTGCAATGTCTGCAGTGTCAGAAATCTAAGCTTGTTCATGTTTAGTTTCAGGCAAGCCTTTTTTCTTGTCTGGTTAAAAGATCCCAGAATAACTTTGGACTGCCTTAACCCTGAAGGGTCCTTCCAGGTTTTCATCCATTGTTCTCTTATTTCTTCATCTAAACTTTTGTGGATGCTGTTTACACTCATGCCGCAAAAGGGTTCCGGACCTGTAAAGGGACTACTAAATTCCTTGTTTGCTAGGTGATCGGCTTCTTCGTTTCCGTCTATACCAGTGTGTCCTGGTACCCAGCATAGCGTTACTTTATTATCTTTGCCAAGCTTGTTTAGCTTTCCCACACAGTTCCATACCAGTTTGGATCTGATGGTGTATGAGTTAATGGCCAAGCAGACATCAATGCTTGGCTGCCTGATAGGATAGCAATTCGTTTTTGCGATAATTGCGGATACCTGTGCTTAGAAGATTCTTGGGAATGTTCCCATGGATTCGAAGTATTTGATACGAGGTCCAAACACTCCTGCACCAGTACCTTCCTTTGTCTTCGAACCATATGTATACCACTTGATAGCATTTTGCTCTATGTGGTATGTTGATGATTCGTCGCTCCAATCGGCTTTACTACTAAACATTGCTGTGTAGTTTTTCTCGAAGTGGTATTTGCATACCATTTCGTCTTTTAGTGCTTCCAGCCAGGGGATCTTGGCAGCGAGGCTGTGTCGGTCTATGCTCACGATTATTTTATCTCTGTCTATTCCTACCTTGCTGAACCTTACAATCGCCGATCTGGCGGCCCTTTCCACGACAAGGTGCAGCGGAGTCAGATCCAGCAGCAGCTCCATTGCTGCTGTCGGGCACGACCCCATCGCCCCCGTGATGCAGACACACGCCAGTCTTTGAATCTTCTCAAGCTATTTCCTCATAGAGGCCAGATTGGTTCTACTTCCCCACGCAACTGCCCCATAAGTGATCGCAGGTTTCACTGTCATATTGTACATCCATCGCAGGATTGTGGGGTTACAATCCTACGTTTTTCCTGCCAGATTTCTGCACACCACTAGAGCGCGTTTGGCTTCATCTCATAACTGTTCCTCCAGGAGATCTGACTGAGGAACTTAAAGGGCCTTTATTTTAGTCGTTGCCCAGTGCGTTCTACATCCGTATGCCGTTGATTCAAATTAAATAATTATCACTTATGATAGATAACCTGGTGCAGCATAGTGAAAGGGCAGGGTTGTTAATAAACAGCTTTCTTCTTCTTTAATCCGTAGCTGGCGATTGTCGAGGACGTCGTTCTCGTAACCAATACGCTGCTGTCGGTGCCGCTAGATTTTTCGCTTCATTCACTTCCACACTTTCCGATCAATGACAATCTCTCTGGCTTCATCGAGGTCCAGTTGTCGGTTCTTGAGGTCGTCTTCTACATGTTACGATCGCATTCTTCCAAGTTGACGGTATTTGTTCCAAATGCCAAATTTAAAGTAGGAGGTCGTAAACCCGTTGTAACAAAATGTTGCCTCCGGCTTTTATCGTCTCAGCGGTAACTTGATCGATGACTGACGCTTTCCCATTTTTCAGCGATTTTATTGCTGTCTTGACTTCAACAATCGTTGGGTCACCATGGGGGAACGAGATCACTGGTTTATTGATGATCAGCGGTGTCGGCACTGGTCCCTTTTGTGGCGGATCGTGATTGTACAGTTAATTAAAGATATCCCTCCACCGGTGCAGACGCTCGGCTGGAGAACTGCAGCATTGAACTGCAGCAACGAAAGTTCATAAACATACTGAAGAGAAAAACCACGATCTTCACAAAAAAAGTGTTCATAACGGAATCCGCAGGTTGTCAACTTTAAATATCTTGGCACCTTAGTCAACCAACGCCATACCAGTCGAGAATAGATCAAGCCCGCAGAACATCTACAACCTTGGGATTTTTTTTTAGACCTGACCTAAGTCTGAATTGAGGCTCCGCATGTTGAGAGGCCACGTGTTTCCAGTGTTTCTGTACGGATGCGAAAGCTAAACCTCGCTATAGGAAAAAAAGATCGAAGCATTTGAAATGTACCTGTACAAGCCCATACTGAGAATATCTTGGGTACAAAGAGTGACTAACGCTGATGTACTTACCCGTATGGAAAAATTCAAACAATTACTTCATACTATGATGAGAAGAAAGGCCGCATATCTGGGGCACATCATGAGAGGGAAGCGCTATGAACTCCTACGATTAATTATTGAGGAGAAAATATAGAGAAAAACGTCGATTAGTAGACGATAGAACTCATGGCTGAAAGACCTACGCCGGTGAGTAGTTTCGACTACTGTTGATACGACCACTGATGTCTTCCCAGCATCCGTCAAGAAGGATAATGGTCAATTGGATCGCCAACCTTCGGAAGGAAACGGCGTGAGAAGAATAAACAGTTACAATAAGGGTTTTGAACGTTTTAACGTTTTTAGTGACCCCTCAAAAAATCCGGAGTATATGAGATTCATTGTGCGGAATGCAATAGCGTGTATGTAGTTCAGACAGGGCGAAGTATTCCAACTCGTTTTTCAGAACATTTTCGTGCTTCAAAAAACACAAGTTCATTTTCGAACTATTGCCTAGAAAGTAATCATAAATAGAAATAGATAATCTAAAAATCTTACATAATTGCAACAAAGATCCGAAGCTTAATCACCTGGAGTCGTTAGAAATTTTCAAACAAAGCCATAATCCATGAGTTAAACTCCTTAATGAGCAAACCGATCTAATCTTTTCTCAACTTTTTAATCTAACGCAATCGTCTCCAGATAAGTCCCCAACGACAGATAAACACCTCCCTTCCCCACCAAAACTCTTGGTATAAATTCAGTCTCATCATTTAAAAATGGTCAAAACTCGAATGCAAAGTGTCCAAAACCAGTGATTTTACCCTATTAATTTTTATCCTCCGACACAAAAGAGGGGTGTTATAAGTTTGACGTGTCTGTGTGTCTGTCTGTCCATCTGTCCGTATATGTAGCTGTTTATGGAATCGTAGCTACTAAACAAATGGACCGATATTGATGCGTTTCTTTTTGAAAGCTGACGTGATCGAGGAGGATCTTAGCTATAATTTATGAAGATCTGTTCATGGGTTTGATGACCATCAGCTCATTTCCTACTTGACAAAATTAATATGCATCCAATTTCACACAAATGTTTGTCTAGTTCCTATATCCAAACTTGTGTTTGAAAGCTGACATGATCGAGAAGGTTATTGGATTTGTAGCTCCTAAACGAATGGAGCAATTTTGATGAGGATTTTTTTAAAGCTGACGTGATCGAGGAGGTTCTTAGCTAAAATTTATGAAGATCTGTGCATGGGTTTGATGACCATCTGCTCATTTCCTACTTGACCCGTCATCAAATTTAGAAATTCAATCTCAATTATAGAGAGTCGAACTTGCTCTAACTAAACTAGATTGTCCCAATTTGTAATATATTGAGACAGACTAACTAAAATCATTTGTTTTAACTAGTTTGACTAATTAAACTCAATTGTAACTGTACTCACTTTGTAATAATCTCAATTTGTAACTGAAAGACAGACAAACTAAAATGTTTGATCTAGTTGGATTAATTTATCAATTACAGATAGACGAATTTACTGTGGCTAATTTGAACTATCTCAATTTGTAACTGAAAGGCAGAGAGACAAACTAGGGTATAGAGAGCAATTTATAATATTGTAATTATTGGCTGACTTACAATGACAATTAATAATTTTGAAGATTTAGTAAATTGTTTGAAATTCGAACAATTCGGAATATTCCTGGCAATTTGGACTGATAAATGTGTGAATGGAATATGCAAAGTGTTCGCCGATAAAGAAGAAGTATTTAGGGGTGGGTGTAAGGTGTACTAAAATGAAGTAGGTATAAATGCAATTCGGTCCGAACTAAAGTGGCAATATTTCACGTAGTTTGCGAGCGGCAAACAATGGCGCCCGCAGCCCTGCATTTGACAGTTCCGGGGAGAGAAACACATAAAAGGGACCTGCAAGCCCTTCTCCACCCACTCCAACCCCCGTTTATTATTTTAATAAATACCACACACACACTCAGGAATGTCCACCCGCGAATTTTGCAACCATCAAAGACAACTCCAAATTTATTTTTATCAATCGCTTTGTGTGTGTGGTTTCGTCTGTCCGTTTGTTTCCGTCGTAAATGTATTTTTGCGGCGGAAATATTACTGCAAACGCGGAATGGGGTCGTGAAATGAGGGATGAAGAGCGATTGAAATTTTTTGTGATCAGCGGTTTCGGTTGCTCCCGATTAATATTCGCTTATGCCTACTAAATCTCTACAGCGTTCATGTTATTTACACTTGCTCGCCATAATAGAACAGAAATCTATAAACTTTGATCTAGGTGGAATAATTTAACAATTCATCGAAATTATTCTTGTATTGTCTCAATTTGTAACTGAAAGATAAATAAATTATGATTTAATATACAGTTAGATTAATTTAACAATAGTGAATATTCTAGTGATTTAAATTTGCTTGATTTTTTTATACCCGATACTTTATGATCTTTACATTACACCTATACAATTATTTTCTCATTTAGTTTGTATTTAATGTCATAAAACTTAACCCTCCGTTTAGCACATAGTCCGCTAACCTTTGGTTTGGCACATGTATTCTGGCCAGACCCCTGTATATCTCCATACAAACATATGGAAATATCGCATTGTTATCGCATTATATATTTTTGTTTTTTGCTCATTTTTAGTGGCTTTCGCTAATGTGTAATTATTACCTAAAATAAAGATTTTACACTTTATATCTGTTTATTTTATTTGTTATATAGACTTATTTATAAATTCTAATTCGTGCAAATAAAGGAAGTATACACGTTTGAGTATTGTTGGCTGGCACACAGGGTCCAAACATTTAGTGCAAAAGAAACATGTTTTACGCTGTAATTTTTCGCTTCCTTGCGAACAATGTTTGCATCCTCTCTTCTTATCCATTGTACTCGGGCCAGATTGATTTTCAAATACATGTGCTGGAATCTGGAATGTAGCAATGAAAGAAACACCACTGAATTAGATAGCATGTAGCATGAAACAGCATGAAATAAAAGTAAATTTGAAATGGAAGTTATTGGGTTATTGTTTGGCCAAAAAACGCCTCAACTGCCAAACGAGTAGGAAATTGTTTGATAATATGAACGTTGTTCATTCTATTTTCAACGTTTGGAACAACCAATGACTTAGATTAGGTATAGTTAAAAAATGATTAGGTCTAATTAAATATAAGGCCTAGTTCAAACATTTCGCCTTTCATTAGATTTGTCTATTCTTTGCAAATGCAAAATGCATCCAATGCCAAACAATGCCATCACATCTAACATATTGAAAAAGAAATGCCAAGTCCTTGTTGAGCGTTTCTTTGTGAAATGAGTGACCATTTGATCTATACAATCGACACCGGGGATTTATTTAGATTGTAAAATGAAATTGCTTCTGGTTTCATTGTTTCTTCGACACAATTTTTGGTGTAGTGTACGGTGGAAAGTAAAATTACGGCCCTATTTTTTTTTGTCACGTAACTGCAAATGGAAACCGTATCATGGAATCCAAAATGAGATGAAAGAACAGGACGTGAATGACTCTTTTTCATTACCACATCTTTTATTGGATCGAATTGTGCCAACAAAAGCAATGCCAATTTTAGCAAGTCGCTTTCATCCTTCCAATGCGATGAAAAAATTGTCAGCAATAGCTGTATGACCAGTGTTACTATACCCATTGCTAACTCCAGCAATACATTTTTCACATTGTTTAGTTTCACGCTTTTCTCCATCTTCACGGCCTGTGTATAATTTCCCTTGCAACGGATATTTTGTTTTGGAATCGCATGCCCACCAAATTTTGATGCCATATTTTGATGGTTTTGATGGTATGTATTGAGTAAATTTTGTTCTGCCGCGGTATGGAAATAGATGTTCGTCAACCGTAAAGTTTTCATGCGAAAGATTTTCATTAAAAAAATTTCATATATCGCGAATTGGTGCGGCTTTGTCAGTTCGTTGGCTAAATACGACTATCGCACATATAAGACTATCATCAAAACGGATATATCGTAGCAATGCAAGGAATCGCTTATGAGACATAGCTGATCGGAATCTGGGTAGCCCGTCTGTATGCCAAAGAACTTGTGATTTTTGCATGTTATTGTGTGAAACTCCAGCGGCCAAAAGCACACCAATAAATGCATCTAATTCAGTGCTCGTTAGCTCTTTCCAAACTATTGGATTTTTCAGATTCCACCTTTGAAATATATCTTTCGCATAACAATACCCCAATCGGAACTTAATTTAGTTCTTTGGTTCTAGCTCGAAAACGCATAATATTGTGATGACGCAAACGACCAACTGCAGGTTCATTTCTATACCATATTGTACAGTTTTTACCAAAGAAAAATTCATCGGTTGCAACTTGTTGATTTTTAGAAAGTGCTTCTCCCTCTACTTCTTCTTCTTCTTCGTCACTATCTAGAATTTCGTTCGGTTCGATTGCCAAAACCTCTTCAATATCCGACGCATATTCTTCAGGTACATTAACCATATCATTATCGTCGTCATTGTCTCTGAATGGATCATGGAATGGATGTTCAACATTTTCAGTTCAGGATCATGTTCAGTATCCAAACTTTGTCTACCTAATCGCGTATTATACACAAATTTAAATTCGTCCCTCATTTTTATGAAACAAAAAAAATTTCGCAAGATGCTAAACTGACTCAACACGTGGCTCGCGAACTAGATAGATCAAAGGACGATCGATATACGAGTAAGACAAAAGCTCGAAGGCACGCCTCGAAGCGTGAGAATTAGAGGAACTTAAAAAACGCGGTAAAATGTTCAAAATCACAATTTATTTCATATAAAATATATATGGGTCCGGACAGACCACATGTGCCAAACCGAAATATATTCAAATCCATATCCTTGTAATTACCCTTGTGTGACATGTATCCTTTTATTTTTTCTTTTAAATGAAAGATAATGAAATTTTAGGAAAAGTCAAGGAAATTTAAGTCGATAGCTCAATTAGAATTATATTAAAAAAACAATGAAATCGCAAAAGGTCTGGCTGGACCCATGCGCCAAACGGAGGGTTAAATCTAAAAGTCCAAAATAAGCGAGCGAAATTCAAATTTGGGAAATGCATCACCTTTGGTCGTAATGGTATCTGACGTGCACGTTGACATTTATCGGCGTCGATGTAAGTAGGGTGGACTATACACCTCGATTGTGACTTTGTCAAACACTTTATCTGGTATAATTTAATAGTCTTTTTTAGCATACCGGTGCTATACAATATCTATAAAATATTTTTTTAGCTTTTTCCATTATCGAAATATCAAATTCAAACTGAAAATCCTGTCAATGCAAATAGGCTAGGCCACAATGAATGTCAAGTGATATGCGACGTCATCCAAAGCGCGCGAAAAATAGGATCCTTCAAACAGGTAAAATTTAATCGGTATTTTATATATTATTTTAAAAATTACACTTTCAACAGTATTTATATTTTTTACTATGTTAATGCGAAGTAAAAAGTGAATTAAGCGTACAAAAAAAATTATGCATATTCCCTATTACATATTCATATATTCATTATACACCTATTCATGATAGACGAACGTATTTTGACTAACTTCGATTGTCTCAATAATTTATGACTAAAAACCAAGTTAATAATTATATTTGTAACTGAAAGACAGACAGATTTAACAATTATAGCAAGTTCGTCTGTTTCTAATTGCTAAATTAGTATAACAAAATTAATATTAGATTTAGGTTTTATGTCTGTTTCTCTTTCAGTTAAAAATTGAGATAGTCCGAATTAGTCCGAATAAGTTTGTAGGTGATACGGGTTCAATCATTTCTTCTTTTCCATTTCTAGTTAGCCTTTGAATAAGTTTACTTCTGGATTCATTTATTTTCTCTACTGCTTTTCTGCGTTTGTCATTCCACCATGCTACCTTTGACTTTTTCGTTCTATAACCAACTTTTGTTCTTGCTGTTTTTATGATACCTTCCCTTATTGTTTTCCACTTTTGTTCTACTGTTATATTGGTTTCAGCCGTCTCTAGCTCTGTCATACGTTCCTTGATCTTTTGTTGGTATCTCTCTTTTACTTTCTTGTCTTTTAATTTATCCGCGTCCAAACGTCTTGTTCTTTTCGTAGGTATTGATTTTGCTTTGTCGATTTTTTCCCTTAGTGTTGCCTTGACTAGATGTGATCGGGCTCTGATATTGCTCCTCTCATTGTTCTATTGTCTATTATATGGATTATGGATTTGTTTGTGTTTGTTTGTATCAAACTCGATAAGTCTCTCCCCATTGTTCCCAGCTAAATGAAATAATGGAAGCTTTTGGCGTACCAAGCAAGTTAGTAAGATTAACCAGAACAACAATGATAGACTCAAAGGCTGTAGTGAGAATACAAGACCAAATGACAGACAGACTCTCAACCACTAAAGGAGCGCGGCAGGGAGATGGACTTGCACCTATGCTATTCAATATTGCATTAGAGAAGGCAATAAGAAACACAAAAGATAACCTTACCAGCACAATAATACACAAGTCACAGCAAATAATTAACTACCCATACGATATTAATCTAGTAGCCAGAACAGAACGGGAAATCAATGAAGTATTCAGCAAACTGGAAACACAGGCCAGTAAAATCGGACTGAAGCTGAATGAAACGAAGACCAAACTAATGCCGATGAAACGAAGAAGAAGAAGTCGAGGCCGTAATTACACAATAAGAGATAACAACTTCGAAGTAGTGCAACAATTCAAATATTTAGGATCCCAAATCAACAGTGAAAATGATATCAAACAGGAAATACAACGACGCATACTAGCTGGAAATAGAGCCTACTTTTCACTTTCACATATATTTAAGTCCAGATCAATTTCAAGAAAAACAAAAATCACAATTTACAAAACCATTTTAAGACCTGTGGTGACATATGGAGGTGAGACATGGACAATCACCAGAGGAAATATTAGCAAGATGGGAGCGACGAATCCTAAGGAAAATATATGAACCGGTAGTAGAGTATGATGAATGGAGTATCGAATATAATTTCGAATTAAAACAGAAATATAACTAGCCAGATATTGTCGAATTTATAAAATTACAAAGATTAAAATGGGTGGGACACTTGGAGAGAATGGGTGAGGACCGAATACCAAAGAAAGTATATAATGGGCGGATGGAGGCTGCAAGTGGAAGAGGACCACCAAGAAAGAGATGGATAAACAAGATTGAAGAGTACGCCAAACAAATATTAAAAGTCCGTAATTGAAAAACAACAGCAAGGCAACGAGACGACTGGAGGCAGAAAATACGGGAGGCCCAGGTAAAATGGGACTGTAACGCCACGAAGAACAAGAAAAAGAAGAAATACACTACATCGATGATCAAAAAATCAATTGTTTTTGTTTCTATTTAATCGTAGTTTTTCTTGATTTCAACATTATGAAGAGCTGCTGATTTTTTAATGTAATTGCTTCTAATATCCAAGTAGCCTATGAGTAGTTCCATGTTTCAGTTTGTAAAACCTAAAAAGATGCCCCGCGTTCGTCGTCGTGCACAATATCGAGCTATTGCTGAAAGGGTAGGCCGTAGTGTATCGGTGATAGTACGCTGCTGGTCCGATGCAGCGGACAATCGACGTAGACTTGGACGTTCAAAGAAGCACCAGTGATCGAGATCGTCGTCTTGCAAATTTAAGGGACATATCTGCAACGTCGCGGGCATTGGGAAATGACTGTTCTAAATGGCCACAGAGTATCCATGGCTACTGTTTACAGAAGAATCCGCAGTTTTGGTATTAGATCCTACCGTCCACTATTGTGCCTACCTCTTCCTCCTTGAAGACTTGATTGGTGCAGGGAAATGCAACATTGGACTTTATGTTTCTGTTTATGGGCCCAAGCGGTGAACGCAGAATTTTACAATTTGCTATTGAAAGACATACATTATAGACATATATTGAAAGACAATAGTAGGCCCTTACACATGGAGCTATGATTTGGGTGGCGATAGCCTATGGTATTCGGTCTCCTCTAGTTTCTTTTAAAGCAAGTCTTAATACCGAATCGCGATATTGACAACATTTTACAGCCACTGTTAGCCCCTATGTAAATGCCTTGGAGATACATTTTTCAGCAAGATAATGCTCGGCCTCACATAACGACCATTGCAAGACAGTTTTTTGGTGGTGCCGAAATCATTTTGTTACCCTGTCCATCTCGTTCTCCAGATCTATCGCCGATAGAACATGTTTGGGATAGGATAGGTAGGACTTGGTAAAGAATACGGGACTGTTTTGTAACTTAGTGTAACTGTTGTTAATCGTATTTGGCACTCTTTAACTAAGATCCGAAAGCAAAAATTAAGCTTCTACGTTGTCTACGTTGGTTCAATAAATATTCGTGTTTTTGTTGAATATAATTGTTGACATTTTGTTTGACAAGATGACAGATAGTAGAAGCGAACGCTATTAACTCGACGTTGCCACGTTTATTATTTTTGATTGATTCAACGGTCCTTGATTTGATTGATTCAACAACCCACATTTTCCAATATTGGATCGAGAGTTCGCGCTGCCGCGCGTATGTTATGCGTCTTGATTTATCTGCCCGCTTCGCAGCGGACAACCTAATCTAACCGGAGTTAAACCAACGGTCCTTGCCACATTTTCCTATATTGGATCGAGAGTTCGCACTGGGATGCGCGTATGTTGTCTTGATTTATCTGCCAGCTTCGCGGCGGGCAACCTAATCTAACCGGGGTTAAAGCAAGTATCCTTGCCACATTGTCCTATATTGCATCGCGAGTTCGCGCTGCCGACCGTATGTTGTCTTGATTTATCTGCCCGCTTCGCGGCGGGCAACCTAATCTAACCGGAGTTAAACCAACGGTCCTTGCCACATTTTCCTATATTGGATCGAGAGTTCGCACTGGGATGCGCGTATGTTGTCTTGATTTATCTGCCCGCTTCGCGGCGGGCAACCTAATCTAACCGTATCTAAACCAACGGTCCTTGCCACATTGTCCTATATTGCGCTACCGTGCGAACTCTCGATCCAATATAGGACAATGTGGCAAGGACCGTTGGTTTCATCCAGGTAAATTAGGTAAATCAAGACCACATACGCGCGGCAGCGCGAACTCTCGATCTAATACAGGACAATGTAGCAAGGGCCGTTGGTTTAACAAACTCGGCTGGTATCAATTTACATTCAAGTAATTTTTGAATTGTTTAGTCGGGATCTCTGATAATATTCTGAATATTCATAATAGACAAATAATTTCTGGAAATCAATTTTGTATATACTTTACACAAACATGTGACGCAGAAAAATGTAAATAATTTATATGTTGTCAAAATTAAATTTGACAAGGCTAACCCAATTATATCTACATTCTCAGTTATGTGACCAGTGATACACGTCAGTTATTTGATTGAAAATGCAATTTTCTATTAAAAAAAACCAAATATTTCTCCGAAATAAGAAAAAAATATTTTTTACAAGGTCTATGTATTTCCACTAAAATGTGCATGTAATTTATGTGGTAGTGGCGTTAATAAGTAGGTATAGGTACCAAAAAATCAACAAACGTTGCAGTATTCCGACACAGTTTTCAAGAGTTTCAAGCGGTTTTTGCACTTGAAGAATTTATAAGACTCCTCGGCTGGGATCAATCTCCACTCAACCAAATTCTTGACGGTTTCGTGTGAATCCTGCATAATCTGGTGGATATTAAGGACACTTAAATAATTAACTCGATACATTGTGGCTGTTTGTGGCGTGGCTGTTCGATACAATATGAATGCAAGTTCAATACGACGCTTTAGATTGTATATATGCAGCCAAAATAATAGTTTTTCATATAAACGGGCATATAAACAAAAATAAACGTGGCAACGTCGAATTATTTGCGTTCGCATCTACTATCTGTCATATTGAAAATGTCAACAATTATTTTCAACAAAAACACGAATATTTATTGAACCAACGTAGACAACGTAGAAGCTTAAATTTCTCTTTCGGATCTTAGTTAAAGAGTGCCAAGGACGATTAACAACAGTTACACCAGGTAATAAGTCTGCAACTCTAAGTTTCAAAACAATCCCGTATTCTTTACCTAACCCGGATAGGTGTTAGAATAAGTGACTTACAGCGCCCCGCTAACACTGTAATGGAACGACAAATTAACGAAGTTTAGCCAAGTCGATATTGATAGCCTGATTTCTAGCATGCCTCGACGTGTCAAGCACTCATTAGCTTGATAATAAACGAAAATTTTTAAAATGCTCCGTCAAAGTCATATGTTTTATAGCAAGCATCAAAGTCATATGCTATATGTTCCCGTTCTAACGTGGTCAATGAAAGAGAATAGGACCTTCTCATAGTTTAAATTTTTTTGCACGCATGTATAAATTTCCGCCATGTTTTTCGGGCACTTTTTGACGTATAACAAAATCTACCCGAAATTTTCATATTCCCGCCTTTTAAACCTGGAGGACGCGCATGCTCTTAATTAACAGTAGAAAGGTTTATTCTAATAACCCTGGGATTTTTTCCAGGAACATATCTGCCGTGTAAATCGAGGGAAGAATGTAACCAAAACAAGCTTCGTCTTAGATTCCCAAACTGGACAAAATGAAAATAAATGCCAGATAAATCTCTATTTGCCAAATTAGTTTTTATTGCAAATGTATTTATGTGTTGATATTGAAGCAGCTTCTGTCTCGTTTAGGCTTAATTTGTTAGTTATCGCGGAATATATTAGCGGTCTATATAGGAAACGGTTGTGTAATTAAGGAGAATTGCGCACGCCGCGCCGAATTTATTGCGATTTCTGTCGAACTAATTTTCCCAAATTTATCGACTCCGACAAATACAATCCACCCACACACTTATCATTAGACCTGCCCTCATTATTGATTTCCCTAAAAATCACTGCAAAATTAATTTGTCTATCGAGAAAATTTGTTTTCATTCACACATTTATTTCATTTACCAAGAGAAAATCTTACAAGACTAGGCAAGACCATAAACAAGCTTGACATGTCTAGACAAGTTGCTCAGTCTAAAGTGACCACTCGTCCCGATTTTTGCGGGACAGTCCCGCTTTTTAAAGGACAGTCCCGCGTCCCACCGATTTTTAAAAATGTCCCGCTTTTTAGAAATATCTGCATTTCTTATTTTAAATGTACTGTAATATATAAAATAAGATTTTTCCACATATTCCCATAAAATCTCCTATTTTAGTCTCATCCAATGAAATTTTTTAATATCCTCGAATTGAACTGTAGAGATATTCCAAGCAGTTATTATAAAAATTTCTGACTTTAATTACACCATGTTCTGAAATTTTCATTGGGTTATATTAAAAATGGAGATTTTATTTTAATATGTGGAAAAATCTTTTGAATATATTAGTAACCATTTGCAAAAAAATAATATTTGCGAAAATGATCTTTTTTGATGAGGCATTATAGGTAAAAAGATACGTTACTGATGA
Source organism: Phosphuga atrata (assembly GCA_944588485.1). Lineage (NCBI taxonomy): Eukaryota > Metazoa > Arthropoda > Insecta > Coleoptera > Silphidae > Phosphuga > Phosphuga atrata. The sequence goes on from OX155895.1 coordinate 65,344,886, forward strand.
AAAAATTAAATAATGATTGTCTGCAAATATGGAAACAGACAAAAAATGGATGGAGTTATTGCTTCATTTTAAACAGAATAATATTCCTTATCAAAATATTTTAAAAATGGTACATCTGCAACGCGCTCTCCCTTCCAGGAAAAAATGCAGCAACAAAAAGTGTTTTTTTCTAGTATCAATAAAATATGGACAACAACAATGCAGTTGAACATTAAACTTTAAAATCTATTTTAAGCGTAAAAAATAATTTGACCCAATTCATGTGAGAAATTTCACGACATTTTAATAAATGATCCGAGTATTCTCTGGGATCAAAAATTTGACCGTAAAAGAAAATCTTTTTTTTTTAATAAAAAATTTAAATTAATTAAAAATCATAATTTTCAAATTATTGTTTTTTACGAATATTTTTATAGTTACCAATAATTAATAATAAATACATTTTTGTATATTCATAGACATGTATATGAATGTATACAATAATAGTAGTTTATGATACAAGTGTGTGAAGAAGGGCTTCACACACCTTTTCTTCAAGGAAGGGCATTTTCCGAAATGTCATGCACTTCGGAAAAAGCCCTTCCTTGCTAAAGCGATTATACCCCCACTTCGTCTCCCATGGTCCCAGCATTGATTGTCCACTGCTTGCACGAAATCGAACAGAGGAGCTTGGAAGAGATCGGAATTTTCCGAATTCCTGGTTCAGAAAAACACGTCAAACAATTGAAGGAGTTTTTGCGGGGCGAGGGAACTCCTTCCATCAGCCAGGTGGACGTTCACGTGATCTGCGGCACCGTTAAAGATTTCTTGAGGAACCTCCAGGAGCCGTTGATCACCTACCGCTGCTGGGCCGAGTTCGTAAAATGCGTCGAACTCCCGCCTGACAACATTACCGCCGCCCTCTACGATGTCATTTCCGTCTTGCCACAACCCAACAGAGACACGCTAGCCTACACGATTTTACATTTCAAGAAGGTTGGCGATGCAAAGATGTACAAAATGCCAATTTCGAATCTTGCCAAGATTTTTGGAACTAAAATTATGAGATATTCTTCCGCCGATCCGGACACTAGGAAATTATTGCAGGAGACGCGGCAGCAAAATTTCGTAATGAAATGTTTAATGAACTTACCAACTGACTATTGGTCTGCGTTCATCAAACACTTGGATCTTATCCAAGCTCACAAACTTCAACAAACGCCCAGCACAGATTCACTTTTCACTGGAAGAGTAAACTTAACTCCAATGAGCATAAGGAAGAGAAAACAAGGACAAGAAGGAGGACGGAGAGAAGGCAAACTTTTCCCAACACCGCCGGCCTATAAATACTATTAATTGATGACCAAGAAGGTTTTTCATCTGTTCGAGGTGGTATTTCGTCTAAGTGTATATTGATTTACGCTACGCTTTGCCCAGCTGTTACTTACAATTTTATTACTCTAGTATTAACAATTATTATTGTTTAATTATTATTATTATCATAATTCACCGATTTGCAAATTCCGAAACATATTTTTTTACATATACCGTATTAGCCCGAATATAACGCGACATTTTTCGACCATTTATTTTCCGTTAAAAAATCGACTCGCATTAAATTTGGGGTTTAATGTAATATAAACAAGGATATTCTTCTACGGAGGTTGAAATGCTCGGCCGACCACGTCAAAACAACCATATGGAAATATGGGAAATGCAAACCAAAGACCAGTCTATTTTGACATGCCTTCCAACCTTACAGTAAATAAGAAAGGTGAAAAACGGTCTTATTGAAGACAGCTGATTATGAAAAGTCCAGAATTACTGTTATGCTTGCTGTTACTGCTGACGGACAAAAGCTTCGACCTTACGTTATATTGAAACGTAAAACAATGCCCAAAGAAAAGCTGTGTCCAGGAATTGTTTTTCTGGCCCAAGAAAAAGGTTGGATGGCAGAGGAGTAGGTATTAGACTGGTTGAATGTGATATGGAGAAAACGGTCAGGTTCCCTGAGGAACTCTCGCTCCACGCTAGTCCTTGATGCATTTCGAGGCCATGTTACGACAAGTGTTAAGGAAAAAATTGAGGCATTGAATTCCGATCTTGTAATGATACCGGGTGGTATGACTTCTCAGTTGCAAGTTTTGGATGTTGTGGTTAAGAAACCATTTAAAGACAACCTTCGAAAAGAATACAACAATTGGCTATTATCGGGTAATCAACCATTGACACCTTCAGGAAAAATAAAAAAACCCTCAAACACTCTTTTGGGAGAATGGATTGCGACGACCTGACAAAAGATCGAACCTGAATCGATAGTTAAAGGTTTCAAGAAATGCTGCATTTCCAATGATTTAAATGGGACGGAAGATGACATTTTGTGGGAGTCTGAAAGCATCCATGACAATACTGACGATACCGATGACGATACTGATGTGATCAATGAGTTCTCATTCTGAAAACAGATCAGATTCTGAATAAAAGTATTTCCGTTTTTTGTCGTTACTTAAGTAATATTAATTTTGCTTTACATTACTTAACTTTATTGTCATGAATATAACCTGTGTTATTACCTATAATAACCTAAATAAATGCTTATCTGATTGAATTTTACTTTCGTTGAATTCTTTTATGAAGTATTTTTTTTTTCTAAAAATCTTTATGAAAATTTCGGAGTCGCGTTAAATTCGGGGTCGCGTTATATTCGAGCTAATACGATATATTAAATATATAATAAATCCTCAAGGCGAGTGGTTTAATCGCAATGAGTGCACGTCAGAAAATTTATTTTCACTACGTTTGTTTTTTGATTAATGACGCAAGTTGTTGCCATAGTAACAACAAGCAAAAATCATTTAATAATGAAACTGCATTTGATTTACATTGGACTTTTGAGCACGATTTGGTTACTTTTACACACGATTATATTAATGTGTTCATTTTGGTGTGTGAGTAGATAAAAGTATATTAAAGAACGAGTTCAATAAGCGCGATTTTTAATAAGCACGCGTCCATGTTTAGAAAAATACGAGATATTTTTATACTATTTTTTTCTAATTCGCGCCCTTTTATGCCATTTCTTAATAAAAAAAAATCGCCGATACATATTGAGAAAATGGTATCGCACTCGGTGAGCCATTAACAAACACATATGAGCGCTTTAATGACTTCATTATAGACTCAAAATAGAAAAAATATTTTGTATTGACAGTTTCGACAGTTCGCTTTGAATTGAATTTCTCAAAGTCGAATTATGGATATCAGTCACATAATATCAGTCGAAAAAATTGCATTTACTACTCGAGATGAAAGCGTTTTTTTGGTTCGGTGTGATTGCCAACTCGCTGGCAATCGTGAGCAAACTCTCACCTCAAAAAAAAAAACTTCATCTCTTGCTGTAAAATACACTATTTTTTTAATCATCGGTCTGCGTTCATAACTAAATTATAATTCTCATTTCATCCCATTTGTCCCGCTTTTTCTCAATGAAAATGTGGTCACTTTAGCCTATTCGTGTCTCAAGAATTTGTGTCTACAGTTTCTCTTGTCTGATAAATATCCAGGCGAGCGAAGGCGCGAATTACAGCTAGTCTAATATAATCTATTCAACCAAATAAATATTTATTTTATTTCTTAACTTGATTTTGTCCAGCCCTCGTGTTTTCAAATTTTAAATAAAGGGTCTCCAATAGGGACTACCAAACTTTGACAGTTGGTAGCGGCCATAATGTTAAAGCTACACCTGTCAAATTGGTTGTCATATATTCAGTATGTTTTGGCAAATCACCATGGAGGGGCATAGCGTTCGACAGCAAATGATTAAATTGTTTTTATCAAAATGGGTGTTCTGTTCGGGCAACTTTCCGCGCGCTGCGCCGAGAGGACTATTCGCAGTGTGGTGAATAAATTTGAATCCACTGGTTCAGTAAACAATAAAACAACACCAGTACGACAATGAAACGCAAGATCTGACGAAAACATCACCTCTGTCCGTGAGAGTGTGCAGGAGAATTTGAGGGCAGTCGCTTACAAGAACTCGGCCTTTCGCACGCCACAACTTTTGTGTCGAAACTTGGCCCTGCACCCGTACAAAATTTAACCGACCCAGAAGCTGAAGGTAAACGACCTGTGTTCGCTGAATGGGCCCTGGACAAGTTGGAAACAGACCCTAATTTGCATCAAAAAATCATCTTCAGCGATGTGGCCCATTTCTGGATGAATGGATACGTCAATAAAGAAAATTGTGAAATTTTGAACGATACCAATCCACATAAGATCCAAGAGCGTCCAATGCATCCCGAAAAGCCACTGTTTGGTGTGGATTTTGGGCAGACGGCATCATCGGTCCATATTTCTTTGAGGACAACGTTGGCAGGCCATAACCGTCAACGGCGAACGCTAGAGGTCTATGATTACCATCTTATTTTAACCTAAATTGGATAATATGTACAACAACGACATGTGGTTTCACATAGCTCTTGCCACAGCACTTGCACAAGCGGTTTGACGACATGATCATCTCACGTGGAGGTGATGTGACGAGATCATGCGATTTCGGTCTGCAGAGACGAGATCGGCCTGATTTGTGCGCCAGAGTCATGGAAAATTTGACATTTCGGATACGCGCCACCCAGCGAAGCCTCGGCGGACATTTGCATGATGTTATATTCCATACATAATGGCATCGATAGGCCTTTCAAACAAATAAAAAATTTCGATGATATCCCACACACACTTTGTTTTATTTTAATTTAAAGATAGGAAGCACTTAATGAAAGACCCTATATTAATCTTTATATTACTCACAAGATAATCAAAATTTGGTAAACATAGCTGACCTGAATTTATCCGACTGAAAAAACAACCAGACAAGACTCGACAAGACTAGACAAAACCTGATAAACCTAAGTAACACTAAGCAAGACTAGTTAAATCTAGAAAACCAAGCAAGACCATAGACAAGCATGACACGACTAGAAAATGCTATAGACAAATTGCCTAGTCAAGTCTCAAGAATTTGTATCTAGTGTTGTTTAAATCTTGTCTGATACAAATCCAGGCGATGGAAGCCGCGGGTTATAGCTAGTCTGTCTAAATTCTACACTTGACTACATAGACCAGTAATTCAAAGATTTCAGTTCAATTCAATATTTTAAATGTTTCAAGATTGCTCTGTTGTTTTGCAAATGAATTAGCAATTTGTTGATGGGAATGTTGCGAAGGGTGTGCAGTCAGTTTCGCTGACAGCGTGTGCAGTTTTTTTGCCGCGAACAATATCCACTAACTGTAGACAATACCGCTGCGGTCTGCCATCTCGGTTTTGCAATGATTAAACTGAAAGCCGGAGCCCTTAATTCCAGCAAAAGCCCGGGATTAATACCTGTACAATGCCGGAGACGGACAGAAACGAGTGCACTTTGCGAGTAGTCTGCATGTTTTTTTAAGTGATGTTTTATTTAACTGCGGCCGTTGTTATTTTAGTTTCGATTTCCCCGTTGGTTTGTTTAATTAATCTCTGCAGACTGCCGGGACATTTTCGGATTGATATTTAACTTGCTATCTAAATTAAATTCTATTAATTTAACAATTAATCTGCGCTAACAATTACAAAATTAGTTTTCTATATTTATAATTGTTAAATTAGTATAGATAGATTAGTATAGATATATTTTAAACTGGAACAAACTTAATGGAGACTCTTTTTTAATGTACAAATGTTCAAAGTTTAAATGTCAGATGTAGCTCTATTAATTTAACACTTAGAAATAGAGGAACTTCCTCCGACTAATTTAGTCCCACGCAAGTTGTGATTCATAGACAAACTGACATTCTGAAATTCTGCAAAATCTTTTAGATCTGGTGATTTTGCATGCGTATAATATTGAGGGTGGATGGAAGGAAAGACAGGAAGTCGAAGTGCTAGTGAATAGAGCCAAGCCCGGGCAGACAGTAAATATTTGAAGTTTACTTGTAAAACCCCTTTCGCTTCATATTCTTCTCCCCCACATTCTTATCTACCCTAAAAACGCAATCCTATCGGCTGCAGTAAATAAGATAACACACAATAGCCTTATCAGATTTTTTCATCGAGTCTTGTCTTCTATAGCCCATCTATCTAGTTTTGCCTGTGTAGTCTTGTTAGTCTAGTGATTTTTTACCTGTCAAGATGGTAATAATACAAATCTACCATAACAGACAGACAAAACTAAATTTAATATTGTTTAGTTTTTTTTTATTTTGCATATGTTTCTGTGGTCTATTTATTATTAATAGGAAAGGCGATATGCAATGCAAAATGTGAGATTACAGAGCGAACTTAATAAGAGTCGCTGGTAGTGAGGACAAAAGGACATTCGATATTGAAATGCGGTGTGGATTACTCGTTCGCCTTTTTATGCCATGGAATTAGTACACACATTTCTCTCCTTGGAATAAGTGAGGAAATAAAGAGGATGTAAACATGATATTTATTTCAGGCGGTTGTGTATTTCACGTTCAATTCCGTTGATTCGCTTGATATGCAGCACACTGGAAGCTCTCACAAATCATTTAAATAGTTGAGAAGGAAAAGCCTAACTTGTGAGAATTTTACGTTTCCTTGCAATTGATTTAGTAAATTACTTACACATTGGCTAGTTCTCATTTAGTTATTTAAATTAGTTTTAGTAGAGCTGTATTAGTAGAGCGTGTTAATTTTATGAATGAAACAAATTTGAAAATATGTATATATAGTCCAATCTATATAAATTGTATACAATCTATAATCTCTTACAATCTACACAAACATTTTAGTCCATACTTGATTTCGACTAATCAACAGAATTACGACGAGATTAAAACGTTTGAGAAACACTGGTTTCCAGCTACCGATCGCATCTAACCAGTTTCAATTAAATATTTCCCTTTCCCGAAAAAAATAACTTTTTCAAAATTTGTAAACTTGACCCTTACAAACATTACAAAGCCATCAATCAATCCGACGATTTATCTTAATTTAATTAAATCTCCTGCCTTAAAGTCCCTCACTACACAAAAAAACCTTCCTATGATTCAGCAACAAAAATTCCAAATTTTTCCGCCGCAAATGTGTCTTTTTTTAGGGTCGTTAGAATTGTTGTCGTTTCGTATTCTGGGGGCTCGGCGGTCACTAATTACGCCCGGAGGTCGGTTTAATGTCCCCGACAGACAATCAGAAAAGGCACACATGATAAACGACACGGACGACACGTTAAATATTTAATTCTCAACGATTAGGGATCACTCTGTAAGGTTCATGTAAATTGATCGCCGTTTTCTGACCGTTAGTGTTCGCACGCGTTCAATACAAATTGGCGATAATTTCTGATTTTGATAGGAAATACAAGAAGGAGTGTCCCAAAGAGGCGAGACAAATCAAGAAAGATAAAATTGTACAATTTATAGCTTCAAGTCGCAACAACTTCAAGTTGAAACAACTTCATGTTAATACAATCAATTTTTTTTTAATCATTCATGACGTTAATTTCAACTATAAACAACACATTAATATCTAATTCGAGTCCCGACGATTCCAAAACAAAAAAATAGAATGATTTGTACAAGACCAAGTAATGGGGTGACCTAACCCAACCTAACCCTTTTATGACCGCCTTCAATTCTTTTTGTTGGGGAATATTATCGAATGTTTTTTTTTTATTAAAATTCACTAAAAAAGAAAAAAAAAACACTATTTTCCGTCTAGACTATAGAAGACTAATAGAAGCGTGGAGCGTACACGAAGATATCGGCAATATAGTATAACTCTCCACGCATTTATTTATAGCCAACACGGAAAATAATATTTTCTCTTTTTTAATAAAAACGCATGTTAATAAAAACTTTTATGTCCTCAACAGTCCTAAATAGCTATGTCCTCCAGTTCTGAGCTACATTTAAACTTTTAAGTCTCTAGCTAATCGGTAAGCTAATTTACAATCGATTTAATAATATCGCAAAATTTCCCCGGACGGAGAAGAGAACAGACAGAGTTAAGAACAGACATAAAAGAAGTTAATAAAAATGTGATAAAAAGACTATCTACTAAATATCTAAAATAAATCAAGATCGGTTTTTGAAAGCGCTTTTAGAAAGCGCTTACATTATGAAAGTAAAACTTTCATAATGTATGGAAATAATAAAACGTATAGTCTGACTGCTCCTGAAAGCACTCTATAGGAAGGAACGTCCCAAAGAGACAAAACAAAGCAAGAAAGATAAAATTAAATATGTACAATTTATAAATTCATGTTGCAACAACTTGATGTTGAAACAACTTCATGTTTTTTTTCCCTAACCAATGTGGGTCCAGGGAGGTTAGCCCTTAAAACACTGTGGCCCATTGGCCTATTGTATTTCCCCACATTGTTTCGTTCATGCAAATAGATACAGTCCCTCTATTAGCTCCAGGATTCTATGTGCCATGTTTTTCACGGGGATTCTCTCAGCTGTAATATCAAGCTTGTGTCTCCTATGTGCAATTGCTTCACAGTGGAAGATTATATGGACGGCGGTTTCGTCCTCCTCATAGCATAACCTGCTTAAAGGTTCATCCTTCCAGATACCCATTTTATGCAGGTGTTCTCCTAGAGGGCAGTGTCCTGTAAGTAGGCCTACCACAATTGCGATCTGCTTCCTTGGCAGTTGCAGGATTTCAGCAGTTAGAGTTCCCGATAGGTTTACTAACATTCGTTTGCTGTGTGTCAGACCATTCAAATTGACCCACTGTAGACGGTGCTTAGTTGCTACCCATTTACAGATTTTATTTCGGGTCGTGGTCTTGGTAATATAGTGTCCGCTTTCAGCAATGATGTTTGCCTTACAGGCTCCATCTTTTGCTAGCTTATCCGCCATTTCGTTACCCACCAGTCCCGTGTGGCTAGGCACCCAAGCGAGTGTGACCTTGTTATGCTTTGTCAGGGCTTTTAGGTTCTGAAGACAGTCTCAAACTGTCTTAGATTTGATTTCGTGACACGCTAGAGCATTAATCGCAGCCTGACTGTCCGTGAAAATGCGGATGTTTCTACTTTTGTAGTCCATTCTCAAATGTTCACGGGCACAGACCATGATAGCGTGTATTTCTGCTTGGAATACTGTGGCATGTGTCCCCAGGGGTACAGATAGGCTGCACCCCAGGGACAGTCCATAGATTCCTGCGCCAGTACCACTGTCCTTCTTGGAGCCGTCTGTATACCAATCCAGTCCTCCTTGGCAAGTGGTTATTTGATTGCCTTCTGTCCATCGTAGATGTGTTTTGAAGGGTAGATTGAATGAAAGCCTTTGGCGCATCGAATCCCCTCTATATTGAGGTACGATTCTGATATGATATTCGTTATCATGGTGTGTCCTGACCTCGCCAGAGATTCCCATGTGCCATTGCATATGCATCTGAAAGCTCCCATCCTTGCCTTGCCCATGATAAAGATATCCAGGGGAGGAAGGCCTAGGATCACCTCCAGAACCGCAGTTGGGGCGGTTTTCATCGCTTCCGTAATTGCTTAACAGGCCAGTGTTTGAACATAGGAGAGTTCTCTGATGGCCTATTTTTGCTTCACTTTGGTATACCATACTGTGGAGCCATATGTCAGAATGGGTCTAACTACCATAGTGTATAGCCAGTGTACCATGCTTGATTTCAGTCCCCATGACTTTCCAATTGTTGTTTTGGTCATCATCAGTGCCATTTTACACTTGTTGGTAGCTTTCTTTAAGTTTTGATTCCAAGTCAGTCTGACATCCAGGATTATAACTAGATACTTGACTTCATCACTCACCTTTAGATGCTCGTTATAGAAAATTGGGGGCTTTAGCCCATCCGTTTTTCTCATTCTAGTGAATGGTACTAGAGTGGATTCTTGGGGATTGACTCGAAAGTCGACATTGACTATATTGTCGAAGGAGGTGTTGTCAAACGCACCTTCGATATCAAGGAAGGCACCAAGCGCCAATTCCTTGTTTTCTAGTGTGTTATCTATTCTAACCACTAATTGGTGTAGAGCAGATTCACATGATTTTCCTGGTTGATAGGGATGCTGATTAGAGTGTAGGGCCTGTCTAACAAGCAGGTCTCTCTCAGATACTTTTCAACCAGTTTTTCTAATGTTTTCAATACAAAGGAGGTTAGGCTTATTGGTCTATACGCTTTAGCCTGGGTGTAATCTAGACGCCCGGCTTTTTGTATAAATACCACTTTTACTTGCCTTCAGGGAGTTGGCACATAGCCTGATGGCAGACTTGCCCTGTATAGCTTAATCAGTATGGGCACCAGCGTTTCACTCCCCTGTCACAGAAGGGCGGGGAAGACACCGTCCGGGCCAGCTGCTTTGTATAGGTCAAAAGTATTTATGGCCCATCAAATTCTATCATATTTGACAACCCTCTTGGACACCTGCCAGTCACACCTTGTCCCTCTTGTTTGAGAGCGTAAGGCATGACAATCAGGATTATCCATTGTTGTGTCGATCACATAGGAACCAGGGAAGTGAGCTTGGAGTAAAACTTCCATAGTTTCCTTCCCATTGGTTGTGTGTTTTCCGTTTGGTTTTCTGATAGTACCAACCGGATTTATCGGGTTCTTTATCAGAAGTCGCTAGAGTCTTGCTGTTTCAGATGTACTTTCGACATCCTCACACATCTTTCTCCAGGACTCCCTTTTAGCCCTCGTACAGATTTGTTATAATCAGTGAGTGTAGCCGTATATTCGGTCCACATCCCTGTCTTTTTAGCTCTATTATAGAGCTTTCTCGTTTTGTTTTTCTTCTGTTCAAGTTCCTTGCTCCACCAGGTAACTTCCCGTTTCCTGGTTCGCTTCACTTGAGGACAGCTGTCATGATAAGAATTTATTATAGCCTCCTGAAGTAGAGTGGAGGTTTCTTCAATATCATGCGGATTGATTATGTTCGAACTTAACACATTTGTATGTATCAGCACTTCCTTATAGTGCTCCCAGTCAGTTTGGCGTGGATTACGATACACATCCTCTGTCCTGTCAACGGCTTTGACCTCCAGAAAGATGTATCGATGGTTCGACAACGACGGATCTTCGGACACATACCACTTACTTACTAGTGCACTTGTATATAAGCACGCCAAGGTCATATCAATAACCTCTTTCCGTCGTTTTGTTTGAAAGTTGGGCCTGTTACCGACATTCATTATTGCCAGATTCGTGGACACTAAATATCTAAGCAACGACTCACCTCTTTTGTTGGTTTTGGTGCTCCCCCATACTATGTTTTGGGAGTTGGCATCCATCCCAACCAGGATCTGGAGAAAACCTCGCAGTATTTCACCAGGCGCTCCAATTCTGCGGTAGGTGGTGGTTCAGGTGCATCGTATGGCAGGTACGCAGAGGTCAAAATAAGTTCCCTAACCGCCCCCACCCCCCATGCGATACCTGATTTTTGCTGTGGCAAAATCTCTGAAACAGTGGTCGTGCAACGTTAATATCTCAATATCATTCCTAGCATAAATGCAGGATCTGATATTGTTACAGGAGTAGTCATAGATTAACTTACCCCTAGCTTCACCCAGACTCATTATTTTGCCTCTGTTTAACCAGGTTTCTTGGATCAGGGCTATGCTGATGTCTCCAGCAGCTAAGATTCTGCATAGGTAGGCAGAGGCAGCCGCACTATGCTGAAGGTTGATCTGAAGTACCTTCACCAGTGGGCCCCTCCGCCCTCTTCCCTATGATCCTGCAAGTGAGCTGATTTAGACCAAAATCACCTTTGCAGTACTTTTTGGTCAGCTCACTCACGGATGCGGAATCTATGTAGAGAACCAAAGTGGTTCCCTTATGATCCGCATTACTGCGGACAATACTCCATTCCTCTATATTTAAGCCCCTGTTTTAGGTCTTAAGTAGGGAGAGTTTAACTGGCTCCCTCGTTCCAAGGAGTTCAGTTGGAAACCAAACCGCCACCTTGGTCGTACGGACAATATCTCTCTCAGTACCCGCTCTGAGAATTGCCCCCTCCCAAGGTTTAAGCTTGGCCAACTTCTCCAGGAGCCAGACTTTTGCAGCTTCGTCGCGCACAGGAAACGTAAACTACGCCCTTGTCGACAAAGCTGTTTATAAAGTGGGGGCCTGTGCATAGTTCGAAGCTCCAGATCTCCCTCATTAGGTCTGATTGCAGACGCTTACCTTGTTCTTCTGTCATCTTTTCCTCAGCATATTTCTGAGGAACAATAGCCATTTTGCAGGCAGAGAGAGCTCCGCTGTAGGACTGCCTAGGCCTGCTCTGTGAGCTAGCACCAGGTTTGTTCCACAGCGACCCCTCCGTCCTGGGCCTTTTAGGTTTCAGAAGCCGAGGATAGCTCCGTCTTGGAGACGGTGTACTACCCTCAGATCTCAGCCTTTTGACGACGTCAGTCCCAGACCCACTCCCGGCACCAGTGCCAGTTGGTGCGTACGCTCCCGCCGCCGGCTTGTCAGTCACACGCAGTTGAGGATCAAGTTTGGCTCTAGCGGCCTCCTTTTTCATCTTCCTGCGTTGCGACCCACTTATTCTGTACCTCTTTTCTTGCGTTGTTTGCAAGCTCGAGGTAGCAGCGCTTGGGGCACCTTCTGTGGGTCTAGTGGTTGATCGACTTCCCCTCAGAGGTGACCCATTAGGAGAAGGAGTCTTATCGCTGCGGCTGTCAACCACAGCGACATCCTCCTCCCCTAATATCATGTCTTGAACCGAAGTTAGACTTATTGACCCTGCTTCTAAGGTTCTAAGCTGTTCTACTAGGTCTACATTCAGTGGATGTTCCTCTGTAGCTGGTTTGGGAATTTTAGTTTTTTTGTTCTTATTTGGATTCATTTTTGTTCCCACGAGTAGCTATGGAAATAAGTGCTCCTGCAGAGCCCCGCATGCAGGAGTAAGGCTATGTACACCGGGAGGGCGCCCTGTATCCCGAGTGCACCGTTAGCGACACTGAAATCGCCCCAATGCCATCCATCCATCACCACGCTAGCTTACAGCTTGGATTAGGGTTTGAAGGCAGAAAAGATCCTTAGATCCATAGATTACAGAAGATCCTTAGATCTGAAGTGAACAAGAGTTACACCAAGTGAGGCCTTGACAGTATAGACAGGGAAGTAAGTGGATGACTGCCGTAAGACGGATGTCTGCCGGATGTCTGCAGGAAGAGTTAGACGGCAGTCATCCAGAGCACCACGTTTCTGCCAGGAACTGTTTCGCCAGTTGCGAACCCCTCGGGTTGGGAAGTTCTTAGTTGCTCGGCACCCAGAGTCCACCCCGACACGAGTCGCCTGCCTGGGCAGTGCTCCTCGCATCAGCAACGTCCAAAGAGCAGCTCGAAGCTAAGCCCCCGCACCACGACAAGGTGACTTCCATCGCGGGGGAACTTCATGTTAATCCAATTAAAATTTTTCAAAAACATTCATGACGTTCATTTCAACTAAACACAATAAAATTTTGTCTTATTCGAGCCTCGACGACCCCAAAACAATAAATTAGAATGATTTGTAAAAGATGACGTATATTTCTGCTGTATATATTTTGATGACGTATATTGTCGAATGTTTTTATGAAAATTCACTAAAAAAGAAAAAATATTATTTGCGTGTAGACTATAAATAAAAGCTTGGAGCGTACACGAAGGTAACGTCAACATAGTATAACGCTCCACACTTTTCTTAAAAACGTGAAGGGTTAAACGCGAATTATCGTTAAGCGCGAAATATAAATAAAAGCGTGGAGCATCCACGAAAATAACGTAAATATAGTATAACGCTCAATTTATAGTCAATGCGAAAAATAATATTTTTCTTTCTTAATAAAAACGCATAATTATTAATAAAAACATTTAAAAAACAATTTATAAATTCATGTTGCAAAAACTTCAAGTTGAAACAACTTCATGTTAATCTTATTAAAAATTTTCAAAAACATTCATGACATTAATTTCAACTATAATCAACTAATTTTTGTCTAATTCGACCCTCGACAACGACAATAAATTACAATATTACTAAACTTATTATTATAAAACAATAAATTAGAATGATTTGTCCAAGATCTAGTACAGGAGTGACCCAATCTAACCGTTTTATAACCGGGTTCAATTTTTCTTGTTGGCGAATGTTGCCGAAAGATTTTATTAAAATTCACTAAAAAAGAAAAAACATTATTTTCCGTGACCGAGACGAAGGATGGCCAAAACGTATCGCATACGCCAAAGTTGGTGCATTGGACGATTACCAGTGGCGCTTCCGTCCGTTCCGAGTCAGAGTGCCTCTAATAAGAGGCTGGCCATATTTCCACCATATTTCGGCTATTTATTAGCGCGCACATTCAAAAAGATAAGAATTTAATTTCTGCTAAGTTAGAGATTACCTATCCAAAGATAGAGATTGTCGTATATCTACGACATCGTCCCGAATCGTGGTGCAAGTGGCAACAAGCGAAAGGAAAAAAACAATTGAAAACTTTCTGTCACGATTATGCTGCCTTGCCGCAAATACTATTAGATGCCATCAAACCAGTTTACGAATACCTCAGCAATGACAAATTGTTAGAACGATGTGTTGGCGGATATACGCAAAACTGTAATGAGAGCTTCAATCAATTAATTTGGAAGATAGCTACAAAAACAATGAACAGAGGGTCCAAAATTATTAACATTGCTGTTGTTCTGGCAGCACTACTCGAACTACTCGAAATTATGAACGTGTTGGGAATATCGGTTGGGTCTGAAGCGCACTTATTCGCTTCGCAAGAAGATGAAACTCGCATAGCGAAAGCCGAGCTGGAAGCGCAGGAACAGACAAAAGAAAGTCGAATACGGCGCCGACAACAAAACTTAGAAGCCATGAGCATTCTGTCGACCGTACACGACCTACACTATGGGCCTGGTATCGACTATTCCATGTGAGTTGACAAATTTTATCATTTAATCATTCCTAAATTTTCAAACGCGTTTTTCTCCAAACCACGTTTTTCAACCTGGTACCCAAAATTTCTCCAAAACCAATGAACCGATTGCCTTGAAACTGGTTGTGCTTTATTCTATACACTATTTTATAGTACCTAGATGTAATAGAATTTTTTTTTCCTTCCTTAGTTTTTTTTATAAACAAAATAATTATTAATTTTTTGCCCAAAAATCATTACTTATGTTCAAACGTTCGCCATTTTGTCATAAATCGATATTTTCAAAATCGGCTATGACAACTACTAAATTAGAGTCTTCTTCTTCTTAATGGCACTACAACCGATTGCCGGTCTGGGCCTCCTTCAGCATGTTTCTCCAAGCGGACCTATCACTCGCCAACGTTCTCCAGTCCCGTACTTGAAGTTTTTGTAGGTCAGTTGTTACCGCATCCTTCCATCTCCCTCTTGGCCTTCCGGCCCTTCTCCTTCCCTCTGGTTGGCCATTGAACAACTTTTTCGGAACCCTATGATCACCCATTATCTGCATGTGTCAGAGCCATCTCAATCTTGCCACCTTGATGAAACTCACAATATCTGGTTGATTGTAGAGCTGATATAGTTCGTGATTATATCTTCGGCGCCAGATTCCTCGTTCTTGGGTCGCTCCAAATATTGCACGTAGCATTCTTCTCTCAAATACACTTAAAGCCTGTTCTTCGCTCTGTGTTAAGCTCCATGCTTCTGCACCATAGGTTACCACCGGTCTTATCAGTGACCTGTACAGTGTGCACTTATGCTTGGGGTGGATTGTTTTGGACCTAAAAAGTTTAAGTAGCCTATAATAGCACCTGTTACCAAGAGTTATCCGCCTTCTAATCTTCTCGCCCATCCGGTTTACGCTGTTCAGTTGCGAGCCCAAGTACACAAATGTATCTACTGTGTCAAAGTGCTTTCCGTCTAGTTCTAGCGTTGGTCCTACCTTCCGATGAGTTTCGTTAGCCACCATGTATTTCGTTTTGTTTACGTTGACAGTGAGTCCTAGGTTACTTGCTTCCTTCTCCAGCAGCGAGTAAGTAGTTTTGGTCGCCTGTTCGCTTCTGCAAATTATATCAATGTCGTCTGCGTAAGCCAATAGTTGTGTTGACTTAAAGTACACAGTGCCGTTAGTATCCACTCCACTACTCCTAACGGCCTTTTCTAGTACGATGTTAAACAGTAAAGTTGCCAGTGGGTCTCCCTGTCGTAGTCCTTCCTCTGTTATAAAAGTCTCAGACAACTTGTTTCGTATTCTTACTACAGACGATACTTCAGACAGTGTTACTCTGGTTAGGGCTGTCAGTTTTTCAGGGAATCCGAAACTTGTCATTATCCCCCACAGTTTGTGTCTTATAACGCTGTCGTATGCTGCTCTGAAGTCCACGAATAGATGGTGTGTCGTGATATTGAACTCTAAATTATACTAAATTATAGTATCTATTTTAATAATCTTTCTGGTTTTTTGCTTTCAGATGATTTTTCAAGAAACGCCAGTGGGTACCGTGTATGAAGATTTTTTGACGGCGCTTCAAGGAAATCGCATTTTCCTCTCGAAATATTTTCAATATTTTTTAATAAACAAAAATTTTGCATATTTTTAAATGTGTATACTTTCATTTAGTTTAAACTCCGATCCGAAATTTAATATACTTTTCCTATAAAAAAATCTCAAAAATGACCTTTTTTTTGCCTTCTAGGTGCATATCTCCCCCAAAGAGACAAAACAAATCAAGATAAAATTAAATATACAGAATGTATAACTTCACGTTGCAACAACTTTTCAAAAATGTTCATGACGTTCATTTCAACCATAAACAACACATCTTTGTCTAATTCGAGTCTCGGCGTCGCCAAAACAATGAATTAAAATGATTTGTATAAGATCTAGAACAGGGGTTACCTAACCCAACCTAACCTTTTTATGACCAATTTTTATGATTTATTCAATTTGACCAATGTTATCGAATGTTTTTTATTAAATTTGACTAAAAAATAAATAAATAACGTCAATATAGTATAACGCTCCACGTATTTATTTATAGTCAATACAGAAAATAATATTTTCTGTTTTTTAATAAAAACGCATGTTAATAAAAACATTTCTGAGCAGTAAACTGCATTTCTGAGCTATGTCCTCCAGTTCTAAGCTGCGTTTAAACTTTTAAGTATCTAGCTAATCGGTAAGCTAATTTAAAATCGACTTAATAAAATCTTAAAAAATTAAAAAGATTTCCCCGGACGGGGAAGAGAACAGACAGATATAAGAACAGACATACAAGAAGTTAATAAAAATGTGATAAAAAGACTATCTACTAAATATCTAAAATAAATCAAAAAACGGTAAGTGAAAGCGCTTACATTATGAAAGTAAAACTTGTATAGCCTGACTGCTCCTGAAAGCACTGTACAGGAAGGAAAGTAACAAAGAGACAAAACAAATCAAGAAAGATAAAATTAAATATGTACAATTTATAAATTCATGTTGCAACAGCTTCATGTTGAAACAACTTCATGTTAATCCAATTAAAATTTTTCAAAAACATTCATGACGTTCATTTCAACAACAAACAACTAAATTTTGTCTTATTCCAGCCTCGACGACCCCAAAAAATTAAATTAAAATGATTTGTAAAAGACCTAGTATAGGGGTTGACCTAACCTAACCTAGGCTTTTATGACCGCTTTCCATTTTTTTTGTTGACGTATATTGTCGAATGTTTTTATGAAAATTCACTAAAAAAGAAAAAATATTATTTGCGTGTAGACTATAAATGAAAGTGCGGAGCGGAGCGTCCACGAAGATAACGTCAACATAGTTTAACGCTCCACACTTTTTAAAAAAACATGAAGGGTTAAACTCGAATTATCGTTAAGCTCAAAATAGAAGCGTGGAGCATCCACGAAGATAACCTCAATATAGTATACCGCTCCGCGCTCTTATTTATAGTCAATACGGAAAATAATATTTTCTCTTTTTTAATAGAAACGTGTTTTTTAAAGAGTTCTATTTAGTCTTGTGTGTGTAGTAACCGATTTAAACCATTGTTTGATCAGATTGCCTCGACTCTGATTGCCCCATTCTTCATTTATAAATGATGTTTATAAACAATTTACCCACATAGAGAACCGACTGAGTTGAGAACATACATACAAGAAGCTAATAAGAAAGCGTGGTAAAGAGACTATCGACTAATTATCTAAAATAAATCAAAAAGCGCTTTTTACGCGGTTTAAGAGAGCGTTTACATTGTGAAAATAAAACTTGCATAGTCTGACTGTTCCTGAAAACACTTTCGAACACGCTGGAAAACACTTTTTGAAAACTCATTCACTTGAATAGTCCGACTGCTCCTTAAATTTATCAACTGACATTGAAGCTGTCAACTTTGACGTTCAACATAACCAACATATATTGTTTTAATCAAGTAACTTGTGTTGTTTTGCTACCAACATTATCAAACATAACCTGCCCAACTATTTCTCCCACGTGCCAACAAAATTTTTCTGTGGCAGCTGTGGCACGCGTATCAGCCGTGTCATAGATTCATTACATGCGCGTCAAAGATTCGCTACCGCTGACCTGGTATATTAAACTCTACATTATTAAAGAACGATTGAGGGCGAAAAATCCCTAGCAAGTATTCTAGGTGTCCTTTTTATAACGTTACCAACATTGTCAAACATAACATCACCAACTATTTTTCCCGCGTGCCAACAAAATTTTTTATACTTGTCAGCTGTGGCACGCGTGTCAGCTGTGACATGTTTATCATAGATTTGACACCGCTGATCTAGTACATTGAATTCTTAATTATTGAGAAATATATTCGAAATGTTCGTAATAAGTATCCTAGGTTCAATTTTATAACGTTACCAACATTGTCAAACATAACCTAACCAACTACTTCTCCGGGTTGCCAATAAGATATTCCTTCATATCAGCTGTGGTACGCGTGTCAGCTATGACATGCATGTCATAGATTCGCCACCGCTGACCTATTATATTTAACTGTAAATTATTGAGTAGCAATTTTAACAAAACTTTTTTAATAACTTTAAATTTAATTATGTAAAGCTTCTGTTTATTTTTTTGGTTCCCTTTTATAATGTTACCAACATTGTCAAACATAACATCACCAACTATTTTTCCCGCGAGCCCACAATTTTTTTGTACGTCAGCTGTGACACGCGTGACAGCTGTGACATGTGCATTATAGATTCGATACAGCTGATATAGTATATTAAATTCTAAATCATTGAGCATGAATTGAGGGCGAAAAATTCCTAATAAGTATCCTAGGTTCCCTTTTATAACGTTACCAACATTGTCAAAAATAACCTAACCAACTACTTATGCTATGATGACATGCATTTCATATGATGTCATGTCATGCATGTCATATGACATGCATGTCATAGATTCGCCACCGCTGACCTTTATATTTAACTCCAAATTATTGATTAACAATTGAGGGCGAAAAATCCCTAATGAGTATTCTAGGTTCCTTTTTATAACGTCAATATGCAAAACTTGTTTAATAACTTTAAATTTAATTATGTAAAGCTTCTGTTTAATTTTTTGCAAAAAAACGAACGTTTGGTATTCCAGAGGGTGAGTTTAGCAAACGCCGTCCAGTCATAATTTATATTGAGAAAGTTTTATTAGCGGAATCCGAGCGGCTTCGCAATTTTCTCCATATCCATATATAAACAAATTGCCTGATAAAATATTTGCATTATCTAAAAGTGCTTGCTTGTCCCCATACACATAATCTACACTATATAGATTACATTAAACACCGCCGACAATAAACCCACACACAGAAAATTAACAATTTCAAACTCAAATTTTGCCTTCCATCAATAATAATTACGCAAAAACTTCTCCGAGCAAACTTTTGGGGTGGCAGGTGTTTTCCGGACTGAAAGAGTTTTCTTTTCTTTTCCGCGCGACGTTTTAACGATGTCCTCGTCTTCCTCACTCCCCCGCGATCCTCAATCTCCCAGTCTTCGTCTCCCATTTGTTGTCATTTTACGATAACTGAACCAGTCGTTTCGCCTTCGGAAAGGGCAAATGCAATTAATTTTCTAATTAAAAACGTCATAACTTGCCATTAAATTTGTGTATTACAAGTGTATCGCGAAACAGACAAGAATTCTTAATTATTTTTGCACGAAAACGGATTTTACGACAATTTAATTCTGAAATATAGCTGTATTTTACTTTGCAAGAAAAAGGCTTAAACTAGTTCTACTAATTAAATTGACTAAACTTGACTGTCGTTGTATTTTTAAGTTGTTTCAATATATAATTGCTGTAACATGAAGTTGTTTCAAAGTGAAGTTGCAAAATTGTTGCATTATGGAATTGTATGAACATTATTGTAACAACTTCATGTTGAAACAACTTCGTGTCAAAGCAATATCTTGAAAGTACGTCATTATGAGACATCTTCATGTTGAAACAAGTTTGAGTTACGACGGCATTGTTCAGTAGTAGATTCATGCTGTTAGAGCTATCTATAATTGTTGGATGTTCCGTTTTGAATAAATAGTCGGGGTAGTCATGTGTGAACATAATTTCTGGCGCATAAATCGAGTTTTATCGATTAGAGCGTAACAGACAAGAAAACGAATTTTGTGTCAATTTAATTCAGAAATATAGCTGCATTTTACTTTGAAAGGAACACGACCAGGCTGAAGCAACTTCATGTTGAAACAACTTTGTGTCAAAGCAATATCTTGAAAGCACGTCATTATGAGACAACTTCAAGTTGAAACAAGTTTGAGTTGCGACGGCTTCGTTCCGTAAGAGATTCATGCTATTAGTGTTATCTACATTTGTTGGATGTTCCGTTTTGAATAAATAGTCGGAGTATTCATGTGTAAACATAATTTCTGACGCATAGGTCGAGTTTTATCGATAAAACTATTCGAAATAAACATCGGATGAAAAGGAAAGAGGCGGAAAAAATCGCGGCGAAGGCAAAAGAAAAAGTTCCGCAGTTTGGCAAACTACCAAAATCAATATACGCTAAAACTAAACTCAACCTCACTCACGAAAACTATTTTTCCCTTAAACGCAGCGTCTTAATCTAATAATTATATTTAGATTACACCGCACAAACACTTTTTTGCAACTGAAACCAATTCTTAATCCATTATCAATTAACGATATTTAGATTAAACAGTGGGGACAGGGCCAATTAGCATAAAATCCATCCTTTAAACGGAATTTAATGACCTCGAATATATTAAAATAACTTATTACTTTTTTGGAGGAAATTTTCGCGGCCGTAAAAAGCCGATAAAACGAAAACCATTTGTACTAATGTCGCGTTTCGGGCATGGTATATGCGAGACCCCTTTTAGTATCGCCTATTGTACACATCCTTTATGTACTTATAAGTATTAAGTGTACACGCGTTGCTTTATGCGATACATAATTTTCACCTCGCTTTTCCATTTACAAAATTGAGAAGAAACATATACGGATAAATAATTTAATAGATGCTTTTTTTAAGGTTTCACCGCACTAAGTGCTGACAGGCCTATTCCACTTTAGTCTTTAGAACTTTTTGACCTACTTTTACTAATTAAATTGACTAATCTTCTCTATTTAATCTCGAAAAAAAAACAGTCGTTGCATCTTTTAGTTGTTTCATTATGTAGTTGCTGTAACGTGAAGTTGTTTCAAAGTGAATTTGCTGCACAGCGAAGTTGTTGCTCGATATTTTTGTAAACGTCTGATGAAATATTTTGAATTATGCTGTTTTCATTTTTGAGTTGCTATTTATTTAATCTATCAATAAACATCGTTTATAAATTGGTAGGTGATAAATTGTAAGGGGTGTCAATTGCAGCCAGGGGGCCCAAAAAAGTGGCGTCCGAGCGTCAGAACGCGATGATTGATAATCGGGTTTACCGGTTTTCATCCCCCAGAACGGACCGGCCACACATCTGCCCAAGTCACTTGTCAATTCCCAAATTAATTCCACTATCATAACCAATTAATTAACAATAATTAACAAAAACATATGCGCTCACTATGCGCTGACTAGTTGACTACGAATAAAAGCCGACATATCGCTAAATTATATAACACTAGCTATAGCCCGCGACTTTGCTTCTGTTAAATTAATTCAGGTATGTTTGCAAAATATTGATTATCTTGTAGGTAATATGAAGACTAATATTAGGTTTTGAGCTCGATTTTCGCTGGCCCGCGGGTCGGATACGCCCTTTATCTTGATTTTATCCGAACCTCGTAACAATTTTCAAATCTTATTAAATATGACCGAGTGTGTAAACTTTTGGTAGTTAAGCGATTTTAGGTTCAAAATATACAGCGACATTCGCTTATTGTTACCATTGCAATTACGGAAGACTTAGATTTAAAAAATGTTAGTCCTAGGGCTAGCATATACGTAAGACTAAGGCTTGTCACAAACTGGATCCGCTCCGCTCAGCTCACATTAGATCCGATCGAGTTCGCTCCTCTCAGCTCCATCGTTTTTCCACATATTGCATCCGCTCAGCTACGTCACTATTCCACACCCTCAAACCCCTCTCTCCACTCTTCCAGGGGAGTTAAATATTTGCTGCTATCCTGGTTGCATAAATTCCTTAGCGCATATATGAAAACGTTAGTGTTGCGCCTGCGTGAACCATCCGCCAGCATCCGACCTCCGACCTAGTATTCTTCACAAATAGGGGATAAAAGGCGGAGATGAGCGGAACGGAGCCAAGCTGAGCTGAGCGGATGCAGTATGTGCGTTTCTATTCAAATACACGGGTTTTATATTTTTCTTATTTGAAAGGCTGAGCTGAGCGGAGACGAGCGGACCCAGTGTGCGACAAGCCTAAGCCGTCGCCCGACTTTATCAGATGAAACTGTAGTTTAGTTGAAGCTTATGTGGTTTCCAAATCTTGCTCTAGTAAGGTTTTTGTTGACTACAATAGAGGGTGTCTGAAAAAATGTACTAACACTTCTAATGACGAGAAAAACTGTTATTATAAACTTAGATAGAAGTTAAAAGACTTTAAGTACAGAAGACAAATGTAATTGAGGAATCATGTTTGAAAATATTCAAATTGATGACATTATTTTCCAGACAACGCTGATAACGCGCACCAAGAAAGTTGCAAACGTCATGAAACGTCATTTGGACGGAAACAAACAGGTCATTTGGAATATCGCGACATTATCTTTCAATTTTCAATTTAAATTGTTCTTGATTTGGTGCCATAAACTCTGTCCTTGAGGTATCCCCACAAAAAGTCCAGGGGCGTGAGGTCTGGAGAAAGCGTAGGGTAATCAATGCTACCCCTTCGTCCAATCCATGTGTCTCGAAAAGCTGCATCGAAGTGAGCTCGTACATCGCGATGATAGTTTGGAGGTACTCCATCTTGCTGAAAGTAAATCTCGTCGTGATTACCAAACATCTCTGTAATGTGTGGACCGACACACTCCTACAGCAAGGTGAGGTAAGCCTTATCAGTGACAGTTCCGTTAAGAAAAATTGTCCTATGATGGCCAATACGTATATCCCATGCCACACTGTTACTCCTGGTAAGTTTAACTGGTATTCAACTTTTACATGAGGATTTATAGGACGTGCAATGATGCCATTTAATTTAAAGGAGGCCTCGTCGCTCCACGCAATTGTGTGTGGAAACGCTGCATCTTCTGCTCATTTTGTCAGGCACCATTCACAGAATTGGACTCTCCGGTCAGGATCGTCTTCGCTGAGAGCATGGATTACGCCTAGGCCGCACTACCGCCGCGGTTTTTAATCGCGTGATTTTGTGACTCAAGTGAACGAATACAAGCGGTCTCACTGGTATTCGTTTGTGGTTTTTTTCCAGCGACTAATTTTTCCCATAGCGTACTGTGTATTTCTCGAGCGGTTTCGCAGTTATGGCTGACGGGAAAAAACCGTAGTACGGCCTCGGCCTTAGAGTTAACCCGGCTCCATACATTGGCCATGTGATGTGACATACCGTCACATGGCCAATGTGTGAATGAAGAAGTTGGAGCTTGTGAATGGGCTGGTGGAGGTTGGCACATGCATTGGCAGCTGTCCATAGGGTTGTCGGTTTTCTGTCCCGCTTCAAAGGAATTGGCGCATGCTCCCACATGACAAGTTCTCCCTCCACCCATTCGCCTTAATAGTTGTACTTTGTATGCAGCAGATGCTATATAAAAAGCAGCAACCGCTAGTTGAAGATCAAGATCACCAGACATGTTACCATTGGCTCTAAAACTTGTGAACTGGGAAGTTGGCACTTGTGAGCCAATATGTAGACGCCCACTTGTAGTGTGTGAAAGAACAGCAAATGTTGGAACACACATTGGCCTGGCCGTGTGAGTCAATGAGTGGAGCCGGCTTTAATTGTGGTATTTCCAGCGCAGACGCCTCATGATGCGATGGACGCTATCTTTTGAGATGTAGGTCTCCCGAACAGTTTTTCGAAGAGATTTATGTAGGGATCGAACACCTGATCTTCTTTTCCAGGGCTCGTGGATGTCCGTGGTCGTCCAGAACGTTTCTTGTTGATGTTGTAAACGGTTCCATCTGCTTCAGATTTATCTCTGATATGAGCAATGGTCAGGTACGTTGGTGGATTCTTCTTCTTGAAGTGCCCAACTCTCTCTGAGAACATAGGCAACTTCTCGCACATACTTGTGCAATGCATCATTAACAAATATACGAGACCTACAGTTTATCGCCGTTTCCGAACTGCACTAGTTGAGAGGTTTTACTTGGCAGAATTACTCGTGGGAGTTTGCCATTGCTTTCCACATGGCAAGCGGATGTGTTCACCACCACACCACTGTGATCACTATTGGTCATTAGACCACTATTGCCACAGTTTCTCGAATTCCCTTCTGAACCGCCTTTGAGCTCCCGTGGCGTTTTCGGTTTTCCAATAACATTTTAGGTCAAACTTCCCCCCTTCCAAGCTAAGTTTATTTCTTTCCATGCTGGATCATTAATTACACCTGCAAAAACACAAATTAAAGCATGTTGACGACAGTCAAAGTGTTAGTATATATTTTTAAACACCCTGCATAGTGGCATGCCTATATGTCTTAAGTATGAGCTAGATCTAAGTCAATTAATAATTAAACATATACATGACGCAACGAAACGGCGACAAACGGACAAGGACTGAAAGGAAAAAAGCGGCAAAATCTAAATCATACGAAGAATGGCAAAAATTCTGGGACAAAACAACAAACGGGCAATGGACAAGAAAATTAATTAGGGATGAGAAAATTTGGACGACGAGGAAATACTGAGAAGTGAACTACTATGTAATCCAGGTACTTAGTGGCCACGGGTGCTATAGGGATTACCTCCATAGAATTGGCAAAGCAACAGACAGTTTTTGCGAATACTGCGGAGAGGAGGACGGGGTTGCCCATACCATCTTCGAGTGCAACAGGTGACATGCGGAGCGCGATAAAATTAAAAATAGGGTCCATTCAGCAACAATGGTACAATACATGCTCGAGTCCGAAGAACAGTGGCAAGTGATGGATAGTATAATATACAATATCATGTCACAGAAAGTATGCGACGAAAGGGCTCGGCAGAAAACAGGAGCAGAACAAATATAGGTCTATACAACGCCATCCCGAAGAAATGCGAAGAGCGGTTCCGAGATGTGCGCGATGCAGAGGGTCGACATATGTTATCCACCACCATATTTATTTATGTATGCTGTGTTTTAATAAATGTTAAACCTTCACTCATCAATTGACAAAAGACTCATCAATTCATCCTATGACGCTACAGCCCAAATCGAGTGTTGGCCTTCTCTATTCCTCGCCACCAGACCAGCACTTTCCTGTTTCGGTTTCCCATCAGGGTACGAGCACACCTCTTCTCACCGACTCCTCGGCTTTCTTACCGGCCTTCTACCGTCTACTGTTCCAGTCATCGTTCTCTTCGTGATCCTCTCTAGCTCCATCCTTTACACGTGCCTCGCCCAAGGATGTTTTCCAAGTCTGATGTATGTAGCTATATCGGGTTCTTTGTAAATCTGGCACAGTTCGTGGTTGAACGGAACTCGCCACATGCCTTCATCGCATATTGCGCCAATTATCCTCCAGACGATCTTTCTTTAAAAACCGTTCAGATCCTTGGCACACTTCTGTGTGAGCGTCCATGAGCATACTACTCGACGTATTAGTACCTTGTATAGGTGTAACTTGGTATTGTTATGTACTTTTCAAGACTTAAATACTGGCAGTGCAGTAAGCTCGATTCGCTTGTAGTATTCGTATCGCTACTTCTTGTTGGTCAATATTCTCGTTATGTAATGTCGTGCCCAAGTGCCAAAGTGCAAAAATCTATCCAATGTTTCATGACTGGTTCTTTAATTTTGGTTTTCTTGTTCTTCTTAAGTACCATCTCCTTCCAAAACGTTGGTCACAAACAAGGGTATCTCTACTCTGTCGACGGCAAGTCTGAACAGAGACCTTGAGTTGATTTTGTAACAGTCACATATATTCTTGAGCTATGATGTTTTTCTGCGGCTTGGCTTTCTTTTACCAGAAATTTTTCCCTGAGTGATGTTCTGCAGTAATCGATATTATTCTCATCTCATAACATGTCCGAAATATTCTCCTTTGGATAGTGGTAAGAATATCAGTGGATTTGCTCAGTCTTTGGAGTATTACCAACTTGGATACTTTTTCTGTCCATGAAACTTTTAATATTCTTCTGTAAGCCCACAACTCAAAGGCTTCCAGTCGTTTTTCTTCGTACTTGTTTATTGTCCACGCTTCCATACCGTACAGCAAGGTGGAGAAGACGTAACATCTGAGAAGTCAGTTTCTTACAGTTAACTTCAGATCTCTACGGCACAGGAAACTACTGCTGTTTCTAAATGCTGCGCGAGCCTGCTCAATCTCCCCAAATCTCCCAAAATTATGATGCTATCTGCTTCCTTTACCAGTCGTAGAGCTTCATCCATGTCTCTGAAAAATCTTTCGATTTCACCGTCACTACTAGTGGATGTTGGTGCATAAACTATATTGGTATTAAGTGCCCTCGAACTGAGTTTTAGTAAGATAACCGATTTTGGTATAGCAGCGATAACTGATCTTGCTTTTTGTTTTGTCATCATGACTACAACACCGTTGTAGTGGTTGACATTTTCATTTCCAGCAAAGTATATATTGTATTCATCAATGTCACATTCCCAGCCAACGCATTTTAATCAGCCCCAAGATATCTATCTTTAACCAATTCTTTTAACGCGTTGTGTGACTTACCTGCCATTTACAAGCTTCTTAGGTTCCAGGTAGCAGTTCTTCAAGTTGATTGGTATCATCTTTTCTTTCTTCCCTCCATTTGTTGCTTTATGCATGGTAATCAGCACTTTCTGAAAAGTGCTGATTAACATGCAGTGCGGTTTCAATTACTCCTGAATTGATTTTAGAATGGACTGCCATGTTGGCTTTTTACTAAGGGTGCCTTTGATACAATGGTTCCCAGTTGCCTTCTGTATCCTACACCGTTGATCAGTTAAAGATTCATCCGCCTTTAGGGAAGATTTTCTAACCAAGGGCAATGAGATGCAGTTACTCTTGTCAGCTCTTCCACCCTAAGCTGTTGGCTAGCAAAAGGAGTCTACTTATACCGGCAGACAGTCGGTCTTCGGTCTTGGTTTTCTACTAAGGATGCCTTTAATACGACGGTATCCCGTTGTCTTCTGTATCCTACGCCGTTGAGCAGTTAAAGATTCATCCGCCTTTAGGGAAGATTTTCTTCCCAAGGGCAATGAGATGCACTTGTCAGCTCTTCCACCCTAAGCTATTGGCTAGCAAGAGGAGTCTACTTATACAGT
Source organism: Phosphuga atrata (assembly GCA_944588485.1). Lineage (NCBI taxonomy): Eukaryota > Metazoa > Arthropoda > Insecta > Coleoptera > Silphidae > Phosphuga > Phosphuga atrata. The sequence continues at coordinate 65,372,665 of OX155895.1, forward strand.
CAGACAATAGGTCGACAGAGCCTCGTTATTTAGCAGGGTGCACCACGACCAGGTGAGATTCTAAATAGACCTTTTCATAGTTGAATTTTTTTGTCGATGCGTCAATTTTCGCCATATACGTCAAAAAAGTGACCGAAATTTTTTTACGTATAACCCGTGAAAATAACAAAATGTGCCCGAAACTTTCATGTTCCCGCCTTTTAAACATTGCAGACGCGCATGCGCTTAACTAACTTGGTTGGAATAACTCCACACACCTCAGTATTCTTTTGCCACATTGGATCCGCCTACATAAATATCTAAGCTCTTTGGCCACTGGTTGTAATTAGGTATAGCTGTTAGGTCTATATTTCCTTCACCGCTATATTGTCTGCGTAACCGGCGATTTGTACGCTTTCATTGAACAGCGTTCCATTTCCGTCAACTTCTACATTCTGTACTATGTACTCCAGTGCCACATTAAATAGCACCCATTACCCTGATGAACACTTCCGATAGTTTGTTTTGCACTTTAATCTGAACCTGAGTGTAATCGGCATTAGTCTGACAATTTTGAAGGGGAGTTTTGAAGGGAAATTTTTAAAAGTATTACATAAAGTTGCGATTAGTTGAGTTGAAAGATCGAGAATACTGCGATTTGTGGAGTCATGGGCTTATTGGAAGTCGACAAAAATCTTATGCATATCTATGTTCTTTCCCAATACTTCTCCATGATTTGTTTTAGAGTGAATAGTTGATTTGTTCTCGAGCATTTTTTAAGCAAGTGCAGCTGTCGGGAAAACTGCATGGAACTTATAGAAAATACGCTGGTTTCCGTGAATTTCGAGGTGTTTGGACTCGTTCATGTAGTTTTCTTTAGGAATTTTCTTTAGAAAATATATGAAGAAATAGGCGAAACTCTTAGATTTGAAGAAGTTTTGCTTGAACATATAGCAAGGGACCGCCAAGGAAAACTACAAGGAAAACGTGCCAAGATGGAGGAAATGAAAACTTGGCTGAAAACCGTTGGAAATCCCTCATCTAAGTTCCAAAAATCCGTCTTCACCAACGAAGAAGGAATCTCCAAGTTTTAGACAAGCAAATTCGTATTTGAAAAATTATTTTTGCAAATCTTGCGAATAAATGTCGAAAGAAATTATCTAAGCCGTCCTCTTCCAAAACCTGGCTGATATCGCCAATTAGTTGTTTTGAGATTGATTCCAATCTGCGAAGTATTTCAGAAAGTACTTTGTAAGACCTACACAGCAGGGAGATGCCTCTATAATTTCCTTAGGTCATTTCGTCCCCTTTATTATATATAAGGCACATTATGCCAGACTCTCTGGCATTTTCTCGTTTGTCCATATTACCGCTAGGAGTTCATACATTTCTTCCACCAAAGGCTCCTCCAAACTTCAAACCTCCTGGAGCTCCTCCAAACTTCAAACCTCCTGGAGCTAATCTTCATATGTTGCCTTACACCTATGTGCGTTGGCCAATTATCATTTCTTCTTCTTCTTTCGAATAGGCCTACTTTGGACCACGCATGTTCAACTGTTGGGCTTTTGATCTTTGCCAATATTGTCGCATCTTCTGCCGGTGTAACCCCTTTCTCTCTTCTGTCAAGGGGTACCTTTCCTTCGGGGTTTTTCTTGAAATCCACGGACTTGCTTCAGGGTGCAATTATCATTTATTGAATAATTGTTAATGTTTTGCTTATTACTGCTTCGCAGATGTCCGATGACCGATGCTACTTCTGCCTTTTATCTTTCCTTCGGGTATAAACTAGGGAATTCGATATTTTGGCCCCCTTAGTATGTGGCCCAGATACCCGATCTTGCGCTACTTTATGGTATTGAATAGTAATCTGTCCACTCCTGCCCTTCTCAGAACCTCCTAGTCGGTAATGTGGACCACCCATGGGCTACGGAGCATTCTTCTGAATGTCCACATCTCGAACGCCTTGATCTTGTTAATAGATGCTGATTTTATCATCCAGGTTTCTGTTCCATACAGTAGGACTGGCCAAACGTAGCACTTGACCATTCTGTAGCGGATTTCTAAATTTAGGTTTTTATCGCATAGCAAGGGACGTAGCTTGTTGAATGCCTGTCTGGCTTGTTCTACCCTACACTTGATCTCTTGTAGTGGGTCCCATCTGTCGTTTACTAGTGTGTCTAGATATTTCGTCCTCGTAGTTCTTTCTATTGTTTCCCCCTCTACCGTGATGGACGCCTGATTATTACGGCTTGTAACGATTTATATTGGATCTGTTCTTTCTTAGTCTGGCGGCTGACCCCTTTCTGTTCATGTTGTTCATTAGTAGCAGTAGGTCTTGCTGGTTGGTTGCTATAATCATTGTGTCGTCTGCATATCTTATATTGTTTATTGTGGTACCGTTCACTATTATTCCGATTTCTAGATCATCGAAGTCTTCTGAGAATATTTGTTCGACGTATCGATTAAATAGCGTTGGTGACATTATCCATTCTTGACGTACCACTCTTTTTATCTCGATTTCTTCTGTCGTTAATTGGTTATTGATTCAGACGTTGGCCGACTGTTGTCAGTAGAGGTTTGGGATTATTCTGACGTGTTTTTCATCTATACCAGCTCTTTTAGATATTCGGTGAGACGTTCATGGTTGATACTATCGAACGCCATTTTATAATCGATGAAGCACAGGAAGATGCCCTTTCTTTTATTATATCATATGTGTACCAATGCGTTTAGGCCGAATGTTGCTTCTCCTGTACCGGTGCCGCTCTTAAATCCTAATTATCTCCGATAAGCCCTTCAAATTTATTAGATAGCCTGGTGTGTATGATGCATAGGAATAGTTTTATTAAGTGACTCGTTAGCGAGATTGGCCTGTGATCTTTGCATTTGGTTGCTATTTGTTTTTTGGGAAGCATTATGAACGTGGACTTTAGCCATTCCTTTGGAAGTTTTCTAATGTCAGAGATATTGTTATATAGTTTTAAAATTATGTTTATGTTTTCCCTCTGTATCTGCTTGAAATATTCTGCGCAGACATCGTCTGGACCTGGTGTTTTGTGGTCTTTGCAACCTTAATGGCGTGTACTAATACGTTTTTTAGAATGCTAGAGGCAATGAGGTCACGTTGCGTTGGGCTGGTTATTGCCTCCGGCCTGTCATCATCGAAGAGCTTTTTGACGTATGCCCGCCATAGATTGTGTTTATCCATGTCATTGGTTATTGCTTCGTTTGGGCATTTGTGATGTGGGTCAGCTATCGCCCTTTGTGGGGTCCTGTTATTTCTTTGATTTTTCTGTGTATGTTGAATACATCGCCTTTCTCTTGTAATTCCTTTACTTCCTTACATCTTTGATGCATCCAGGACTCCTTGGCTATTCTGATTGCCCTGCGTATTTCCTTATGCATCACTTTATACACTCTGCGTGTTTTTGCTGAGGTTTTAGCCGTCTACGTTGTTGCATTACAACGTAATGGTTGTGGGGTTGCTAGTACCCCCATCGGGCACCGCCTCAGGTGGAGATAGAGGGATGCCTCACAGATATGGGTAGTACCGGGAAAATCAAATACCTGGGGCGGACCAAAACTAGCAAGTAGCGCCTGACTCCAAAGGGGCGGCTAGAAACAGCGTCGGTCCCAAATTGGAAGGATGAAAGGTCTCTCTCTCTCTTAGTTCGTGTTTCTCGGAGTGGGGCATAGGGCTTCTACCAGATGTCGCCATCTCACTCTATTTTGCGCCACGACCTTCAACTCATTCCACGATTTGCCGGTGGTGGTGATTTCGGCTTCAATTGTGCGTCGCCATGTTGTTTTTGGTCTTCCTCTCTTTCGCTTACTGCCTTGGGGATGCCAGTCCAATGCTTGTTTCGCAATGTTTTGTGGTTTGCGCCGTAGGGTGTGTACAATCCAGTTCCACTTTCTTCTCTTTATTTCAACGTCTACTGGAAGTTGGTTTGCAGAACAAAGCAGATCGTGGTTCGATATCACTTCAGGCCATCGGATTCTAAGGATCCGTCTCAAACACCAGTTTGCGAAAACTTGCAGTTTGTTTGTGCTGCTTTTAGTTACTTTCCACGTCTCACTGCCGTAGAACAGGATGGATTTGACGTTACTATTATATAGTTCAAGTTTCGTTTTAAGAGAAAGTATTGAAGAGCTCCAAACGTTATTCCGTTGGGCGAACGCTCCCTTCGCTTTGTTGATTCTTCTGGCGATGTCTAGGTCGGCCCCTCCATCCACTGCTATGATGCTGCCCAAGTAGCAGAACTGTTCGCATCTTTTTACTGTTACGCCGTTTACTTGTATGTCCCTGCTAGTGGTAGCGCCAATCCGAATATCCTCTGTTTTTTTGGTGTTTATGTGCAGGCCTAACTCTTCAGCTTCTTGTTGTAGCTTAGCTGTTTTGTCTATCATGTCGGTGAGTGTATGGGACATGAGGCAGATATCATCGGCGTAGTCGAGATCTTCTAACCTGCTTGATAGTCCCCAGCGTATTCCACGAGGCTGTATTGTAACGCTCGTCATGACCTAGTCTAGTACTATTAGGAATAAAATCGGGGACAACAAGCAACCCTGTCGGACACCAGCAGACACTTTGACCGCTTTTGAGAGGTTCCCTTCGTGTACCACGTTGCAAGAGTAGCCCGCATACGATGCTTTTAAGATGTTTACTATTTTGGGTGGGACGCCTCTCCGGTCTAAAGCCGCTAAAATTCTTTCCCATTTAATAGTATCAAAAGCTTTTTGAAAGTCTACGAATAATAGAAATACCGTGGTTTGCCATTCTATAATCCGCAACGTATTGATTTGGTCTACGCAGGATCTTCCCGGCCTGAAACCAGTCTGTTCTTCTATCAACGTAGGTTCAATTGCTTTGCTCATTCGGGTGAGTATTATTTTGCAGAGTATTTTCGATGCAGTTGTTAATAGGGTTATGTCTCTGCAGTTGTTGCAATCGCTCCTTTTTTGGGGAGCTTTATCGGAAGGCCATTGTTCCATTCTTTCGGTAGTGTTTCGGATTCCCAGATTTTATTTATTAGAGGTGTCAGCATTTCGGTCGTGGTCATGCAGTTAGCTTTCATCATTTCAGATGTGATGTTGTCGATGCCTGGACTTTTCCCGTCCTTTAGTTCCTTAATGGCCTTGCTTATCTCTGCTCTGGTTGGAGGTTTTGTGTCTATGTTTAGTTGTGCCCGTGTTGCATGATGGTTTGCGTTGTTGTTTTGTTCTTGAGTTATTCCTGTGAGTATCTCCTGGAAATGTTCCTGCCATCTATTGAGTTGTTCTTCTGTTGTAACCAGTAGCTTCCCATCTTTTGATTTTATTGACTTTGTTTTTGTAGTTTTCTTGTTCGACAGCAGCTTGGTGGATTTATACAATTCTCTCAGGTTATTTTGGTTAGCGGCACGTTGAGCAGTTTCTGCAATATTGTCCACCCACGTTCTTTTATCCGATCTTACACTCCGCTTGATGTTAAGTCGAGCCTGCTTATATAATTCTTTTAGTAGAACTTTATCCAATGGGGAATGGGTTTGTAAGTTACTCTTTTTTAACAGCTTTCTGTTGGCGATTAGCTTCCATGTTTCTGGCGACATCCAGTCCTTCATGCCTTTCTCGGTAAAACCAAGTACAGTGTTGTTGGTTTCAGTAAAGTTGGTTTTTATCTGGTGCCATGTCTCTTCTGGCTGAAAGGTAGATACTAGGAAAGTAATGGAAAACCACCTTGTAGATACACAATTTGCCAAGGAAATCATGATAATGGCTGATAAATCCATCGGCCCCGAGTATCATCGTCAACATGGTAAAGAATATGATATCCAACGATCGTTGAACGGTCCTGGTACCAGAAGAAGAAGTTGTTCCATTAGCAGAAGGATTTCTTGTATCATCCAGTCCTGTTTTTTGTTGCTGCGGGTATACCCAATGATGTTGTGTGCTTCCGATGTTATCACTTCTTTGAGGTGCTGCCTGCAGCTAATAAAAGTCATTATTTGAATAATTAATTTTTTTTGTGCAAAACTCTGTCTTATTTGCAAAATTTGGATCAAAACTCTGTCTGATATGTAATAATAATTTTGGACAATAATTTTGGGTGGGTTGTCGGGGTGCGTTAATTGATTTGTACGAGAACGCCTATTTCCCGCTTTGTAATTAAACGGCGTCTCTCGCTTGCGTTTTCTCGCTGTGTCCTTGTCGCGCTCGTGTCGGCTGTCGGTGTTGCTGTCCCGAACTTGCGCATAATTTATTTCGCATAATTTACACTCGAACCGTCATTATTAAACAACAAACGATCGTAAACCAACGCTGCCACACATTACGAGCAGACAGAACTTCATGCACACACACTCGCTCAGCACGGTCCACATGAATTATTAAACTCGCTAATTCAGATCAATTTATAATATTAATATTGTCGGATTATTTGGATGATGGATCCATTTCAACAGAATAAACCAAATCTAATTAAATTTAACATTTCGTTACTAAATTTTCTAGTCTATTTTGAGCTATCTAGTCTGAATTTTGAAATATTAAGAATCGAAATATATCGAAATGAAATATATAAGTCTCGAATAGTCAATTTTTTGTCAAAATTTTAAATTATCTTTTATAAAGTTTAGGATACTAATCAGAATCTAGACACATTAAGTCTAAATCTTGTTGGTGATTATTTCGCGAAAATAATTTTTGCAAAATTTGTATGCTGTTGAGGAATATTTGCGAAGTTTAAGGAAAAAAATTGTGGCATTCTTAAATCAAGATGAAGTTGCTACAAGGTGAAGTTATTGCAACATGAAGTTGTTTCGGCATGACGTTGTAACAACGTGAAGTTATTACGAAATGAAATTGGTTCATAATGCTCTATAATTCAGGTCTCTATAATTCGTTTAACCTATCTTTATAATAATTTTGACTAATCTTGTCTGTCCAGGATCTCCAAGGACCTCCAAACACCATAGAACACTGCAGTTAATAGAAACGTATGATAAGAAAAAGATGAACACCTACGTAGGAATATGCACGGCTCTAAAAGAAGAAGAATCTTGTCTGTTTCATCTTGAAAGATAGAGTAGTTTTATTTAGAAGTTGTTGAAACATGAATTAGTTTCAACGTGAAGTTGCTAAATAATTAATCTGTTACAACATGAAGTGGTATCAAAATGAAGCTGTTTCAGAAGGAACATACGTTGTAGCAATTTCACTTTGAATCAACTTCATGTTGAATCGATTTCATGTTGAAACAACTTCAGGTTGAAACAACTTCATGTTGAAACAAGTTAGTGGTTAAATAAGATTATGATAGTACATGGATGTTGATATTAAGATTAAATAGAAAATACTAGTTAGATAATAAGATTAAAATTCTAGTCGACTAAAATCCATTTAGTTTCCTCTCATGTAAAGGATATTAAGTTAAGCTTTAATGTAATACACATGTTCAGTTTTGCAATTAACAAACTCAACAAACCAAATCTTTGGCGATTTATTTACATAGTAAACTTATTAAGATATAGGTACTTGAATATTTATTATAACTTTGTGTGTGGGACAAATTGTTTTTAATATCCGGTGCGCGTATTAATAACGGCGACACATCAATCACGGTAATTAACGCGAGTATAATATATGTGTAATGCTGCTGCCGCCGCCGCCTTCGCCGCCCCCAGAACGTTTTAATTAGCGCGCGACGGGGCTCACGGGGTTCACCTACATGTGGATCTCTTTTATTCGTGCAGATTTATATACACGTTTTTTTCTACGCGCAAACACAAAAGGAAGAAAAAATAATGACGGTGATTATTGCGCGAGGGCGCATTTTTGCGGAATTTTTGTTTTGTCGAGGAATATTTGCGAAATTTATGGAAATAATTTAAAAAATAAAAAAATGTGGCATTTATAAATTAGTATGATGGTGCCAACTACCAAACTGTTTCGACGTGAAGTTGTTTCAACATAAAGTTTTTTCGACATGAAGTTGTTTCAACATGAAGTTGTTTCGACATGAAGTTGTTTCAACAAGAAGTAGATCACAATGCGGACTCACAGCAGAAGCTGCAGTCATCTGTGTCTCAAAAAAGGTATACAAACTTCATAATGATTTTTCAAATCAGACTAAGTATTGGAGAGACGAGACGAGAGAGGCAAAATAGAGTTTTGTATACCACATGGTTCTTCATCGTTGTCTCAAAAAAATGTATATGTCGCAAGGAGAAGATCACGGAAGATGTTAAAGTAAAAACTATGTGATTTACCTGAAGAAAGTAATCTGATTTGAAATTCCTTAACTATTTTATTGAAAAGACTAAAAAGCACTATGCCGAATCGATTGGTATCGGTCCGGTCCCGATCCGACAGTTAGTTTTCCCTGCAAAGGAATTACAATTCATCACAAATTAGGTGAAAATAAAATCGTTTATTTATCAGATTCTTCAGCCCAGAGCGGGAATAGGATTTTGCAGGTCCCAGTTTCTTCCACCGCTGGTTGAGGGTAAGCATCTGGCATCGAACAAACCGGTTTGGAGACGCGGCGCTCTTCAGTTAAAAGAACAGCGTCCACACATGTGTAAATAATTGTTTTTTCGTTTATATTTTCCACCGCACCGGTTGAACCGACGGTCGCGTACTTTTCCGCATGACGTCAAAAAAACGTGAAATCGACCCGGCAAGAGGATCTTCTTCTTCTTCTTCTGGGTAGCACTACAACCCTTGGTGGGTCTTGGCTGCGTTAACGATTTGCCTCCATCGGTCCCAGTCCATCATGGCCTCTTTCCTGCCATATACCTACAAAGTCTGTAGATCTTTTAAAATGTTGTCCTACCATATGATTCTCGGCCGCCCCAGCTGTCTCTTTCTTCCTGGGTTTCCTTCCCATACTATCTTGATCAGTAAGTCGTCAGGTGCTCTTTAGACATGTGCAGCCCATCTCAGACGCTGGGATTTTATTGATTTGACTATATCAGGCTTTTGGTATAGGTCCTGGAGTTCTGCATTCGTCCTTGCATGCGAAATTGCTCCGTGTTTGGATCCTTGACGGGGCCGAATATTCTTCTCAGAATCTTCCTTTCAGCCCGCTTTAGTAGAAGCTCATTGTGTTTCGTAAGGATCCAGGTAAGGGTCCAGCCATAACAGATGATCGGTTTGATTACAGCCTGGTACACCCTCAGCTTTGATACTCTCGACACCGTTTTGGATTGCATAAGGGTTCGCATGGCAAAGAAACACCTATTGGCATTGTGTATTCGTGTTTTAATCTCTTCGTTGCTGTCATTGTCTGAGCATACTTAAACTGTCTGACACATTCGAAGTTATAGGTGACCATTGATATATTCTTACCAATTACGTCCCTGGTTGGTTGTCGGGTAATGCGCATGTATTTGTTTTTTTCCTCGTTGATGTTGAGGCCCATTTTCTTACATTCCTGCTCTATTTACAGGAAGCTTTCTTTGACTTCGACAGTACTTCTTCCGACCGCGTCAATGTCGTCCGCGAAGGCCAGAATCATCTGTGGTCCCTGGTTAGTAAATACCTCCGTGGTGATGTTCGTCTTCCTGATAGCCATATCTAGGACTATGTTAAAGTGTAGGGGCGGCAGTCCATCTCCCTATCTCAATGCACTCATGACCGAAAATTCCTCTGTTATATGGTTACCTACTTTAACTCGACATCTGGTATTGTTTATACATAACTTCGTGAGAGGATTTTCTGTGGTATACCTATATTTGCCTAGGCTATCCAAACACTGTCGCGTATAATGGTGTCGTAAGCTTGTCTGAAGTCCATGAACAGCTGGTGCACGTCTTTATTGAATTCCCAGTGTTTCTCCAGTAGTTGTCGGATTGTGAATATCTGGTCCACTGTTGACCTCTTTGGTCTGAATCCACACTGATAGTCGTTAATTTGTTCCTCCGGATACGGTGATATCCGTCTCAATAGCACATTGGAGAGTATCTTGTATGCTGCGTTCAATAGCGATATTTCCCTGTAGTTTTATTCCCCTTCTTATGGATGGGGATGATAGTACCTTCGTTCCATTCGTCTGGCAAGGCTTCCCATTTCAATATGGCTAGTACTAGTTTATGTAGATCTTTGTGAAGTTGTGTTCCTCCATATTTTAGGCATTCTGCTGGTATTGTGTCGCATCCAGGAGTTTTGTTAATTTTGAGTTTGTTGATTGCCACTATTATATCTTGGAAGCTTGGCTCCTCTACGTCTATTTCCGCTGTCTGGTATGTTGTGGTCTCCGCAGTTATGTCGTTATCTTCAATAAGAAGGTTGTTGAAATACTCTTTCCATGTTTTAAGTATTTCCGACGTGTCGGTTATTAGTTCGTCCCCATCGCTTTTTATGATACTGCTTGTTATGGGTTTATATCCTTTCTTCATCCTCAATATTTCTTGAAAGAATCTACTACTATTGCTGCTTTTGGCATAGTCCTCCAGTTGCTGCAGTACTTTATTCTGGGCCGTTCTTTTCTTATTCCATTTAAGTTTCCTTGCCTCCTTTCTGCATGTTTTAAATTTCTCTATGTTGGCGTTATTATTGTCTTCTAAAATGTGTAATCTGGCTTTATTTTGTATGTTTTGGATTTGTTCGCATTCTGCATCATACCATTTCTTCTTTGTCCTGCTTTCTTTCCCAGTGTTTTCTTCGCAACCGCCACTATAGTTGACTTGAGGGTACCCCAGGCTGTTTCTATGTCTTCTATTTCAGGGGTGTTTTCTTTCCCAGTGTTTTCTTCGTGACTACCACTATAGTTGATTTGAGGGTGCCCCAGGCTGTTTCTATGTCTTCTATTTCAGGGGTGTTTTACGGCAAGAGGATGCAGTAAAAAAATCTAGCCGCGGACTAAAACTGCTCCTTAAAAGTGCTACAAACTAATTCCTGTTTTTGGCACCTGGAGGACGCTGTGTTGGACTTGCGAGCGGCAGACCGACATAGGTCGAAGGCCCGTTCAGTTTTACAACATAAAATAACTATTTCCTGTTTATACGTGCCAGAGGAACGGAGTTTTCGAGAAAAAAGCGAAAAATTTAAAACGCACCTAAAGCTGCACCAACAGTCGCCTCCCGGGGGAGCGGAGCTTTGAGTTTGATATCACATATGGGTTATCAACTAGTTTCTCAAAAAATGTATACAAACTTGATCATGATTCTTCAAATCAGACTAAATATTAGAGAAACAAGACTAGAGAGGAAAAAATATAGTTTGGTATCCCTCATGGTTCTTTATCAGTGCCTCAAGAAAAAGTTGAGACAAACTTGATAATGATCCTTCAAATCGGACTAAATATTAGAGAACAAGACTACTGACGAAAAAGTAAAGTTTGGTATCCCCCATGGTTCTTCATTAGTGTCTCAAGGAAATGTATACAAACTTAATAATGATCCCTCAAATCGGACTATATATAAGAGAAACAATACGATTATGTCTACAAGTCCAGTTTCCTCCCGCGTCGGATGTCGTCTCGCCATCTGCCTGGAGCATGCCAACACTCCTCTTCTAGCCAACACTCCTATGATGTTGTCTCTCGTTATGTGACCCATCCATTGCCACTCAAGACGCACCACTCGCACCACCACATCCACGACCCCTGTTCTCCACCTGATTCCTCCATTTTGAATTTTGTCCCTTAGTTTAGTATCACACATGGTTTATCATCAGTTCAGTCTCAACTACTTAATAATGATTTTTCAAATCAGACTATTATAGATTATTATCAGACTTAAGTATTAGAGAGACAAGACTAGCGAGGAAAAAGTAGAGTTTCGTATCCCACAAGGTTCTTCATCAGTATCTCAAGAAAGTGCATACAAACTTAATAATGATCGTCTAAATCGGACTAATTACTTGAGAAACAAGACTAGAGAGGAAAAAATAGAGTTAGGTATCCCACATGGTTCTTCATCCGTGTTTCAAAAAAATGTATACAAACTTGATAATGATCCTTCAAGTCTATTCTTCTTCTTCTACTACTTCTTGGAGATCTGTCGATCTGTTAATACGCCTCTGCATCTTTCCTGCGAGGTAGATTGTCAACTATCTCTCCATCTTTTAGGTGGTCTCCCGGGAGGTCTTGAGCCGGGCGGGTTGTTTTCTAGAACTGCTTTGTCTGTTCTCGTCAATGCGTCTTATATGGTTGTACCACTTCGTACACACGTTGTCTTCCTTATCTCGGAATATATTGTATTTTGCATTGTTCTCTGATATCTGTGTTTCTTACTCTGTCTCTTCTTGCTTTCCCCACTATTGTTCTCAATGTTTTCATTTCGGCCACCCTTAGCATGTTTTTCGTCTTGTTTGTGTCTACGCGGGCTTCTGTACCGTACGACATGATCGGTCTGATACAAGTCTTGTAGATTTTAATTTTGCTATCTTTACGCAAATACGGGTTTGCCAAGACTATATTTCATAGGCATCCTGATAGTGCGGATGCTTTGTTAATCTGGCTCCTCAGGTCTTTAACTGGGTCGTGGTTGCTTTATATGCCTATGCCCAGGTATCTGAATTGCATCACCTATTCTATGGGATTGTCCTCCACTATTAGCTTACATCTGAGCGGATCTTTCGCGATTGGTAACATCATCAGTGGTCGCCTTCAAGTAACACTAAATATTACAGATAAAGTTAGAGACGAAAAAATAGAGTTTGGTATCCCACATGGTTCTTCATCAGTGTCGAAAAAAATGTATACAAACCCGATAATGATCCTTAAAATCAGACCAAATATTAGAGAGACAAGACTAGAGTGGAAAAATAGAGTTATGTAACCTACATAGTTCTTTATCAGTGTCTCAAGAAAATGTATACAAACTTGATAATGATCCTACAAATCACACTAAACTCCTAAGATCCCCTGGCTGGAAGTGCCAAAAGACGAAATGGTAAGAAAATACCATTTTGAGAAAAACTACACAGCAATGTGTAGTAGTAAAACCGAGTGGAGCGACGAATCCTCAGCATACCACATAAAGAAAAGTGATATCAAGTGGTATACGGATGGTTCGATGACAAAGGAAAGTACTGGTGTAGGAGTGTTTAGTCCTGGTACCAAATACTCTAAATTCATGCATACCACATAAAGCCAAGTGATATCAAGTGGTATACAGGTGGTTCGAAGACAAAGGAAGGTACTGGTGCATGAGTGTTTGGACCTCGTGCCAAATACTCTGAATCCATGCGAATCTACCCAAGCAGCTTCCAAGCTTTATTTTATAATTTTACCTCGACAGGAACTATCACAAAAAACAAATTGCGATTCTGTCAGATAACCAAGCAGCTATTAAGGCCTTTCATTGATAAACCATCAGATCCAAACTGGTATGGGACTGTGTGGGAAAGTTAAACAAGCTCAGCAGAGAAAATAAAGTAACGTTATACTGGGTATCAGGACACACTCGTATAGATGGAAAAACAAGGGATCTAGTAATCCCTTTATAAATCCGGAACCCTTTTGCGGTATGAGCATGAACATCATCTAGAAAAGTTTAGACGAACAAATACGAGAACAATGGGTGAAAACCTGAAAAGAACTTCTAGGGCTTTCTTCTTCTTCTTCTTCTTTTGTTGCCTATCCGGTCCGGATGTTGGTGATCAATCTGGCTATCGTGATCTTATTCACGGCTGCTCTAAAAAGCTCGGGGGTTTTCAGAGAGAACCATGTTCTTAAATTTTTTTGCCAATAAATCCTCCTGCGGCCTGGGCCGCGTTTACTCGGGATTTTCCCTTGCAATATTTGTTGTAGTAAACCATATCTCTTTTCATTACGCATTATATGGCCCAGGTACTTCAATATGCGTGCTTTTAGTGTGGTTATTATCTCCGTGGATTTCTTCATTCTTCGAAGAACATCTTCGTTGGTTACGTGGTCCACCCAAGAAATCCACAAGACTCTACGATACAGCCATATTTCAAATGCTGTCAGCTTCTTCATGGTGGTCTCAGTCAGAGTCCAAGACTCTGTCCCGTAAAGCAAGACGGAGAAGACATAGCAGCTGAGTAGTCTCAGCTTGGTCGTCATCAACAAGGAACGACATTTAAAAACTGATGACATTTTAACGAATACAGCCCTTGCCTTTTCTATGCGGCATATTATTTCCTGTGAGTGATCCCATTGGTCATTTAGTATAGTGCTCAGGTATGTGTATGTATTGACTCGTTTAATGTGTTGGTTATTAGTAGTTATAAGATCCACACGTGGTATGTTATTTTTGCTGATCACCATATATTTGGTTTTATTTATGTTTAAATCGAGCCCGTACTCCTGACTTGCCTCAATAACTCTTGTCATAGTCTCTTGTAGGTCTTCTAGACTATCTACAATAATTACGGTATCGTCCGCATACCTTAAGTTATTTAGGGCTAAGACAATCCCAAATAATGCTGAGATCTTTTGACCAGAAAAGAACAAAAGCTTGCCTGAAACTATAAAGGGACAAGCTTAGAATTCTGACTGGAGTCCTGTCGTGGCACTGCAGACTTAGAAAACGCATCAGGGTCATAGACCTAGAGGAAGATGACTGCGGATCAGCAGAAGAAACGCCCATACATCTGCGCTCCGCGAGAGACAAATGTACCTTGGGGCCCATTTCTTGAACGCAGAGAAGTTGCAATCCTTGAATCCCAACCAGATCCTGATACTCCTAGAAGAATCAAGACTATAACTAGAAAGTGTAATATTTTTTCTTATTTTAGATCGAGAGGTCGCGCTACCGCGCGATATGTAGTCTGGATTTATCTGCTCTAATATAACCTAATATAACCCTTATTTTGAAAGGAGAAATTCGTTCAGTGACAAAATATCTAACCGCTACTGTAATTTAAGTTAGTATAATTTCTACCACGGCGCCAAAAGTTATGGGCCTGTCTGTTCTACTGATCCATAATGTTGAATTTAATTCACTAGATTTTATAAAATTTATCATTTCACTCAAACATCATTTTTAATGCAGTAAAAAAAAAGCGTCCTTTAATGCAGTATATACCAGGTGGGCCATTGAAAGCGAAACAGAGGGCTCTTCGAATAGTTAAAGATGGTTTCTCTAAAACTAAGCGTTTTTAGAGAAACCATCTTTAACACTTCAATTTTGTTTGTGAGGGGGACACCTTTTACAAGAAAATTTGCAGCTAATCACTTAACCCCTTCGCGCTGGGACCACAACCCCTAAAATTTGAAATGGAACGGTGGGGTAAGTTATACCTCATTTGAAAGCCCGTTTAGCCCTGAATACTAAACGGCTAACATTTTCTAATTCTATCGATTTGTTTTCGGGATTATTTAATTTCGTTTGCGTTTTTTGAAAATTAATCTTTAACTATCCGAAAATCCCTCTGTTTCGTTTTCAATGGCCCACCCAATATTAGTTCATCCCACAGGATTCGGTGCTGGGTCCAACCCTGTGGAGAATCCGAAACGATGGGATCCTCAGACTTAAGCTACCAGAAGGAGTAGAGATAGTGGGTTTTGTCGCTGACTTGGCACATGGTAGTGAAACAGAAAGAGGGTTAATGCTCAGAGCTAATAAAGCCATTGCACAAGTTTGCGAATGGATGGACCAGAGGTTCTCAAACCTTTTTGCCCCGCGGCACCTTTATCGAGCTAAAAAAATCTCGCGGCACCCTTGCCGGGCTACAAAAATTTCGCAGCACAGCTACGAAATAATAAAAACGATTTGAAAACTTAGGAAAACAAAAAAAAAACAATACTAATTTAATGCTCAATTGTCTTTAATGGAATGAATTAAATTGTTTGGAAGATTTATTTATTATTTCCTTTAAGTTTATTGGAAGTTTGGTTATTTTCACCCTCAAATCACTCGATAGAGATAGTTTGCTCCTGTGCTTGTTTTTAATGTAAGCGTATGTTGAGAATGCAACATTGTGGCATTCTCTGCCACTTGCTTCATTCTATAAACGGATCTCTTCACTTTTCCAACCATTGCAGCTGCTCCATCGCTGCAAATATCAATACAAGTGCTCCATTTCAAATCATTTTGCTGTATATATTTGTTGATAACTGGAAAATTTCCTCGCCAGTGGTGTAATAAGCGCTGGCACAGTGGTCAAGCAATTCATTCATCAATAGTTCTTCTATTTGCATTTCAAATGGATACCTTGCAAACACAAGAAAAACAGCAAGTCCCGCAACTTTTTTTATATTCAACATTTTTTACATTTCTTGATTATTGCAGCGGCTCCCCAGGCACACGCTCGCGGGACCGTACGCGGGATCGGGACCGACTAGCGGGATCGTTCTCAAACTGGGTGCCGCGGCACCCAGTTTGAGAACGAAAGTTTGAGAAGAAGTTTGAGGACTCAACAAAAACGGAGGCTGTATTAATAACAGCTGTAGAGATGATGAAAATAGCACCCATTATTTTTGCGGTAAAGGGCGGGGGGGTAATAACAATATTAAAGTAGCAATGAAGAAAGCAATGAGATTTTTTTTTCGATTTTTTAATCTGACGCGCGGAACCCCCAGAGAGATATTGCATAAACCCAACCCCCTGCGTTGGGTTTCCACAAAGCAAAGTTTAAAAATCACTGGTCTATACTATATATATAGTATAAGATATTTAATTTGTGATAAAATTAGAGCGTCTTGAAACAGGCGTTGAAATCGGCGATAGCTCACGTTCTCCCGGCTCGTTCGGCGCGCCGATATTTATATAGGTGGAAGAACGGCGGCCGTATATTTTATCAGTTTTCCATCACATAAAATAGCAGTTTCCTCAGCCGCTTTTATGCGCCGCGGAAAAGCGGAAAATCCTTTTCCCATCACACACTCGTCCCTCCAGGTATTTTACATTTAAATATACCACATAACTACCTATTACACTACACGCAAATTCCCAACGACATTATGATACAATCTACCTCACTATATATAAAAAACGAACATCCATTTCTTAAACTTACATTCGTCGACTGTTTGTAGAATATCCTTTTTAATATTTGTATTAGACACAAACTAAATCAAACTAAATTAGTCAAAATAAGTACTTTATCCTGTACCGACTTCACGTTGTAGCAACTTCATGTTGAATTAACTTCATGTTGAAGCAACGTCATGTTGAAACAACTTCATTTTTAAATAACATTATGTTGGTACGACTTCATACATGCACATTTTTGAGTTTATATAGCTTCAAGTACTATTTGTATGTAATATATCTTATAGCATATCGCTGGGGCATATCGCATATCGCAAGGCGTAAGGAGATGTTTTTAGGTAGTTAAGATTTGAGTTTTAGAAACTATTTAACTCTTTCGTCCCTGAACGTAAATAATATTGCAGAAATAGAGCCAACCTCATGGTTTTAATAATTTGATGGCAAATAGACACTATAGAACCAATATAAAACGACCATGGGCCGAATTGTCTCAGGATGTCAGTGGTACACCTATCTAATCTTATCCATACAGATATTCTTCTCTAGTTTTGTCCATTTTTTTCCAATCTTATTCATTTTTGTCAAATTCTGTGGATTGGCATATCCGATATTGTTCACTCTTATCCGGTTTGTGTTCCAAAATGTTGTCCACTTTGTGAAGTCTTGTCCAGTATTGTTAAATCTTGACCCTTCTTATAAAGACTTATCTAGTTTTGTCCAGTCTATTGTTGCCTTGTCCAAACTTGCCTTTCGTATATATGCGGTCTCATCTGGTTTTACCTGGTCTTGTCTCGTCTAGTCTTGTCTAGTCTGATCTATTCTGGTCCAGTCTTATCTTCTCATGTCTTGTCTTATATTGTCTATTATTATTTTCAGAACAATATTTTTCTTGGTAAATATAATGCATATTAAGTTTCGGGGGATTTGAAATTATGGTGGGACGTATGTGTACCATTTGGAGCGAAAGGGTTAAACAAAATCTATTAAAAATCAAATTTTTAAAAACAAGAAAAACTAAAAATGGAAACATTAAAATTGTTTAATCTCACATTGTTTATAACTTTTTAAAGCAATCACAAAAATTAATTTGAAAGTTAATATAAATTAAATTCAGAGATCAAATATTTACGACAATCTAATTCAGTGGTGGCGAACCTATGGCACGCGTGTCACAGCTGAAACGTAGTAAAACTGTATTGGCACGCGAACAATTTCTTTCGCATGCCATCTAAACATCTTAAACTTAAACCTACTTTTCTACAAGAAATTTTTAAAAAAGGTTTCACAATCTACTTTTGTGCAACATCAAAGGTGTAAAATATAACACGTGTTATTTTCAGGCTAATACGATAACTGATTTTATAGATTCAATCAGAAATATTAATTAATTGTAAAATTTATCTAGCACGTCAGCATTTCAAAATGTGACAATTTAAAATAAAATTGGCACACGGCAGGAAAAAGGTTCGCCACCCCTGATTCTAATCTGTTTAGGTGAGTCTAAATAAACTGTGTATTTTAAAGAAAAAATATTGAACTTAATTAAATGCGAAATAAAGTAATATCCCAATTAAAACCGAACGCGTTAACACCAACGCTAATTGTAAGTTTACGTGCACTTAAAATTACACGGCGATAAAACGTGCGTGAGGAATTTTTAATTAAAGAATCTCGTTTCCTAATCTACTAAACACCGAGATAAAAGCGAATTAGTCAAACGATGAAAAAGCGCCTAATTAAAACCTCACTGTGCCGTCCTAAATCGCCCCGTTTATATTTGGACGCAGTAATACTACCTGGACACAAGGAGACCCACTTGATTAAGGCTAATTGCAAATCTGAACGCGTGTATTACATTCAAGCTTAAGTTATATCTTTTACATGAGAGGAAACTAAATGGATTTTAGTCGATTAGAATTTTAATGTTACTATCTATCTAGTCTTTTCTATTTGTCCTCCTCGATAGTGTAGCCTAGTAAACGGGAGACCCGGGATCGATTCCCGGTCGGGGAGGCAATAACTAGGGCGGTTTTCACTAACCGGCCGGGCTGCCCACCCTGAATGAATGCGAAATATGCCATACCGGGGTGGCGCATACAAAAATCCAAATTGGAATAGGGGGTTTAGAGAGCTTCCCAAAACCACTTAAAAAAACGACAAGACTAGACAAACAAGACTAGACAGGCAAGGGTAGACAGGTTGTAGAGTTCTGGCTGTCTAGTCTTGTGTGTACAGTCTTGTCTATCTAGTCTTCTCTGCCTAGCCTTGTCTGCCTAGTTTTGTGTGTCTAGTCTTGTCTGTCAACTGGACAGACATGAATAGAGAGACAAAACTACGCATACTCGCACACTCTGCGTAGTCTTGTCTCTCTATTCATGTCTGTCCAGTCTTCTCTGTCTAGTCCTGTCCATCTAGTCTTCTCTGTCTAGTGTTGTCTGCCTAGTCTTGTCTATCTAGTCTTGTCTGTCTAGTCTTGTCTATCTAGTCTTGTGTGTCTAGTCTTGTCTGTCTAGCCTTGTCTGTCTAGTCTAGTCTGTCTAGTCTTGTTTGTCTAGTCTTGTCTGTCTAGTCTTGTCTGTCTAGTCTTGTCTGTCTAGTCTTGTCTGTCTAGTCTTGTCCGTCTAGTCTTGTCCGTCTAGTCTTGTCTGTCTAGTCTTGTCTGTCTAGTCTTGTCTGTCTAGTCTTGTCTGTCTAGTCTTGTCTGTCTAGTCTTGTCTGTCTAGTCTTGTCTGTCTAGTCTTGTCTGTCTAGTCTTGTCTGTCTAGTCTTGTCTGTCTAGTCTTGTCTGTCTAGTCTTGTCTGTCTAGTCTTGTCTGTCTAGTCTTGTCTGTCTAGTCTTGTCTGTCTAGTTTTGTCTGTCTAGTCTTGTCTGTCTAGTCTTGTCTGTCTAGTCTTGTCTGTCTAGTCTTGTCTGTCTAGTCTTGTCTGTCTAGTCTTGTCTGTCTAGTCTTGTCTGTCTAGTCTTGTCTGTCTAGTCTTGTCTGTCTAGTCTTGTCTGTCTAGTCTTGTCTGTCTAGTCTTGTCTGTCTAGTCTTGTCTGTCTAGTCTTGTCTGTCTAGTCTTGTCTGTCTAGTCTTGTCTGTCTAGTCTTGTCTGTCTAGTCTTGTCTGTCTAGTCTTGTCTGTCTAGTCTTGTCTGTCTAGTCTTGTCTGTCTAGTCTTGTCTGTCTAGTCTTGTCTGTCTAGTCTTGTCTGTCTAGTCTTGTCTGTCTAGTCTTGTCTGTCTAGTCTTGTCTGTCTAGTCTTGTCTGTCTAGTCTTGTCTGTCTAGTCTTGTCTGTCTAGTCTTGTCTGTCTAGTCTTGTCTGTCTAGTCTTGTCTGTCTAGTCTTGTCTGTCTAGTCTTGTCTGTCTAGTCTTGTCTGTCTAGTCTTGTCTGTCTAGTCTTGTCTGTCTAGTCTTGTCTGTCTAGTCTTGTCTGTCTAGTCTTGTCTGTCTAGTCTTGTCTGTCTAGTCTTGTCTGTCTAGTCTTGTCTGTCTAGTCTTGTCTGTCTAGTCTTGTCTGTCTAGTCTTGTCTGTCTAGTCTTGTCTGTCTAGTCTTGTCTGTCTAGTCTTGTCTGTCTAGTCTTGTCTGTCTAGTCTTGTCTGTCTAGTCTTGTCTGTCTAGTCTTGTCTGTCTAGTCTTGTCTGTCTACATACCCGCCTTTCAATGCGGGAGACCCGGGTTCGAATCCTGGTCGGGGAGGCGACAACTAGGGCGGTTTTCATTACCCGTCCGGGCTGCCCACCCTGAATGAATGCAATATATGCGATACCGGGGTGGCGCATACTAAAAGCCAAGGTGGAATAGGGGATTTGGTGAGAGTCTTGTCTGTCTAGTCTTGTCTGTCTAGTCTTGTCTGTATAGTCTTGTCTGTCTAGTCTTGTCTGTCTAGTCTTGTCTGTCTAGTCTTGCCTGTCTAGTCTTGTCGGTCTAGTCTTATCTGTCTAGTCTTGTCTGTCTAGTCTTGTCTGTCTAGTCTTGTCTGTCTAGTCTTGTCTGTCTAGTCTTGCCTGTCTAGTCTTGTCTGTCTAGTCTTGTCTGTCTAGTCTTGTCTGTCTAGTCTTGTCTATCTAGTCTTCTCTGCCTAGCCTTCTCTGCCTAGTTTTGTGTGTCTAGTCTTGTCTGTCAACTGGACAGACATGAATAGAGAGACAAAACTACGCATACTCGCACACTCTGCGTAGTCTTGTCTCTCTATTCATGTCTGTCCAGTCTTCTCTGTCTAGTCCTGTCCATCTAGTCTTCTCTGTCTAGTGTTGTCTGCCTAGTCTTGTCTATCTAGTCTTGTCTGTCTAGTCTTGTCTATCTAGTCTTGTGTGTCTAGTCTTGTCTGTCTAGCCTTGTCTGTCTAGTCTAGTCTGTCTAGTCTTGTCTGTCTAGTCTTGTCTGTCTAGTCTTGTCTGTCTAGTCTTGTCTGTCTAGTCTTGTCTGTCTAGTCTTGTCTGTCTAGTCTTGTCTGTCTAGTCTTGTCTGTCTAGTCTTGTCTGTCTAGTCTTGTCTGTCTAGTCTTGTCTGTCTAGTCTTGTCTGTCTAGTCTTGTCTGTCTAGTCTTGTCTGTCTAGTCTTGTCTGTCTAGTCTTGTCTGTCTAGTCTTGTCTGTCTAGTCTTGTCTGTCTAGTCTTGTCTGTCTAGTCTTGTCTGTCTAGTCTTGTCTGTCTAGTCTTGTCTGTCTAGTCTTGTCTGTCTAGTCTTGTCTGTCTAGTCTTGTCTGTCTAGTCTTGTCTGTCTAGTCTTGTCTGTCTAGTCTTGTCTGTCTAGTCTTGTCTGTCTAGTCTTGTCTGTCTAGTCTTGTCTGTCTAGTCTTGTCTGTCTAGTCTTGTCTGTCTAGTCTTGTCTGTCTAGTCTTGTCTGTCTAGTCTTGTCTGTCTAGTCTTGTCTGTCTAGTCTTGTCTGTCTAGTCTTGTCTGTCTAGTCTTGTCTGTCTAGTCTTGTCTGTCTAGTCTTGTCTGTCTAGTCTTGTCTGTCTAGTCTTGTCTGTCTAGTCTTGTCTGTCTAGTCTTGTCTGTCTAGTCTTGTCTGTCTAGTCTTGTCTGTCTAGTCTTGTCTGTCTAGTCTTGTCTGTCTAGTCTTGTCTGTCTAGTCTTGTCTGTCTAGTCTTGTCTGTCTAGTCTTGTCTGTCTAGTCTTGTCTGTCTAGTCTTGTCTGTCTAGTCTTGTCTGTCTAGTCTTGTCTGTCTAGTCTTGTCTGTCTAGTCTTGTCTGTCTCTAGTCTTGTCTGTCTAGTCTTGTCTGTCTAGTCTTGTCTGTCTAGTCTTGTCTGTCTAGTCTTGTCTGTCTAGTCTTGTCTGTCTAGTCTTGTCTGTCTAGTCTTGTCTGTCTAGTCTTGTCTGTCTAGTCTTGTCTGTCTAGTCTTGTCTGTCTAGTCTTGTCTGTCTAGTCTTGTCTGTCTAGTCTTGTCTGTCTAGTCTTGTCTGTCTAGTCTTGTCTGTCTAGTCTTGTCTGTCTAGTCTTGTCTGTCTAGTCTTGTCTGTCTAGTCTTGTCTGTCTAGTCTTGTCTGTCTAGTCTTGTCTGTCTAGTCTTGTCTGTCTAGTCTTGTCTGTCTACATACCCGCCTTTCAATGCGGGAGACCCGGGTTCGAATCCTGGTCGGGGAGGCGACAACTAGGGCGGTTTTCATTAACCGTCCGGGCTGCCCACCCTGAATGAATGCAATATATGCTATACCGGGGTGGCGCATACTAAAAGCCAAGGTGGAATAGGGGATTTGGTGAGAGTCTTGTCTGTCTAGTCTTGTCTGTCTAGTCTTGTCTGTCTAGTCTTGTCTGTCTAGTCTTGTCTGTCTAGTCTTGTCTGTCTAGTCTTGTCTGTCTAGTCTTGTCTGTCTAGTCTTGCCTGTCTAGTCTTGTCGGTCTAGTCTTATCTGTCTAGTCTTGTCTGTCTAGTCTTGTCTGTCTAGTCTTGTCTGTCTAGTCTTGTCTGTCTAGTCTTGCCTGTCTAGTCTTGTCTGTCTAGTCTTGTCTGTCTAGTCTTGTCTGTCTAGTCTTGTCTATCTAGTCTTCTCTGCCTAGCCTTGTCTGCCTAGTTTTGTGTGTCTAGTCTTGTCTGTCAACTGGACAGACATGAATAGAGAGACAAAACTACGCATACTCGCACACTCTGCGTAGTCTTGTCTCTCTATTCATGTCTGTCCAGTCTTCTCTGTCTAGTCCTGTCCATCTAGTCTTCTCTGTCTAGTGTTGTCTGCCTAGTCTTGTCTATCTAGTCTTGTCTGTCTAGTCTTGTCTATCTAGTCTTGTGTGTCTAGTCTTGTCTGTCTAGCCTTGTCTGTCTAGCCTTGTCTGTCTAGTCTTGTCTGTCTAGTCTTGTCTGTCTAGTCTTGTCTGTCTAGTCTTGTCTGTCTAGTCTTGTCTGTCTAGTCTTGTCTGTCTAGTCTGTCTAGTCTTGTCTGTCTAGTCTTGTCTGTCTAGTCTTGTCTGTCTAGTCTTGTCTGTCTAGTCTTGTCTGTCTAGTCTTGTCTGTCTAGTCTTGTCTGTCTAGTCTTGTCTGTCTAGTCTTGTCTGTCTAGTCTTGTCTGTCTAGTCTTGTCTGTCTAGACTTGTCTGTCTAGTCTTGTCTGTCTAGTCTTGTCTGTCTAGTCTTGTCTGTCTAGTCTTGTCTGTCTAGTCTTGTCTGTCTAGTCTTGTCTGTCCAGTCTTGTCTGTCTAGTCTTGTCTGTCTAGTCTTGTCTGTCTAGTCTTGTCTGTCTAGTCTTGTCTGTCTAGTCTTGTCTGTCTAGTCTTGTCTGTCTAGTCTTGTCTGTCTAGTCTTGTCTGTCTAGTCTTGTCTGTCTAGTCTTGTCTGTCTAGTCTTGTCTGTCTAGTCTTGTCTGTCTAGTCTTGTCTGTCTAGTCTTGTCTGTCTAGTCTTGTCTGTCTAGTCTTGTCTGTCTAGTCTTGTCTGTCTAGTCTTGTCTGTCTAGTCTTGTCTGTCTAGCCTTGTCTGTCTAAACTTGTCTGTCTAGTCTTGTCTGTCTAGTCTTGTCTGTCTAGTCTTGTCTGTCTAGTCTTGTCTGTCTAGTCTTGTCTGTCTAGTCTTGTCTGTCTAGTCTTGTCTGTCTAGTCTTGTCTGTCTAGTCTTGTCTGTCTAGTCTTGTCTGTCTAGTCTTGTCTGTCTAGTCTTGTCTGTCTAGTCTTGTCTGTCTAGTCTTGTCTGTCTAGTCTTGTCTGTCTAGCCTTGTCTGTATAGTCTTGTCTGTCTAGTCTTGTCTGTCTAGTCTTGTCTGTCTAGTCTTGTCTGTCTAGTCGTGTCTGTCTAGTCTTGTCTGTCTAGTCTTGTCTGTCTAGTCTTGTCTGTCTAGTCTTGTCTGTCTAGTCTTGTCTGTCTAGTCTTGTCTGTCCAGTCTTGTCTGTCTAGTCTTGTCTGTCTAGTCTTGTCTGTCTAGTCTTGTCTGTCTAGTCTTGTCTGTCTAGTCTTGTCTGTCTAGTCTTGTCTGTCTAGTCTTGTCTGTCTAGTCTTGTCTGTCTAGTCTTGTCTGTCTAGTCTTGTCTGTCTAGTCTTGTCTGTCTAGTCTTGTCTGTCTAGTCTTGTCTGTCTAGTCTTGTCTGTCTAGTCTTGTCTGTCTAGTCTTGTCTGTCTAGTCTTGTCTGTCTAGTCTTGTCTGTCTAGTCTTGTCTGTCTAGTCTTGTCTGTCTAGTCTTGTCTGTCTAGTCTTGTCTGTCTAGTCTTGTCTGTCTAGTCTTGTCTGTCTAGTCTTGTCTGTCTAGTCTTGTCTGTCTAGTCTTGTCTGTCTAGTCTTGTCTGTCTAGTCTTGTCTGTCTAGTCTTGTCTGTCTAGTCTTGTCTGTCTAGTCTTGTCTGTCTAGTCTTGTCTGTCTAGTCTTGTCTGTCTAGTCTTGTCTGTCTAGTCTTGTCTGTCTAGTCTTGTCTGTCTAGTCTTGTCTGTCTAGTCTTGTCTGTCTAGTCTTGTCTGTCTAGTCTTGTCTGTCTAGTCTTGTCTGTCTAGTCTTGTCTGTCTAGTCTTGTCTGTCTAGTCTTGTCTGTCTAGTCTTGTCTGTCTAGTCTTGTCTGTCTAGTCTTGTCTGTCTAGTCTTGTCTGTCTAGTCTTGTCTGTCTAGTCTTGTCTGTCTAGTCTTGTCTGTCTAGTCTTGTCTGTCTAGTCTTGTCTGTCTAGTCTTGTCTGTCTAGTCTTGTCTGTCTAGTCTTGTCTGTCTAGTCTTGTCTGTCTAGTCTTGTCTGTCTAGTCTTGTCTGTCTAGTCTTGTCTGTCTAGTCTTGTCTGTCTAGTCTTGTCTGTCTAGTCTTGTCTGTCTAGTCTTGTCTGTCTAGTCTTGTCTGTCTAGTCTTGTCTGTCTAGTCTTGTCTGTCTAGTCTTGTCTGTCTAGTCTTGTCTGTCTAGTCTTGTCTGTCTAGTCTTGTCTGTCTAGTCTTGTCTGTCTAGTCTTGTCTGTCTAGTCTTGTCTGTCTAGTCTTGTCTGTCTAGTCTTGTCTGTCTAGTCTTGTCTGTCTAGTCTTGTCTGTCTAGTCTTGTCTGTCTAGTCTTGTCTGTCTAGTCTTGTCTGTCTAGTCTTGTCTGTCTAGTCTTGTCTGTCTAGTCTTGTCTGTCTAGTCTTGTCTGTCTAGTCTTGTCTGTCTAGTCTTGTCTGTCTAGTCTTGTCTGTCTAGTCTTGTCTGTCTAGTCTTGTCTGTCTAGTCTTGTCTGTCTAGTCTTGTCTGTCTAGTCTTGTCTGTCTAGTCTTGTCTGTCTAGTCTTGTCTGTCTAGTCTTGTCTGTCTAGTCTTGTCTGTCTAGTCTTGTCTGTCTAGTCTTGTCTGTCTAGTCTTGTCTGTCTAGTCTTGTCTGTCTAGTCTTGTCTGTCTAGTCTTGTCTGTCTACTCTTGTCTGTCTAGTCTTGTCTGTCTAGTCTTGTCTGTCTAGTTTTGTCTGTCTAGCCTTGTCTGTCTAGTCTTGTCTGTCTAGTCTTGTCTGTCTAGTCTTATCTGTCTAGTCTTGTCTGTCTAGTCTTGTCTGTCTAGTCTTGTCTGTCTAGTCTTGTCTGTCTAGTCTTGTCTGTCTAGTCTTGTCTGTCTAGTCTTGTCTGTCTAGTCTTGTCTGTCTAGTCTTGTCTGTCTAGTCTTGTCTGTCTAGTCTTGTCTGTCTAGTCTTGTCTGTCTAGTCTTGTCTGTCTAGTCTTGTCTGTCTAGTCTTGTCTGTCTAGTCTTGTCTGTCTAGTCTTGTCTGTCTAGTCTTGTCTGTCTAGTCTTGTCTGTCTAGTCTTATCTGTCTAGTCTTGTCTGTCTAGTCTTGTCTGTCTAGTCTTGTCTGTCTAGTCTTGTCTGTCTAGTCTTGTCTGTCTAGTCTTGTCCGTCTAGTCTTGTCTGTCTAGTCTTGTCTGTCTAGTCTTGTCTGTCTAGTCTTGTCTGTCTAGTCTTGTCTGTCTAGTCTTGTCTGTCTAGTTTTGTCTGTCTAGTCTTGTCTGTCTAGTCTTGTCTGTCTAGTTTTGTCTGTCTAGTCTTGTCTGTCTAGTCTTGTCTGTCTAGTCTTGTCTGTCTAGTCTTGTCTGTCTAGTCTTGTCTGTCTAGTCTTGTCTGTCTAGTCTTGTCTGTCTAGTCTTGTCTGTCTAGTCTTGTCTGTCTAGTCTTGTCTGTCAAGTCTTGTCTGTCTAGTCTTGTCTGTCTAGCCTTGTCTGTCTAAACTTGTCTGTCTAGTCTTGTCTGTCTGTCTGCCCCGGTGGTGTAGTTGACAAATACCCGCCTTTCAATGCGGGAGACCCGGGTTCGATTCCTGGTCGGGGAGACAACAACTAGGGCGGTTTTTCAGTAAACCGTCCGGGCTGCCCACCCTGAATGAATGCCAAATATGGGATAACAGGGTGGCGCATACTAAAGCCAAGGTGGAATAGGGGGTTTAGTGAGGGCTAAATCAACACGAAATGAGTCTTGTCTGTCTAGTCTTGTCTGTCTAATCTTGTCTGTCTAGTCTTGTCTGTCTAGTCTTGTCTGTCTACTCTTGTCTGTCTAGTCTTGTCTGTCTAGTCTTGTCTGTCTAGACTTGTCTGTCTAGTCTTGTCTGTCTAGTCTTGTCTGCCTAGTCTTGTCTGTCTAGTCTTGTTTGTCTAGTCTTGTCTGTCGAGTCAAAATCAAATCAAATATATTCTAGTCTTGTCTGTCTAGTCTTGTATGTCTAGTCTTGTATGTCTAGTCTTGTCTGTCGAGTCAAATCAAATCAAATATATTCTAGTCTTGTCTGTCTAGTCTTGTCTGTCTCTTAACAAGAATATGTTCAGATTGAGTTGGTTTGTCTAGTCTATTCACTCCAGCCTTTTTATTATCTCATGTAAGTTCGTCCCTAAATTATCCGTAATCTGCTCTTAATGCCGTCTTAATGTAAAGTTTTAATTGTTACGTAGTTAAGTCGTGGGGGTGGTGGAGCAAGTACATAAACTGCAGGTTTTTTATGTTTTTCGCGTAATTAAGGAGGTCATCAATCCCGACGTTAAAACTAGGACCCGGAATATTACAGTTTTCCCGGATCTAATTGTCACGTCTCGTAACGACAGACCGAGCGTTCGTTTCCCGCTTAATACGATCGTTATGCAGACATTCTGCACGAACACTTAATTTAACAGAATGGTAATATATTTTTTTAAGTTCCAACGGGTTGTTTAAACGTAATTAAAACACCTGACAAAAATTTAATTGCGAACTTTGAAAGTAATTAAGTGTTAATTCAACGGGATGAGATAAATTTATTTTTTGTTGCAGTAATGTATACAGTGTGTGATATATGGTGTGTGTAGTCTGGTTTGTGTGTAGTCTGTCAGTATCAGGGAGTTGGTAGTTAGATATTAATGCGTCCCCAGTAATTGCGTTATTGAGTGGAAAGCGTCGCGATAAGAAGCGCTCACAATGGGTCCGATCATCAATTATACACCTTTTTCCCACCCCCTATCTCTCTTTGTATTCTGAATCGTTTAGTGCTGGCGCATCATCGTCCAGATATAAATTTCGAGTTAATGAAGTGTGCGCGTGTTGGCTAAAACTTATCTCATTAATGGACAATTAGCTCCATTATCTGCAGATAGAAAACGGCGCCGTTGACTGTGTGTAATCCGAAAAATATTATTTCACCTTTTCGACGGCGGCGATTATTATCTTTGGGCACAGTCGGATGGAGGTTTTCCGAAAGGACACACAGCTTTCGGGAAAATGTTTTCTGTGTGATTTAGTCTTCTGTACAAGGGAGGGAAGCAAAAGTTAACGATTATGTCTACTATATAGATTGAGATAACATTTCCAGTCTATAAAATACATTTCAGAGATAAACATTCTAACATAATGTATTGCTTAGATTTTATAACACAGTATTATATACATCTTCTTATTTTCATAGAGCACCCCGACTATAAATTTCAGTTTGTTTTTTATTAGGTTCGTATTTAATCATTTAATCACAACGTTGTCAATTTAACACGATTCTTTATTCTTGTCTATAGCCTAAGTTCAGTAGTGGACAAAACACCACTACTGAACTTAGGCCTCTTCCAAATTTTTCCATACCGATTTTTCCTGGGTTACTTTCCTCCAATTTGTAGTTTGGTGGTGACGACTTGTATTGCGACTTTCGCAGATCTATTGTACCACACCCTCTTCTTCTAAACGTTGGTATACTTACTCATTTAGAGCACCTCCTCTAGTCCTGATTCCTTTAGGAATTTCAGGATCTGGGTGGGATTCGAGGACTGCAACTCCTGTGCGTACAAACAGTGGGCCCCAAGATACCTTTTTTGTCTCTTACGGAGCAGTGCTCAGCAGATGCTCTTCATTCAGTTTCCTCCAGCGTGGCGTCGGATGTCGTTCCGCCATCTTGCCTGAAGCCTGCCAACACTCCTCTTCTGGCCACCACTCCTTTGATGTTGTCTCTCGTTATGTGACCCGACCATTGCCGCTTAAGATGCACCACTCGCTATACCATATTCACCTCTGTTCTCCTCCTGATTTCTTCATTTAGAATTTTGTTCCAAAGGCTGATTCCTAGCATCGTTGGCTCCACCGCTCGCTGGCAGACTCAAAGTCGATTTGCGCTGTACATCGTACATCGAGTTACAGTCTCGAGCCCTTAAGTTGCGACCGGCAAGATGTACGAGTCATAAACAAACTCTTGACGTTTATAGGGATGCGTGGTTCTCGGAGAATGTAGCTGAGCCTGCCAAACGCCGCTCAGGTCAAAACGATACATCTGGTGATATCGGTTGTCTGATTGTCCTTTCCCAACTTGATGTCGTCTTCTAGATAAACATACTCATCAACTTTCTCAAGAGTAAGATTACCGATGGTGACCATTTTATTGCTCGGACTCATGATTTTAGTTTTCTGAAGATTCATTTTCAGTCCCACTGCTTGGGAGACTTCTTCGAGTTTAGGAAGCATTAGCTCTAGTACATCTGTGTCGCTGCTGGTAAGCACAATATCGTCGGCAAAGCGTAGATGATTAAGATGTCTTCCGTTGATGTCGACTCCCTTTCGCACCCAAGAAAGATTTTTAAATACGTTATAGAACACTAGGGTAAGAAGTTTGGGTGACATGGTATCGCCTTGTCGGACGCTCCTCCTGACTGGCATTTCTCTCGTAACCCAATCTTCCTCCAGCTTGACATGCAAGGTAGCATGTTCGTTGATATATTGAATCAAGCTTGAGTATATAGAGTCTATACGAGAACGCCCGAAGCACTGCTGAGGTTTCAATCGAGTCATAGGTTTTCTGGTAGTTCAGAAATGCCATATGGAGAGGAATGTGGTATTCCATTCATCTCTCGATTAATGTGCGCCCCGTTTGGTTATGGTCATTCATGCTGAATCTCTTCCCGAAGCCATCCTTTTCGATGGGCTGGTAAAAGTTGAATTTCTGGATAAGACGACTGGTTATGATTTTGGGTAACAGCCTAAATCCTAAGTGTGGGTAGTAGACTGATTGGTCTATAATTTTCAATATTCGCACAGTCGCCTTTCTTGAAGAGCAAAATAATTTCTGTGATCAGCCAATGATCAGGGATTTTGCCTTCATCGAGGCACCTGTTTAGGAGTATCTTTATTGAACTATATTTTGTTACTATTATTTATTCCATAGACGGCGCTTGAAGAGGAGGACGAGGAGGCGCATACGCTATTGTCGGTGCCGCTGGATTCCGTGCTCTGCTCACCACACGCCTCAATGCTAGTCGATCCGTTGCGATGGTTCTTCCTTCGATTGTCAGTCGCTGGTTCTTTAGATACTTCTCTATGTGCTTCAACCATGTCGCCTTCGGTGCTTGTTGTATCTTCCAATTGGGAAGGCGTTTGCTCCACAAGACTTTCTGCGGTAGTCGATTGTCGCACATCCTACAGATGTAGCCAAATCATCGTAATCAACGTTTTTGAATTTCTCTCTGATATGTCTCTGTTGGTCACACCTTTCTGTGATTGTCTCATTTCAGATGCGTTCGCGGAGTGAGACACGGAAAATCTCTCTCAAGCGTCGAATTTTGAAGGCATCGAGCTTGTCAAGGTCCGGCATCCAGCAATTTCCATGTTACTGATCCGCAAAGGAGAATTGGTAGGATTAGCGTCCGATATAAGCGTATTTTGGTTTTGATGATAATATTTGTTCGCTTCCATATGGAGCACTTGAGTGAAGCGAGTGTTGCTGTTGTCTGGCCGATCCGGTTATCAACTTCGGCTATTGACGCCACTTCCTTCTCCGTGACCAATGATCCAAAATATTTAAAGTGTGGTACCTGCTCGATGCGAGTACCATCGAGGTAAACTCTGGCTTCCGACCCGTCCGTTGTATGCACTTTAGTCATAACCACATTGATTCTTAATCCATATGACCGAGCAATGCGGGAAAAGTCACAAAAGGTGTCTGTTGCTTCGGTATCCGTGTCGGCGAAAACGGCGCTGTCATCGGCAAACATCAGATCGGTTCAAAAGTTTGTTTCGTCGTAGCGAATTCTGCATCGTCCATTGAATCTTCTTCTTCTTCATCATCAGCTTTCCATCATCCACTCCTGGACATAAGCCGCTTCCTAAGTCTTCCACATGTGTCGATTTTTGGCTTCGCGATGCCAGTATTTACCAGCGATCGATTTATTGTCGTCCACCACCGAATCGTCCATCAAATCTTCTTCTTCTTCTTCATCAAATTTCCATCATCCACTCCTGGACATAAGTCTCTTCCTAAGTCTTCCACATCTGTCGATTTTGGGCTTCGCGATGCCAGTCTTTACCAGCGATCGAATTATTGTCGTCCACCACCGAATCGTCCATTGAATCTTCTTCTTCTTCTTCATCAGCTTTCCACCATCCACTCCTAGACATAAGCCTCTTCCTAAGTCTTCCGTATCTGTCAATTTTGGGCTTCGCTATGCCAGTTTTTGCCAGCGATCGATTTGTTGTCGTCCACCACCGAATCGTCCATCTAATCTTCTTCTTCTTCTTCATCAGCTTTCCACCATCCACTCCTGGACAAAAGCCTCTTCCTAAGTCTTCCACATCTGTCGATTTTAGGTTTCGCGATGCCAGTCTTTACCAGCGATCGATTTATTGTCGTCCACCACCGAATCGTCCATCGAATCTTCTTCTTCTTCTTCATCAGCTTTCCACCATCCACTCCTGGACATAAGCCTCTTCCTAAGTCTTCCACATCTGTCGATTTTGGGTTTCGCGATGCCAGTCTTTACCAGCGATCGATTTATTGTCGTCCACCACCGAATCGTTCATCGAATCTTCTTATTCTTCTTCATCAGCTTACCACCATCCACTCCTGGACATAAGCCTCTTCCTAAGTCTTCCACATCTGTCGAATTTGGGCTTCGCGATGCCAGTCTATAACAGCGATCGATTTATTGTCGTCCACCACCGAATCATCCAACGAATCTTCTTCTTCTTCTTCATCAGCTTTCCACCATCCACTCCTGGACATAAACCTCTTCCTAAGTCTTCCACATCTGTCGAATTTGGGCTTCGCGATGCCAGTCTATAACAGCGATCGATTTATTGTCGTCCACCACCGAATCGTCCATCGAATCTTCTTCTTCTTCTTCAGCAGCTTTCCACCATCCACTCCCGGACATAAGCCTCTTCCTAAGTCTTACGTATCTGTCGATTTTGGGCTTCGCTATGCCAGTTTTTAATAGCGATCGATTTATTGTCGTCCACCACCGAATCGTCCATCAAATCTTCTCCTTACTCTTCATCAGCTTTCCATCATCCACTCCTGGACATAAGCCTCTTCCTAAGTCTTCCACATCTGTCGATTTACGGCTTCGCGATGCCAGTCTTTATCAGCGATCGATTTATTGCCGTCCAGCCACCTTCTATGTGGACGACCCCTGCTACTCTTTCTAGGTCGCCACTGGATAATTCTGGCAGTCCACCTGTTGTTGCTTAGTCTTGCGACGCGTCCGATCCAACGCCATTTTAACTGCGTATACTGTCCATCAAATACTTGTCACTTAATCTTGTCGATCACAATGTTGAATAGGAGCAGCGATGCGACATCTCCTTGCCGAACTCCAGTTTGAATCGGGAACTCGTTGGATTTGTCATTTCGGATACGAGTACTGCCCATTGAGCTGTTATACGATACTTGAAGAAGTTGATTGATTTTCAAGAAGACATGTGTTCGATCTCCAGAGTTCTCCACAAACTTGGCCAAATGATGCAATCGAAGTCGGATTTGAAATCGATGAAGACGTCGACGGTTCGTTTATCGCATCGAATTTTTTCTTTCGTTAGCTGACGGGGAGCGAATATTTGATCGATACATCCTCGATGTAGTCTTAATGCAGCTTGTTCTTCCCGACTTGTTCCCCCTCGATGTTTCTGTAGCCTTAATTGTATGATTTTCATAAATACTTTGCCTACAATCGAAAAGAGCGATAACTTGCACTCCCGACTGTCACATATCTTCAATATAGGAACAACAATCGCTTTGTTTCACGCTGACGCAAAACCGTACGAATCTCTCTCTTTTGGCTCTACAGCCCAAGGTTGGGCCTTGGTCTCCCTCAATTTAATCATCCAGGCGCTTCTGTCCATTGCTACCGTCTTCCAGCCTCTAATCCTTAGCAACCCTCTCCTTAGTAGCCCCTCGGTCTCATCCCTGCCATTTCGCCTTGAAGGGCCCGTTTTGGCAGTCCTTCCTCGTCCATTCTTGTGACTATGCACACGCGACCTAGGAATCTTTGCATATGCGGACACTGGCGGATCCTGCAAGGCCTGGTACAGCTCATTATTCTATCGTATTCTATACCCATTTTCGTCATAGATTTTACATTAAACGTATATAAATTATACACTTTCTTGTACAGGTGGTTCGTACCCTTCTGGACGGTCGATCTTGATACCTCATTAATTACTTTCCACCGTTATTGTGCAACTCCAAACACATCTAAACGTGGTTTCTTCAATACCTTCACTTTGCGTATGTAAACGTCGTATAACGGGTAGATGCCTTGGCAGGCCTTCTCAATGTCCTTGGCGATGGAGTCGGGGATAAGTTTGTTGACGACATCTTTCAAATCACTACCAGTGATAACACGGATGATTATTTCTACCATCTACTTACGGATAGCACAAACTTGTGTGTGTGTTAAGCATAGCATGTCTTCCTTTGAGACATTTGGTCCTTGTCTGTGAAACCAATGCAGAAAACCCCAAAGAAGTAACAGTCACTGGTCTTGACATCAACAGAAGCCTCAATAAGGGATTGCCATTTCTTGACCATAGACCTGAGCTTGTCAGTGGTCAAATCCATACCGAGGAAGTTGGTCAAAACATGTTTGCCTTGGACTTCTTCGGCGATGAATCAGAGCTTCCTGAAGGAACGTTCGGCGTCATTATCATTTTGCAAATCAGCCAAAGAAACTTCAAAAATTCAAACCTTCAGAGAAGATTTTGGTACATTGGGTGCCGACCAAGGTCTTACCAACCCGTCTGGTAGTGAACATGCATGGTGCCTTTACATCATACCAGTCCTTCCCTGTGAAAGTATCTACATTCTTCTTCTTGACTCCCTTTTTGCCTCCTTTCTACAACCCCTTATTTTTACCAACCGCCATGTCCAGAACTTGACATAAAAGGGGCAGAGTATTCTGGGTAATTTGGGCAGTAAATTGGGCAGAGTATTCTACGCAAAACATTCCTCTCAAAGATATCTACTTTGTTGCCACTGGTGTCAAGACACAGATTTCGTAGCCAAAACGATCAGAATGCCAAACATTAACGAGCCAAAAAAAATAGTGCAATTCTGAGGGGATATTAAAAACAAACGACGCAACTTATAGAAATGCGGTTTATTTAATTTAATTCGGTGCATCATGCCGTTATATGTATCAAATTTTGAAGATGACATCACATCCCCCAACAGCGATACATTCATGTAGTCGATTTCTATAGTTTTCGGCCGCATTTTGGCACATCCTGACGGGTATGGCGGCGATATCTTCCGGAATTCGATCCTCGAGTTCTTGCAAGGTGTGTTCTCCCGAAGCCGATGTATAAAAACATTTTCCTTCAGGTAGCCCCACAGGAAGAATTAGCAAACGCTTCAATCAGGTAAGCGTGACCAGGTCAGGTGACCAGTTTCTTCGAATTTGCGCACCCATCTCGAGATTAAATGACAGTGAGGGTCTATATAACGACGCGTAAGATTGAAGTGCAGCCGGAACGCACGCTGGGTTGTGACGAAAGAAGGGTGGCGACGAAAATTCCCTATGTTGTCCGGACCTAACCATGTCGATGAAATCAAAATTATTGTATGCTCATTGCTGTATTGTATTCTGTACCCATTTTCGTCTTGGATTGAGCCGAGTATTCTGCGCAATACTTTCCTCTCAAAGATATCTATTTTGTTGGTGTGTGTCAAGACCCAGATTTCGCAGCCAAAAGGGTCCGAATGCCATATACGTGGTCTGTTAGAAAAGTATCCGACCTTTAGCCGGTAAAAAAAACTGGCATACCTGGAGCGTTGGAAACCTAATCACCCTCAATGTAGTCTCCTTGGGACTCCCCACACTTCTTCCAGCGGTGCCGCCATTGTTGGAGGCATTCCGAAAAAGCCTCTTTCGGAATCGACTTTAGATCTGCTGTCGTGGCAGCCATAATGTCCTCTCTTGTCTGAAATCGCGTTCCTTTCAATGGCCTCGTGACTTTGGGGAATAGCCAGAAGTCGCAGGGGGGCATATCAGGTGTCGAACCAGAGGAGTCTGGTTTTTCGCCAAAAAATTGTGAACCAAGTGCAAAGAATGTTCTGGAGCATTGTCGTGATGGAGTCGCCAATTTACTGATGACCACAAATCCAGTCGCTTGCGCCGCACAGCATCACGTAGGCCTCGTAGGATATCAATATAGTACGCTTTGGAGAGTTTTACTTGCATTGAAAAACCGACGAGAGCACTACACACTACGTCACTCGAACACTGCTCGACAGCAACTGACGCTACCTACAGGCGGGAAAAAATTCACGCATGCGCACGAAGGTTCAAGGTCGGCTCATGCAGGCGCGCTTGATTCAAATCCATCAGGTTTTCAAAATAAAAAATAAGGTAGGATACTTTTCTAACAGACCACGTATTAACGCTCCAAAACAATGAACAGTGCAGTTTTGAAGGGCTATTAAGAACAAATGGCGCAACTGACAGAAATGGGGTGTATTTGATTTCATTCGGTGCATCATGCCGGATTATGTATCAAGTTTTGAAGATGACGTCAGAAAGATGATAGCCCCCTACCGCGATACATGCATGAAGTCGATTTGAAGTTTTCGGCCGCATTTTGGCACATCCCGACGGATATGGCAGCGATTTATTCCGGAATTCGATCCTTGAGTTCCTCCAAGGCGTGGTCTTCCAAGGCCGACGTTTAAACACATTTTCCTTCAGGTAGCCCCACAGGAAGAAGTAGCAAATGCAAATCAGGTGAGCGTGACCAGGGCAGATGACCAGTTTCTGCGAATGTGCGCTCATCTCGCGATTAAATTACGGTGAGGGACGGTATCACGACTCGTAAGATTAAAGTGCACGCTGGGTGGCGAGGAAAGAAGGGCCATTTCCAAAGAACGTGTAGACTGCGAAAATCCCATAAGTTGTCCGGACCTAACCATGTCGATGAAATGAAAACCCAACCCCCTCCAGTCATGCACGAGGTGTTCAAGCTAAAGTAAGTTAGAATTTGTTAGAATGTGTTTCAAACGGGATAGTTCTTTATTTCATCTCATAAATAGCTTCTAAAAAGTCGGAAGTTTACAGTGGGCCGATTTCTATGCACGCAAGTTTATTTTAGACTATGGTAACGACTGAAAACGGTACGATCTTTGTGACACAATGAGATCCCTCCCAGGTTCCTATCTCCACTACATGGGATGTACCGGCCCGTCAAAACTGCACTATTTGTTTTGACGCACCCTATATCAGGACATAGAGTTGTTGTAATAAGACGTCTCCTCAGAAATAGATCATCTCTGCGACAGTTTAATAGATTTGTTTAACTCAACTGTCTAAATATAATTTACTTTTTTATATCAATTTCCTGATATTTTCTTGTGTTGAAATGTGATTTGGTTTTGACGTGTCTGGAGCGAATAACGTTTTTGCGCCGTTTTCGCTTTCGCACGGGCGCGTTCTCGCCGTAGCGCCGAATTGTGTCCGCTTGCTGGCGACAGGAACGCGAAACGTTCTTGGGGCGCCCTTAAATGGACCGAGAGTTCAATATCACAGACCGCAGAAACCGGAATCGACGGAGCGAGAGAAAGAATGAAAAAACTCCCGCCACAGTTTTTCCTTACCGACAACAGGATTATTACTCGTATTTTTTCCTTCGGTCATTGCACAACCTTTTGCGAGAAAACACTAAATCGCGAGGTTAATGGTTTTGTCTTATTTTTAATAATATATTTCGAGTTGTCTCGGCGAAGGGCAAACCGGCAATATATATCATTTGCACGATAACTAATTAATTCTTGTTGAGAGAAAATCGTAATAAAATAAAACCAGCGCCCACTAAACTCGACACCTACCTAGTACTACTAGTAAATACACTTTTCTTTGTCAATAACTCATTTACATCGCGTATTAGGCGACAAGGATTTATATCAAACAAACGGCGCCTAAATGGTTTCAATAAAAATGGGTGCAGCAGACACACGTTATTGTATTTCAGTAGTTTTACCTTATAATAATTATTTTTTTCCTTTACTACTTCTTCTTCCGTAAGTATTTCTTTTTTCACGGATTCTACTTTGTGATTAAATTACGCTAATATAAATCATTATGCGATTTAGTTTACAATATTGAATATTTGTGAAAATACTAATTATAGATACAATCATATAATCTTATTAAAGACGAAATATAGCTGAATATATAAATATATTCAACCTGTTCGTAGCACTATAACAGCGGTGGCGAACCTATGGCACGCGTGTCACAGCTGACACGTTTGAATTTTTTATTGGCAGTGGGAAGAGGATGTACATTGAACATCGCTCGTAGTATCTTTAAATACCGCATAATACCGCGCAATATTTGCTGCTGACCTAACCTATGGCATGCGTGTCACAGCTCACACGTTTAAAATTTTTACACATAATTCGGCTCTTTTATTTTTACACATAATTCCAAGGTGTGAATGTTACTTCTCCATATCTGTGCCTCTCCTGGCGAATCTCCTCTAAAACCAGAAAGAATCTGGCAGATTGTCAGATCTTTTATTCCCGACTATACAATGGAAGACCCAGAAGTCACTAGAAATGAACCTGTAGAAGGAAATCCATTCCTTAAAATGGAATCTCTGAAAATAACTCCACCACCGAAAAATGAGAAAGATGCACCTGGCGTCGAGCCGGCACCAAGAAGAGAGGAAGCCAGTACAGCAATGAGACGATCGGCATCCTTCGCAGGAGCTATTGGAGGCAGCAAAGTCGCGTCAACACTGGGTCCGTCGTCGGGAACGCTGCACCAAGTGAACAAAGTGCAAAAACAAAACGCATGGAAGCAAATAGCCAGCAACAACCCACAGAAAGCGACAAAGATTTGGGGCTCTAATAAGAAAAGTCGCAGCAAAAGCGCAAGTCCTACGATGGCTGGTGAAAGACAATACCAGCACGGAGGCAGATATACGAAGTGCCGCAGAAGATCTGTGGGCATTAACAGACAAAATGGACAAAATGTATAAAAATATACAAGAAAATACATCTGTGATGCAAGATAACAAAAGGAATGCTCGGGAAGGCAGCACACAATCTCACCCAACCGGCCACGATCTGTCGGAGAAAATGAACGAGAAAATGAAAATGGACGATCTGTCGGAGAAAATTAAAGCAGAAATAAAAGTTCTGAACGAACTATGGGAGGAAATAGACAGGGGAAGTTCTTACGAGGAATATCAATAAGTTACCAATAAGGACTGGCCCTCGTCAGCCTACAGAAGAGTAAGTAAAGGAACAGGAAACTCGCTCCTAGCACCACTAGGCTGAGACTTAGCATGGTGTGTGGCCGACGACTTAAGTCCCGATCAAGGAGTACCACAATCGCTCAGCAACGCATACACGAGGCCTAGTGAACAATGAGTGCAGAGAAAAAATCCTGGAAGTGCGGTCTACCTTAATCATACTATAGGGGTCCCAACCGAAGAAGGCGACATAGAATCGACAGATCGGTACATATACCAACTTCTAGTCAAAGAGGCGGATAGGGAAAGCGTGCAGGAATCCATCACCCTGAAACAGACGTTCGATAGCTTATAAGACCTGAAACAGCTCTTCAAAAAACATGGTAGAAAGAAGTTGGCATTTGTCAAACCCACGGTGCCAGAATGACGAACCTTGATTAAAATGATCTAGTTCACATTCTCGAATACAGATATACCAGAAATACCAGAAATAAAAGTACACAACATGCAGAAACGGACAGAGGATCAAAGACAAGATAAAGATCGGAAGGAAAGGCAAAGGAAGTACATGAAAGAAGCGGTTTTTCTGAAATCCAGTGAGAAATCTTACGCCGAACTCCTTAGGCTGGTTAAAAAGGAGGTTGACCCAGAATCATCGGGGTATCATACAGCTATCGGGTATTAGGCAAACTAGAAGCGGGGAACTCTTACTAGAAGTGAAAGAGATGAGCGCGAGTAAGCTGAAAGAATCTATTTCAAATAAATTGCCAAACATAGAAATCCGCACAAGAAACGTGATACCGCGGTGAATATCAAGGACATAGATGCCGTTACTACACAAGAAGAGATAGAGGAAGCAATAAAATCTGTGCTCGTAACTGCAGAAGGGGTAAAAATAAAGAATATCAGACCAGCGTTTGGAGACAGCCAGATCGCCACCGTGTCTCTTCCCAGAAAACATGCAAGAGAACTGTTAGACAGGGGAAAGCTAAAAATTGGATGGATAAATTGCAGAATCAGAGAAATGATTGACGTAGAGAGATGTTTAAAATGCTGGGAAACGGGCCATCATGCAAACGAATGTAAAGGTCCAGATAGGCAGAAGATGTGTCTACGATGTACCAAGGAGGGACACCAGGCAAAAGACTGCCACGAAGAAATGTACTGTCCAATTTGCAAGAAGAAGGGGCATCAAGCTAACTCTGGATCCTGTCCTCAATACAAAAGAGCCCTGTCGGAAGCGCTTAGAATGAGAGGGACAAAAAAAGTTCGAAATGACTAATATTTTGCAAACCGGCTGGCGGAGGAACTCGGGGCGCTAAGCCATGACATAAGAGATCAAAACAAAAAACCTAAGGTCATAGCAGGAGATTTCAACGCTAAGTCTCTTTACTGGGGTTGTTTAAAAAGATATTATGTTCAATGCACATCCTCTTCCCACGGTCTTTGTTCATCTAGCTTAACATTTTAACGCTACCCTCCTTCTCCCGCGTGCCACCACTTTTTTTACTCCATCCGTTCATTTTTTCTTGTTGTATGTCTTTCCTAGGCTATTTTATATGATATGTATCGGTGATCGCTCAGGGATTCATGGTTGAGTACCTTCCAATCTTGGATCCTGTTTCCGATGTTATGCGAACAGAAAGTCAGATCTATTATGGAACGCGCATTGCCCCTATCTAGTGTGTGCACTAGTGTGTGTTTTCCACTAATAGACAACAGAGGGAATATCGTTATGGATTGGGCAGCGGAGCTGGACGTTGGTTTGCTGAACCAAGGGACATAGCACACACTAGTTAGGGGCAATGCGCGTTCCATAATAGATCTGAATTTCTGTTCGCATAACATCGGAAACAGGATCCAAGATTGGAAGGTGCTCAACCATGAATCCCTGAGCGATCACCGATACATATCATATAAAATAGAAGCAGACTCACCTAGGAAAGACATACAACAAGAAAAAATGAACGGATGGAGTACAAAAAGTGGTGGCACGCTGGAGAAGGAGTGTAGCGTTAAAATGTTAAGTTAGATGAACAAAGACCGTGGGAAGAGGATGTATTTGAACATAATATCTTTTTAAATACCGCATTAATATTTGCTACTGACCCCAAAATATCAGACTGCATGACAAAGCTAGACGTCATGGTAAAATGGGCGTTCTAAAATATTTGCAGAATCAACTTTTACACATTCTCTTAGGTTTCGAATCATATAACACACAGTAGTTAATGTCGAACATGATAATCCAATTTTAGCTTTGGATCCAGTGTTATCAACTCCTAGAAATTTTATTGATTCGACCCCCTTGGGTGATTTTTGATCACATCTTGGAAGTAAACTATGATCTTGAAGTAAGTTTTGCGTATATTTAAAGTCCATTAAAGATGTGTACATCATCATCATAACGTTTTTGATTGTAAATTGCTACTTTTAATTATATCGTGTATGTCTGGGTTAGATTTTAAAATGTTGGTATCATCAGCGCACAAAATATAATTGCATTGAACATTTTTTGTTTGCGTCAGATCATTAACAAATAGCAGGAATAAAGTTTGTCCCATTAGAGAGCCTTGGGCTACCACCCACTTCTTTAATTTTCTTTCCGATTTTGAACCGTTTACGATCTCTGTTGATGCAAAGAAGATTTTACCCCGTTCTTGGCGACTCCAATATCTTCAATTCTTTGCGGAAAGGAGCTTGTGATCAAAAGAGTCAAATGCTTTACTTAGGTCGTAAAATAAAGCAAGAACCTCCTGATTACAATTTAGAGAAGAAATTATAAAATTAACACTGTCCAACAAAGCAGTATCAGTTGACCTTACTTCGCCATTATTGCTTGTTCGTTTTTATCAGTTACAACGAGCGTTAAGTCGTCTGCAAATCCTATTAATGTGACGCCCTCTGGCAGTTTAGTTCTAAGGATGTCGTCGTTCCACAGAGTAGGACCCAAGAGATTCCACAGTATAGGACCCAATATAGAGCCCTGAGGAATCACACAACTTACTTCTATTACGACTGTCTCATTTTGGGCTTCTAGCACTAATTTTCTGTTGGTTAGGAATATCATCCTTTTATCATCCAACCTTTTATCATCTGTTCACCAATTATTATTTTCCAAAAGGCTGTCTTAAACATATTGAGCGTGCAAAAGATTTCACTTGACTGTTTGCCGGCATTTTATTGCTTTCTTAGAAGGTGATACTTTCAAGTAATATTTTCTTTACTTTGAAGAGACTTGATAGTCGAAGCAGAAATGCAGACTTATTTTTTTGAAAATTGGCTTTGATTACTGATTGGTCTGAAGTTAAAGGGATCCCGCTGTGACCCTTTTTTGTAAATCGGGACGGACTTTGATACTTTCAAACATCATATTCAAGCTGAAACGGTATTATATTATATTCAGGCTAAAGGCCCACCGACATTGGTCATAATTGTGTTCAATGTCGCCGTTACTTTCATGCCTTTAACTGTGGACCGAAAGAAAAGCTCTTATCTAAGTTTAAGGGATCCCGCTGTGACCCTTTTTTGTAAATCGGGACGGACTTTGATACTTTCAAACATCATATTCAAGCTGAAACGGTATTATATTATGTTCAGGCTAAAGGCCCACCGACATTGGTCATAATTGTGTTCAATGTCGCCGTTACCCTTCATGCCTTTAACTGTGGACCGAAAGAAAAGCTCTTATCTATAACTACTTCGAGGTATGTGGTATATACGCGACGCTCAGCTACGCGACGTCACGCCATATCGCCTGTCAAAAAATGATTACATTGTTTTAAATCGGCACGTTCTCACAGCTACAGCTATGCGACGTGTCCATTTAAAACAATGTAATCATTATTTGATAGGCGATGTCGCACGACGTCGCGTGGCTGAGTGTCGCGCATATGGGAATCGACCTTAATACGGTAACT
The DNA here is from genome assembly GCA_944588485.1 of Phosphuga atrata. NCBI lineage: Eukaryota > Metazoa > Arthropoda > Insecta > Coleoptera > Silphidae > Phosphuga > Phosphuga atrata. The sequence goes on from OX155895.1 coordinate 65,414,748, forward strand.
GATATTCAGGCAAAGTTATCAAGCACACTTCCAAAGTTATCAGCATTTCAAAATGTAGAAACTTTAGAAAAATGGCACACGGTGATAAAAAGGTTAGGTTAGGTTAGCTTCAGACTATGAACAAAACTCATATTGAAACCACTACTCCTGGCTAATATCACACAGGGTATTGCATTATACAACAGACATTTGCATGTTATTACTAGTCCCAGTACATTTTCATGTCACTAGCAGGATAAGACAAATGACATTGTTTTTAAGTTAATTTATTTGTATTTAAATTAAGTGAATAGCCATTTGCAGACACGTTCAGTGCAGCTTTGCTTTTTTGAATTTTAAATTGGAATTCAGTTACATTAGCTTGAACACCTCGTGCATGACTGGCAAGGTTAGGTTTTGATTTAATAAAACTAATATTATAGAGCTACGAACAGGTTGAATATATTTAAATATTCAAGTTCTATAAGTCGTTTTTAATAAGTTTGTATGATTGTAATTAGTATGGTTTCACCAATATTCAATTATCATTTAAACCAATAATCATAACTACGTTCATGTCAGTAGGGAAAGATCATTCCTTCTAGACCCACCACCTCCTTATGGGATTTATATGTAAATCTAGCCACTTATGGGGGAATTGTAAATCTAGCACTAAGCCCCTTATGGGGAATTACATGTAAAATCTAGTATGGGGAAATCCTATACAAAATAGTTCTGAATGTGTCTGAGCGAGTATCTCTAGATGGCGCTGCAAGATTCGTGTACGGTAAAATTCAAAATGAGGGGTGGACATATTTGTAGATAGGGGTTGATTCAATTGAGATTTTGGGGGGTTTAGATTTACAAGACTAGACAGACAAGACTAAACAGACAAGACTAGGTAGACAAGACTAGACAGACGGGGCTAGATACATGAGAATAGACACACGAGACTAGATACATGATACTAGATAGACGGGGCTAGATATATGAGACTATATAGACGGGACTAGATACAGGAGACTAGACAGACGAAGCTAAATACATGAGTCTAGATAAGACTGAACTAAAATATATAAGGGATTGTTTAGTATAACTAAAATATTTTTTATTATTGTTTTGCGTTTAAATTAATAAACATATTAAGATTTTGATTTATCAGTTAGTAGTATACGTTTGGCAGCCATAACAACTTCCTATTATCTTATCAGCTGCAAGTGAGTGTAGAAATAATAAATTATGAAACGCGCTTCATTCCTAAGCTCCCCGTAACCTAACCTAATACTAACCTATCATAATGCTAACACAACTAACCCAATGAGATTAAAGCTGATTAAAGCTGATGAAAGCTGACCTCACTACAAAAATAGACCTCACACCCTCTTTAACGTGGGGCACCATAGACCTCACACATAGACCTTACACCTATTTAGTTACATAGACCTCACACCCTGTTTAGCGTGAGGCAACATAGAACTCTGTTTGGTGTGGGGTTACATAGACGTCTCACCCCTGTTTATCGTGATGAAAAGTGGATGCAAGTAGATGAAAAGTGGATGCAAGCAGATGAAAAGTGGATGCAAGTAGATGAAAAGTGTATGCCAGAAAATTGGACTCTTTGGTACTTATATAAATAAAAAAAATAATACGATCTGGGTCACCGAGATGTTTAAGAAATTTCGTTTACACATAGGAAATTATTCGGATAAATATCACAGAAAATATGTGGTCTGTATAGTCTTGTCCGTTCTTGTTCGACCTTGTTCTCATTGGATTCTCATTGGAATCAATCCGTAATATGTTTGCATCAATTATGTATGCATACACGATTCTCCGCTACCCACCCGCAACTCATTTTTAATTTTTCCCGCTTGTCTGTCTAATCTAGTCTGTCAAGTGTAGTCCCCTTTATTCTTGCCTGGTGTTATCAGCACTAGACGTCCGATCACGCCTAATCGACTACCGATGAAACAAAATCTTAATACGTTTATTAAATTAAACGAAAAACAATCCTAAGAAATTGATTAGATCGCGCTCCATAATTTGTTACTTCTCCACTGACGTGCAGCTGATAAGATTATAGGAAGTTGTTATGGCTGCCAAACGTCCGGCAGCGCTTAACCGACTACTGATAAATCAAAATCTTAATATGTTTATTAAATTAAACGCAAAACAATCAAACATATATTTTAGTTAAACTAAACAATCCCTTATATATTTTAGTTGAGTCTTATCTAGACTCATGTATTTAGCCTCGTCTGTCTACTCTCCTGTATCTAGTCCAGTCTATCTAGTCCCATGTATCTAGCCCCGTCTATCTAGTCTTATGTATCTAGTCTCGTGTGTCTAGTCTCATGTATCTAGCCCCGTCTGTCTAGTCTTGTCTGCCTATTCTTGTCTGTTTAGTCTTATCTGTCTAGTCTTGTAAATCTAAACCCCCCATAATCTCAATTGAATCAACCCCTATCTACAAATATGTCCACCCCTCATTTTCCCGCTATCCACCGTACACGAATCTTGCAGTGCCATCTAGACATCCTCGCTCGGAAACGCTCAGAACTATTTTGTATAGGATTTCCCCATACTAGATTTTACATGTAATTCCCCATAAGGAGCTTGGTGCTAGATTTACATGTAATTCGCCCATAAGGGGCTAGATTTACATGTAAATCCCATAAGGAGGTGGTGGGTCTAGAAGGAATCATCTTTCCCTACTCATGTCTTCTACAAAAATGTCAAATCGAAAACTAACTCCGCGTGTCATGCATGAGGTGTTCAAGCTAATGTAATTATATTAGAATGTATAATTCAATAAAGCAAAGCTGCACTGATGACGGCAGAAAACGTCTTTCAAACGGCATAGTTCTTTATTTCATCTCATAAATAGTTTCTAAAATAAAAAGTTAAAATCGCAAGTTTACAGTAGACCGATTTCTATGTACGTAAATTTATTTTAGAAAAGTTTAAATTAATCAATCTTAGCTGATAATATGAACAAAAATACCGGTTCAAAGTTCTTCTGGTGGGCGGTTAATTAGTTTTTGGCGAATGTTCTCGGAGGTGTATTGGCGCAATATTTCTGCAACGGAACGTGCCTTATCGGGATCACGCGATTTTCATATAAACCGAAAATCGCAACGGCTCGCACTAGCCCGAAAAACTTTCGGTACATGCGAAAATTATTATTATTAAAAACTTGAAGTTTAATTATACAAGAAATTACAATATTCACTCACTTACACACCAGCAAATTACCAAACATAAGTTTGCGAGATTTATGCACAAGATCAGTCAAGACCAGACAAGACTAGTCTAGATAAACAAGTTAGTTTCGGTAATGTGTCAATTTGCTGTAGACACGTACACAAAGAGGAGATTAGAATATTTAGAAGGCGTTTGATATTTCACGTGGTAGAATCTTGATCGGTTGGTTAACTAATTGAAGATTAAGCGCACGAAGAACGGAGCCGAGTATTTACTTTGAGGCAAAAGCGGATGACTGGAAAGCCGCATGTGTGACGGAGCGACAGATATCCTATTTGACACTCCGTTTAGCACGCGATTCGCTAAAATCTAGTTTACATAAAAATTAAATCTACCAGAAACCAAAAAACAAAAAAAATATAAAATAATTCCTACACGCCAGAGATTTTTATACAAAAAAATAACTTTTCATCAGTGTCTTTTTATTAATGTTAGGAAAGTTTTAGCCGAAATATCCGTTAGGATTATCATAATTTTTCCGTGTGTTCTTGTTGTCGAAGAAGAACAGATGCGCGACTCGCGTGTATTAGGGCTTAGCCGGATTAAGTTATGATATAAAGTTACAGGGCCGAACGCATCCGACTTCCAGGAAGTCCTCGACGGTATTACATATCCAGGCTGTAATACGGTTTCCGCTCGTTCTTTTTACACACATAAACTTACTTGTATTTCTCCCTTCAATCCGCCCGCAGTTTTCAGACTTCTTCGACATATTAGTTGTTCTCAGCACGCACAACACATCCACACCACACACCCTAATTATATACACAATATATATCATTTATCCATACTTGTACACTATGTTATCTAATATATAAACTACACAAATCTATATGGGGTGCAATTCTAGCTCGCCTCCTCGCGGTGCACCCTGGGTAACGCTAAAGAGCTAAAGTCAATCTTCAGATCTAAATAACACGATATATGATAACAAAACATCATATTCATTACTGATAATAGTAGTTTATGATACAAGTGTGTGAAGTTATGGCTTTTCACACACGTATATCATACATTATTTTGTTGAATCCACAAAAAAATAATTGTTTCTACCGAAAATATTGAAAAATTGTAATGTTATTTTTCTGGTTTTTGTTGAGGGCCACGAAGGTGGACTGAAAGCTAAAAAATAACTGTCAAATTTTACATTAGATGTGTTTTTGGTAGTCCTAAAAATACACATTAGTATTATAGAGCTCCGGAAAGGTTGAATATATTTATATATTCAGGCTGTGTTCCGACTTTATTAGGTTTATATTATTATCTATAATGTAGTGTGGTTTTACCAATTCAGAAAAATTATAATTTTGACAGACAAAATACTTTTCACAATCACTGACACAATAAGGTTAGAAGGTGCAGCGCCTGCGTGGTAAAAATTGCTAGTTCGGAACACTATTTGGTCATTGCCCAAGTAATCTAGGTTAACCTAGATTTAATCTAGATTAGGTTATGGTTAGGTTAAGTTATATTAGAGCCCGATAAATCCAGACTGGAAGGCCTTCTTCATTAAAAATAAGGAAAAGATAGAGACTTCTTGATTCAAAATTAATTAAATTTCAATATACGTCAGAAAATTGATTTTCACTACGTCTACGTTTTTTGCTTAGTTGTTGCCATAGTAACAACAAACAGTAATTGTTTTGTAATGAAACTCCATTTGATTTACATTGGACTTTTACGCACGATTCGGATTCTTTATTTATTAAAGTTTTCATTTTAGTGTGCGAGTAGATAACATATATAAAAGAACGTTTTTAAAAACCATGCTTATATAAGAACGCACTAAAAAAGGAAAACATATTTTCATACCTCGTTCTAAATAAAATATCGAATCCAGTTAAATGATTAATAATATTCTTCCCAATAATTTTAAGCAATTAGCTAAAGATTTCTCTTGTTATAAAATTAGTGTCGAAATAGATTTAATCTAAATTTAAATAAAATCATGACATTAGGGACTATAAGTAAAAGTATGGAGCACTAAACTTTATTGATGCAATCGTCTTCGGTGCTCCATGCTGAAATGTATAGTCCCAATATCATGATTTTATTTAAATTTACATTATATTTATCTATTTACATTAAGTTCCTATGTACCTACTACATACATGATATTTACATACTATATAAAATCATGACATTCGTGAGAATAAATAAAAATATGGAGCAAACTTTATTAACCCTTTCGCGACTCCTGGTACACATGTACCACTAAGTTTTATATCAGGACTAAACACTTTTAATTCGGTTAAATTTTGTTTATATCTCGTCGGTCCAGATGAACAGGGTATTAACTCAAAAAAGCCTGAAGAGCGATTTGAAGTTTTCAAATCAATATATTACCATTTCTGTAAATAATTGGTTAACCTCTCTTATATCTTTTAAATTATTGATTAACGTTTATAGATAACGTTTTTGTTCACTTCATGACTTTGCCAATTTTGCTATTACTGAGAAAAAAAAAATCTGCAGGCAAGAACATAATGAGTTAGTACCCTGTTCATCCAAACGAATGATATGTACCATTTAGTTTTATAATGCATTAGCATAGTGTCAGCAACTGCGCCAGCATAAAATGTGAAGAACATTTGTGAAGAAATCAAGATACAAAAGAGGTTCTTATGTTGAGCAATTACCATACTGCTAATGTTATGTCTGTCAACAAAACTTTGAAAGATGGCTCCAAAATCAGTATTTCATGTCCACAAATGGTTGCATCATATAGAGAGATTATGGGAGGGGTTGATTTGGTGGACCAGATGATAAGATTATTCGATCTATCTAGGCAGACAGGCTGGCGGTAGCCAGTCTAACTCATGATGGCGAATGGGAACTCGCGCACAAGGCAGCCACGAATTCCTGGCTGCGGCAGCCATTAGAACACACAACGTCAGCCCATTGGCTGCGCGCAGCAAGAGCTGCTGGCTGCCGTCAGTCAGTCTCCACGCACTTGTCATAGCAGCCACTGTGACTGTTTTGTCACTCTTGTCCGGTCTATGAAAATCTATGGGGATGCGCTCACGTTACGTCTTGACAACCTCGTAACACTTTTGTCCACGGACCCACGAACAAGCCCGTCACAAAACTGTCATCGCAACGCTAGGTTTCAATATACACGCGCGCACGAAAGACAAAATTGTCATTCTCCGAGTCGTTCTTCATTTGCATGCCGTCTATCGACACCGTAGCACATAAAAATGGAATCAACTTCTTCTCAAAACGTGACGGTGCATGAAAACTATATTGATAATGATGCGCTTATAGAAGAGGTGGTAAAAAGACCAGCAGGTTTCGATAAAAAAAAAGTCTTTCTTCAGCTGGGACAGACAATCTCATGTTCGTATTTTCGTATATTAATGCAGGTCCGAAAGTTCGAAGTAGTTCATCAAACTTCCAACACACATTCTAAAATATTGATTTTTTTTTTATATATATTGTATATTGTAGAACTTTCCACTTAGTAACCTGTCACTCCAAAGGGGGTGTACCCAGAATTCGGTTTTTATGCTTTCTTTTGGTCTCATGACTTCGTAGAATACGACTGTCTCTTCGAAATCCATGTATAAAAATGACGCTAGGCTTTCAAAAAAGTTTGGTGACTGTCATATTTCGTGAGCGTACTCCAATAGACCTTTTTACGGTTAGTTAAGCGCATGCGCACCCGCCAAGTTTAAAAGGCGGGAATTTGAAAGTTTCGGGCGAGTTCCCCATTTGCTGGAGCATTGTAAAATCATTTCCGCACGAAATTTGTATAAGATGTTTTGGCCGACAATTATTATTTAAGAAACAAATAGATTTAGATTATTTACAATGTTGGTACTCACTAGGGCTTCTCACGAGAACGATATTTTTCTCGTCTCGTCTCGTCTCGTAAAAGCGAGACGAGAACGAGACGAGACCGCATGTGGACTCACTCTCGCGAGAGCGAGAACGTATGTGGTCTCGCTCTCGCGAGAGCGAGAACGTATGTGATCTCGCTCTCGTGAGAGCGAGATCGCATGTGGTCTCGTTCTCGCGAGACTCGAGAAACTCGTTTTTGATCCCGGTCATACTTCTTCCTCAATCTTTGATTCTAATACGGGCAGCCGTAATATTTTCTTACAAAAATTTGAACTGCGGGCTCGGGCAAGTTACATTTCATTATATAACAATTGAAAGAGTAGATTTCGTAATATGAAATAGATGTCGTAAACAATTTCAAATTATGTTCGTTTTTATTATTAATTTTAAATCGTCAACAAAATAGATAAGGTTTATATACACAGACATTTATGGTGTGTTATCGCTACATTTTCATGTGGATGGAACAAAGCGATAGGTCGCAAATCAAATAAATGATGGAAGAAAAGAAAAAAATGATGGAAGAAAAGAGAAGACAAAGTCAAACATTCCTTTCCTGTAATTTTTAGTGCCCCTGATGGAAAAAATGATATCTGTTGGAAGAAAATTAGCAACTGTGCGACGTTTATCGAAGGAAGAAACCATATGGGAAAAGACAGGGGATCGAAAATGTATCTTCACAAAGACAATTACATATACACAGTTGTCTCAAAACACAATTGTCTTTGTGAAGATACATTTTCGATCCGCTGTCTTTTCCCATATGGTTCCTTCCTTCGATAAACGTCGCACAGTTGCTAATTTTCTTCCAACAGATATCATTTTTTCCATCAGGGGCACTAAAAATTACAGGAAAGGAATGTTTGACTTTGTCTTCTCTTTTCTTCCATCATTTTTTTCTTTTCTTCCATCATTTATTTGATTTGCGACCTATCGCTTTGTTCCAATCCACATGAAAATGTAGCGATAACACACCATAAATGTCTGTGTATATAAACCTTATCTATTATGTTGACGATATATCATGATATATCAAGAATGTGATATTCCGCTATGGTCCAATTGTTTCGCAATATATCATTATTAAAATATCTTGTACAGTATAATCTTGATAATCCGACACATATGGGACCAGACAACCGCCGGATTATCAGAAAATTCCGGATTATCTGGGGTTTTACACAATTTTACAATTTTATGTACATCTGTATTTCAAAAAGAATAAAATATGTACCTATATAGGTGAATTTGTAGATCTTTAAACACATGTCGGGTAACCCATCCTTTGGCTTGATTTTAATATGTAACTGCTAAATGAGTTACGTTTTTAAAGGCTCGCGGATGCTGGGTTTTCCTACACCAAATAAGGAAAGTTTGTGTGAGCCCGTGGAATTTGCATAGGGCATGAATGTCAGTCTGATGTCAATGTCAGTCCTATCACATTTTTCTTCCTGGGACACTTTCTTGAGAACCACTTTCATCTGCGTTGTAAACCTGTTCTGGTAAGAGAACTAATTCTTGGATTTTTAATTCCAATTTCCTCTGAAAATGATCAACGGCCAAAAAAAACTTAATAATGTTTATCCTTTGACAGTTAAGTAACGTTTGCCTTTTCACGGAGGATATCTATAATGGCATATGCCGGGCAAGTTCTTGGATAAACCAAGTAAATAAAGCCATTTCAGGACAATCACCTGTTTTAACTGTCATTCTTTCCGTCAAGTCCCCCTCAGCAGTCCTGACGAATTGGAGGATTTTCTCGCGGTTGACTTTGATACCGTAGATCGTGGATCTTCCAAGGCCATAAGTGCGTGCGAGGTTTGACGCGGTTTCTCCTTTATCAATTTTATTGATGATCTCCTTTTTTTGATACAAACTTAAAGTGAAGTGCTTCCGTTTGGTTGGCATTGTACATTAAATAACTACATACACTAAATACACTCGATAAACGACAAACCAATTACAAAGATGTAATTGAGCGGCGAGCAGAATAAGTAGAAAGATAAGGAGTGGTGGGAGGGAAGGGCACGAGAGGGCATGTTTACTTATATGTATCCGGTGCGGCGTGCCGACAAGAAACAATTCGTGTTTCTCCAGACCGCCGGATTACTGAACGTGTCCGAGTAACCAACGGCTGAATTACCAAGATTATACTGTATTATATGCAATAAAGATATTTAAGCTTTTTCAAAGAAAGTTTTTCTATAGGATGGTACATAAAAGTACCACAACAAAAGACTAATGGTGCTTATATGTACCACTACCACCTTCAACCCTTTAATATTTTTTTGGACATTTTGTAATGTAAAAGATAATTTGACTTGATGCAAACATAAAATACAACAAAAGTATTCCTATGCCTTCCAGAAAATAAATCGTCGCGAAAGGGTTAATGCAATACGTATATACTCTAGATCAAGCCTGGGCAAATAGCGGCCCGCGAATAAATTTATAAACTACTTAAATTGGTCTAGGCCAGGCCAGTCCCGCGGGACACATGCGGCCCGCGTCGTTCTTATATGCGGCACGCGAAGCAATTTATAAACTGCATTAATCGGAAGTAAAATGCTTATTATTTTACCAGGCCTGATGTTTACAAACTTTATTATCTACCTGCCACTATTTTATAGACACTGCACATTTACGGGTGTTCTGAAAATATTTCGTTTTACAATATATTGTCCACTATGAGAAAACCTAACAATATTGTTCTGTCTACGCGAGTATATATGCAACGCTCGTGCTATACAAATAAGTAAATAATTATTAAAATAGAAACAAATTTAATGCGGCCCGCGAATAAATTTCCTTACGCAATGTGGCTCGACAGCTAAAAGATTTGCCGAGCCCTGTTCTAGATACTCAAGCTTGATTCAAAGTATCTACGAACATGCTACCTTGCATGTCAAGCTAGAAGAGGATTGGGTTACGGGAGAAATACCAGTCAGAAGGGACGTCCGACAAAGCGAAAGCATCTCACCGAAACTTTTTACCCTAGCGTTGGAGAACGTATTTCAAAATCTTTCTTGGGAGCGAAAGTAACTCGACATCGATAGAAGCCGTCTTAATCAGCTACGCTTTGCGACGATATTCTACTTTCCTGCAGCGACCCAGATAAACTAGGGATAATGCTACGTGAAGTCGAAGAAGTCTCCCAAGCGGTGGGGCTGAAAATGAATCTTCCTTCAGAAAACTAAAATCATGAGTGTGAGCAATATAATGGTCACCATAGGTAATCGTATTATTGAGAAAGTCGATGGGTATGTATATCTGGGAGACAACATCAAGTTGGTAAAGGACAATCAGACAGCCGAAATCACCAGACTTATCGGCATGATCTGGGCCGCGTTTTGGGCATCGTTTTTGGCAGTCAGCTACATTCTCCGGGAAACACGCATCCCTATACACCTCGGTTTATAACTCGTGCATCTTACCGGCCGCAACGTAGGGGCCCGAAACTGTAACTCTAACTATGTAGAACGCAAATCGACTTCGAATCTGCCAGCGATCGATGTAGTGACCATTTCTGGGAATCAACCTCAGGAAAAAAAATCGAACTGAGTGACCCTAATTTTATGCTCGGCAGTGTATATGATGGAGATTCAAATGATGGATATTGATATGATACACACTTTCATATGATAGACATTTAGATATGATAAACATTGTTAGAATAGGGATTTACACATGACATACATTAATATGATAGACATTGATATGATAGACACTCCTATGATGAACATTAGTAGACATAGTATGTAGACATTAAAGGACTTCAAGGAAGTTCTAGAATTGAATTAATTAAAACAAAATAATTATATATACTTTCTATCATTAAAAATCTATCTTAATTAGAGTAAAACTATGTGTCTGTTGTGCGCCATATTTACTCTATACTATAGATAACAAATAAGTTTGTATTTCAAACAAGTCTATTTAATAATCTATTATCAATCCTTTGTTTTTTCTCTGTCCAATTTGCAAATGTATCGCTAGTGTGCTGATAAATTGTTTTTGGGTCGACGCGGAACAATTTTATCTTCGCGGAATAATAACTTGTCTCGTTGTCTGAATGGGTGTAGTTTGCTAAAACGTGATTCATTCGGCGTGGGCCCGAGCCGCCGCTATCTCGCCGGTAACACAACAGGAGAGACAAACCCCGTTCCTAACAAAACGCGACAACGCTAACTGATCATTCCGCACTCTCTGTTCATATAAACTTCCTCTAAACTAAATACTAATTGAAACAAATATTCTAAATTTAAAAAATAATAATAAAATGAGTGTAGTAAATGAAGTAAGACTTCTTTGGCGATTGTGAAATGACGAAGATACAATAAGATATGTGATCTGTCTACAAACTTTACTTAAAGTTATCACATTATTATGAGATATAATAGGAGTCGTAGACAGACTATAGACTTTACTGAACGTTAGCTTCTTGTTCGAACGTTAACTCCGTCAACAAAAAATGTATTTTATATATTTGTATGTATATTCTTTATATTTGCTTGTATCTGATGTTTTATATAGGTGTCTTTATATTGCTTGTAAGTAGACTATAGACTTTACGGACCGTTACAAAAATCTAAGTTGCTCCCAATTCGCGGCAAAATAAGTTTTACTTAATCTTTTGAAGCCTTTCCAACCGAAATAATTTTTAAAAAACTAGTTCCCTTTCTGCAAGATAGATAGTATTTTTATTTTAATGAATCTCTGTTGTTCCGTTTTTTTCTTCGTTTCCCTCGTTCTTTCCCTTTTCTATTTTGTTCGTTTGTGGAGAGGAAAGTGGCGGCGCGGCGGCGAGGTGGCTGAATGGCGCAGTTTCCCTTTGTTGGCGCGGGGAGAGAAAGACGCGTTAAAAATATCATATCCAAGCACCGAACGCGAAATATAATTAACGGAAAATGAGAAGAATGGCGCCTCCTCAAGAAAACCTAATTAGTTCACATTTTATTATCACGGAATATTCCAAACGCAGTATTCTTATATAAATAATATATCAGCAAGGTTTGCTCTTATTAATTGTTATTACTCCTAATAATTAACAACTACAAATTAATTATATCAGGAAAAACAATTATTATATATTAAGAATTAGTCGTTCGTAGAAAGTGCGCAAACTAACATATTATAGCAATCATTGATTTAAACTAACAATAAGATATCTTGGGTAGTTTACTAAATACGCACATGAAATTTAATACACTTATTCCTCAATGTTTCCACTACGTAATTACCGAATTTCATTAACATCAGCCGACTAATTTTAAATTTAAGACTAGAAAACTAGATATAGATAAGGTAAGACGAAACTTTTTAAATATTTAATTTATTGCTTCAGACTTAAATATCATGGGAAGTTTATAATATGCTCACCTCAAATTTAGTTCACTTATTTATGAATGTTTCCACTACTTAATTACTGAATTTCATTAACATCAGCCGACTGGTTTTAAATTTACGACTAGAAAACTACATAGAAACAAGGCAAGACAAAACTGTTTAAAGAACTAATTTATTCATTCAGACTTAAATATCATAGGAAGTTTATAATATGATCTCTTCAAATTTAGTACACTTATTCCTTAATGTTTCAACTACTAACATACTACATTTCATCAAAATCAGACAACTAGTTTCAAAGTAATGACTAAAAACCCAGACTTAAGTCTTATCAAAGTTTGTTTGAATATTCTTCAATGCATTGACATGTTTTCTTTTAAATCCTTTGACTACGATAGGCGTGTATATATATATATATATATATATATATATATATATATATATATATATATATATATATATATATATATATATATTTATACGCCACAAATCTGTTAATATATACGAAAGACTTATATATACGCTCACTGTATAATCTCGCGCCGTCAGTATTGATAGTTCATTCCGATAGGACGCCGCAGTCAAAAGGTTAATTGAACACATTTATGAACAAAAAATAATATTTTGGTGCTTTAAGTTTTGAATCTATTGGCATATCAGCTCAATATGTAACCCGGCCCTATATAGATATATAATAAGAATTGGGGTAGTTATATCAAGTTATACATTCTAAGAGTTATAAATTATTGTAAACTGAAACTGTATAGTGTGCAAGTTTACGCGGTGTAAATTGTATAGAGTGTTTCTAGATATGTAGTTTGCGAGATATTAGTTCGTACAAGAGTAACAATATCTTGTTAAGTTTACGTACGGCAAGTTAACAAGTCGCGGAACGTTGGTGGTGGGCGAGCGGCGGAGCGAGAGAGAAGTCTAATCAGAATACCGTGTGACAGGCACGGCGGGCCCCCGGAAAGACACGGCTCGACAGACTCTACGCTGTGTGTGTGTGGCGTATCGCCAGAAAGCGAATCGATAAACTCGTTACTGTCAGCAGTGTTTTGGCATGTTTTAAAACTGTTACTCAAACAAAATAGAAACTTTGCCGTGACAAAAAAATCTCTCCCACAAAGAAAATAAATGATTTCGCTACGAACCGTTCTCGCTCCCCCGCCCCCAGTTCCTTGAAACATCCTTAACGACGAATTAATTAATCCAATTTAGTTTTCCTCTCCCGGCGCATTCACCATCGCTAAATTTATTTAAGCAACTAGTCGATACAATGTGCTCGGTTAAGATAATTCAGAGTTTATTATATCCGACCATAATCAATCAATTCGAATTAACCGCCTGTCGAACCGACACAGTTACTAAGCAAACACGGCGGTTTCGCCTTTAAGAATTCATTGAGAGTTTACTAATTTATGCTAAGACAACTTAATTACGCTTTATAACTTCAATGTTACATTCTATGCTAAAAAATCTATAATTTAGAGATAGGATTAGACCTATTGTTCTAGCAAGACTTTGTTACCAAAACTAGGCACTTGTATAACGTGGGTATACTGCCAAAAGTTACGTTAAGTTGACAAAAATGAGATAATATGCTTAAGTTGGCTCGTAGTCTACAGAGTTAGAGCGTTAATTACAAATCTGGAGGTCCCGGGTTCGATCTATTCGACCGCATTTGTACCAGAAGACAAATCTGTAGTTAATTAACGTCAATTTAAGTAACACATAGGTTTCTGGGCCTATGAAATGAAAAAAAAATAGGCAAAGTAATAGACCACTCGGCCGCAGTGTTTGAAGGGTCTAATAACCAGTTATACACAACTATCAATAGCAACCAGCTATCGTTTTAACACTTGTTACCTTTATGGAAAAAATAGCCCAGGCCAATTTAAGTAGCTAATCATAATCTTCTAACATGAGCCAAAAATGCCATGAAATGAATGAAAGTCTTTTAGATTCTTCAAAATATCTGCAGTTACAAGCGACCATGTCTTTTTAGTAATTATTGCTAATTTTCGAGTTCACTTTTGAGGTCACTTTTAGCAGTACAACGACGTCTTGTCTGTCTAGTCTTAGTATTATCTTTGAAATAATTCCTGCTTGTAAGGGTTCCTTCGTTTTGTCAGTCCAATTGTCTCTCTCCAGTGTCCATCTCTGGCATACGAAGATTGTGTGATACACACTCTATGTGCTCCCAGTATGTGTTCCCACAGACGCATAGCAGTTGACACTTAGTATACAGAAACAACCGTGGCCGGTCAATGCTTGTGTCAGGTAGTAATTTACCTCCCCGTGCTTTCTTGTTACTCATAGCTCTACTTTTGGGATCAAGAGTTGAAGAGTTGGGATCCCCTTTTACTGAGTTGGTCTCAATATACATAGCTAATCATTATCTTCTAACATGGGCCAAAAGAGACCAAGTCTTTTAGATACTTCAGAATCTCTACGGTTAAAAGTGTCCATGTCTGATTACTTCTTTTTTGCCAATTTTTGAGTTCACTTTTGGCAGTACAACCGCGATATTTTTAGAGTTTAGAAAATTTAAATAATTGTGGGAATAAAGTTCACAGTTAGGTCTTGTTTTTTTCCCGGACGTAGCATGGAGCTGTACAGACAAGTGGCCCGCAAGAAGTCGACTGGAACCGCAGATAGCATATCTTCAGTGCTATGGCTATATTCAAGTTGATACTTATTGTGGCTTTCTCGAGAGTTTCAGTCTCTCATCGTCTTCCTTGTTTCTTAGGATGTCTTTAACCAGCCTCTCTATCAATCTCCAATTTTCTCTTTTCCAGAATATACTGCATAACTGTGCTGGGAGTAAATTCCATGTTGCATGCATTTCTGTGTTCCATCTGCAGCAGTCGAGTCTTAGGATCCCATCGTATAGTATATTCCACAGGGTGGGGCCCATGACTGAACCCTGTGGAACACAACTGCTTAGTCGCACAGTAAGCTCTAGATCTGAAATATCCAACGTTTTTAATTGTCTGGATTACATTAGAATTTTTCGCGTGTGTCTCGCGAACTCTCGACTTGGACACCCTTGGTCTAGATTTTTTTTTAAGTCGACCTTGGTAAGTCATAATTTAGACGTATAGATTAGACAATAAGCTATAGCTATATTGCCTAGATTAGACTAGAGCCTACGTCTAGATTACACTACAACCTATATCTTTATCGTATAAATTGGATTAGAAACTTGGTTTATATTGCCTAGATTACACTGTAGCGTACGACTAGATTAGACTCCAACTTATATCTATATCGTACGGATTCAACTATAGGCTACATTTATATTGTCTTGATTATAGCATATGTCTAGATCTGACTACAGTCTACATCTATATCATATAGATTAGACCAGGGTTTCCCAAACTTTCTATCCACGTGTACCCCTTTCAAATAATTTTTAACACTTCGTACCCCTTAGTAGAAAATTTATGAGATATATTATTAAAAACAACAACTGTAGTTGTCTTTTTTACGTAATATACAGGCTCCGGATTGGGGTTTCAAAGATAAAAATATTGTTATTTATTATACAAGCAGATAGAAATAAGGTTTAACCAGATTTAAATTAAGTTTTGTGGATCAAAAAAGAACATCAGCATAGTCAACATTTAGAGTTGTGTTTAGGGAGCCCATAAGTGAATTATTTTGATGCGTTGCTATCGATACTTTTATTTCACTAGCGAAATAAAAAATTTATTTCATTACTGAATAAACCACTGTTTTATTGATCCGCATCCAAGGAATTAAACGAGACTTTTTAAGGTGAAATCGCTATAAATCGCTAAAATAACTATATTCTTATCAAAGATAAAAATATAGTTATTTATTATACAAGCAGATAGAAATATGGTTTAACCAGATTTAAATTAAGTTTTATGGATCAAAAAAGAACATCAGCGAAGTCAACATTTAGGGTTGAGAGACTTTTTAAGGTGAAATCGCATCAAAATTATTACAAATCTTAGGAAAAATGTTATTCTTCTTATTCTTTTAAAAACAATCTGCAATCATTTTATCGTGCGCAGTTAGTAAAATAATCTAATGGTTGTATTGTATTAATTAATTATCAAAGATGAAGCTGAATTATTTTTAGATTTCAATCAATTTATAAAAAGTAATGTTTGATGCACTATTTTTTTATGTAATTTAAATATTGTTATTTTTATTACTCATGCGGGACAAGTACTATTTTGGCGCCCGTTTTTGGGTGCGACAAATGGCCGTTTGTCAATTCTTATCCAATTATGCTTCTCGCACGCTAATATTCAATAAAAATCGATAAGTTACATAAAAAAAACAATTGAATAAATAAAATAAACCCAATCAAAACCTTGATATTAAAAAAGTGACGTGAAAGTGACATTTTTTTTATTACAAAATAGAAATTAAAGAAAACGTTTTAAAATGAGTGTGAATTCCATGGTGATACCAGAGACTAAGGAGAGTTTTTATGACGAATTCACACCACCGGAGACAATTGAAAAATAAAATTCTTCATTTTTACTTCGTTTTTTTTGGGTGGCGCCTGGACCCAAATTTTGTAAGATATGTTCCCTCGCATAAGTAATAAAAAATATTATCTTCAACTCGTGAGGTATTGTCAATTGCGAAAAACGAGAGCTTCGTTCGTAAGCCCAATTTCGCTCTGGTGGGTTTCAAAGTTGCACAATATACTAATTTTCATCTTATATACACTTTGGCACACATAAAAAATGAATATTTTGGAACATCGTTTCGTACCCCTTTCAAACCCATCGCGTACCGCTTGGGGTACGAGTACTACACTTTGGGAAACACTGGATTAGACTATAAGCAAGATTTATATTCCCTGGATTAGACTAGAGCCTACATCTAGATTAGACTATACCCTAAATCCTTATCGTCTAAATAGATTAGAAACTAAGTTTATATTGTCTAGATTAGTACAACTTATATCTATATCTCTAGATTAAATTATTAGCTACAACTATATTTTCTAGATTAAACTAGAGCCTACGTCTAGATTAGATTACAGCCCACAACTTTATTGTCTAAATTAGATTAGAAACTACGTTTATATTTTCTAGATTATAGTATAGCCTGCGTCTAGATTAGACTACAACTTATATCTATATTATCGAGATTAAACTATAAGCTACATCTACATTGTCTTGGTAATAATTTTTAATCTCACTAAACCTTTCTAATCTAAATAGTCGTAGGTCCAAGGTCAAAATTGTAGTCCAATCTAGACGTAGGTTATAGTCTAAACCTACGTCTAGATTAGACTACAGCATCTGTATTATCTAGATTACACTATTTAGATTAGACAGGTTTAGTGAGATTAAAAAATTATTACCAGAGCCAGATAAAACCAAGTTGAAGGGTTTAGCACGCCCACGGGCTTAAAAAAATCGAAATCAAAGTTTCGAGTCTCTCAAAAATTAATCGAAGGAGATATATGAGAGGTTTATTGCCCGTGCAACGGCAAGTATCATACACAGTTTTGCATTTCATTTAGAATAATTTAAAGAAATATTCAGTCGATTTAATTTACTTTGGAAAAAGTTTCGAGCAAAAATCCGTAAGTACGCTATTTTGCGCGTGTTTATAATAGGCTAATAAAAGGCTATAGCGGCTAATAAAAGGCTTACGTTTCGCCAAAACAGAAAAGGATTGTTATTTGTTTGTTCTATACAAAATTTTGCGTCTTTAGATGTATTATATGTCAATATCCATGACATGTCAAAATTCGCGATTTCGAAAAATGCTTTTAATGTAGACTTCCGAGCAAAGCGACTCTGGCGTCACTAACGCAGCGATACTAACGCGGCGACATAGCGATAGTATTACCCACTATGAAAATATATGAGGCGCCATTCGAGCGCAGCGACGCTGACGCACTGACGCTGAGCGCGTCAATGTCGCTGCGCTCGAATGGCGCCTCATACATTTCCATAGTGCGTAATACTATCGCTATATCGCCGCGTCAGTATCGCTGCGTTAGTGACGCCAGAGCCGCTTTGCTCGGAAGTCTACCTTTAAAAAGATCGTGATTTTCGACACCTCTCCGATTTTTACATATTGTTTTACATATTAATATAGCCAACACCTTGGACTTCATTTGAACCGTTCCTTGTTTATTTGTTAACTACGAGTTATCTCGTAGTTGGGTACGAATTATCTCGTTGTTGGGTTAGGTTAAATTAATGAGAATGTTTTTTTTTTCATTAACTAAAATGTTCCTTTAGACTTAACACGTTGACTGTCAACTAAGGGGTAACTCGTATCCAAGTACTTAAGGCTTAATACGTTGACTGGCAACTAAGGGCTAACTCGTAGCTAAGTACTTAAGCCTTAACACGTTCACTGTCAACTAAGAGACAACTCGTAGCCAACTACTTAAGGCTTAACACATTGACTGTCAACTAAGCGATAACTCGTCGTCAGCTACTTAAGCCTTAACACGTTCACTGTCAACTACGAGATAACTCGTAGTCAACTACGAGATCACTCGTACCGTGGAAGTAAACTTGTTAAAGCGTCTCTATTAGTTTTGCATTTTGTTGAGACGTAACACATTAACTAAACTACCAGTTCAAAACACGAAGAATTTAACACAGATTACGCTAATATAAAACATTATGCAATTTAGTTTACAATACATCAGGAAATCTTAAAAAACTAAACATTTTTAAACCACCTAAAAACATATTATATTTAGAGCGATATCCTAAAAAGGAATAGAAGTAGCGGTATTGGTTTCACATTTTCTGAAAGCTTGAAAAACCTTAACATTTTAAAACATAATTTATGAAAATTGTGGGTAAGGTGCAGAATAATGTTTTTTTTTTTAATTTAGAGTTGCGGACTTTTTACCTAGCGTAATTGTTTAACTAAGATCGGAAAGCAAAAATGAAGCTTATATGCTGCTTGATTCAATCAATATTCGTGTTTTCGTTTTTAATTTGACACATTTGACGCAACGGCTCGTAAATTTGTGGTCACGTAACAAAAAGTGTGCGTATGCAATCATCTCGGCATTTTTACTTTTTTTACAGCAAAATAGTGATCGATCACAATTTGTCAATTGATCTCTAAAGAAATAGGATAATTTAACAAGGACCGGTGGTTTAACCCATGTTAGATTAGGTTGCACACCGCGAAGCGGCAGATAAATCAAGACCATATACGCGCGAACTCTCGATCCAAAATAGGATACGGTTGCAAGTTGCAAGGACTGTTGGTTTAAGCCCGGTTAGAATAGGTTAGGTTTAACGTATTTTTTTTAACAATATTCGAAAAAAATTCTATTTTCCAGATGGAGATTTCATTTTTAATTAATTTTGAAGAAAAACTTGATTTATCTAAATTTTTTCAGAATTATCTAAACTTTATCCTTTTTTCTATTTTGAAGCAAATTTGATGAGGATTAGACCGGAAATTAGGTTCACTACATATTTACTACCGAGAAAATATCAATGTACCCTAAAAAAAAGTATCGATATTTTGATATGCATATTGTAGATACATAGTAGATATGTCGGTGGCGACTTGTACTGCGACCTTTATAGATCTATTGTAGCCCACCTCTTTCTCTAAGCGTTGGTATACTTATCCATTTAGAGCGGATGGATATGGATATATCCATATATATATATATATATATATATATATATATATATATATATATATGGATATGTACAGCGGAGGATATGTTTCTCAATTCCCAACATACACAGGAAAAAATGAAAATATCACCGAAAGAAATTTTGGAGAAAGGGTTATAAAGGAGAACAATTGACTTGGCAGGGAAATATTATCAAGTGTATTTTGATAATTATTTTAATTCCATTCAATTACATAGGGATTTATTGAAGGAAGGCATATATATGTGGAACGCCTAGAAAATGAAAAAGAGACATTCCAACTGATTTAGAAAATGACAAGAATATGAAAAGAGGAGATTTTGATTGGAGGATAAGTCAAAATGGTGTCGTGGCATTGAAATGGATGGATAAGATAACATAAAAAGACGGAAGTAATGAAGCAGTAAAATGTTTAAAATTAGTAATGGATTATAATCGGCACATGGAGTATGTGGATAAATCAGATATGCTAAAAGCATGTTTCGAAATTGACAGAAAGTCTAAAAAATGGTGGTGTAGAATTTTCATTTTTTTGGATTCGACTGTTTCTTTTTTATTCTCTTCACAACAAGATCGCTTGGGACAGCGACAATGCCATTGAAAGATTTCAAACTGGCCGGGGCTTATGAAGTAATAGGAGTCCAAACTGGTATTCCAGAGAAAAGGAGAAGTGCGAGTATTCCAAATCCTGCCAGCAGATTCAAAGTCCAAGTTCCTTTAGAGAAAGAACTGATAAGACTGCACATATGCCGGAACATGGCCCAAAAGTGCGATGTGCTAATTGTAGCACAAAGGCTAAACTTCGCAGAACAAGGTGGCATTGCAGGTCTTGTCATGTGGGATTATGCATCACGGACAAACAAAATTGTTTTATAAAGTCTCATAAGGGATAAAAATAGTGTTTATGTCCCAGTGGTGCTTCAGTGGAACCACCTATTTAAAAAAAAACTATATATAAAAAAAAATCTAAAAAATATAAATTTGTGTTTTTATTTTAGTTTTGTTATAAAACCCCAAAAATATCAAATTATTAATACAGAAAACTCTTGGTCCTCAAAGGTTAAACAGTGCCAAATACGATTAACAACAGTTAATCGTCAATACGTTATTCTAGACTTTTTCCAATATTGTTTCAAACGATAACACTAGGTTACCTGTATAAAAACGGCATCGAAATTTAGAAAATTTGTGTGCAACAAGCAATAACTTTGAAAGCAACAATTTACTATAAACAAACTTGCTAAACAAAGTATGCTAGCGACAACTTTGCTTATAACAAAACCAAAATACCACAACACAACAGTCTAAACATATTCAGTCTAAACTAAATATTATAATTTAGTAATAAATGTAAAGTAAAGTAAAAGTTATAATTTAGTATTAATTTAGTTTTGGAAATTGATACAGTCTGAATCTTTCTTTAAATTATTCTAAAAGAAATGCAAAACTATGTATGATACTTGCCGTTGCACGGGGAATAAACCTCTCCTATACCTCCATTCTATTAATTTTGTGCAAATTGCCTTTATAATTCATAATTTAGCAAAATAAAAAAAATAGTCAAATTAATCAAAATTTACAAATTATGTCTAAAATTTTGCTACAAACAAACCGTTGCTATACACGTAACTTGTTTCTAAACAAAATATCTTAGCAACAACGTTCTTTATAACAAAGCCAAAATCACAACACAACACATATTCACTCTAAACTAAATGTTATAGTCTGGATTATTTTAGTTTTGTTAAATCTAGTCAAGCAAGACTAAAATAATCGCGATTAAGGTTTTGCATAACCAGATATAAATACGGCGAAACGGTTTCGGTTTTAAAAGCGACCATTAATTATTCAACTTGGAAGTTTTTTAAGTGTGCCAGCGAATTTATAAATACAGCACGCACGTAAATTCATTCCGGCTAAAAGAAAATGATTAATGATTTACGCGACGAGCAATATCTATCTCAATTAATCCGGAAATAATTAAAACTTTTACCGCAGAAATTTATATAGATTTAACTATTTTTTAATCAACCACTACATTAAGTAATTAGTTGCAATATTTAAATTCATATTAATTAGATTGCACTAGACTAGACTAGACAAGATCAGACAAAACCAGACTGATTAATACTAAACAAGACAAGGCAAAACAAGAAGATTAGAATATAGAAGATTATAACCAGGGCCAGACCAACTATGTCGGAGCCCCTAGGCAATCAAATTTGTCGGGGCCACTTTACCCTTTTCTAACTTACTAAAATACATTTTTTCTACCACCCCGGGGCCCTACCCTATGCAGGGCCCCTGGGCAGTTGCCTACATGGATTATCCGGCCCTGATTATAACAAAATTATAAAAAATAGGAAAAAAATAGGGAAAAATTACTATGTGAATTTTCATATTACAAGAAAAGAATTAAGGAAACTATACTATCTTCTTTAATTCACAAATTGACCAATAACATAAATAAATATAATTATTAGTACGGTGTGGCCGTCCATGCCGTCCACGGTGTGGCCGTGTCATCCATAGATGCATTTCTGCCTTGTGGCTTCATCAGTATGGACTTATCATATAATCTCAAATTGAATCAAAATTAAATGTAAACTAACAACTTACTCAGTATGTCGTATTCTTAAATCAAATTATCTTATTTATACAGCCAAGATCTGATGTCTTATCGGACCTGCGCTGTGCTGTACAGTGTAATATAAAAAATAGGAACGAGTAATATTAAAAGTAGGAAAAAATTACGAGGCACACCTGTACTAATAATTTTATTTATTTGTGTTATTAGTCAATTTGTGAATTAAAGAACATATTTAAAGAAAAAAAAAAAAAGAACATAACATTATATTATAATAGTATCCCTAATTATTTTCTTGTAAAGTTATAAAGTTTGATTAGAATATAATATATAATATATAAAATATAATTTGAATAATTTCATAATATGAATTAATTATAATGTATTTTGCGTAACTTGTTGTTTGTTTTTTCAAACAAATCAATCGGAATTAATAGAAGCGTCCGGGATTTTCTAGGTTATTGAAATAATTCGAGTTTATAAAACAAATTCATCACTTTGATTGGATCTAAAAAAATAACTGGCTTTCAGTTTTTGCCAATCAATCAATTGCAAAAAAATTAATTCGCAAAATGCAATATCACAACAAAAAAGTAAAAGTTAATCTAATCGACAATCGATAGTTCAAAGCGCCCTCCTCGGTAGTGTTGTGGACAACATACCCGTCTGACAAGCGGAATACCGGGGTTCGATTCTCCGCCAAGGAAGAGGTATTCTTAACCAGGGCGGCACTAAACATCCGGGCTGCTCACCGTGAAGGAATGCGAAACTTATGCGATATCGGGGTAACGCACACCATGGGCGTTAGGGGTGGGGTTGGTTTGTTTTGGGGGTTCAAAACAAAAATACTTGTTTCTGTAGCGGCAACGGGCCTATCCGAAGAAGGCTTTTCAAAGAAATTAGTTTTACGCTAGGGTCGTTGCTATAATACCCAAACAAATCCTAAAAATATTGTGTCTGTTTTCTTATAGGGTTAATACTGTAATTACCCGAACGGTTTTTCAGAAATATTTTCGTGGAATATTTTACAGCAGGGTCATTACAGTAATCGTCGAACAAATGCTAAAAGATTTAATATTTATGTTTTATGGTAGGATTGATTATAATCTTCGAAAGATTTCTAAAAGATTTAATATTTGTGTTTTATGATATATTAAATAATTTTCTAACGATACAAATCTAAGAAAGATTAGTTTGTGACAGCAGAGAAGAAAAACAATCCCCAATAAAAAGGGTCCAGATACCTGAAGGACCACATAAAAACGCTCACCACCGAAACACAGTCAGGAACAACAAGACGACGGAACAGCTGAGCGGAAGGCTCACGACCGTCAAAAAGCAAAGGACACATAAACACAGTCAGTTAACCGGCAAAGTTCGATATAGCAGTTCACCGAGTTCAGTTCAACAAGTTCATCAAGTTCAGTTCACCGGAACAGTTCACCCAAGCCGCTGTCACGCAAATAAGTTTATAGTAGGTTGCAGCTCCGCGAATCCGTTGTTATATTGTTATAGTGTTATTTAGTGTCATTTAATTATTGTAAATATATTTCCTCTTATTACAAAACCTGAGTGATAAATTTATTCCTATAACCTATCACCCACATTTCATTTAATATCAGATAGTAAATTTTGAAAAGTCGTTGTTTAAAAAATATTTAGGATTCCACGATCATTGGCAACAAAATTGGGTGTTCCACGACCAAAATAGTTTGGGAACCACTGGCCTAGCATAATAGGGGGTTTAGTGTGACGTTCCCCCAAAATCACAATAATAAATAAAAGATTGTTTAAAGTAATAACTAAAACTATTTAATTAAGACAGTAGTCACTACCATTAGCATTACAAATTATCTTAACTACCGTCTTAATGATCATGTCTCTATACTAAACTAGTATAGGGACAATTTTAACAAATCTGTACTAGATTTATTGCAAAATATTGCAGATACTTAGATTTAAAAAATCTTTACTAATCCGCAAAGTCGATTACCAAACAGAAAAGTAAGTTAGTCTAATCAAAATAATAATACAGTTCGAAGTAATAACTAAAATTATTTAGTCTAGTCATGATAGTCGTCAACATGAGTATTTCTTATTGTCTTGATGACTAACTGTCTACTACTGTCTGTCTATTCTTGTCTGTCTATGTAGATTGTAGATGTGGTGGTGACTACTTATACTGCGACGTCCATAAATCTATTGTACCCCACTCTCCTCCTCCAAGCGTTGGTGTACTAACCCATTTAGAGCTACTCCTCTAATCCTGATTCCATTAAGAATTTCAGGATCTGGGTGGGATTCAAGACCTGCAGCTCCTCTGCGTTCAAGCAGTGAGACCCAAGGTACATTTGTCTCTTGCGGAGTAATACTCCGCAGTCTTTGAGTAGATGTATGGGGGTTTCCTCTGCTGAGCCACAGAATCTGTATCCGTCATCCTCCTATAGGCCTAGCGCCCATATTGAGATGTTTTCTAAGTCTGCAGTGTCCCGTCAGGACTTCTGTCAGAATTCTAAGCTTGTTCCTGCTTAGTTTTAGGCAAGCTTTTGTTTACTTCTGGTTAAAAGATCCCAGCATCACTTTGGATTGCCTTAGCCCTAGAAGTTCTTTTCAGGTTTTCATCCATTTTCCTGTTGTTTCTGCATCTAAACTTTTGTGGATGGTGTTCACACTCATGTCGCAAAGGGTTCCGGACCTATAAAGAGGCTAGTGGATCCCTTGTTTGCTAGGTTTTTTTGTATGTCCTGGTACCCAGTATAGCGTTACTTTATTGACCTTGCCAAGCTTGTTTAGTTTCCCCACACAGTCCCATACCAGTTTGGATCTGATAGTGTATGAGCTAATGGCCTTAATGGCTGCTTGGCTGTCTGACAGGATAGCAATTCGTTTTTTGCGATAATTACTGTCGAGGTTAAACTGTGCACATCTTTCGATTGCGTGTACCTCTGCTTGGAAGATACTTGGGGATGTTCCCATGGATTCGAAGTACCTGGTACGAGGTCCAAACACTCCTGCACCAGTACCTTCCTTGGTCTTCGAACCATCTGTATACCACTTGATGACATTTTGCTCTAAGTGGTATGCTGAGGATTCGTCGCTCCAATCGGCTTTACTACTACACATTGCTCTGTAGTTTTTCTAGAAGTGGTATTTGCATACCATTTCGTCTTTTGGTACTTCCAGCCAGGGGATCTTGGCAGCGAAGCTGTTTCGGTCTCTGATCCCGATTATTTCACCACTGCCCATACCTTCCTTGCTGAACCTCACAATCGCCGATCTGGCGGCCCTTTCCACCACAAGGTGCAGCGGAGTCCGATCCAGCAGCAGCTCCAATGCTGCTATCGGACACGACCCCATTGCCCCCGTGATGCAGACACCGCCAGTCTTTGAATCTTCTCAAGCTGTTTCCTCATAGAGGCCAGCTTGATTCTACTTTCCCACGCAACTGCCCCATAAGTGATTGCAGGTCTCACTATCATGGTGTACGTCCATCGCAGGATTGTGGGGTTACAACCCCACGTTTTTCCTGCCAGATTTCTGCACACCATTAGGGCGCGTTTGGCTTTACCTACCGCTGCCTCAGCGTGTCTATTCCATAGGAGTTTGCTATCTAGTGTGATACCCAGATACGTTATCTCCTGTTGGTATTCTACTGCCTTCCCATCTATGAGTATGGGATGTAGGCAGTTCAGTTTTCTCCTTCTAGTAAATGGTATCACCGTGGTTTTGCTCAAAAAAAAAAAAAAAAAAAGTTAATCTAATCGACAATCGATTGTTTAAAGCGTCCTCCTCGGTAGTGTAGTGGACAACATACCCGTCTGACAAGTGGAATACCGTTCTTCGATTATTCGCCGAGGCAGAGGCATTTTCAACCAGGGCGGCACTAAACATCCGGGCTGCTCACCGTGAAGGAATGCGAAACTTATGCGATATCGGGGTGGCGCACACCATGGGCATTAGGGGGGGGGGGTGGTTTGTTTTGGGGGTTCAACCCCCAAATTTGCAAAATATAACATAAATGTTATATTGAAATCGGGATGGATGAGTAGAGACGACTATCTTCAAGAAAGCATGGTAGATGTGGAGTTTAGGAACCCTTCTGTGTCAGTCTTAGAAAGTAAATTGGTGCATTTCTGCAAATAAGGTGACGGAAAATTCCAACCAGAATATCAATTAAGGAACATTTATAGCTGGGTAAGTACAGGTCGACCATATAATTCAGTTCATAAAGTTTCAATATCAAAAGAAATACGGTAATATCTAACTAAAACATAAACAAAATATATATTGCTGCACCACCTGAATGGTGTTGATGCTGCACCAGATTAGCGAATTCAGTTATCAAACATAACGCCTAATTTTAATAGAATCATTGAATCAAAGAAATAGGTGCATCCTTTACATTAAAGTTTTTTCATTTATTTTAGTTTATGTTTTATATTTTTGTAAATAATTTGTAATATGAATTTGTTTGTTTTGTTTAATTCAATAAAATTCTGAAATACCAAAAAAATATTTGTTTCATTTAATATCAGATAGAAAATTTTGAAAAGTCGTTGTTTAAAAAAAATTTAGGGTTCAGGCCAGGGTACATGACAAGTCAGCACTGGATATGTCGGCACCGGACGACTCGGCACTTCCAACTCGGCACCGGACAAGTCGGCACCGGGAAAACTCGGCACCGGATAAGTCGGCACCGGATAAGTCGGCACCGGGCAAATCGGCACCAGTTAACGATATATAAATTTTCTAGTTTAACATAGGTTTTGGTATTATTCAAAACAAAATAAATCTTTCTATAATTAAAAAAAGTAACGCACGCCCCTTGAAAGATGAAGGAAATTGTAAACTATTTATTTAGTCACCTTCTAGCCAACAGTAGAATTCATGTGAAAACAGCGTTAAATTAAAAACTAATAATTAACCATAAATAACTTTATTAAAGTTTAGAAATTACATTTCATAATTGTGGGATAATCCTCTTAGGCACTCCAATATGTTGTCCCTGTTATATGAATTTACTTTCTGCAGGAATATACTCGAGAAAAAGTGTTTCCTGATATCTGATTTATTGAGAAATAAATACTTAAATTTTCTTCAATATCATAAAAAAGTGTACAGATAAGAGGTTAAAAGAAAATTGAAAATACGAGTGCTGAAATGTCTCGGTGCCGATTTGCCCGGTGCCGACTTATCCGGTGCCGACTTTTCCCGGTGCCGAGTTGTCCGGTGCCGACTCATCCGGTGCCGACTTATCCGGTGCCGAGTTGGAAGTGCCGACTCGTCCGTGTCCGTCAGGCCACGTCGTTCCAAGTCGTTTAAAAAATATTTAGGGTTTTTCACGATCATTGGCAACAAAATTGTGGGTTATTATAATTATTATTATTATTAAATCATTTATTGTCCTACATACAAAGAAATATACAATCCGATTAAATTACAAATTAAAAATATTACAATTTAAATACAAATGTACAGAAATGAACAGAATGGAGAACATTCATAAGCCCTTATTAAAAATAAGCCCTTATTGTTATCTTTAGGTAAACCTTACACCGACTAACATAGGAAAAATAAGTAGACGAATATTAACGTTCATTTTTCTAAATGCTCACTCTATTTTGCACACTCTTTTCTTTGCCTTTTAACATAATTTTTATACTGTTCAACGCTCGCTAGCCATAACTCCATTGGTAGATTGTTAATGATGGACGTTATTTGATAAGTGTACGAAGATTTAAACTTTGAGGTATGGTGTATAGGTGGAGTCGACAAGCCCTTGTTACGCATATTAATTGTATGAACGTCCGTTCTCAAGGTTATTTTGTTGTACAGATACCTGGGTAATTTGCAGTAAAGGATTTTTTTAAACAGACATGTAAGATGAGATTTTCGAAGTTTTTCCATATTAATCCATTTGCATCGAATTTCCGTGGATATTTTTTGGCGAGGTCTTAGGCCATGTACAAATCTGATACACCTGTTTTGTGCTCGTTGTATTCTGGCGCGGTCTGCATTATTAATGAAACTAGTATACACCGATTCAGGATAACTAAGCATTGACAAAACATAGGCAATCACTAGTTTCCTTTTTAAGTTTAAAGATAAGATACGCCTACAGGAATGCAACACTTTCAATTTTAAATAAACACGCTTTAAAAGTGTTGATACATGTGATGAAAATTTTAATCTGTCATCAATTAATAGCCTGAGATTTTTTTATTCATTTGTTATGTTCAGGCGCTGATCATGCATGGTAATTGTCAGTTTTTCCTTAAGAGCCACTTGTTTTCTTTTTGAGGCAAATACCATGATTTTAGTCTTGCTCGGGTTGATCGTGAGGGAATGTCCAGTGGTGAATTTAGCTATACTTCTCAAGTCATCATTTATAAATCGTTCAGCGAGTTCAAGCTTATCAGAAGGGAAAGTATATATTAACTGTGTGTCGTCATTATACTGATGATGAAGACCATTATTTATTGATGCTCCAATATTTATAGTGTATAGAGTAAACAATAATGGTCCCAACACAGAACCCTGCGGCACACCGCCATTTACAACTATACTTTCCGAGATATCATTTTGTAAAGTGACCCTTTGACTTCTGCCCCGCAAGAAACTAGCAAAAAACTTTATAGTGTTTTTGGACATTCCTATATAGTGTAAAATACTAAGAAGCATACGATGATTGACCGCATCAAAGGCATTGCTGAAGTCCAATAGTACTAGTACAGCTACATTGTGGCTATCAAGCGCCCTTGCTATTTCATCAACTACGTCCATTAGTACTGTAGTGGAGCTATACCTTTTCTAAAACCGGATTGAGTCGACGGAAAGATTTTAATTACTTCAAGAAACTTCCTAACTTGCAGGTCCACCACTTTTTCAAGGATCTTGGAAGTGGTTGGCAAAATAGAAATGGACCCAAAGATCAGTAATTAAGTTATGGCATGTGTTTTTGGCAATTGGGTGGACATATGCATGCTTCCATGCGTCCCGAAATACGCTCTCTAGTAAGCAACAGTTAACTATATGAGTAATGATTGGAAGTATCTGAGGCAAGCAAATTTTTATCATGTTGATATTTAGTCCATCAGAGCCCATAGCACTAGATTTTATATTGAGAATTATTTTGTGAATATCAGTTTCAGTTACCGGCTTTAGGTTCAATAAATCTGACATTTCCCTTATAAAAGAATGTTGATAACTTAGAAGAGAATTTTCATCAACTTCTTGAGCGAGTTGGTTAGCAGACCCTACAAAATAGTTGTTTAGGTCATTGACACTACCCAATGATTCCGGCAGGCCTGGTTTAGTCTTTGGGCAGGTAGTGTTCATGTTTCTTAAACCTTGCCAAATAATCTTTTCATCACCTATGGTTGTGATACTTTCCAAATACGCTCTTTTTTCCTGTCGCGTGGCAATTCTTGCAAGTTTTTGCAAATCCTTGAAACATTTTCTCGCAGAAATACACCCAGTCTTATTATATTTAGAATGTTCCAGAATGGTTCCACGACCAAAATAGTTTGGGAACTACTGGCCTAGTATAATAGGGGGTTTAGTGTGACGTTCCCCCAAAATCACAATAATAAATAAAAGATTGTTTAAAGTAATAACTAAAACTATTTAATTAAGGCAGTAGTCATTAAGATTAGCATTACAAATTATCTTAACAACTTACTGTCTTGATGACCATGTCTCTATACTAAATTAGTATAGGGACAATATTTATTGCAAAATATTGCAGATATTTAGATTCAAAAAATCTTTACTAAGCCGCAAAGTCGAATACCAAACAGAAAAGTAAGTTAATCTAATCTAAATAATAATACAGTTCGAAGTAATAACTAAAATTATTTAGTCTAGTCATGATAGTTGTCAACATAAGTTTTACTTATTGTCTTGATGACTAACTGTGTAATCCTGTCTGTCTATTCCTGTCTGTCTACATACCCGTCTACAATGCGGGAAACCCGGGTTCGAATCCTGGTCGCCGGTTTTCACTAACCGTCCCGGCTGCCCACCCTGAATGAATGCAAAATATGAGATACCAGGGTGGCGCATACTAAAAGCCAAGGTGGAATAGGGGGTTTAGTGAGAACTTCCCCCGAACCACAAAAAAAAGACTTGTCTGTTTAGTCTTGCCTGTCTAGTCTTGTCTGTCTAGACTTGTCTGTCTAGTCTTGTCGGTCTAGTCTTGTCTGGCTAGTCTTGTCTGTCTAGCCTTGTCTGTCTAGTCTTCTCTGTCTAGTCTTGTCTGTCTAGTCTTGTCTGTCTAGTCTTGTCTGTCTAGTCTTGTCTGTCTAGTCTTGTCTGTCTAGTCTTGTCTGTCTAGTCTTGTCTGTCTAGTCTTGTCTGTCTAGTCTTCTCTGTCTAGTCTTGTCTGTCTGTCCTCCTCGGTAGTGTACTTTACAACATACCAGCCTTTCAAAGCGGGAGACCTGGGTTCGAATTCTAGTCGGGAAGGCGACAACTAGGG
This sequence comes from Phosphuga atrata, assembly GCA_944588485.1. Lineage (NCBI taxonomy): Eukaryota > Metazoa > Arthropoda > Insecta > Coleoptera > Silphidae > Phosphuga > Phosphuga atrata. The sequence continues at coordinate 65,445,895 of OX155895.1, forward strand.
CGGTTTTCAATACCTATCCGAGCTGCCCACCCTGAATGAATTAAAAATATGCGATACCGGGGTGGCGCATACTAAAAGCCTGGTGGCGCATTCTAAAAGTGAATTAGGGGGTTTAGTGAAAGCTTCCCCCGAACCACTTTTTAATTAGTCTTGTCTGCCTAGCCTTTTCTATCTAGTCTTGTCTGTCTAGTCTTTAGTTTATTATTATTTTATTTTGTATATTAAATGTGGTAGACGTAACAGAAATACCAGGAAAAATTGTTGATATCCTCATGGTGTCAAATGATGCAGGTGTTTCTGTTAAAATATTAATTTGTTTTTCCATTTCTTTCATAGCTTTACCAATGCAATCCATTGTAATTTTCTTGTTTCTTCATTCGTATTGGGCAAATAGTGCTAAATGAGTTACTGCCATCATTAAATAACTTGCTCTTGCTTCAAAAATTTGAGGGTAAAAAGGATAACTCTTCACCATTTCATCAACTCTAGTAGAATTTTTTTTCGCACTATCGAGTATTTGTCCTAATCCTATATATCCAGTATATGTCCTAACCAGACATATCATCTAACCATTGCTGGTCTCCAATTATTTTGTCGAAATTTGCACAAACTGCCGATTTTGATTTCTGACTTACCAAGAGTATTCCTTGATTTGTACAAAATCATTTCATCATTACGTTTAGTAAGAAATCGTGGAGCCTCCTTCATATGCTTTATACGTTTTGGTATATACGTTTCTTTTATGGAAATATGATATATAGTCAAATTTAGTCCGTTTACAGATAATAAGAACAAAAAATTCACACAAAAATTTGTCCGAAAGTATCCAACACTATTGCTGAAAATAGTTCGTCAACTGCATTCATGTAAGACATATCAACAAGAACCTGTTAATTGGTCTTGGATAGAGTTAACAAATTCACTGTTAATTCATCTATGCAGAATACTATGTTGGTTTCTATTATTATATTATATTTTTAGTATTATCATTAAATATTGATAAACAGATGCTTTTTAGTCTTGTCTGTCTAGTCTTGTCTGTCTAGTCTTGTCCGTCTAGTCTTGTCTGTCTAGTCTTGTCTGTCTAGTCTTGTCTGTCTAGTCTTGTCTGTCTAGTCTTGTCTGTCTAGTCTTGTCTGTCTAGTCTTGTCTGTCTAGTCTTGTCTGTCTAGTCTTGTCTGTCTAGTCTTGTCTGTCTAGTCTTGTCTGTCTAGTCTTGTCTGTCTAGTCTTGTCTGTCTAGTCTTGTCTGTCTAGTCTTGTCTGTCTAGTCTTGTCTGTCTAGTCTTGTCTGTCTAGTCTTGTCTGTCTAGTCTTGTCTGTCTAGTCTTGTCTGTCTAGTCTTGTCTGTCTAGTCTTGTCTGTCTAGTCTTGTCTGTCTAGTCTTGTCTGTCTAGTCTTGTCTGTCTAGTCTTGTCTGTCTAGTCTTGTCTGTCTAGTCTTGTCTGTCTAGTCTTGTCTGTCTAGTCTTGTCTGTCTAGTCTTGTCTGTCTAGTCTTGTCTGTCTAGTCTTGTCTGTCTAGTCTTGTCTGTCTAGTCTTGTCTGTCTAGTCTTGTCGGTCTAGTCTTGTCTGTCTAGTCTTGTCTGTCTAGTCTTGTCTGTCTAGTCTTGTCTGTCTAGTCTTGTCTGTCTAGTCTTGTCTGTCTAGTCTTGTCTGTCTAGTCTTGTCTGTCTAGCCTTGTCTGTCTAGTCTTGTCTGTCTAGTCTTGTCTGTCTAGTCTTGTCTGTCTAGTCTTGTCTGTCTAGTCTTGTCTGTCTAGTCTTGTCTGTCTAGTCTTGTCTGTCTAGTCTTGTCTGTCTAGTCTTGTCTGTCTAGTCTTGTCTGTCTAGTCTTGTCTGTCTAGTCTTGTCTGTCCAGTCTTGTCTGTCTAGTCTTGTCTGTCTAGTCTTGTCTGTCTAGTCTTGTCTGTCTAGTCTTGTCTGTCTAGTCTTGTCTGTCTAGTCTTGTCTGTCTAGTCTTGTCTGTCTAGTCTTGTCTGTCTAGCCTTGTCTGTCTAGTCTTGTCTGTCTAGTCTTGTCTGTCTAGTCTTGTCTGTCTAGCCTTGTCTGTCTAGTCTTGTCTGTCTAGTCTTGTCTGTCTAGTCTTGTCTGTCTAGTCTTGTCTGTCTAGTCTTGTCTGTCTAGTCTTGTCTGTCTAGTCTTGTCTGTCTACTCTTGTCTGTCTAGTCTTGTCTGTCTAGTCTTGTCTGTCTAGTCTTGTCTGTCTAGTCTTGTCTGTCTAGTCTTGTCTGTCTAGTCTTGTCTGTCTAGTCTTGTCTGTCTAGTCTTGTCTATCTAGTCTTGTCTGTCTAGTCTTGTCTGTCTAGTCTTGTCTGTCTAGTCTTGTCTGTCTAGTCTTGTCTGTCTAGTCTTGTCTGTCTAGTCTTGTCTGTCTAGTCTTGTCTGTCTAGTCTTGTCTGTCTAGTCTTGTCTGTCTAGTCTTGTCTGTCTAGTCTTGTCTGTCTAGTCTTGTCTGTCTAGTCTTGTCTGTCTAGTCTTGTCTGTCTAGTCTTGTCTGTCTAGTCTTGTCTGTCTAGTCTTGTCTGTCTAGTCTTGTCTGTCTAGTCTTGTCTGTCTAGTCTTGTCTGTCTAGTCTTGTCTGTCTAGTCTTGTCTGTCTAGTCTTGTCTGTCTAGTCTTGTCTGTCTAGTCTTGTCTGTCTAGTCTTGTCTGTCTAGTCTTGTCTGTCTAGTCTTGTCTGTCTAGTCTTGTCTGTCTAGTCTTGTCTGTCTAGTCTTGTCTGTCTAGTCTTGTCTGTCTAGTCTTGTCTGTCTAGTCTTGTCTGTCTAGTCTTGTCTGTCTAGTCTTGTCTGTCTAGTCTTGTCTGTCTAGTCTTGTCTGTCTAGTCTTGTCTGTCTAGTCTTGTCTGTCTAGTCTTGTCTGTCTAGTCTTGTCTGTCTAGTCTTGTCTGTCTAGTCTTGTCTGTCTAGTCTTGTCTGTCTAGTCTTGTCTGTCTAGTCTTGTCTGTCTAGTCTTGTCTGTCTAGTCTTGTCTGTCTAGTCTTGTTTGTCTAGTCTTGTCTGTCTAGTCTTGTATGTCTAGTCTTGACTGTCTAGTCTTGTCTGTTTAGTCATATCCGTCTAGTCTTGCCTGTATAGTCTTGTCTACCTAGTCTTGTATGCCTAGCCTTGTCTGTCTAAAATTCTCTGCAGAGTCATATCTGTCTAGTCTTGACTGTCTAGACATGTGTGTCTAGTTTTGTCTGTCTAGTCTCGCCTGTATAGTTTTGTCTGTCAATCTTGACTGTCTAGTCTAGTCAGTCCAGTCTTGTCAGTCCAGTCTTGTCTGTCTAGTCGTGTCTGTCTAATCATGACCGTTTAGTCTTGTCTGTCCTTGTCTGCTCTTGTCTATTCTTGTCTGCTCTTGTCTGTTCTTGTCTGCTCTTGTCTGCTTTTATCTGCTCTTGTCTGGTCTCAATCTGTATGAACCAATCTATCTAGTCTGTCTAGGTTGTCTCGTCTGTCTCATATGTCTCGTCTGTCCCGTCTTTCTCTTCGGTCTCGTCTGCCGCGTCTGTCTCGTCTGTCTCCGTCTGTGTCGTCAATCCCGCCTGTCGCGTCTGTCAAAATTAAAAAACTATGTAGTAACTATTGACACTATACAATAACTATTGACACTATACTAAATATGTTGACTAAATGCCACACACTCTGTCTCTATACAAATGCATGTTTTATGTTATTCATGTGCCCTTTAGTATTCCAAAAGTGCAAGATCACGTATTTTTCAAACAAAATAAAAGAGAAACAGTCTTTTTGTATTTTCTGGTTTTGTCTGGTCTTATCTGGTCTTTGCATGTAACTTTACATTCAACTTTTATTTTACCAGAACTGTAACCAACGGAGCCATGGCTTTGACTAGATATCCATCTTTGCTTCGAGCTAGGCTCCAGACTCTTGTCCATGTCAACCAATGTAAAAGTTTTTCTAGTAATTTTCTTAAAATGAATGCTTGTTTTTTACCTTTTATGTTGCAGAAAGCGACGAGGTCCATTCTGTCGCACCATAACGGGATGTCGATTTCGTTGCAGACGTTTTTTTCTTCCGATTGGCGAATTATTGAAAACATTTTAAAATTTACGTTTTCAGGTTATGTTTTTGTTTAATAGTAGGTGACAGATGGCAGGGTTGCCAACGTTGCATTGAAAATTATTAAAGCTACTTTTATCTTGGTGGAACTTGAAAAATATCTTTTTTCTGAAGCAAATAAGGTTCAGTAAAGTCTATATAGTCTCCCTTCCAACCATTTTTGACAAGTAAGTGCGGTTATAAACTCGCACGATAGTTGGTAACCCAGCCAAAAGTTGGCAACCCTACCAATCGGTCTAGTGCGTCTAGTCAGTCTGGTCCGTCTGGCCCCTCTGGTCCGTCTAGTCCGACTGGTCCGTCTGGTCCGTTTAGTCCGTCTAGTAGAAATAAGTTTTAAAAATTACTGTATGCGACTGCAATTTTTACAAATCTCTATTCGTAAGGCCGCTGCTACTATTTAAACTGTAATTTTTAGTTACGTCTAGTCCTCGGTCTCGTCTGTCTCGTTTGTCTTGTCTGTCTCATCTGTCTCGCCTGTCTCGTCCGTCTCGTCTGTCCCGTCTGTCCCGTCTGTCCAGTCTGTCCCGTCTGTCTCGTCTGTAACGTCTGTCTCGGCATCTCGTCTGTCTAGTCTGTCTCGTTTGTGTCGTCTTTCTCATCTTTCTCGTCAGTCACGTCTGTCTCGTCATCTCATCTATCTCGTCTGTCTAGTCCATCTAGTCCGTCAGGTTTGTCAAGTCCGTTTAGTCCTCGGTCTCGTCTGTCTCGTCTGTAACGTCTGTCTCGTCATCTCGTCTTTCTCGTCTGTCTCGTCTGTCACGTCTGTCTCGTCATCTCGTCTGTCTAGTCTGTCTCGTCTGTCTCGTCACATCGTCTGTCTCGTCTGTCTCGTCCGTCTAGCCCATCTAGTCCGTCTAGTCAGTCTAGTTCGTCAAGGCCGTCTAGTCCTCGGTCTCGTCTGTCTCGTCTCTCTCGTCTGTCTCGTGTGTCTCGTCTGTCTCGTCTGATACGTTTGCCTCGTCTGTCTCGTCTGTCTCGTCTCTCACGTCTGTCTCGTCATCTCGTCTGTCTAGTCTGTCTTCTCTTTCTCGTCTGTCTAGTCTGTCTCGTCTGTCACGTCTGTCTCGTCACATCGTCTGTCTCGTCTGTCTAGTCCGTCTAGCCCATCTAGTCCGTCTAGTCAGTCTAGTTCGTCAAGGCCGTCTAGTCCTCGGTCTCGACTGTCCGTCTGTCTCGTCTCTCTCGTCTATATCGTCTGTCTCGTCTGTCTCGTGTGTCATCACCTACTAATGTCCCCGCTATTGATATTAAAGAACTATCAGCAGCACTAATCCCAATCATAATTGAAGCCATAAAACAAATTATACCGAACATATCCGACCAAGCAAGAGCACCTCCTATTGAACAGACAATAACTGCAACCTGTTCATCAGAATCCACTACGAGAGACATACCGCCTAGTGGAGTAACTGCGTTTAGAGGGATATTTAAAAATCCGACGACAGACGATAAAGAAAAACGTAAACGAGGAGGTCACCCGATCCGATCTCCTTCAGTTTCTGACGAACTTTCAGAAAATGAACCGGATCCCAAGAAGACATGGGTCAAGACCAGAACAAAAGGATGGGAAAAAGGTAGGCTGAGAAATCAGGGACAATCCACAGACAACATGAATAATACCTAAACATAATAATACTTAATCAAAGCTTCTCTGAGTACCAAGTCGTCAACGAACTATTCGTCCGAATTACCGACACAATGAAACACCAAATCAGATGCCTGCAACTGAATCTAGCAAAAAGCAAATCAGCAACTATTGCTCTTTTAGAAAAGATATCTCGGGATAGAATACAAATCGTATTCATCCAGGAGCCGCACTTTCACCGAGGCAAGGTTCTAGGGTTTCCTGTCCATTATAAAGTCATTTACGCATCCGCTACCGACGACAATACCATCAAGACTGCAATAATCATCACAGATCCACGGATCAGTGTGAATTTTATGGCAAAATACAGTAATAACTTACATACCGTTGTACAGATCGTAAGCGGTAAGTTAACATTCTTTGCTGTCTCAGTTTATTTGCCTCCTGACACTAGGACTATATTTGAAGAAAACACACATAGCCTAGACAATGTTGTAAAAGAGTTAGCATCTAAAGGTGACATTCTAGTCGCAGGCGATATTAACGCTAAATCTCATAGTTGGGGTAGCCGAAGAGATGATTATAGTGGAAAGTTATTAGATACAATATTTTCAAAACACAACCTCGATATTCTCAACAAAGGCTCTGAACCTACTTTCGTAGGCCATAACGGCTCAAGCCTAATCGACGTTACTTCGGCAAGCATCAAGTTAAGTCGACTAATAGACGATTGGCATATCCCTGAAGATAACAGCCTGTCAGACCACAAGTACATTTGCTGGTCCATCGGTCTAGAAACAGAATTGCCAGAAAGTCTCCGCGGCTTCTGCACGAAGAAGGCAAACTGGAATTTGTTCAGTGAACTAGTTACCAAACGAATTCTTGATATCTCACCCCAGATTGATAATTGCCGTTCTCCCCAAGAAATTGCATGCTTTGCAGAAGCCGTTAATAACTCCATTGTCAGCGCGGCCGTCGAATCTATGCCACGCCGGAAATACTTTCAAAAATCGGTCCCTTGGTGGACCCCTGAGCTTACTTCCTGTCGGAAAGAAAATAACCGACTAAGACGTATATACCAGAGCAGCACAGGACAAGATAGAGAAGTAAACCGTATGAAGTACAAGAAAAAACTAAACGAATACAAATGTTTAATCGTTGAAACCAAAACCCAAAAATGGCGAGATTTCTGTACAAATCATTCCAACGGGGACCCCTGGGGCCCGGTATACAAGGTAATACGAGGACGGAAAACCAATTCAGGCTACCTCACAAGCCTAAGTAAGAGCAAAACGTCTCTAGACCTGCACGGCACAGCACGAGAGCTCTTGACAGCCTTCTTTCCGGATGATCCCGAAACAGACTTAGTGGAACACTTACAGTCTAGAAAAACAGCTCTAGAAGGAAAAGGTGGACCCGACGACCCTTTATTCACAATTCCAGAGATTGTAATGGTGATCAACGGTATAAATCCCAAAGAGGCTCCAGGCATAGACGGACTCTCATCGGATATCGTGTCAACGGCATTTAAGGCTGCCCCTCAAGTTTTCCATAAACTATTTAACAAATGTGTAAGATGTGGCGTTTTTCCAGCAATTTGGAAACTACAACTAGTAAAAATAATTCCCAAACCACTTAGACAAGGTACATCCTGTAAAGACTTTAGGCCCATAAGTCTTATGCCTGTAATTGGGAAAGTCCTCGACACCTTGCTCATCACCAGGATCGGTTACCATCTTTATAGTCGCAATTTAATTAGTAACAACCAATTTGGATTCAGAAAAGGCATAGGAACCACCGATGCCATAACCAAAGTCATTCAATCTATCAAAGACAATATTGCTCAGAAACAATATTGTGCCATTGTTGCACTTGATATAAGCGGTGCTTTCGACAATGCCTGGTGGCCTAACATTATAGAAAAATTAGTTATCAAACAGTGCCCTGATAATCTCATTAGCTTGAGTAAAGATAACTTCAGCAGCCGTAAAGCCATAATCTCTGAACCAGGCTTATGCGAGTAGAGATCAGTCAGTAAAGGTTGCCCACAGGGATCGAAATCGGGCCCTACCTACTGGAATATTCTATACGACACAATTTTCTAGTATGATCTTCCAGTAGGGTGTAATATAGTTGCCTACGCAGATGATACCATGCTTATTACTTCTTGTGGTAGTATAATGGGCCTAAAAGAGAAAACCAATCAAGCACTAGAAGTTTTATTAGCTTGGGCCAAGAACCACAAATTAATCTTTAATGCCAATAAGACCGAGGCAATATTCTTTGGAAAAAATCCGAGGCAGCGTAGACCAGTTTTTACACTAGGAGATAAGCAGATCAAGTGTCAGGATAATTTAAAATATCTGGGGGTCACAATAGATAGAAATCTAAACTTTAAACCACACATTAAATTAGCTTGTGGAAAGGCCAAACAGTTGAGTGTTCAACTTGGCCGGGTGGCAAGGAACGAATGGGGCTTAGGCAAAATAGCTTTGAAACAAATTTATAGCGGAGCAATTGAACCAGGATTATTATACGCCGCTCCCATTTGGCATAAGTCTTGTGGAGTTAGGGAAAAAGCTAAGCTCCTGAGCGTACAACGAGTCTGCACACTAAGAGCGGCGAAAGCATACCGAACGGTATCCACTGAGGCTGCCTGCGTTATCTCCGGACTTATACCTTCCGACCTCCGACTAAAACAGGTTTCATTGTACCAAACCAAACATTCCCTTGAAAACCAGATCCTAAGAGAAATAACCGGCCTTAACATATCCTCCGACCTTTTGGAAACAAAGACCCACCTTGAGCATCTTATCCATCCCGCCTATTTTCGCTCCCTTGTCTACACTACGTCACCCACCAACTCACACCGAATAAAAATATTCACAGACGGCTCTAAATCAGACGCAGGAGTTGGAGCAGCTTTTGTAGCATACAATGAAGAAGAGGAGTTTCATTTCGAAACATTTGGTTTGGCTGACTACTGCTCGATATTTCAAGCAGAGTTAATTGCAATTAACCGGGCATTAGCGTATATTCTTTCGAAATCTGACGTAATGGACGAATGCTCTATTCTATGCGATTGCAAATCTGCTCTAGATGCTCTTCAAAACATGGCCTCGCCAACCGAGATACTATTCGACACATGGCAGCTCTATAACGAGGTCTCACAAAACACTAATCTAAGCTTCCATTGGGTGAGGGCACATGACGGCCTGACAGGTAACGAAAGAGCCGACAGTCTGGCAAGACAAGCTTCTGGTCAAGACTCCACAGGCCCAGAACCTCAAAATTGTGCTGAAGTTTTCAAGAAAGTACCAAGCCAGGCTATAAAGCACGGGATCAACACCTATCTTAACAGGGAGTGGCAACAGCGATGGAATGCGTCAGGAACTGGTCTTTGGACTAAAAACTTTATCTCGTCTATCGACAAGTGGATTAATATGGAGATCTGTCTCTCGCACCACGCGGTCCAACTTAGTACTGGCCATGGAAATTTTCAGTCTTACCTACATCGCTTTTGAAAAAGGGCATCGCCACTATGCCAGTGCGGTGAAGAAGACACAGCTCCACACGTGCTTTTTTATTGTCCGGTCATCTCAAAATGGAGGCAAGATTCCGAACTGAGTATGTCCCATGCAGGATGCTCCTGGCCACGAGACGAAGAGGAGTTAAGGGAAGTCGAAAAAAACAAGAAATGGTGGAATATTTTTGACGAATGCGCCAAAAATCTAAGAAGATTGGATTACGACCTAGTCATCACCAGAAACTAAATTTAAATTGACTATTTTATGTTAATTCGGTCTACGTTCTTGCCTCTTCTTATTATGTTATTAATTATGATGTATTAATTATTATGTACCAGCATAGTGTCCTTGTCGACGGAGTGCTGGCGACTATTAGTCCAATAAATAAATAAGCTGTCTCGTGTGTCTCGTCTGTCACGTCTGTCTCGTCTGTTACGTTTGCCTCGTCTTTCTCGTATCATGTCTGTCTCGTCATCTCGTCTGTCTCGTCTGTCTAGTCCGCCTAGTCCGTCTAGTTCGTCAAGTCCGTCTAGTCCTCGGTCTCGTCCGTCTCGTCTGTCTGGTCTGTCTCGTCCGTCTCGTCATCTCTTCTGTCTCGTCTTTCTCGTCTGTCAGGTCTGTCTCGTCATCTCGTCTGTCTAGTCTGTCTCGTCTGTCTGGTCTGTCCATGATATAAATACAATGTATTTATATCATGGGTCTGTCCAGTCTGTCTAGTTTTTATTAGAATTAAATCTATTAAAACTAAATAACTGTTTAGTAACTATTGACACTAAACTAAACACCTGGACTAAATGCCACACACTCTTGTCTATAAACAAATGCATGTTTTGTGTTATTTATGTGCCTTTTTGAGTATTCTGATAACGCAATATCAAGTAGTTTACAAACAAAATAAAGGAGAAACGGCAAACAAAATGAACTCGTCTGTCAACTACCTTTCACGACTTACAAATTACTTTATCCCCCTAAAAAAAGAAACAAATAAACTCGCAGAATTTCGCAAACTACACAGCGAACTTAATAATATAGACAAATACATTTCCTTGTTTTATTTAAACAGAACATACTTACAATTTTTCCAATTTTAGTCTTCTTGTCTGACATGTAAAATTTGTGAATTAATTTCTGAAGATTTTCAGTTTTTGTTGTTTTGTAAATTGGGTTTGTTAATAATTTTCTTCAATTTTTCAATTGCAAATTCGAATTGGCAAGGCGATTGATTCGCAAAGTGTTTGGATAAAAGTAACCGGGAACAAACAACATTTGGAAATGATTAGATTTTGAAAAATTAAACTAAATTTGTAAAAAATCGAATTTTCTATTTATATAGTGGACTGATTGTGGTTTCCGAAACAAAACCTTTGTCGGTATAGTTACCAAACAAACTTCGCGTCGGCAAATCCTGACACAGGTCTTGTCCAGATATTCTCCGTCGTTTTCCTGTTGAAAATAAACTTGAATTGCAGAAAATTTCGCGAAATTGTAAGTATTAAACGATTAATTAACCAACATTATAAATCATATAAAATTCATTATCATATAAAATTCATTAAACAACAAATTGACCCTTAAAATTACAAGAAAGTCTTTTTGGTTATGTATTAAATTTTATCGGTATTCAAAACAAAAACATTGTTTTACACCGCCAACTTGTAAATAACCAACACCAAAAACATTTTCTTCCCGTTAAACTTTGCAGCCCCGAAAATATGTTTTACCGATAATAAATTGATGTATTATATTAAACATATTTTTTATTATTCGATATAAATTTTATTTACTTCATTACATCAAAATCTAGAAATACAGTCAGCCGTAGCTAGGGGCTGATCAGACGGGCGGCGGCCAAGGGCGCAATCCTCAGGGGGCGCATTTTACCTACGTAAGATTTTATAATGCCTTAGTAAAGAACTCGTATTGTATTGTTACGTTTCGTACATAATAGAACTATTTTAAGCTTAAATGTATACATATTCCTAGATTACAGTCAGAGATTCAAATTCATTTAGATCCATGTTCTTTAGATAAAGGAAGTTCTTTTTTTTTTGTTTCAATTATTAAAATTAAAATTGTGAAACCAAAATAAGAGACAAATAATTTATCACCCAATGACACTTATACAGCGTGGGCCATTTAACGTGACCACCCCAAATATCTCCGATACCTTTAGAGTGACGAAAAAAATGTCAAAAGGGAATTTTATTGATTTCGAAGGGTTGACACAGAGGTTAAAAATTCTTTCTTGCCAAGGTCATAGTTTATGCGCCCTCAAGGTCATCAATGGTTTTTCAAACGGGAACATGTTATTTTTTTTATCAAGACATTGTAGCCACTACTCGGACGAATTCAGCGACTCATGATATCATGACTTTGAAATGGTTTTTCACCAAAATACACCAGTAAAAACGGTAAATCATGTTTTTATTGATAATAAAAGTATCCGAATATGACTGTTTGTTGATTTTTGTGCAGAAAATTTATTAAAACAAATGTTCGAAGTGATGACCATTAACCTTGACACATTTTGAAAGACGTCCGATAAATGATTCTTCTTCGAATAGGCCTACTTTGGACCACTCTTGTTCAACTGTTGGGCTTTGACCTTTGCCTAGTATTGTCGCATCTTCTGCCAGTGTAACTCCTTTCTCTCTTCTGTCCAGGGGGTAACTTTCCTTCGAGGTTTTTCCTGAAATCCACGGACTTCCTTCAGGGTGCGTCTCACTGCAAGGGCGTAATCAGCGAGGGGCAGCTGCCCCCCTAGAACCCACCTCGCCGCACATAAATATCTATAACATTACTAAGAGCATGGCGAAGCAGTTATGAAATTCTACGACAAATGGATCTTCATTTTATAATGAATCATAATCGTCGAAAAAAATATGAGCTGCCCCCGTCCCCCCCTTTGTTCATATCCTCGGTATGCTCTTGTCTCACAGACTGTTTTGGAGATCTGTTATTCCCAGTTGTTTTATATCCTCGGTTTCTGTCAACCAAGTGGTACGAACCTTATTGTTTTGTCAGAAGGTGAACAGACGGTTGGTTAGTCGGTTTGGAGGCAATCTTGCAACGTGGCAATAGAAAGCTACCCTTCTTTTCCTTGCACAGTCAGAAAGCCTCTCAATATGTTTGTAGAGCTCAGAGTTATGTCGCCTTCGGAATTCCCCATCTTCCTTGACCGGGCCTTACTTAGGATCTTCCTGAGGATTCTCCTCTCTCTGATTTCCAATTTCTCTACCAGACCTCTTCGGTTCAAGGAAAGACATTCCATGGCATACAGGGCTTCTGGTCGTAAGACTGATGTGTAGTACTTAAGTTTCAGGTTGCGTGACAGGCATTTATTGTTGTAGGTGTTCTTAGTCAGTCGATAGGCTAGTTTGATGCCCTTTCTGATAAGTTGGGTTCAATCCATTCGCCGAGATACTTACATTTCTCAGTCCTTTTGATGTTTCCCTGCTCTAGTAACATCTCTATGTTTGCTTCTTTGATGTTGGTGAAGAATTCTGTTTTCTCCAGCGATACTTGAAGACCCACTTTGGCAGCCTGTTTTCTGAGGCAATTTACCTGCATTGTTGCCATTTCAAGAGAATCAGCAATCAATGCCATGTCATCTCCAAAGGCAAGGCAATCTACAACCAGTCCATCGTTCTTACGTGCCAGGTAGATACCACTCTGAACACCCAAGCTGATCAGTTCCTGCCATTCTTTCATAACCTTTTCAAGGACACAGTTGAATAGAAGTGGGGAAAGTTCATCTCCTTGTCTCACTCCAGTTTTTATTTCAAAGCTTTCCGAGATCTCGCCTTTAAATTTTACCTTGGATTGTGTGTTGGTCAAGGTTTCTAGGATGAGTCTGCGGGTTTTGTTGTCTAGCCCTAGTTCCTGTAGTACTTTGTTAAGCGTTTCTCTATCAATGGAATCGTAGGCTTTCCTAAAATCAACAAAGGTGACGGCAACGTTGCGGTTTCTCATCTTGGAGTATGCAAGTACAGTTTTAAGATTGAGAATCTGTTCAACACAGGATCGGGTCTTCCTGAAGCCTCCTTGATTTTCTCCCAGTTGACTATTCAGTTGATTTTCTGCCCTTGTTTGTAACGCCTTGGAGAGAATCTTCTATGTTATAGGGACCAGAGAAATTCCACGGTAGTTGTTTAGATCAGTAAGATCTCCCTTTTTGTGAAGCGGATGGTTCAGAGCCGATTTGCAATCAGGTGGTAATTTCTTTGTTTCCCAGATTTCCTGGATGATCTCGGTTAGCTTGCCCACGGCATTGCTTCCAGCACCTTCCCACAGTTCAGCAACGACAGAGTGGTCTCCAACTGCCTTATTATTCTTAAGAATTTGTTTTATCTGACCAACTTCTTCCAATGAAGGGGGCAGCGAGTCCGGGTTTGGTGTGGTTTGTTTATAGTTGAAATCTTCGCTGGGTGGATCACAGTTGAGTAGGTATTTAAAGTACCGAGTTAAAAGGTGGCAGTTGTCTTTGTCGTGAAAAGCCAGTTTGCCTTGTGAGTCTCTTAAGTGGAGGCTTGGCGGAGCGTATTTTCTGATTGTCTTCTTGAAGGTTCCGAATAAATCTCTAGAGTTATTCTTAGCAAAGTTCTCTTCGATTTTGGTTAGTTGGTTTTGTGTGAAGGTCCGTTTGGTTCCTCGAATTATCTTGGCTCTAAGCTTTCTTTGTTCCAAAAATTTATGCCAATTTTCCTTGGTCCTTTTAGAATTCCACTTCACCCAGGCTGTCTGTCTGTGGGCTATTGTACTGTCACAGTCTTCAGTCCACCACGGATGCTTCCTTGTTCTAGCGAGGGGGCGAGTTCATTAGCCGCCTTGACAAGCCTCCTTCAGTTCGTCCCAGCTGTTTAGATTTGTATTGTTCAGTCTATGACTTACTTCTTGACTGTTCTTAAGTCTCTCTCTCTCTTAGTTCCTGTTTTCCCCAGTGGGGCATAGGTCTTCTACCAATTGTCGCCATCCACTCTATTTCGAGCCACGACCTTCAACTCATTCCACGATTTGCCGGTGGAGGTGATTTCGGTTCCAATTGTGCGTCGCCATGTTGTTTTTAGCCTTCCTCTCTTTCGCTTATTGCCTTGGGGATGCCAGTCCAATGCTTGTTTTGCAATGTTTTGTGGATTGCGCTGTAGGGTGTGTCCAATCCAGTTCCATTTTCTTCTCTTTATTTCAACGTCTACTGGAAGTTGGTTTGTAGAACGAAGCAGATCGTGGTTCGATATCACTTCAGGCCATCGGATTCTAAGGATCCGTCTCAAACACCAGTTTGCGAAACTGCAAAACTTGCAGTTTGTTTGTGCTGCTTTTAGTTACTTTCCACGTCTCACTGCCGTAGAACAGGATGAATTTGACTTTACTATTATATAGTTTGAGTTTCGTTATACGGGAAAGTATTGAAGAGCTCCAAACGTTATTCAGTTGGGCGAACGCTCCCTTCGCTTTGTTGATTCTTCTGGCAATGTCTAGGTCGGCCCCTCCATCCACTACTATGATGCTGCCCAAGTAGCAGAACTGTTCGCATCTTTTTACTGTTACGCCGTTTACTTGTATGTCCCTGCTAGTGGTAGCGCCAATACGCATATCGTCTGTTTTTTTTTGTGTTTATGTGCAGGCCTATCTCCTCAGCTTCTTGTTGTAGCTTAGCTGTTTTGTCCATCATGTCGGTGAGTGTATGGGACATGAGGCAGATCATCGGCGTAGTCAAGATCTTCTAGCCTGCTTGATAGTCCCCAGCGTATTTCTCGAGGCTGTATTGTAACGCTCGTCATGACCTCGTCTAGTACTATTAGGAATAAAAGCGGGGACAACAAGCAACCCTGTCGGACACCAGCAGACACTTTGACCGCTTCTGAGAGATTCCCTTCGTGTACCACATTGCAAAAGTAATCCGCATCCGATGCTTTTATGATGTTTACTATTTTGGGTGGGACACCTCTCCGGTCTAAAGCCGCCCAAATGCTTTCCCATTTAATAGTATCAAAAGCTTTTTGAAAGTCTACGAATAATAGAAATACCGTGGTTTGCCATTCTACTGCTTGCTATGTTATAATCCGCAACGTATTGATTTGGTCTACGCAGGATCTTCCCGGCCTGAAACCTGCCTGTTCTTCTCTCAACGTAGGTTCAATTGCTTTGCTCATGCGGGTGAGTATTATGGATAAATGATTCTATTGAACTTTACGAACGAATATTTACTGGTGTGATAGCGGCACAGGCTCTTCTAATTCGTTCTCGCATGTTCGCCGGCGTCGTCGGAACATCATGGTAAACACGATCCTTTATAACTCCCCATAGGAAAATATCAAGTGGCCTTAAATCCGGCGAGCGAGCAAGCCAAGGGATTACTGAACCTCTCCCAATCCAGCGTCTTTAAAAATTTTTGTTTATCACTTCACCAGCTATAACTGCTCAATGAGCTGGACAGCCATCTTGTTGGTACCACATTCGGCATTGCTGTGCTAACGGGATGTCTTGCAGTAATTCTCCAAAACTGTTGTTCAAAAACTCGACGTAGTTGTCCATTCAAATTGCCGTCTATGAAAAATGGTCCAATAATCCAGTCCTCAATTATGCCACACCACACATTAACACTCCTGGTGCACAATTTGCCGGAACCACTTTGGATTTTCTATTGACTTCTCTTCTATACAATAGTGCATGTTATGCGTTCTTTTCTAGGACTATTTTCGTAAGTCTGTTCTCGTCCATCCGTCTTAAATGGTTGTACCACTGCCTCTTACGTCCTCTTTCCCATCTCAGAATGTCTTGTATTTTTCCATCTCAGAATGTCTTGTATTTTGCATTGTTCTCTGATATATGTCTTTCTTACTCTGCCTCTTCTTATTTTCTCCACTATTGTTGTCAGAGTTTTCATTTCGGCCACCCTTAGCATTTGTTTCGTCTTGTTGGTGTCTTCGCAGGCTTCTGTACCGTACGTCATGATCGGTCTGATACAAGTCTTGCAGATTCTAATTTTGCTATCTTTGCGCATGTACGGGTTTGCCCAGACTACATCCTGACAATGCGGATGCCTTGTTAATCTGGCTCCTCATGTCTTTAACTGGGTCGTGGGTGCTTGATATGCCTATGCCCAGGTATCTGAATTGCATTACCTGTTCTATGGGATTATCCTCCACCACTAGCTTACATCTGAGCCGATCTATCGCTATTGTCATACATTTGGTTTTGTTGATAGAGATGTTCATATTGAGTTGGCGGCTTATTTGGAAGAACTGGAAGAGTTGTCTCTGTAGGTCGTTCTCGGATTCGGCAATATTTGCTGTATCATGGCGTAACACACCATACCAATTCTTTTACTGAACCCTATTACCGAACTGAACTGAACCCTATTACCAAAGTACCATGAAGTTCTTGGTGCAAGGAAATATGGTACGGAAGAAATTTGTGACGTCTTAATATTCTTAAAACACTTGCCTTGAAAATTCCGGAATAGTGCTCAATTTGCCTACTACTTAATTGCCGGCCATGAACTATAGCAGCTAGAACGGCAATCTCTGCTTCTTCGTTTGTTTTAGTTTTGCGACGTTTCTTTTTGCGTGGATTAACACTGCCCGTTTCACGGAATAAATGAATAATTCGATCTAAACATCCACGGGAAGGATGATACCTATCAGAATAACGTTGTGCATAAAGTTCCTGTGCTCGCACAGAGTTTCTGCCGGTCCCACCATAAATCAGAATAATATCCACTTTCTCTGATTGACTGTACAAACCATTTTCGATACGGTTATTCAAAGTTATTTTCAATGGATACACTTGTCAAATCATTTCAAGGTCATGATATCATGGCTCGCTGGATTCGTCTAAATAGTGACTACAATGTCTTGTTCAAAAAATAACATGTTCCCATTTGAAAAACCATTGATGACCTTGAGGACGCATAAACTATGACCATGACAAAAATTAATTTTTAACCACCGTGTCAGCCCTTCGAAAACTATAAAATTCCCATTTAACATTTTTTTCGTCACTAAAGGTAACGGCGATATTTGTGGTGGTCACGTTAAATGGCCCACCCTGAATATCAATAACAAGTTTAGACAAGATTAGGCAAGATTAGACAAGACCAGTTAAAATTAATTTCATAGTTACACTGAATTGTGTATTACTAAGTTATAACCATACGAAATATGTAAAAATATTATATAACTTGTTAAAGTTATATAAATTTGAACACTTGACACGACTCGAGTTTCGACTGGTAAAGGTCATTTTCAAATGGATTACAAATTGATGAGATTAAATTTTTACCAAGAGATTTGGTGTAGGGAAGAAGTGGGCACTTATCTGAAAACGACTAATGCGTTAGTTTAAAATATCGAGAAAATATTATGTCGGTGTGATTAAATGATGTATTACGGATATGTTTGAAAATTTCGAATGACTGCAGAAGATTAAGCTTCGGGCCTTTGTTGCAATTACACAAGATTTTTTTATTAGCTTGAGCAATCGGATTCGCCCTTGAACGGCTTCAACTTCATTTTATCCGGCCCATGTAACAATTTTCAAATCTTATTAAACTTGGCCCAATGTGAAGACTTCGTCTTCATTGTGCATAGATTAAGCGGTGGGAGCTTTGAAATGTGCAACGACATTCGCTTATTGTTACCATCACACTCATAGACAATCATTAAGGTAGAGACACACTTGTCCCACGTACGCAACGTATACGATGCAACGTGGAAGAATTGGTTTACGCACTCCCAACGTAAATTTTGCATCAGACGCTGTTGTAATTTCTCAGATTGTGCACCTTCTGAGAAATTGTGTCCACAAGTCATGTTTTCTGATTCTGATAGCGAGTTTGAGGATGATTTATTTTGTTAACTATTTTTAAATGAATATTTCCGCGCCACAAAAATAAAAAGTAAACTTAAGAAGAGAAGATATTGGGTTCATGAGATAAATAAACATAGAGAAAAAGTTGAGAATACCATACATTAATGCAGAAACTGGAATCTGATGAAGAATTTTTATATGTACTTTTATGTACTTTCGCATGTCTAAAATACAAAGTATGTCTAAAGTAAAAATACAGTTTGAGGAGAACGCTTGCATCAAAGGTCTATTTGTTTATGACGTGCTACGCATGAGTTCTAGAGACACACTGATCACACGCGTGGATAGGGTACGAACATCACCCTCCTACGCCGATCTGGACATCGCAGATCGACGTTGCGTGTGAGGCGTGTGATTGCGTTGCATACGATAAGTGTGTTTCTATGGCATAGTTTTTCATTTGAAATCAAGAGTCCAGATATCTTAATGCGTTGCATACGTTGCGTACGTTGGACCAGTGTGTCTCTAGCTTTACCATCACATTATAGAGCAGGGGTGGCTGGCTAACCTTTTTCGAAGTAAGGGAGTAATTAAACATTTTCATGAACGTTGCGGGCGCAAGTATGTAATGGCATGTATGTGCTTATTGTTAAAATTATTATTTTGACGTGACTTATTTTTGATAAATTGCATTGAAGAAAATGTGGCTTCGCTTAAGTAAGTAAGTCGTTCCAAAAAAAGTTTTTAGCTTCAGGGCACAATTTTCTAGTATTGAATATTTACGGGCTTCAACAAATTTTCTTGTCCATGTTATTAACTTTTAAAGCAACATTTTGTAATTCCAGTTATAAATTTGTCGCAAAAAATCAATTTATTTCTGCACTTATAAATTTTGAATTGGTAAAACCATACAACTTTATAATGATATAAACTTGATATATAATATGAAATATAAAATGAATAAACAAAGCTTGAATATGTAAATATACTCAACCTTTCCGGAGCTCTATAATACTAATGAGTCTTTTTAGGACTACCAAAAACAAATCGTGTGAAATTTGTAAGTTATTTTATAGCTTTCAGTCCACCTTCGCGGCACTCAACATAAACCATAAAAATAACATTGTTTTTAAGATCATGCCTTTCCGATACCTTGAGTGGATAGCCATCTGTGGACGCGTTTCGAGATTTATCTCTCATCAGCACAGCTTTGCTTCCATGAACAACAATTTGTAAACCACTCACTTGAAAACCCATGTGGTGATTAGGGTTAGATGTTTTTAATTTTGACGTTTTGTGAGAGAGACATGAACTTAGCAGGTTATTGATATAAATTATAAATTTTGAATTGGTGAAACCATACAACATTATAGATAATCATATAAACTTAATAAAGTTGGAACAAAACTTGAATATATCAATATACTCAACCTTTCCGGAGCTCTATAATCCTAATGAGTCTTTTTAGGACTACCAAAAACAATTCTCGTGTGTAATTTGTC
Source organism: Phosphuga atrata (assembly GCA_944588485.1). Taxonomy (NCBI): domain Eukaryota; kingdom Metazoa; phylum Arthropoda; class Insecta; order Coleoptera; family Silphidae; genus Phosphuga; species Phosphuga atrata. Next base: position 65,465,386 of record OX155895.1, read on the forward strand.
AGTTATTGTATAGCTTTCAGTCCACCTTCGTGACACTCAACAAAAACCATAAAAATAACAATTAACAGTTTATAAGAACAATTTTTAAGATTAAGTGGATAGCCATCTGTGGACGCGTTTCGAGATTTATCTATCATCAGCACAGCTTTGCTTCCATGAACAACAATTTGTTTTCAAGTGAATGATTTACAAATTGTTGTTTATCCACTTAAGGTATCGGAAAGACATGATCTACCAAAAAACAAATCTCATGTAAAATTTGACAGTTATCCTCCTCCTTCGTGGCACTCAACAAAAACCAGAAAAATAGCAAAGCAAAGCTGTACTGATGAGAGACAAATCTCGAAATCTGTCTACAGATGGCTATCCACTTAAGGTATCTGAAAGACATGATCTTAAAACACAATGTTATTTTTCTGGTTTTTGTTGAGTGCCACGAAGGTGGACTGAAAGCTATAAAATAACTGACAAATTTCACACGAAATTTGTTTTTGGTAGTCCTAAAAAGACTCATTAGTATTATAGAGCTCCGAAAAGGTTGAGTATATTTATATATTCAAGCTTTGTTCCGACTATATTAAGTTTATATTTACTAATAATATCGGAAACTGTAATTTTAACAATAATAATGTGAAGTTTTTACAGTTTCATATTCGTAAGTCCGTTGCTACTATTTGAAACTGTAATTTTTAAAGTTTACTTTTCCGTGTATTTCATTCTGTTGGATAATCAACATACGTTCGAGATTCTAATATATTTCCTAGAAATATTTGGGTATGTATAGAAAATGCAAAATGCGTCAACTCCAAAGGGCTAATTTTAAGATTTTTAAGATTAATTTAAGATTATTTAAATTTATCAGGAATTGTGTCCTGGACGCATACTAAATCGCTTACTAACATACTAATACTAATCGGGCTCATAATAATCGCACACGGCTCGAGTTTCGACGGTTGAAGGTCATTGTTAAGCGACTTAAGTATAACCTTTAACCGTCGAAACTCGAGTCCGGTGAAGTGTAGAAATTTATATAACTGAAATTAACAAGTGAGATAATATTTTTATATACAGTGCAAATTCTCGATCCAAAATTGAACAATGTGGCAAGGACCGTTGGTTTAACCCCGGTTAGATTAGGTTGCCCGCCTCGAAGCGGTTAAAATATAGTGATTTTTTAATTCCGTTTAAGTATGAATTGCCACTTAGTAAGTTGGTCAAATACTAATCGTGATTTTGGCCACTACTGTTTTAGAGCATTCATTCCAGTTTTTGACAATATGACACTAAACAAATATTTTTAATTTACTAGTAAAACTATCTCTAAAATATGGCATCACTTGTAACTAGTACTTAAACGGTTTTAAGATCTCATAAATATTATATGCTGGTTATTTAGAGAAACCACTAGGAACGAAAGGGTGAATAAAATATTTCGGCAATTTCACTATGGGGTAAATTGGCATAAAACTCTCTCTGTTAAATAATTATTATTACAACGCAAAGCCATTAAATTTTGTTTTTCTTCCCTCCCGAACCACATGTATCAGTTACACAACCGACTCGCCAGGCCGACTCTAATTAATTTAATTGTAGGCACACTTTGAACCTGCAACTGCAATTACGAGCAGAAAATACGCGAGGAAAGATGCCGAAACGTACATACAGGTGAGTTTTAGATCGTTTTACTCACTTTGATTCAACATTTCAAGGCATTTAAACTTGTTTTTGAGATAAATGCCAATGCACTGTTAATTGTTTAGTTACCCTTGAATACAGTAAACTAGTTGATAGATCAATTACAAGTATGTAGATTTCTTGTAATTATATATTATTTGCTGGGGTGGGTGGTATTGACGAAAGTAATACGTAATTTGTAGTCGTAGCAGAAATGGTAATTAACTTTGTTTAAAATTTGTTCGCTGGGGAGAAAGTAAGTTTTATGTGTTAATTTATTGAACACACGCTGTAAGTTGTATTTGTGAAGTGTTTATTGATTAGTGTGTTGCTAAATATTTAGGTGGTCGTTAGATGATTAGACAAATTAGTCTAGTTGGTGTTGTGGTAATAGTTTTATTAAAAAATATAAAGTGTAGACTGTAATTAATACCTAGTTTAGAATTCGAAAATGTATTATTTTTTAGTTTTGATATAGTTACGTTACACAATGTAGAAGTAAATAGTTGGATTTCTTCCTACTTGGATTGACTTAATAAACTTAAAGTTGATCTGTTTAGATAAAAATCACTTTTCTGAAAGAGGATTGATTCAGCCACAGGATAAATAATGCAGCTTATATTAAAGAAGCGCAAGGAATGCTGGTATTACGTTGAGATTTGAGCTTGGAATAGTTAATCTTAATTTATTATACATAGAACTATTTCGTCTTGGAAAGTTTTTGTAAAATGTGATAATTCAGAGAGTTTGGGAAGCCTTGGCGTTTCTGGTTGGATTTATATAATTTACAAAGAGTTTATTGTGCTGGCGGAAAGTTAAACGTATATAAGGGCGTTAAGGTGGATGTTGCCGGCAGTCGCAGATGAGCTTATGTGGTCCTCTTAGTTTCTCCTTTCCGTGTCGCATTTCAATAAACAAGAGTAAGACTCAACCCGCTGCAAACCAGAAAACACGTAACCTCTCCTGGTGATAAAAAATAATCTGGAAAACAAATCCACATAGGAAGGAGATTTTTTATTTATGCATGGATTGTTAATTGAAAGTGTCCATCCTCAGTTTTTTTTTTTTTTTATGTTATCTGAATAAAAAAGATTTTTTTTATTGTCGCGATTGAAAGGAGTGTAATTTGCGGGATAGATGCAGAAGAAAGGCCTTGGCGTGGGGCAAAAGGATTTTCAGGGGGTTGACGATGTCGAGGAGGAAGAAGACGAAGAAGGAAGGAAAAAGAAAGAAGTCGGAGTTTGTGTGGGTAAGAGGGAAGTGTGGAGAGAGTTGCGCGCGTTTCCCCACCGCGCGCGACGTCTGAAGAGGAGAGAAGTCGCCGGTTCGCGAACGACCGATCATTCCCAGTCGCTCTTTGGAACGTTTCGGTAATACGTGTGCGTGCGTATAACATTTATTTCCCACCGGCCCCCGATTTCACGTGGCGTTGGTGTTTCGATCCTGAAACGATTGCGACTTGAAAACACAAAGTAGAATGGATTATTGTGATTGAAAACTGGCACTGTGTCTTTTTCCATACTGAAACTATACACACATTTTTTTTGCACTCTCACACTTCTTCGTTTCATCTTTTTTGTCTGAAACCAACTCTAACAACCTCTTCTAATCCTCACCGGCTACTGCCGATGAGATACACGGATACGCTCGTCTAAATACATTTATTTTTTGAGGGTAAGTATCAATAATATATTTTTTATCCAATTATCCTTGTTATACCTATTGCAATTCCGGCAAGATTTCTGCAGGATTCGTGGCCCCGACGCATGTGTTTCGAGTTGCAGGAACTCTGTAGCAGGAGTCTGGCTCGACTGTGTTCTGGGCTATGGATCGATCCTGCCTTCACGCGTTTCGGCCATAGCCGGTCTCTATGAATTTCCACGATTTCTTTACACTTAAAATTATTACTAAAAACAACATTGCGTCAATCAAATTGTTATTGTCACTTTATAAAAGTGGAATTGATACCCAACAACTAATCTATAACCTTCATTTTTTTTAACACAAAAAACAATATATTTACCATATTCCTCGTGAAATAAATCCACACTATATCCTACTATACTAATGTGTAAGTAAAAAACGAAGAATGCAGCAGTAAATTGACTTTTCCACTCGAGAACAAATTGCTAATAATCTCTACTGCCCATAATTAAAAGACATTGCTTTTAATTCATACATATTACACTCGAAATTGTTCTTGTTTTAATTCCATTCCATACATATCTGCATTGTAAATTTTTATGCGAGCTCTATTTTTTTTTTAATTTTTATTATATTTCTGCTCATTGTCGAGTCGTTCAACCGACAAAACAGGAAAAAATGTCTTTTATATGAATCTAGAAAAAATGTAACAATGAAGAGCATTAGACTAGTTTTTAGATGTCGATGTGAAAATGGAAAGTCGAGAGATAAACAAACAATGCGTCGCCGATAATAAACATGTATTGTATGTGCGTAGAGAAATAAAAGAGGATTTATATATATATATATATATATATATATATATATATATATATATATATATATATATATATAAAGCTTAAAGAATAATAAATATTGATGCTATTATAACAAACAGCATGTATTTGATAATGAAATAATTTTTGGAACCATTTTCATTTTATTCTCTATATACCTGGAAATTGTACAGGGTGTCTCAGCTCATGATGTCTCTCGATGTCTCAGCTATATTATAAGGAATGAAAAAACGATAGAGAAAATCTTATAAGAGTGCTTAACACAAGAACGATATTTGTCTCGTCTCTCGTAAAAGCGAGACGAGACCTAAATGGGACGAGACCAAATTTTGAAAATTTTTCTCGCGAGAGCGAGAGCATATGTGGTTTCGCTTTAGCGAGACACTAGGGCGTATGTCGTGTCTCTCAAAAGCGAGATACGAGAGTCTCGTTTCTGATCTCGTTCATACTTCTTCTTCAAACTTTGACTCTTACACGGGCAACCGTAATATTTTCTTGCATAAATTTGAACTGCTCGTTGTATCCTCGGGCAAGTTACCATTACGTAGTCATCTTGTGACTTAAATTGTAAAATTTCAGATAGCTAAATTATCAAAGTTCGTTGTTTCGTAACTTGTAACCTAATATAGTATTGTAAAATTCTAATTTTTCAAAATTTAATTTCAAAATTAGTTAACCACGCATATATTAATTACAATAAAATTAATGATTACCTTTTGGACTATCTTAACAATAAGAGGTATCAAGAACGATATTTGTTGAGATGAGACGAGACGAGATAAATGATTACGAGAGCGAGACTGAGACGAGAGTATTTTTTTTCACAACTAACGAGAGCGAGACGATATTTTTGAAACTCGCACTATTTGGTCTCGTATGAAGCCCTATTCTTAAATGAGATAGACAAGACTAGACAGACAGCGGGGACTAGGCAGACAAATCTAAACAGAGAGGACTCGCACTAAACTCGCGCAGTATCTCGTCTCGTGTGAAGCCCTATTCTTAAATGAGATAGACAAGGCTAGACATACAGCGGGGACTAGGCAGACAAAACTAAACAGACAGGACTAGACAGACGAGACTGGCAAGACTTGACACAAAACTAGATAGACAAGATCAGACAGGAAAGTTTAGACAAACAAGACTAGACAGATACAAGAAGTTGTTCTTGAAGAATTGTATATTCATTTTATTCTTTATATATCTGGAATTTGTACAGGGTGCGCGAAACTCGATGGCTCAGCTCTATTATAAGAAATGGAAAAACGATAGAGAAAATCTCAAAAGAGATTCTTAAATGAAATAGACTACACCAGGGGTGACGAACCTATATGTATCAACGTGCCATTTTCTTACAGAAATATTTAATGAGGCCATAGACGTGCCGTGCCGTCAAATAATTTTGACTTTGTGATTACTGGGAAAATAATAATACCCACTAAACACTATCAACTCAAAATGCGCGAGTGAGATCTGTCATGACGATAATTGTTTTATTTGGGCTTTGAAGTTTTACCACTAATTCATTGAAATGTTGGCATATGTCTGTAAAAAACATTAAAATTGAAAGCCGCATAACGTCCAACAACTGTGAATATTGTACAATTTTTCCCTCATTGAACTTTCTTATTTTGAACCAAAATGCAAACCGTTTTGATCGGTGGCGTGCCAAAAAGATTATGTCGCGTGCCATTAGTTCGCCATCCCTGGACTAGACAGACAAGATTAAACAGACAGAACTAATCAGACGTGACTGGAAAGACTGAACAGACAAGACTAGACGCACAAAACCAGACGGACAATACTAGACAGACAATACCAGACAGGAAAGATTAGACAAACTAGACTAGAGAGATACAAGAAGTTGATTTTGAAGAAATTGTAAATTGGTTTTTCAAGCATATTCATTTTATTCTTTATATACCTGGAAATTGTACAGGGTGAGCGAAACTCGAAGTCTCAGCTCTATTATAAGAAAAGGAAAAACTATAGAGAAAACCTGAAAAGAGGTTCTTAAATGAGATAGATAAGAATAGACATACAAGACAGATAAGAGTAGACAGATAGGACTAGTCGGACAAGCCAAAATAAATTAGACAGACAAGACTAGACAGATAAGAGTGGACAAACGAGAGAGACAAGACGAGATTTGACGGAGAAGACTAGACAGACTAGATCAGCGGTGGGCAAATCTTTTTTGAGGCTGTTTTTACGTATGGGCCACATTGCGTATTAAAATTTGACCGCGGGCCGCAATAGATTTTTTTTATTTTAATATCTATACCAAGAGGTTTTCATATATTCTCGCCTAGACATATCAATATTGTTAGGTTTTCTCATAATGGACAATATATACTGCTTGTAAAACTAAATATTCTATGAGAACACTCTTAAATGTGCAGTGTCTCTATAAAATAGTGGCAGGTACCCTCCCGTAGACACCCACTCAAAACACTAAGAAATAATAATAACTACACTACTAAACTCTCCATAATCTGTAAATTCATTTTTTTATATTTTCTTTTGTATCAAATTATTTTGGATTTTAGATGTATACTGGGCGGAAAGACCTGTGATCGATAGCCTTTTGTAAACGTTTGTTTTCAATAAACATTTTTCTACTGATTTTCTACTGATTTATATATATATATATATATATATATATATATATATATATATATATGAAATGGCATTTTTTTCACGGCTTACCCTACATGAAAGTGACATTTTTTCATTCTAGAGTTGAAAATAATTTCACATCTAGAGACGAAAATGAGCATTTTAAATTTATGATTTGCTCGATTAAAACACTACACTAACCAAATTTGCATGGACTTTCTTATTAATTACATCAGTTTCAATGAAATATTTTATGTTCAAACGTAAAACGAGCCTGAAACTATTTAAAAAACCGAAATAAAATTAGGACATTTGACTTGAAAAGTATCACTTATGAGATTGCAATATGTTACCATGAAAACGACCAAACCAACAATTAAATTTATATTGACAGTTCGCTTCGAATTGGATTTTTTAAAGTCGAATTATGGATTCTAAAACCGAAATCAGTAGAAAAAATTGCATTTACTACTCGAGATGAAAGTGTTTTTTTTGGCCCGGTGTGATTGCTAACTCGCTGGCGCTTGTGAGCAAACTCCCACCTCACCAAAAAAAACGCCATTCATTTCTTGCTGTAAAATTTTCTATTCTCCTTCTACTGGAAGAAGTTCGCATGTAGATAATAAAGTAAACATCAGGCCTGGTAAACATAATAAACATGTCTTGGGCATGTTTTCGAGATTTTTTAAATTTCGTTAAAGTTGTAATACGAATTAAGATCATCATGTATAGATAAATTTGTAATTGCTTTCTCAGTGAAGTAATATTTTGGTAGGACACAATCCCAAAACCAACTTATTTCTTTTTTTAATTTTTATTATACATAGATATTTTTGTAAAAAAGCTTCGCGGGCTGCAAAAAAGGTCGGAGCGGGACACATGTGGCCCGCGGGCCGTCATTTGCCCAGGCCTGGAGTAGATAGATACTGGAGTGAACGATACTTGATCTCTGAGCTAGAAGACTAGACAAACAATACTAGACAGACAAGACTAGACAGAGAAGACTAGACAGATTAGAGAGACTAGACAGACAAGACTAGGCAGACAAGACTAGACAGACAAGGCTAGACAGACAAGACTAGACAGTCAAGACTAGACAGACAAGACTAGACAGACAAGACTAGGCAGACAAGACTAGACAGACAAGACTAGACAGACAAGACTAGACAGGCAAGACTAGACGCACAAGACTAGACGCACAAGACTAGACGGACAAGACTAGACAGACAAGACTAGACAGACAAGACTAGACAGACAAGACTAGACAGACAAGACTAGACAGACAAGACTAGACAGACAAGACTAGACAGACAAGACTAGACAGACAAGACTAGACAGACAAGACTAGACAGACAATACTAGACAGACAAGACTAGACAGACAAGACTAGACAGACAAGACTAGGCAGACAAGACTAGACAGACAAAACTAGACAGACAAGCTAGACAAACAAGGCTAGACAGACAAGACTAGACAGACAAGACTAGACAGACAAGACTAGACAGACAAGACTAGACAGACAAGACTAGACAGACAAGACTAGACAGACAAGACTAGACAGACAAGACTAGACAGACAAGACTATACAGACAAGAATATACAGACTAGACTAGACAGACTAGACTAGACAGACAAGACTAGACAGACAAGACTAGACAGACTAGAGTAGACAGATAAGAGGAAAGCCGGACGGACTAGACCAAGCTGACAAGATTGGAAAGACAGATTAGATTGACAGACAGATTGTTTATATATCTGGAAATATCTTACTACGCGGTGAGCGAAACTCGATATAAAAGAAGGAAAACGATAGAGAAAATCTGAAAAAAGTTTCTTAAATGAGATAGACAAAACTAGACAGACAAGAGTAGACAGACAGCAGTAGTCAGAAAAATCTAAATAGATTAGATAGACGAGACAAACAAGACTACACGTTCAAGACTTGATGGAGAAGAGTAGACAGACAATGTCAGGCAGACTAGACCAGGGGTGGGCAAATTTGTTGTCTGTCTGGCCACATTGCGTATGAAAATTTGAGTGCGGGCCGCACAATTTTCTATTTAGTCATTAGTATACCACGACCGCTGCATTTATCAGCCTAGGCAAAACAATATTGTTAGATTTTTTCAAAGAAGAGGATAGAAACATAAGTCGATTTGTTTTCTCGGGGATTCCGCGTTTGTGTTGAGGGTTGGCTGATGAGAACCGGATTCTCATAGTTTCGGCGAACTAACTCTCTCTAAAGCCTAGTTCGCATTAGGCTAGTAATTTAGTAGAGTAGCGAGTAATTTAGTGGCTAAATGTGTGCGAACCACGAAAAATTAGTCAAGTGGTTTAGTGAATGATTAAGTCGAGTCGATCCATTTTACTCTATTTTATCGGGCGAGTAGCGCCTCTCACCACGCGTTCGTGCTCACTGGTTCACCGGCTAAACAAGTCCGAACCTGTAGATTAGTCGAGTTCATTAGTGGCCGCAACAATGTCGTTTCGCTGGACCGAAAATTTTAACTTAAAATTAGTTTCCAAATACGTCGAACATAAATGCTTTTTGAATATAAAGTCCCCGCATTATAAAAACAAACAAATGAAACAATCGGCTTGCCTGGATTTAGAAAATGCAATAAATATATCAGTTTATTCCATCTTACAAAACACTTGTGTACTGTACTAGACCGTAATGCGAACGGTTTCTGTACAGTAGCCAGTAGTTTAGCCACTAAATTACTCGCTACTCTACTAAATTACTAGCCTAATGCGAACTAGGCTTAAGGATGCTACGGTCCTAAGTAGGACCTGGACACTGTCACACTTGTGCTTGCTGTCTTGATCTCACACAAGTATAGGGAGCCCTTACAGTTTTTAACGCGAGTCACTATTAGGGGAGGTTTTGTGGCACATTTTTTTGCTATGATGACTTTGCCACAGCCATGCAAAGGAAGACGGTAGATTATTTTTCCATGCCCAGGATTTGAACCCGGGTCTTGTGCCTTGCAAGGGGAACTTACGACGTCAGGATCATGGATTTTCTTCAAACTGTACACTTTTAGTAGTCCATTAGGGGTCGTCCATTAATCACGTGATGTTTTTTAACTGCTTTTTAAATTATCTCACTACACCCACCACCCCCCTCCCCCCATGTGATATTTCGTCATTCTTTAAAAAAAAAAAAAAAAAACATGAAAATCCTAATGGACTACTAAAAGTGTACAAAGTTTGAAGAAAATCTGTGATCTAGACGTCGTTAGTTCCCCTTGTTAGTAATCTTTCACCTTGAGTACCAAGCCACTACTGCCTCGGCGAACTAACATATTCTAATATTCGCTTATATATAAAAGTTCTTGATAGATAGACTTCCGAACAAAGCGGCTCTGGCGTCATTAACGCAGCGTCAAAGCCGCCTTGAAATGTATGAGGCGGTATTCGAGCGCAGCGACATTGACGCGGTCAGTGTTAGTGCGTCAGTGTCGCTGCGCTCGAATGGCGCCTCATACATTTTCATAGTGCATAATGCTATCGTTATGTCGCCGCATAAGTTAGTGGCGCCAGAGCCGCTTTGCTCGGAAGTCTACCTTAACCGTTAGACGTATACTGAGCGCCCGGTCGTCTGGCGCCAGTGATGCCAACTCGTACAGAATTTCCCCCTTAGGACCATTCCCCCTAGATTTCGATTAAAAACCCCTAAAGTTTTCATTGTTCACCTTGTTTGAGAGGTAATTTAAAATGTAAATTTAAAATACTGTTAAGTAGTATACAAGAGCTTTTGTATTTATGTGGGTGTATTTTACACATTTACGTACATTAATTTATAAACTAATAATAGTGATGATAACAACGATGATATAATTTCTCAATTTTGTTTCTCAACTTTCCTTTTCTTAAATTTTCTTTTCCTACATTATTTTTTGCTTTTTATACTCTTCTTTTGTTAACTTTCCTTTATAAGTTATACAAGAAATAAAAAATAAATTGTTTCGTAAAATGTCTCGTTTTTTGTCCCCTTGACATAATATTGAGTCAATACTTCAAATATCGTCGAGATTTGTATTTAATGAGGGCTAGTGAGGGGATATTAGTTTGGTTTTGCTTTTTCTTATTTTTTTTTTGTTAATTTGAAAGCACAACTCCAAATACTAGCACAATATGCAATGGTTGTTTCAAGGCTTAATATAAATTGTATAGAGTACTGCATTTTTGTCTGTAGTTAGGTTTATGCTTTTTGTGCCTTCGGGTTTCGCAAGCAATTATATCTCGGGTCTGTATGCGTTGGTTTTCTGAAAACTGTGCGACTCAAGGTGCACAGAGGAAACCAGACTCTTCTGTACGAAAACGTCCAAGAAAGCTAGTCGATATTTACTATGTCTACCTCCGTCTACGATGTCTACCTCCATTGTGAATTTGATTTTCTCGGGCTGGGAATTAAGATGAATTTATCTAGTCTGCCGTGGGGCCAGATTACAAATGTGTCATTCACATATCTTAGCCAGAGTGTAGGTTTATGTGTAGCTGATGAGATTGCTCAAATCTGTAAGAAATCAGGGGCTGTAAGAAGCTGTAGGTTGACTCCGTGTCGGATTGTGCCATGCAGCGCGCTAGCGCTTTCATTCACATATCTTAGCCAGAATGCAGCTTTAAGTGTAGCTGATGAAATTGCTTTTTCCTCAAAATCTGTAAGAAATCAGGGACTGTAAGAAATAGGTTGGCTCCGTGTCGGATTGTGCCATGCAGCGCGACAGCGCTTCTTACATTTTCTGCGAGTAATGCCGATCGATGTGAGCACAGCTGATATTTTTCCAAGCTACGCGAACAGCGCGATCGCGATACGTGGCGCTAAAACGGTTAAAGCAGGTATTTTGTAAAATGCTTCGCGGGCCGCATAAAATGTCGCCGCATGCGGCCCACGGGCCGCCATTTGCCCAGGCCTGGACTAGACAGATACGGGATCGAGCGAAACTCGATCTCTCAGCTCTATTATAATAAAGGGGAAAAGGATAGAGACAATCTAACAAGAGGTTTTTAAATGAAATAGACAAAACTAGACAGACAACTCGTCGACAGATAGGACTAGACAGACAGGACTAGACAGACAAGACTAGACACACAAGACTAGACATGTGAGACAGACTGGAGTAGACAGACAAGACTGGACAGGCAGACTAGACATACAAGACTAGACGGAAAAGTCCAGACGGACAAGACCAAACTAACAAGACTAGACGGAGAAGACGGCAGACAAGGTTAAACAAGACTAGATAGATACAGTACCTCTTCGGTGGTGTAGTTGACAACATACCCGCCTTTCAATGCGGGAGACCCGGGTTCGAATCCTGGTAGGGGAGACTGTTACTGGGGCGGTTTTCACTAACCGACCAGGGCTGCCCACTATGAATGAATGCAAAATATGCGATACCGGGTGGCGCATACTAAAAGCCAATGTGGAATAGGGGGTTTAGTGAGAGCTTCCCCCAAACCACTTTTGAGACAGATACAGGAAATTTTTCTTTAAGAAATTGCATATTCACATGTTTCTGGGAAAACAAAATTTTATGACGCCATTACTTAATTTTTCAAATGCGAAAAAATATGCAAATTCGGCTTAAAGTGCTCAATCCTAGCTCAATCTCATTTAAGAAGATCTTTTCAGTTTTCTTCTAACGTTTTTGCTTTTCTTATAAATAGCTCAGATATTGAGTTCGCTATCACCCTGTACATCGCAGCCAGAGTTCTTTTTTTAATTGTAATTAAACTACATATTTTGCATTGCTTTGAAAATTAAAGTATTTCCATTACAGCGGCCGCAAAATGATTTACAGCATTTGTCCGCAGGGAACGATCCATTTAAATACCTTGCCTACACCAAATAAGACTCCAAATATAACACAGGTCTCATCTTCCAGATTTATTTGCCGCGATTTTAAATGAACCGCTTTTGCCTCGTAAATTTATTACCTTGCGATTAATGGGTTTTTCGATTTTTGCGTTTTGACTATTCAATTTTCCGATTCAAATTTTCAATCACTTGTAATTGGGTTAAACTTTCGGGAACGAATCTCGCTTGGGAAATTCGCATTTTTTTTTTCATCTAAATGATTGATATTTCGCAATACAAATTCACGATTCCAAGATAAAATCGTGAAAAATTACGTATTCTAAAATCTAAATTGATTTATGTAATCCTTTGCTTAGATTTTATCTTGTGTATCTCTAAAATATTACAAAGCAAACACAACTATAATAGTATATTACGTAAGTAGAGTTGTAAGAAGCACATTACGCACGAGCGAAACAGTTACGCACGAGCCGCTTAGCGGAAAGTGCGTAATTCCGCGAGCACGTAATTGCCTTACAACTCGAGTTATGTACTATTCTTTATCTACGACCACACTAAGTTATTTCTGTTTAATAAGAAAAATATGTTTGATGTAACAAATTTATTTCTTATTAGGTACGTTATTTAACATTACAATAAACAAACAGTTGTATCTTCATATATAACTGTTACTCAACATTATTTAACTTGATAGAAATGAAAGGAAATACATTCGTAATGGTTACATATCTTATTATTTAGTACTCATTTGGGTTAAACTGAGTATAATAAGAGTGCTCATGGATATAGGAAGCCCAATGTACGCAATGTCAATTTCCGTTAGTTTGAATTGTGGCACGGGGGGCGCTGAACGTATGAGCACGTAGTAGCAGCTCTCAACGCAGCGTAAACCAAACGCAGGTGTATGTTATTAATCATAACTTATCATTAATCGCGGACTGTTACATACGTGTGTGTTATGATGTAATTACATAGTCCACGAACTGTACAATAATAGGCATTTACAATAGTGGTCGTAGATAAAATGATATATGTTTTCGTCTCGTTGTGTTTTACATAACGTGCGCAAAGATGCAATATCGCTAGGTTACATTAAAATAAACAAATAAATAGAAATAAAACGAACACAATCAAGTCTGCGATATTAAAATAGTGACGTGAAATGTCAGAGTTGCAAAATAATAAAAATTAAAGAAAACGTTTTAGAATGAGTGTAAATTCTATTTCCTTCTCGAGCGAATGTGCGCACTCACTTCGTTCGTGCGCTCTTGCGAAAAATTAACAACCTTTCGCCCTAGTTACAAAATAGACTATATTGATTTCCGTCACGGAATTGTTTGTAATTTAGCTTTAGGGCATCAATTCTTAAACGGGTAATTTTACAAAATTTTGTAAGATTTTTGTTTTAATTTTGAAATTTAAAAATTACATTTTTTATATTTATGAATTTGCACATTTCATTTTTGCAAAAACTTTTTAAAGGTCAGAAAAAAAAGTTGGTATTTTGAGGGGGCCGCGATTACTTAAAGGTTGTGATTACTAGAACCATTGCCTCAGAAGTTGAAGCTTATGCCTTAACAAGGTATCTCCTTTTACTAAATAATATTAGTATGGATTTAAACTTAAACCTAAATCCACAATATTGTGGACACAGAACTGTTTATTTAGTTGATATCTAATTCGCCCACTACAAATACAACTCTAAATCTACTTATAAACGAAGCGGAGTTAATAAACCAAAAATGACCTAGATTTCATAAAGATTTTCAGGAAAGCTATTACATGTAATAAGGGCACAATAAGTCCTGGTTTAGATTTAGAAAAGTACGGAAGTTTTTCCGGAAACGACGTGATGCATACTTTATATAAAATTGACTTTGTATTGTGAATAATGTATATTGTACGTGTTGTGGATTTTCTTGGAAAAGTCATTCAAAACTTGTGCATTTAAACGAATAATTTAATTCTAATCCGAGTTTTTTAGAATTTGGTGGAATTCTTGGGCGCTATTCCGTTTCGATTTGAACGAATCTAAGCTTCTAAAATTAAAACTGTTAATTAATAATGCAGACTTCCTTCTCGGACTTCTTGAACGTGCGTGTTCGTTCTCTATACGCCGCGACGGCGACAGCCACGGCTTGTACCGTCCTGAAATAAATGATAAATTTATATTTCGTGTCGCGCATATTTCACCAAAATATAAATTTAAAAAAAAATCTATTTTGATTTTTTCAGACGCAATCTTTAATCCGTGTCAACTATTAATATATTATGAATGCATTAAAGAATCTTATGTAAATACTTGCTGAATGAACAAATTGAAGCTTTGCTCTGTATAAATACGCCTCATTATGTTTCATTAGGTTGTTTCAGCGAGTTCCCTCCGTATTTTTAAGGCTTTTAATTAGTTCGCTTGGAATGTTTCGGGGTTCCATTATAATTTCAATTATCTCCCTTTGAATATTTGATCGAAATAGTTTAATAATTTGGAATATTTTCGCGTTTTGCTGTATGTAACTGTTTATAAACTTTTCGAAAGGAAATGTTAATAAATTTAAAACGGTGTGAAAATCGTATTTTTAACTCGTGGTCATTTATTTATAAAAAAGTTTGCGAATGATACGGAGGCGTTAAAGTATTTATATTTAGATTCGGTAGTATACTTGTATTGTTTTGACGGTTGTGGCGGTTGAAGTATAAAAAAAAACGTTTCTAGTAAGCATAATAGAGGTTTAAGTGGGTGATTTGTAGCTGACAGACTTGTATAAACAATGAATAATGAATAGCACTAATATGGTATTAATATATTAAGTTGCCGCATACGGTGGGGCTTTTGGTGGGCAAGGATAATAAACATCAAAATCAAGTCTAAATTAGCCTCTGCACACGTGTTAGCGGCCTCCTAGTTTTTAAATTAAGGATAATAAAAAAAATATATTCTATCTACTAGCTGTCGTTGGAAGGATGTAGGCAATAAATTACTTTAAAACTCCAGGATATTTTTTTGTATTTTCTGTTGTAATTTTGTGAACTAATTTGTTTATTGAAGTAAAACACGTGCATTGTCAAAAAAATCTAAAAACGAAGTAAAAAGCGGGTCGATATTTTCTGCAATAATCGGCGGTGAAATCAAAACTTTTTGCGTGCAAAAGAAATGATAAATTTATTTCTTGCAATTATAATTATTTTAGCGATTCTTCAATTTTTCTGCATTCTTTTCTATTCGTTTTGGAGATAGATAAACTAAAATACGATTGGCGAATTCTTAGATTGACTGGTGTACAAGTCAACGCATATAATACACTTATATGCGTTGACTTGCAAATCCGTTTCGGCAACATTATTTCTTTGTTTCTCAATACAGTATAATCTCGTTAATTCGGCCGTTCAGTAATCCGGCGGTCTGGAGACCGCTCGCGATATTCTTTCCCACCACTCTTATGTCGGTTTATCGAGATTAATCTGTATTTTAAATTGGGATTTATGTCCATTTATTCTTGTTAAGTTTTTCGGAGAACATAGTTTAAAAAAAAAAACAAAATTTAACATTGCGAGAGAAAAATCATTTACAAAATATATAAAAAGCAGTATATTGAGAGAAAAGACAAGTCTATTTCCTAGAATCTTGAAACTACAAAATCGATTTAAAATAGAAAATTAAATAAATCAGGTGGTTTTATAATGTCAACCCTATTAATTATATATCAATCTATCAGCCGTTTCAACCCTAGTTTTGGGTTTCGGTTGACTTAACTACCGCCCGCCATTGCCGCCGTTGCAGGGATAGCGTTCTCCAATTTCTGACTCCAAGAGCTTCAGATCCGCTTCCACGCTGTCTTGTCACCTTTTCTTCAGCCTTTCGTGTTAAAGTTTCGGTCGAGAATTTTTATTTGTTATCCTGTCCGACATTTTGATCACATCTCCTGCCCATCTTAAACAAAATTGTTTCCGTTCCGAATAGTTCCTTCAGCTCGAAGTTCCTTTTAATCCCCAGGTATTCCCCACGGATAGATAGTTTTTATTTTTCGTTCCGAAACGTTTAGAGTGTTCTCTCGCTTTGCTGTTAAGGCCCACGTCTCACTGCCATAAGTTGTTATTGGCCAGATTATCGCGAATTTTTGTTTTTCAGCTTATGAGAGAACTGTGGAATAGGTGTTTGAGGGCGTAGAAGCGTCTGTTTCCTTGTATTAGTCCATTAATTATTTGAGAACCCGAAAAATATCGATTTAAAGGGAGTTCACGGACAATATTGATGTTTTTAGTTAGAACATATACTATATTTCCTTTTTAAGTTTATAAACTACAGGGACGCAAGGGGAAGTATTACAAAAACATTTTTGAAAATCAATACAAGATTTTTTGATTCATTAATTTCGTATACCATTTTCAATATTAAAAATTGTTCGAAAAATTTACATGAGACCTATTAATATATAATATATTTAATTATTGGGAATGGGATATTAGAAAAATTTATAAATATATATTATAAATATATTATAATATTAAAAAAGCTTTTATCTACTCACACACCAAAATGAACACATTAATAAATACATTATTGTAGGTGAAGGATGTCATTATAATTGTATGTAAAAGTATCCAAATCGTGCGTAAAAGTCCAATGTAAATCAAATGGAGTTTAATTATTAAACGATTTCTGTTTGTCACTATGGCAACAACTGGCGTCACTAAACAAAAACACAGACGTAGTGAAAATAATTATTTAATATAAATTGTTTGACGTATATTAAAATTGAATTACTTTTTCTTATTTTGAATCAAGAAGTCTCAGCCTCTCAGTCTGGATTTATCAGGCTCTAATATACCTTAGCCTAACCATAACCTAATCTAGATTAAATCTAGGTTAGCCTAGATTACATCAACAACGACCAAATTGTGTTCTCTTCACTGCGTTTTCACTAGTTTGCAATTTTTTCCACGGAGGCGCTGAACGTTCTAACCTTATTGTGTCAGTGAACATACTTCAATGTTGTCTTTCAAAATTACAATTTTTACAATGTTATCGGTAAGAAACAATTATTTCTTGGTAGATTCAACAGTATTGTAACATGCTTTGTAGATGAAATAATATATGACACACGTTTGTAACAGGCTTTTCTGCACTCATTGCGATTAAACCACTCGCCTTCGTCTTGCGCTTTAAATTTCGCTACTCATGCCAAGCCCTTCTTCACACATTTGTATCATAAACTATTATAACATTTATAAACTGAATAAAGTCGGAACTGCATATATAAATACACTCGACCTTTCCGGAGCTGTATAAAACTAATTTTAAGGATTTTTTAGGTTTTAAGGACTACCAAAAACAAATCTCATTTGAAATTTGTCAGTTATTTTATAGCTTTCAGTCCACCTTCGCGACACTCAACAAAAATAAGAAAAATAACATTGTTTTTTAAGATCATGTCTTTCCGATACCTTAAATGGATAGGCATCTCCAAATTTGAGAAAATCAATTTATAGTCGCGTAATTTGCACACTCCTATGTGCAACGGTTTAAAAAACACATAGTAATACGCAATTATACTGACGTTGCAGTGTTTTTAAACCGTTGGTTTGTACACCAGTCAACCTAAGAAATCGCAAACCTTCGCACTTTAGTTTTTCTATCTCTAAAACAAATGCAGATCCCATTTTAAAACTTTACACGTATTATTTATCTGCCACAAGCTACATTTTTAGATTAAAAAAAGTTAAGTTAAATTCTATTTGAAATATTTATTTGCGGTTCTCTTAACTGCCAAGAAGAACATTCACAAGAACATTACATACTTTTTCTTCCATCTTTTTTGTTAATTACAGCAATAGCTTTAAAAAAATCTATTATTCATTAGTTTTATCGATAGAAAGTCTATATTATGTCCATTTCAACACGCATTTAGGAAGAAGCAAATCATCCGTATATTCAATGGTTGTAGTGATGGAGTACCTTCTGGAAGCCTTAGACACCAAAGAGCACGCTGTTTGACTGTGTCGACAGAGAAATATTATTGGAGAAATTAGAACATTATGGGATAAGGGGCCCCACCTACAAAATCTTAAAATCATGCTTATAAGATCGATTCCAACTCACGAAGTGGAAGGATAAAATGTCAAAGCAAGAAAAAATGAGGTCTGTGTACCTCAAGGATCGATACTGGGTCCTTTTTAATTTATCCTGTATATAAACGACCTACCTTCGAACATCATATCTGGTGAAAAGAGCCTTTATGCAGACGACATAACTCTTCTCAATAATTGAATATTGGTGAAACCATACTAATTATAGATACAATCATACAAATTAACCATTGAAACTTCACCTAACACCGCCAGTCATGTACGAGGTACGGGTTCATGTAAGTGTATTTCAAAGAGCAAAGCTGTTGTGAATTACAAACAGCAAAGCTGCACTGATGAGATAAATCTCGGATTATATAGAAAGTAATGATCTTAAAACAATGTTATTTGTCTAGTGCTTGTTAATGACATGAAAATGTACTGGGATTTGTAATTCAAACAGCAAAGCTGCACTGATGCGATAAATCTCGAATTTAAATAGAAAGGAATAATCTTAAAAAACGAAGTTATTTGTCAGTGCTTGTTAGTGACCTAAAGATGTACTGGGACTAGTAATAACATGCAAATGTCTGTTGTATAGTGTACACAGAATATTGAATTATTTTGTGTGGTACTAGACAGCAACATGAGATTTGTTCATAGTCTTAAAAAGAATTAATATTACAGAGCTACGACTAGGTTGAATATATTTATATATTCAAGCTATATTTCGTCTTTAATAAGTTTGTCTTCTTAACACCATACAGGCCGCGCTATTGCATTGGTGAACATCCTCAAGAGCCGACATCTTTTCTTACGAAATAATAAAAAAATGTTTTTATATAATTGTGAAAAATACAGGAGAATTCTCCAAGGAAAAATGGACAAATTTCCGGTTCAAAATATTGCCAGAGTTAGTTTTAGACTTCAAATTATTTTATTTTGATATGTTCTGTTTTGTTCATGTGTGTTACCCTGTCTCTGTTATGTAACAATTTGATGATATAAGCTTATTCTTCTTCTTCTTTTATGAAGACATAGGATCACTTTAGTCAGTCCATAAACTAAGTCTTTTTGAGGGGATTGTTCGAGCCTTGCGATCCTCCCAGTACTTCTTCATACGTTCTGATCTTCGTGCCCGTTCTTCAATTGAAAATACCCGTGTTGTGAATTTATCCTTTATGAGTGGGAAGCGGAGATTTGTGTCCTTGATTTTTTTGTTTAATTTTATCTTATCTGTGGTGTCTTCTGGTGTAAGCCCAATTTCTTTCAGATCCTCTTATTTCTCTGATAGATCTGCACCCTTTTGCGGTATTTTTGGAGTTGCGATAGTATTGTACCTACCAGAAGTCTTGAATCTGGCATTCTCATTATGTGCCCAAAGAACCCCAGTCTCCTTTTACGCATTGTGTCAGTAATGGGTTGTTCTCTTTGTACACGACTTTGTTGGGCACTATCCGCCACTGTCCGTCTTTATAGTATTTTTTTTATTGATGGACGTTCTTTCTTGGAATCTTTTTGATTGTTCATTTAACAATAAGTGAAACAGTGTTTCTGCCGTTTATTATTATTATGATTATTCCTCAAATTTTGTCAATTCTTTAAAGGCTTTTGAATTGGGAACTAGACTTCATAGAAAAAAAAAAAAAGATATACATTCATTCAAGTCATATAGAAGTACAATGAATCCAAATATGAACAAGATCTAGAATCTGACAATATTTTCGGTGTCCCCTTCACGTGAAATGCCCCCCCCCCCCCATGTTAGAAGGTTATGATTAGCTACGTATGTGGCTAGGAGTATTTTTTTCCATAAAGGTAGCAAGCGTTAGAACGACTTGGGCGCATATATCATGTTTGCCAATTTTTGGTTTGGTCACTTTTGGCAGTACACCCATGATAGCTTTATGTGTTTTTTTAATTCTGAGAAATATTAAAAAATGACGAAAATATATGGACCGTTTATTTTGAAAGTGGTGAAAGTTCATTTATTAAAAAAATGAGATATTACGCAATTTATGCTTAATTCAGTGTAATGTTCTTTTTATTTATTACTAATAAGTATTTAATATCTTAAAAAATGCCAATGTTTTGTTCAATTTAAAATTGGCCAAAAAATTAAATTTGGCCCCCTAATTAAAATATGAAAT
Organism: Phosphuga atrata; assembly: GCA_944588485.1. Classification (NCBI taxonomy): domain Eukaryota; kingdom Metazoa; phylum Arthropoda; class Insecta; order Coleoptera; family Silphidae; genus Phosphuga; species Phosphuga atrata. The sequence continues at coordinate 65,486,202 of OX155895.1, forward strand.
TGCATAGCAACTAATATGTTTAACTTCAATTTTCTCGAAACAACAAAAATGGACTTACACCACTTTCAAAATATACGGTTCATATGACAAAGTATAGGGCAAGTGAGTTGCCCGGGTGCTTGTGAAATATAGTCCGTCTAGTTGATCCTATAACAATACAACAAAATATTTGTATTGTTTATACCCAGAATAGCCCTTTTCATAGTTTAAATTTTTTATGCGCATGCGTCAATTTCCGCCATGTTGTCGGACACTTTTTTGACGTATAACCAGTGATTATAACAAAATGTGTCCGAAACTTTCATATTCCCGCCTTTGAAACAAGGCCGGAAGCGCGTGCGCTTAACTAACTGTAAAAAGGTATTTTAGATCACTTCGCTGGAAAATAATAAAATAAAAACTGAATAAGATACGCATTTGTAAATAATTGTACCAATTTTGACGTTTTTCTTTCACAATTTTTGCACCAAATACATGCTTTTTGGATGTAAGTAGGGCTTCACACGAGAACGATATTTTTCTCGTCTCGCTTTTACGAGGCGAGACGAGACAGTTTTGAAAATTATTTAGGCAAGAGCATATGTAATCTCGATTTCGCGAGACACGAGAGCGTATGTGGTCTCGCTTTTGCGAGACACGAGAGTCTCGTTTCTGATCTCGTTAATACTTCTTCAATCTTTGACTCTGACACGGGCAGCCGTAATATTTTCCTTCCTATATCTATATAACAAATAATCACGCATTTTTTAATTACAATACAATTAATGATTGCTTCGTTTTGGACTATCTTAACAATAAGTTCTAGCAAGAACGATATCTAAAGAGATGAGACGAGACGGATCAAACGGTTACGAGAGCGAGATCAAGACGAGACAGACAGTTACGAGAGCGAGACTGAGACGAGAGTAATTTTTTTTCACAACTAACGAGAGCGACACGAGATTTTTGAAACTCTCGCCCTATCTCGTCCCGTGTGAAGCCCTAGATCTAAGATAAAACGTTTAGATTCGTGAACATTGTATTGGTTTCACGAAGTTGTGTGCCAAATTTTATCGCATTCTGACGAATAGTTTTAGAATGAGATCAATTGCCGTGCAGTAAAATATTGTTTTGGCAAAAAACGCGGTTAATGAATTCGAACGCCGCTTTACAAATAGGTATGTTCATTGTGCCTTTCGGAGGAACTTCTGAACGGCTGCGAATTTTATTTGAAAACATTTTGAACATATTCTTGAAATGTTACTACACTTTTATGTAAAGAAAAAAATCGATTTAAAATATTTTTTTTCTCACAAAATTGTCTCACAAAATATGCATGGTGGGAGAATTAAAACTAAAATTCGATGTCTCGAAGGGATAAAGAAGCAAATTAGAGAATTTTCAATATAAAAACAAGTTTAAATTTATTAACATTCGAACCTAAAGCCTCAATACGTGTGCGGCTTATTTATTAAGATGTTTGTTATATTTTTTTAAACGTTTCTAATTTGTAAAATATACGCGTGTCTGTATAGATTGATGAATTTCGTTGTAAATGTGAGGCGGTAGTTTTAAAAAATTAGCCCGGCACAAAAAAAAACGTGTTAAATGATCCGCTGACCCTTATCAGAAGGCAAAAAATGTGCGGGATGGCGCTAGCATTATTTACCCTTAATAAATCATGGTTTATTAATGCGCTCCAGCTCGCGTATCATATTTATTTTTTCATGTTTCAAACCGTGCACCGCGCGAGGGAATGTCATTTTATGGATCGCGAAACGTAAAATTACTAAATTATTTATTTACCAACGTTTGCGTTCTCACGAAAACGAGGAAGTTAGAAGCCTGAAAGCGTTGGTTGGCCTCGCATAAACGCACAATGCCAACAAAAAAAAAACACGAATCAAATGCAATTTTAGTTACTGTGATTTATTAGTAATGTTCTTTTTGCGTGCTCTAGTATAAGACTGAATATAATTTCTTATGAAAAAATTTATATACATATCTACTAATAATTCTTCGATATCCAAATTATAATTCCACCCTTATAATTCTCATTAGGTAATTTAGTTGTAGTGTGTTGTATTGACCCTTTTATGTATTAACCCCTGACCCTAAATTTATGTGACCATTCTTATTTACGTATTAAAGGTGGGATACTGTGCCTCAAAGAGTTATGAAAATATTCAATGTTTCCCAGGCGTTAATATCTCTCTTAAAATAATAAACGATTAAAAAGAATAGTTCACACGGTCTGCCATCATCCTAGTGGTTTATGTTTTACACAGGAGAGCGCACGCGGTTCCCTAAAAATAAACAGCATCAAAGAATCTATTGATAAAATAAGCCTTCTGGTTGTCTATAAAAAAGTGATGTGTCCGAACGGGTTTGGTTTCGTTCTACATAAATCCGAAGTAAGAAACAGTGAGGCACAAAAAACTGCCTGGATGGTGATTTACATGCGACAACTGGCCGATCGCAAGTCGAAAGTTTATTATATACAGACGGACGTAGGTACACATTTTGCGTCACTGAATGTTTCCTGAATAATATTAGATAACGCGCGCATTTGCAAATGGGACGCGAAACACGCGCGCCCGCCAATTGAATTTAGATTGGGTGGAAATCGAAAATGTTTCTTCACTACGAATCCGAAAAAAAAATTTGCAAGCTTATTTAATTATCTTGCGCGGTGAACAATAAATGGGGAAGGCGAGGAAAATTTGAAAAAGCAAGGAGAACATGAGTTTTATTCTAGTTCTGAAATATTATTTACATTTAGGTTTTTTTAGGTTCAAATTATGTTTATTATAATATATTTTCTACACGCACACCGAAAAAAACACATTAATAAGTCACATTACACACATTAATAATACTATCGTTTACACATTAATAAAACTATTGTATGTGAAGGATGCCATTATTATAATCGTGTGTAATAGTATCCAAATCGTGCATAAAAGTCCAATGTGAGTTAAATGAAGTTTCATTATTGAATGATTTCTGTTTGTTGTTACTATGGCAACTCGCGTGACTAAACAAAAAACGTAGGCGTAGTGAAAATAAATTTTCTGACGTATATAGAAATTGAATTAATTTTTCTTATTTTGAATCAAGAAGTGTCGGCCTGTTAGTCGGGATTTATCTGACTTTAATATAACTTAACTTAATGATAACATAATCTAGATGAAATCTAGGTTAATCTGGATTACATCGACAACGACCAAATAGTGTTCCCGCCACTGTGCGTTTTTTACAAGTTAGAAATTTTGTCACGGGGGTGCTGAACGTTCTAACCTTATTGTGTCAGAGATGTGAAGTATTTTGTCTGTCAGTATTACAATTTACCAATATTATCGGTAAGAAACAATTATTTTTTTGTAGATTCAACAGTATATTGACATTGCTATAACATGCAAACATGCATTTAATGCTTCGTAGATAAAATAATATATGATAGATAAAATAATATATACGTGTGTGAAAGGCTTTTGTGCACACATTGCTATTAAATCAGCTGGCTCGTGCTTTAAACTTCGCAACTTATGCACAAATGCTCTTCTTCACACACTTGTATCATAAACTACTATTTTATTATAGAATCCAATCAATGATTGTTTTATTCTGTCTATTTACCAACAAATTAACAAAACATTTTATAGTTTTATGCTATTTTTTGCAATATTTTTTACGTTCAGGGACTACGGGGCTAAAGGAGTCAAAATAAAGGGTATTTTCTACTTTAGGGAAACAATTAAATATTGTAATAAAATATTTTTCCCAAAAGAAAAACATGTTTTTTTTTTAAATATAAAACCCTTAATTTTAACCCTTTTACCCCCTTCGACCCTGAACGTATGTAAAGGTAGACTTCCGAGCAAAGCGGTTCTGGCGTCACTAATGCAGCGATACTGACGCGGCGACATAGCGATAGTATTATGCACTATGAAAATGTATGAGGTGCCATTCGAGCGCAGCGACACTGACGCTGAGCGCGTCAATGTCGCTGCGCTCGAATTGCGCCTCATACATTTCCATTGTGCATAATACTATCGCTATGTCGCGGCGGCTTTGACGCTGCGTTCGTGACGCCAGAGGCGCTTTACTCTACCTTAATAAGTCTAAGTCTACCTTAATATTGCATAAATAGAATAAAACGCATGTATTGTTAATTTGTTGCTAAGTAAACAGAATATATCAACATCAGACGACCATGGATTGAATATTTTAATATTCGTGAAACCATACTAATTATAGATACATACATAAAATTATTAAAGATGAAATGCAGCGTGAATATATATTAATATATTCAACCTGTTCGTAGCTCTATAATATTAAGTCCTATGAAGACTACAAAACAAATTCTATGTTGAAACAACTACTTCTATTGCTAATAGCACGCCGTATATTGTATTATACAACATTAGCAGGATATTGTATTAACAGACATTTGCATGTTATTACTAGTCCCAGTACACTTTTATGTAACTAACGAGTACTAGATAAATAAGTCTTTCTTCACAAATGTCAAATTAAAATTTAACCTCGCCAGTCATGCACGAGGTGTTCAAGTTCATGTAAGTGTATTCCAATATCTAATTAAAAAAAGCAAAGCTGCTTTGATGAGAGATAAATCTCGAAACGCGTCTGCAGATGGTCATGATTCACTTAATAGAAAGAAATAATCTTAATTTATATAGTACTCGTTAGTGACACGATAGTGTACTGGGACCAGTAATAACATGCAAATGTCTCTTGTATTATTCAATAATCTGCTAGGTATTAGCAAGGCGGAAGTAGTTGTTGTTTCAACATGGGATTTTTTGTAGTCTTGATAAGACTTAATATTATAGAGCTACGTGGAGGTTGAATATATTTATATATTCAGGCTGCATTTCATCTATAATAATTTTATATGACCATGAATTTTGTAGAGACTTTTCAAGTCTTGACACTGTCCATTCAATTCCAATCTTGTTCACTCTTATCCAAATTTTGATTCCAAATTTTGAGTCTAATCCAATATTTTCCAGTTTTATTGTATATTAACTTCTCTTGTTCTGACTGTATTGTCGTGTACAGTCTACATCATTGAACTTGTTCAGTATTGCTCAATGTTGTCCTATCTTATCAATCATGTGTATATATATATATATATATATATATATATATATATATATATATATATATGTTCGGTCTCGTTTGGTTTTGCCTGTCCAGTTTTATTTAGTTTTCTGGTCTGATCTATTGTAGTCTAATCTTTTAGTGCCCTTGTCAGTCTTGTCTGGTATTAGTTGAAACAACAATATTTGAAACAACATACGCGATATACAATATTGACTAGCATTGTCTATAATTGTCTTCTACTTGCTTGTTCAGAGTTGTCCAACTTTAACAATTATATACGTGGTCTGTTAGAAAAGTATCAGACCTTATTTTTTATTTTGAAAACCTGATGGATTTGAGTCAAGCGCTCTTGCATAAGCCGCCCCCTGAACCTTCGTGCGCATGCGTGATTTTTTTTTTCCCGTCTGTAGATAGCTTCAGTTGCTCTCGAGCACTGTTCGAGTGACGTAGTGTGTAGTGCTCTCGTAGATTTTTCAATGCAAGTAAAATGACGGAACGGCTGGAGCAGCGCTACTGCATCAAATTTTGCCAGAAACTGGGCGACAACCAGGTGGAAACCATTCGGAAGAATCAGACGGATTTCGGTGACGATGCTATGGGCATCACACAGATTAAGGAGTGGTACAACCGGTTTAAAGACGGTCGCACATCGGTGGAAAGCGAGCCACGCTTTGGCCGACTATCAACATGGCGAAATGACCATGTCATTGCCAAAATGAACGGTGTGATGATCCTTGACTGTCGTGTGACTATCCGAGAAATTGCGACTGGAGTTGTGGTCATCAGGAAATTGGCGACTCCTTATTCTCCTGATATGCCCCCCCCCCCCCTGGGACTTCTGGCTATTCCCCAATGTCAAGACGCCATTGAAAGGAACGCGATTTCAGACAAGAGAGGACATTATGGCTGGTACGATAGCTAAAGTCGATTCCGAACGAGGCTTTTTCTGAATGCTTCCAACAAGGGGGGCACCGCTGGTAGAAGTGTGTGGAGTCCCAAGGAGACTACTTCGAGGGTGATTAGGTTTCCAACGCTCCACGTATGCCAGATTTTTTTTACCGGCTAAAGGTCGGATACTTTTCTAACAGACCACGTATATTCGGTCTGGTCTGGTTTTGTCTTGTCTGGTCTGATCTAAGCTTGTCTATTCTTGAAGTGCTTTGGTCTGTCTTGTCTGGTATTGTCTGTTATTATTTAGACTAATATCGCTCACACGATATTTGTCCAATATTGTCCAGTCTTGTTGAGTATTGACCAGTCTTGTCCAGACTTGTATATTTTTGTCTTGTACAGGGTTATTCAGTATTGATAGGTGTTGTCCAACCTTATCCATCATACATGTTGGAGTGTCGTCTGGTTTTGTCTGATCCATTCTGGTCTAGTCTTTTAGTGTCCTTGTCGTGTCTTGTCTGATATACGGGCTCTAAAAGAAACGATTTTAAAAATAAATAAATAGAATAATAGAGATACTAGACAAAAATCATCTAGCAGGAGTTGAGCAAGTTGAGCAGGACTTCCAGAAGAACAGCTCACGGAACTATTACAGAACATTCAAACAGCATTTGACCAAATACTCTCCACCGAGTCTTCACTTCAAGAATCCTGATGGTAAAACTGCATTCAATGACAAAGACAACTGCCGGATCTTGTCAACCTACTTTGAGTCTCTCCTCAACTGCGAGCTTTGAGAATCTGCGTTCACGTTTGAAGACAGTGCTGCACTGTCACATCAATCCATGTCTCATCCCCATCTACAAAGGAAGAAATGAAACAGATCATCCACGCACTTTAAAACAACATGGCACCAGGTGAAGATTCAATTGTTGCTGAACTGTGGAAACAAGTTGGGAACAAGGCAGTTGAAAAGCTTACAGAGATAATCTGCGAGATATGGGAAACCGAGAAAATTCCAGGAGACTGGATCTCAGCTTTGATCCATCCTCTTCATAAGAAAGCAGACACAAACAATTACCGTGGACGTGAACAATTACCGTGGAATATCTCTTATCTCAATAACTTACATGATCCTCTCTAAGGTTCTACAAAATCGGACCGAAGAGCAACTAGATCCACAGTTGGGAGAATACCAAGGTGAATTCAGGAAAGGGCGTTGATGTGCTGAATAGATTATGAACTTAAAATCTATCGTTTCATATCTCAAGCTCGGGAACAATCAGCTTGTGGAAACCTTTGTCGATTTCAGGAAAGCGTACGTCTCAATCGATCGATGTACCTTAATACAAATCTTGAAAGAACTTGGTTTGGACAACAAAACAAGATCGATAATTTAACATACCTTAAGTAGCACAAAATCCAGAGTGAAATTTTGAGAAGAGATTTCTGATGCCTTCGAAATCAGGACAGGCGTAAGGCAGGGAGATGGGCTCTCTCCTCTGCTTTTCAGCTGCGTACTCGAGAAAGTCATCCGTGAGTGGCGAAAGGAAATAAACAACAAAGGAGTGGAAAATGGGGTCAGATTGGGATACAGAAACATGGAGCTAACAATAGACTGCCTAGTCTTTGCATATGATATTTTCAGATTCCCTGGACATAGCTGTGGAGCAAATCAATCTACTAACTTCTTCTTCTAAGGGTGCCTTTTCCTAACGGAGGTTGGTTATTATAATGGCAATTCTTATTTTTGACACTGCTGCTCTAAACAGGTCTATAGAGGATCAATCAAACCACTCCCTTAAATTCTTGAGCCAAGAGGTCCGTCGTCTTCCCGGACTCCTATTTCCTGATATTTTTCCCTGCATAATGAGTTGTAGTAATTCAAGACGATCTCCTCGCATGATGAGGCCTAGATATTGAAGTTTTCTGGTTTTTATTGTTTTAATAAGGTCTCTAAAAACCTTCAGATTTCCTTTGACAAAACAGAGTTTATCACAAATACCAAACCAGCACCCACAGTACTTGTCATGTATACTTTGTATACACCCACAGTACTTGACAAATTCAAATAGATAGAGCCCAACATCTCGGAGAAAGAAGCCTTCACTTCACGTATCAGCAAAATGGAAACTGCATATCAACTGACCAAGAGCATCTACAACAAGAAGTCAGTATCCTAAATGACAATCTGGAGCACTATCAAACAGTTATTCGGTCGGAAGCCCTATATGATACAGAATGCCTTACAATGAACAGGAAAGGAATGATGAAAATCCAGGAAATTAGGGAAAGAACAATTCTGAGGAAAGTTTTGTAAAGGGGAAAATACAGAAAAGGACATAATCATAAACTCTACGTGCACATGGAAAAAATAACCGACATTATTCGGAAGAGAAGGATCACATTTTATGGTCACATGGCACGAATGAACCCAACGAGATTGACAAGCAGAATCTTTACCTATTTCCTAGGAAAGAAGATCAAGGGAGCATGGTTCACAGAACTGGACAAAAACTTGAAAGAAGTGGTCATCACATGGGCAGATATTCAAGAACGTAAACCTCTTAAGGTGAAGCTGAAATCATTCCAGTTTCCAGGAAAAGCCCAAGCTCAAAACAGGCAAGATCTGGGCTGAAAAACGGAAGCAGAAACATGGAGAACGAATGGACAGTACTGGGTTAACATTAAAGCGCAATAAAGGAAACAGTTGAAATAACGTGGTCCTAAGCTGGCCGTAGCGAAAAAATAGATATACTAGTCTCCATCAGTATCTCTATTGTTTTTTTTTTTTTCGTTAGGGCCATCTATGGACCACGGTGTTTGTGTTTTAGCTGTTTCTTGATGTCATTGTCGTTGTTTGCCACGATTAGTGTTCTTAGTTGTGGGTTTGGCAGCTGCTTTCTTGTTGGTACCTCGAACTTTTCTGATGGCCCAGTAGTCCTTCATTTTCCGGATAAATTCAATCTCGTTCCTCAGACCATTTCCTGGTCTCGTCCTTTGGTCTGTGGGTAACTTCTGTGAGGGATGTTACGGATGTTAAGGATTTAGTTTTCAGAGTTGTATGATAGTTACTCCGGTCGGCTATGTCATTTTGATTTATATGGAGTTCCGAAAGATCCTTCTCCACTTGCTTCATCCACAAGAATCCAATAGGTTTGCCCTTGGTAGCCGCCTTGAAGATCCTATGGGATAACCTGTTTGAGTCCATTCTGGATAGATGTCCGTAAAAAGCCAGTCGCCTACACATGTGTAGCGCTAGCACACATAATGCTTGCCCACTTCGGGGTCGCAAGATTGACCACCTTGGAGCTGAGTAGCAAGCCTCTCAGAAATATCAGACTTCGTTCACGAAGTTGAATTCCCGGGAGAGTAATTGTAGTAGGGTCAAGCAAAATAGATCAAGTTGGTCGCAGTGCAGAAAGGCCAAAAAAGCCAGTCGCCTTTTTCTGATGGCATCTATGAGATTTTCTTGGTGTTTATATAGCTCACGATTTCTAAAATTCTTGGTCCTACAATCCGTCTCTGGAACTTTCTTTCTTGCATCTCGAGGGCTCTTAATGGGGTCTTCTTAGTTACATATAGGCACTTCGCTGCATAGAGGACTGAGGGTCTGAATATTGCATTGAATATTGCACATGCAATGCAATATTCGAGATTGAATATTGCATTGTAGTGTCTTATTTTGATATTCATCGACAGATTTTTTGAAGAATATAGTTTTCTACAGGCATAGAAGAAGACTCAAACTAAGCCTTATCTAGTTTGAGTCTCCTGTGTTCAGGAGCCACTGTTTCCCTGAGGTCCTCTGAGAAACATTCCCCAAGGTAATTTACATTTACATTTTTGACTCTCTTGATGTAGATATTATCATTGACTCTCATCATTATAGGAGCATCTTTGATGTTATTAACAAACTCGGTCTTTCCTATGTTGATCAGAAGGCCCATTTTTTATTTATTTTAATTATTAGTGGAAATAGAAAAATATTGGCGGTGTATTTTCAATAAACTTTTAACGTTTCTCTTACAGAATCGTGCTTACAGATTGTCTGTTATTATTTACAAATACAATATTTGTCTTGTATCTAACATACGATATTAGTTCAATATTGTTTAGTCTTGTTGAGCATTGACAAGTCTTGTCCAGACTTCTCTATTCTATTATTGCCTTGTACAGGCTTGTGCAGTATTGATCATTGTTGTCCAACCTTATCAATCAATATACGGTTCGGTCACGTCTGGTTTTGCCGTGTCTAGTCTTATTTAGTTGTCTGATCTGATCTATTCGGGTCTAGTTTTTTAGTATCCTACACATTTATACACATGTTACACATTTATACAATTGATCGCTTATGACAATTGACATCTGCATAATTAATATATTTTTGAATAATTAATTGTAGTATTATCCCAATTTAAAATTAATGCGAGTGAAGCCGCAGACGAGAGCTCGTTTTATTATAATAATATTTATGGTATTTGCCAATGTTGTTTTAATAATTAAATATGTAATGTGTAGTATTGGAGACAAAGTGATCTAGTTAATAAGATATGGATAGGCAAACAAGAATTTCTTGGAGAGAATGAAAAATGACCACTTTACAAGCTAGTTAACTATTCAAGTTGCGGTTATTATTTCTGGCGCCAAGCACACGATATAATAAATTTCCCGGTAGGTAATCAAATTAGAATCCACTGTATCGCACATACTGCTGCTATCCGCTTTATGGACTCATTAATAAACTCTTTCTTTAGTTATTACAAGTATTAAGGAGCCATTTCCTGCGGATATATAATATATGTAGAGGACGTATTTCGCTAATTATTACCGAGTTCATGTAAATTCCCACGTGCACTTAAAGGCATGAAGACGCCAGACGGGCTAAGCCGCCGCGTCGCGAAGAGACCCTGATCGATACCGCCCCGGGGAGGAGATTTAACTTCCATTCAACGCGATGAATCATCTCTCAGACATCGTGTGCCTTGTTCTTTTTTACTGCCTCTATACATCTACCCTTCCTCTCTGTAACACATCAACTCTACACGGCCCAGAAAAGGAAAGATGCCCAACATTTTTTAACACATTTCTCACTCAATATTTATTTAAAACGAGATTTTCAACAACATTCTCAACCTCAAATCCGAATACTCATCCACAAAATCCACTATAATATTATTCATCTTTCAAGTAAGATTACTTAGAATTTTAGAAAATGAAAAAACCAAGTTGCATACACTACTTGGTTTTACCAATAGTAAATTATCATTTAAATCAATAAGTTCATGTCTTTAGAAACGTCAAATTAAAACTTATTCTCGCCAGTCATGCACGAGGCGTTCAAATAAGTGTATTCCAAGTTGTAACTCAAAACGGAAAAGTTGCACTGATGAGAGATAAATCTTTAAACGTGTCTGCAGATGGCTATTTACTTAAGTTAAATAGTAAGGTATGATCTTAGAAACAATGTTATTTATCTAGTACTCGTTTAGTACCACGAAAGTGGACTGTGGGCTAGTAATAACATGCAAATATCGGTTGTATAATTCAATATCCTGCTTGGTATTAGCAAAGGAAGTAGTTGTTCGAACATGAGATTTGTTTTGTAGTATTAAAAAGACAATATTATAGAGCTACTAACAGCTTGAATATATTTATATATTCAGGCTATATAATAATTTAAATATTCAAGGCCTTTAATAAGTTGCATAGAAGTTTGTGCACGTATCTATTGCATTTTCCGTTGCCGAAATGGCTTTAAAATGTGATCACATTTACGCATCAAAAAGGTGGGACGTGCCTCAAAGTGTTTAAAGTACAAAGCCAGTTTTAAAATTCTTCTGTTTAAACAATGTATTAAAAGTGTTCATTCTGTATGATTTTCAGTGTACTGAATGTTAATCCTTGAGGGCGTTTGGCACCCTCAGACGATCAAGATAAGTGCCCGGCGAGGGGGCAAATGGGGAGGTCGGAATACTTGCACACTTTGCACTCCTCCTGTCGCGGTTAATAAGAAGCGAGTGTGTAAATCAGGATGTCCCCTCTAAATTGCGTCACCGGAAAACTAATCTCAGAAAAAATCCAAAGAATTGGCAACGCGGTCATTAGGAGAGAGGAAGAGATCGGGGACTGATTGAATTTATTATGGGGCGGGAGTGGAGTGTATATAATAGGGGGAAATTGAAACCTTCTTTCGATCTCCTCGGACCAGGAAAATCAGGAATTGTAAAAGAGGCAACTAAATTAATTAAATATAAGTGAAAAGGTTATATTTGTAGCTATCTAATCAATTTGGAAAGAATTTCCGTAGAAGATTTATTTAAGTTAACGAGAGATAGATTGGTAAACGGAAGAGTAATTTACAAGATAAACTGCCTAGTTTGGCATTGTCTACTATTTTAGACCTTTCCGTATAGATTGGTTTTTTAACAAATTGTGGTCCGGAAAATGTAATTTTTTATTTTTTGTGAATATTACGCCTTTGTGAATTTTCCAATTAAGAGCGTGTACGTAGTTTTGAACTCGGTGTAGTCAGGGGGAAAAGGTTTGTAACAATTGACGCGTCGTTACGGTTCTACGGTCATTAATCTTTTCAGAAATCAATACGCAGTCTACATGTAGACATAATGACCGTTTGTTTTCCCCAGAACTTCCATCGACTGAAAATTCGAAACAAATGTATAAAATGCGGCTGCGTCTTTGCTCGCGCGATATCTCCACATTACTGCCTGCACAGTCTTTGTTTGTGTCTGGTCCGGGGGCTTCAAGGTGAACGTGTTTGCTTCGTTCTTATTGTTCTTATTTTCGTTTTTAACCGGCCGGGTTGATTGACTCTAAACGAGCCATCGAGCGCGAGAAACAAGCGAATAATCTTACAACGATACACAAGGATAGCAACTATTTTGTCCAACAAAACTTATATCTTGATGTTATTGATTTTCGGGTTTGAAACCTTGTGGAACCTTCAATGGCGAATAATAATTCGGTTTTTTTTTCTTTGATGAGAAACACCATATGTTTATCGCTCTACTTTTACTCTTTTTTTTTTTGGGGGGAGTCGCATATTTATTTTAGACAAATATTCGGGAGCGCACATATCTGTGCGTCGGGGTCGGTCCATCTCGTTTGCACAGCGTGATTTATTTCCTGCACACAAAAAACAACATTTGTCCACGATATCGTCCATTTGGAACGGCCATGCATCAAGCGGACAAAAAGATATAAATTTCAAAAAATTTGTATCTTATAACGTACATTGTTTCTTGATGCACTTCTCCATTTTTCTCCTTCTTTCCACCATTTCTCTCTGTCCTGAGAAAACATTTCAGCAAACAATCCGCAAACGTTTTGACCCGAATATAAGAGCTTTTTCTCCATTAAAATGTCATTAAACAAAAATTGGTGCCGTCAATTATTCTGCGAACGCACCATTTTGTCTAGGGCTTCACACGAGAACGATATTTTTCTCGTCTCGTCTCGTCTCGTAAGAGCGAGACGAGACAGTTTTGAAAATCATTTTGGCGAGAGCGAGAGCACATGTGGTCTCGCTCTCGCGAGACACGAGAGCGTATGTGATCACGCTTTTGCGAGACATGAGAGTCTCGTGTCTGATCTTGTTCATACTTCTTCTTCAATTTTTGACTCTGACACGGGTAGCCGTAATATATTCTTGCATAAATCATAAACTGTTCGTTCTGGCCTCGGGCAAGTTACATTTCATTATATATTTGACAATATTTGATATTCGACGTGATGAGACGAGACAAACGGTTTCGAGAGCGAGACGAGACAAACGGTTCCAAGAGCGAGACTGAGACGAGAGTAATTTTTTTCACAAGTAACGAGAGCGAGACGATATTTTTGAAACTCTCGCCCTATCTCAAATTTCATATCTGTTTCATATCTGTTGCATCTTAGCTTTCTGAGGTTCTTATATCCTTTAAAAACACATTTTTTAGTCTCTTTTTCACCCCCTAAGAACGAAATCCTTCCTTAGTGGGTGCTTACATCATAAAAGCAATATTCTTTCTAAATTTCTCGTTCGTAGATTAAGCAGTAAGTTGTGAATTGTTCAGTCAGTAAGTTAAGATACTTGCTTTTATTTATATTGATTAAACCATATGCTAATAACTATAACAAAATCATAATTTTAATTATAAATAGTAGTTTATTATACAAGTGTGTGAAGAAGGACTTTTTTGCATAAGTTGCGAAGTTTAGAGCACAAGCCGAAGGCAAGTGCTTTAATCGCAATGAGTATATAATCTAGGTTAACCTAGATTATATAATCTAGGTTAACCTAGATTTAATCTAGATTAGGTTATGGTTGGTTATATTAGGGCCAAATAATTCCAGACTAAGAGGCCTAGACTTCTTGATTTAAAATAACAAAAATTAATTTTTAAAAAATACAGATTAGTGAGTAAATTATTGTATGTCAAGGATACCATTACTATAATCGTGTGTAAAAATAACCAAATCGTGCGTAAAAGTTCATGAACATTTATTTTCACTACGTCTGCTTTTTGTTTTTGTGACACGAGTTGTTGCCATAGAAACCACAAACAGAAATTCAATGTAAATCAAATGGAGTTTCATTATTAAACAATTTCTGTTTGTTGTTACTATGGAAACATAGTATGACAATATGGATTTTTCAATATTTTCAGTAAGAAACAATTGCTTTTTTTTTTGATTGAACGGTATTTTAACATGCTTCGTATGATATACGTGTGTAAAAGGCTGTTGCGCACACTTGTATCATAAACTACTCTTAATGTACGTCAGAAAATTTATTTTCACTACGTCTATGTTTTTTGTTTAGTGACGCGAGTTGTTGCCATACTAAAAACAAACAGAAATCGTTTAGTAATGAAACTCCATTTGATTTTCATTGGACTTTTACGCACGATATGAATGCTTTTACACACGATTATAATAATGGCATCCTTTCACATACAATAATTTACTTATTAGTGTTTTAATTTTGGGCGTGCGAGTAGATAAAATATTTTAAACGATTTTGTCTTATTTTGTTATAAATTAAAAAAATAGTCCAAACCTTGGCTGCGGTTTGTTGTATATCTTTTGTTTAGTGACGCGAATTGTTGCCATAGTAACAACAAGCAGAAATCGTTTAACAATGAAACTCCATTTCATTTACTTAGGACTTTTACGTACGATTTGGATACTTTTTCACACGATTATAATAATGGCATTCTTTCACATACAATAATTTGCTTACTAATGTTTACATTTTGGTATGCGAGTGGATAAAATATTTTAAATGATTTTATCTTATTTTGTTGTAAATTAAAAAAATGGTCCAAACCTTGGTTGCGGTTTGTTGTATATATTTTATTTAGTGACGCGAGTTGTTGCCATAGTAACAACAAAAAGAAAACGTTTAATAATGAAACTTCATTTAATTTACATTGACTTTTACGTACGATTTAGATACTTTTACACACGATTATGATAATGGCAACCTTTCACATACAATAATTTACTTATTAGTGTTTTAATTTTGGGCATGCGAGTAGATAAAATATTTAAATTTTTTATTTAAAAAAAAAACGATTTTAACTTATTTTGTTGTAAATTAAAAAAATATTTCAAACCTTGGCTGCGGTTTGTTGTATGTCTTGTTTACTGACGCGAGTTGTTACTATAGTAACGACAAACAGAAATCGTTTAATAACGAAACTTCATTTGATTTACTTAGGACTTTTACGTACGATTTGGATACTTTTTCACACGATTATAATAATGGCATCCTTTCACATACAATAATTTGCTTACTAATGTTTGCATTTTGGTATGCGAGTGGATAAAATATTTTAAACGATTTTATCTTATTATGTTGTGAATTAAAAAAATTGGTCCAAACTTCGGCTGCAGTTTGTTGCATGTCTTTTGTATAGTGACGCGAGTTGCTGCCATAGTAACAACAAACAGAAATCATTTAATAATGAAACTCCATTTGATTTACGTAGGACTTTTACGTACGATTTGGATACTTTTACACAAGATTGTATTAATGGCATCCTTTCACATAGAATAGTTTACTTATTAATGTTTTAATTTTAGGCATGCGAGTAGATAAAATATCTTAAACGATTTTATCATATTTTGTTGTAAAATAAAAAAATTAGTCCAAACCTTGGCTGCGGTTTGTTGGATGTCTTTTGTTTAGTGACGCGAGTTGTTGCCATAGTAACGGCAAATCGAAATCGTTTAATAATGAAACTCCATTTCATTTACGTAGGACTTTTACTTACGATTTGGATACTGTTACACACGATTATAATAATGGCATCCTTTCACATAGAATAATTTACTTATTAATGTTTTAATTTTGGGCATGCGAGGGCATAAGATATTTTAAACGATTTTATCTTATTTTGTTGTAAATTAAAAAAATAGTCCATACATTGACTGCGACTTGTTATATGGCTTTTGTTTAGTGACAAGAGTTGTCGCCATTGTAACAGCAAACGGAAATCGTTTAATAATGAAACTTCATTTGATTTACATTGATTTTACGTACGATTTGTATACTTTTACACACGATTATAATGGCATTCTTCACATACAATAGTTTACTTATTAACGTGTTCATTTTGGCATGCGAGTAGATCGAGAAATCTTATTATGTTGTGAATTAAAAAAATGATCCAAACCCCGGCTGCGGTTTTTGGTATGTCTTTTGTTTAGTGACGCGAGTGTTGCCATAGTAACAGTAAGCAGAAATCGTTTAATAATGCAACTTCATTTTATTTACATTGACTTTTACGTACGATTTGGATACCTTTACACACGATTATAATAATGACATCCTTCACATACAATAGTTTGGTTATTAACGTGTTCATTTTGGTATGCGAGTAGATAAAATATTTTAAACTATTTTATCTTATTATGTTGTGAATTAAAAAAATGGTCAAAACCTTGTCTGCGATTTGTTGTATGTCTTTTGTTTAGTGTCGCGAGTGTTGCCATATTAACAAGCAGAAATCGTTTAATAATGAAACTTAATTTTATTTACATTGGACTTTTACGCACGATTTTAATACTTTAACAAACGATTATAATAATGGCATCCTTCACATACACTAATTGACCTATTAATGTGCTCAGTTTGGTGTGCGAGTGGCTAAAAATATTTTAAAGAATTTTATCGTATATTGTGAATTAAAAAGTGTCGATAAAAATGTAGATTCAACAGTATTTTAACATGATTCGTAGACAAACTAATGTTTGATATACGTGTGTACAATTCTTTTGTGCACACTTATATCATAAACTTAATGTACGTCAGAAAATTGATTGTCACTACGTCTATGTTTTTTGTTTAGTAACGCGAGTTGTTGCCATAGTAACAACAAACAGAAATCGTTTAATAATGAAACTTGTTTGATTTACGTAGGACTTTTACGTACGATTTGTATGCTTTTACACACGATTATAATAATGGCATCCTTCACATACATTAGTATACTTATTAATGTGTTCATTTTGGTATGCGAGTAGATAAAATATTTTAAACGATTTTATCTTATTTTGTTTTAAATTAAAACAATAGTCCAAACCTTGGCTGCGGTTTGTTCTGTCTTATATTTAGTGACGCGAGTGTTGCCATGGTAACAACAAGCAGATATCGTTTATTAATGAAACTCCATTTGATTTACATTGGACTTTTACGCACGAATTTGAATAATTTAACACGATTATAATAATGGCATCCTTCGCATACAATAATTGACCTATTAATGTGTTCAGTTAGGTGTGCGAGTAGCTAAAAATATTTTAAAGGATTTTATCGTATATTGTTGTGAATTAAAAAAATTGTCGGAACCTTGGCCGCGGCTCGGTGTTCAAAGATGTAGAAGGTCAATAAAAATCGCAGAATTCATTTCTCGGCGGGACCTTCGAATGAAAGGCCACCCGACACGATTTTGTACTGGAATTAAAATTTCAAGACGAACGCCTGACCTATATCTACATAAATACGCACAATATACCAGCTTTTTATATCTCATCCGATTATGTTCAGACTTTAATGGAATATAAGATAAATCTACATAGAAACCAAGATTTTATAGCGAGGAAAATGAAAAGAAAATCCAATTTAAAATCAACAACACAGAAATAATCTCTAAAAAAATGCTTGTTAATGAATTGTAGAATATAAGATTGTTATATTGCATGTAGAAAAATCTACTAATACTTTTTTTGTAAAATAGTTATATTAGAAACGTGTTGATGGTTTTACTAGGTTAACATTAACTATTAACTAAATTTATCGAACATTGGCACGTAAGAGTTTGTGTTGGGCTGTCTATATCTCGTTTGTGAGAAACGCTTGGATGCATGAGGCAAAAATCGAATAGAAACACGTTCCGTATACACTTATCTCTGGGTAGTGATCGAAGAGTCGTTTTTAGGGGTTGCTCTTAAAATTCGTCGTTATCTAGAACCGATTTCCTTAACCGCACCGATATCCCGTTCGATGTTCCTGCCCGCATTTCGTCTGTTTTATTTATTGCTGCTTGTACATATTGATGTGATTGATGTGCGTGTGGTTTTTCCAGGATCGATACGAAAGACAACGTTCCGATGGCAGTCACGGTATACCCAAACATGGAGATCAAATGGTAAGCAAAACGTACAATTAAATGAATATTTAATATTTGGAACGGATCTCTCTTTCTCTGAATAGTTGGTAGTATGTATAGAAAAAGAGAGAGAGAGTGGTTGGTTCTTGTCGACGCGACGCGTTTTTGGCGGCGTCTCGACGGAGAAAATTATATATACATATATATACATGCACGGGGGGGCCCCAGGACGATTTCGAGGTATCGATTTCCCTGCTAGCTCTATCGAGGATAACGTTCCTCTTTTTAGTTCACTTATTACACACGCAAAAAGGATTGTAATTTGGTTATTAATGCGGACCATCAGGTCCGGTTTTTTTTAATTTTTGGGGGCCCTTCGTGTTTGTATATCCAGCATGGGTAACAAGTCTTTTATATTTATTACACTACCCTTCTAAATAATATAAAACCATGTATTTGAGCGAACACGTAGTATTATATAACTTTATAATATTATGTGATTAGGTAGATCGTCCTTAATTTTAGAAAATCTAGTTCTTCTCTTTTTTTAGAGGTATATAATAATTAATATAATTTTAAATATGGAATTATTGTTGGGTTTGAGACTTTTTTAGTGTGTTTTTATCTTAGTGTTATTGCACCAGTTCTAGGGGTAGTAAACTTAGTTTCTCCATATTGTAAATAATAACAAATTCTAATTTTTCTAGTATCTTTTTTTGTAAATAAACAGAATTACTGCATAATATATATACAACTTAATAGTAGACTCGTAGTGGTCTATTTTTATTAGAAACTTATTTTTAATCTCTACAAATTTACCAAAATATAAGTCGCGGAACGTTTCGGGTCTATTTTTAAATTCCCTGCGATAGACGATGAGCGGACATTTTTTCACGCCACTATTACTACTAGCATAGATCACATCTCCCTCCGCCCCATTGTCGGCCGCCTTTCTAAACTCTTATGATATTTTAAGAGACTTTATCTTCTTCCTTGCGACAGAAAACGAAATTGCGCTTGGCTACCGGCCCCGGCTGTCAATCATTCAATAAAACCGAGACGCGAAAAACTAATTGCAAGGACTAAAAAATCATGTCGACACTTAAAAAAAGAACGAATATACTTGTGAAGAACATTTGTTTAAGTATCTTATTACTAGATGGAATTAGACTAAATATCATTTTTAAAATTGTCACGTAGTTTCAAGTTTTAACCAATCCTGAATTACCGTTGTATATAATACAACGTGTTATATAATAAGTGTTATATAATACAAATGTTACATTGAATATAAAACGACCTCGATTAGAGTCTCGTATTTACCGAGAAAAATACTTTATGCGATACTTGCCGCGCGATGACAAGTGAAAAATCTGCAAATTTGAAAGTTTTCTGGTTCAAACATAATTATAACTAGTTTTTCCGAAAGCAAAGAACATATAGCAAATTTTCTTAATTTTATTTTGCGTCATTTGTCACAATTCTAGATTGCTTATCCGAGGATTTTTTTCGAGGGATTTTCGAAAAAATCCTCTGGTCAGGATTCAAATATAAAATCGCAAATGCAAAAAAATTTCGAAAAATTCTTTATTTCTGCAATGCTCTGTACAAAATGCTAGCTGTAGTTTTTCAAAAAATCAAGAAGAATTAAAGAATTTTGCATGTGATGCAATGAGGACAATTTGAAATGTGTTCCAACATTTTTCTTCTTCTGTCGCCACTACGGTTCATGTAGAACCTTGGCCTGCTCAATTACTTCCTTCCATTGCTCTCTATCTAGAGCCTTTCTCCTCCAACTCCTTATTTTCATTTCTCTTAGGTCGTTTTCCACATCATCGCTCCATCTTTTTCTGGGTCGGGCTCGCTTTCGCGTCCCCTCTGGTTTTTTGTCAAATGCCATTTTTGGACCGCGATTATTTTGCATTCTTATTACGTGTCCCAGCCATTTCAATCGTTGGGACTTTACTGTGGCAACTATATCTGGGGGTCCAAAATTAAAGTTTCATTATTTTCGAAAATCTTAAAATTAGAGAAACTTAAAATCTTCCAACAACGTCTCTCTAGGTTTGGTCCATAATCCATATAACGGTATTACCGAAAATTTTGAAAAACTCCACTTCTAATACTCTTCTGCAAAATCAACGAAAAATTTAAATTCTTTGTTCATGGTCTTCTGCGTCTTCTATTCTTCATGGTCTGATTCAAAATGTAGGTAAAGATTTTTCCGAAAATCGAAGAAAATCTTCAAACTTCTTCAGTTCCCAATGGTTTAGTCCTAAGCCCATGTAACAGTTTCCCAAAAAATCAATATTTTCAACAAAACCAAATATGGTTTTCCCAAGATTTAAAAAAAAATAATTATCAAAACCCGAGGAAATCAAACCGATTTTCCAATTACGTTCCATCAAAACATTTGCGGACGATACGGGAAACAGTTGCCAACAGTTTTTCAGTCGGCTTTCTTCGGCCAAAGGTATAAAATAAACGATAACGTACAGTTACATCAATGGCTCGCTTCGATACCTCGATTTTAAATTGACGTGCTTCTACGTCGTCAGCTACCATATTTAAAATAAAGAAAATGTATTAGTACGTCAACGGACTGCAATGTGTTAACATTATTGTTTTAGATTGTACTTAATGATTCTTTAATACCAAGATTATTCCATAATTTCTCGAGAAAAAAACATTTTTTATTACTCGTTCGTTAAAAGTACTATCTTGGCGCACGTTTTTTAGTGCGACAAATGCCATTTTTTGTTGTATTACCACATAACTTATGTAACGCACGCAAATATTCAATATCGCTAAGTTATATTTAAAAAAGAAAAAATTAAATAAACACAATCAAGAGCTCAACATTAAAAAGTGACAGAATTTTTCAACAACATAAAAATTAAAGTTTTAAAATGAGTGTAAATTCGATGGTAATACCGGAGACTGATGAGAGTTCTTATGACGAATCGACACCACCGGAGAAAATTGAAAAAGCAAATTCTTCATTTTTGTTCTATTTTTTTGGGAACCTCTGGATGCCAAACTTGTCGGATTTGTCCCCTCGCATGTGTAATAAAAAATATTATTTGCAACACGGGCGGCATTGTCAATTGTCCTCTCGTGCGAAGGTGCGCACTCACTTCGTTCGTGCGCCCAATTTCGCTCTCGTGACCAATTGAACTTACCGCCCTAGTTGCAAAATATACTATTTTACCATTTTTGAAAGAATCAAATCTTGGTACCAAAGATAATTGAGATGCGCATGATAGACAAAACGGACGAAATTGTACTGCAAAAACCTTGATAGACAAAACTAAATTGAGTTGTGTGCCTAAACCTTGATGGACAAAGCAATTTGGACACAGTTGAGTTGTTGTGCAAACCTTGATAGACAAGACAAATTGGTCAACATTGAGTTTTGCAAATCTTGATAGAGCTAAACTTAGTTTGGCAAAGTTTTACGACTAGGAATACAGTGAGGTATGCCGAAAGATCAATTCGGGACTCACGAGGCCTTCAGAATTGTGGCAAGCCTAATTCTAACCTTGTCCCTTCCTAACTAGGAAAGCCGAAACGAAGAAAATAGATTGTCGATTGTAAGTAGAAACTAGATTGTTTTGAAGAAACTCAAGCGAATGGCATAACTTAGGCATGTCTTTGGAATTCCTGACTTCTACCTTATATGGATCATCTAAGACTTACCAAAGTTAGGTATGCAAAATTCAGTTGCTATTAGGAAAGTCTGGAGCATGACCTAACTTAGATCTATCTTTGGCATTCGTGACTTTAACCTTACAAGGAAAATCAAAGATTTTCCAAAATCAGGAATGCCATAATCGTTTGCTATTAGGAAAGTCTGTGAAAAATATATTTGGAATCCCAGCACCTTATCGCATAGGTTTTTTCATTATGCGCATGCGTCCACACACTTTTACTACTTCCAAAAGACTATTTCCAAATTTGACCAAGATATAGCACCAGTTCCTCACTACTCTTTCAATCACTTTATAATGCGTCAAAGAGCTTAGGACTTATTCCTAATCCATTTAACTAATGCATTGAATAAAGTTTGTAATATGATTTCTTTATAACGTTTGCATTAAATTAATGTCTTGTAGTTTTATCAAAATTGAGAAAACAAAGTGTCCACTAAAAGCGTAAGAATACTTCATTCTGTTACAATTGGAATTAAATTTATTCACATTTGCACCACAGACAAAAGCCAAATTGGGACCACATTAAGTTACAGTTGACGCATGCAAGTGTCGTTTCCGAACTGCTGTCTCGAAAGCAAGTCAAATCCGGACAAACTAGGTCGGGGTCGTCACATGCGTCATATTCCAAACTTTTCGTCTAAAGAGGAAGCCGAATTTGGGCCATTTTGAGTTTGGGCCAAACACGCAATTCAGTATGACTAATTCGATTGAGCTGCTCAAACCTCGATATAGACTAAACAAATTTGTTGTACAAACCTTAATAGACACAGGTAAATGGAAAAAATTGTGTTGCTTAAACCTTGATTGACATAACTTAAAGGTTTATTACACTACCCAATCGGTACGGTCCTATTGATAGGATGGCCGTGATCCCCTGTAGTCCGGTCGTGAACACCCGATCGACCTGGCAGTAGGGGCTATCTCTCTCTCTGTTATTACACTACCCTACCTAGGAGATAGGGACCCTACCGATTGGGTAGTGTAATAAATCCTTTAGGCCTCTAACGCACTAGGCAGCCAGTCCACATGACGGCGTATGGTAGCCCGCGCACTAGGCGACCACGAATTCATGGCTGCACGTAGCCAGAGCGAGTGTAGCGAATGTATGTGGCTTCCGTCACTCTCCAAGCACTTGTCGTGATGAGGGTCTTGGTCCTGCGGTTGCCACATATGGGCTAAACAAGGAATTGGGTATGCCTAATTCGATCCTAATTAAAACCAAACTAAAATTCCTAGTCGGATTTAATCCTAGACTGATTGGGTAGTGTAATAAATCCTTTGGACTAAAGACTAAATAGATTAAATTGAGTTGCGCAAAACTAGACAAAGATAAATAGACAAAATTGTTTTGCACAAATGTTGATAGACTTAATTGGAAAAAATTGTGTTACTTCAACCTTGATAGACAAAACTTAAAGGTGTAGGTCCTATTGATAGGGTGGGTGTGGCCCCCTCTAGTGCGGTCGGGAACACCCGATCGACCTAACATCTCTCTTTCTGTTATTGCACTACCCTACCAAGGAGATAGGAAGCCTACTGATTGGGTAGTGTAATAAATCCTTTGGGCCTCTCGCGCACTAGGCAGCCAGGCTACCGGCAGCCAGTCTAGCACAACGACGTATGGAAGCCCGCGCACTAGGCGGCCACGAATTCCTGGCTCGCGTAGCCAGAGCGAGTGTAGCGAATGTATATGGTTCCCGTCTCTCTTCTCCGCCCACTTGTCGTATTTTGTGTTCCGAAACTTTAAAGATATTGTTTACGTTGATTAGCTGCTATAACTGGCTGCTCAAATATTTCGGCCGCCGCAGCCGCAAAACTATGTAGACCAAATTAAGTCATTGACGCAAATCTTGATAGACAAAACTAAATTTTTATCTGAATCACATTATCAGGATTATTCAGTAGGGACTGCTATCGACACTTTAGTTACTTGAACGAC
Organism: Phosphuga atrata; assembly: GCA_944588485.1. NCBI lineage: Eukaryota > Metazoa > Arthropoda > Insecta > Coleoptera > Silphidae > Phosphuga > Phosphuga atrata. Next base: position 65,510,474 of record OX155895.1, read on the forward strand.
AAAAAATCTAGTAGGTTTAGTAATAAGTCGCATAGATGGCGCTAGCAGAATAATCCTTATTAAGGAAAACGTCTGACAATCGAAAAGTCCGAATATAAAACGATCTTATGCTATGTCTAATCCTAAATGAAAATGCTCGACAATCTGAAAGTAGGACTTCACGCGAGAACGATATTTTTCTCGTCTCGTCTCGTAAAAGCGAGACGAGACCGAGACGAGATAGTTTTGAAAATTATTCTCGCGAGAGCGAGATCGCATAGGTCTCGCTCTCGCGAAACACGAGAGCGTATGTGGTCTCGCTTTTGCGAGACACGAGAGTCTCGTTTCTGATCTCATTCATACTTCTTCTTCAATCTTTGAATCTGACACGGGCAACCGTAATATTTTCTTGCATAAATTTGAACTGCTCGTTGTGGCCTCGGGCCAGTTCAGTTAGTTATATTATCAAAGTGCGTTGTTTCGTAACTTGTAACTTCAAATACAATATAACAAATAATCATATATTAATTACAATAAAATTAATGATTACCGCGATTTGGACTATCTTAACAATAAGTTCTATCAAGAACGACATTTGATGAGATGAGACGAGACGAGATAAATGGTTACGAGAGCGAGACGAGACAAACGGTTCCTAGAGCGAGACTGAGACGAGAGTAATAGAGACAACTAACGAGAGCGAGACGAGATTTTTAAAACTCGCCTATCTGAAAGTTCGAATATATGGCGATTTGTTTTACAGCCTCGTATTATATTCGAGTCAATGCGGTATTTGTAATAGCTTTAATTGTTTAGGTTCTAGTATTAAACGATCTTATTCTGTGTCTATTTATACTCGAAAATTTCGAATTTAAGACGATTTACATTGAATTCAATTCAATGTAAGTATGAATTACCACGTAGTAACTGTCGCAACCATTCTATTCATAAGACGATTTGTTTCATAGCCTCGTCTAATATTCGTGTCAATACGGTATTTGAAATAGATTGAAATGTTGTTTGGTTTGGTAAAACTGAATTGTTTTAATAAATGTGGATGAGTTTGATGAAAATATTTCAAGGTATATACATTAAATGCGGTGTAAACGCATTCCTGCAATGAATATAATCGTTTAAAATATGTTTGAAATTCCTGCTAATTTACACAGACAGACCGAGATACTCTGAGCGTTCTTCCTGTTGAAACGAAACTTGTTTAAACCTCAGACATACATACACAAAATCGATCTATGTATACTAAACAATATATAAAATGAATTATATAGTCGATGATGGAGAAGCTAATCCTGTCGACGAACGCTATACGCTATTACCAGGCTTCCGAAGCCAAGAATTTGCACGCGTCAATCTCTATTGAAAATGATTTATCGCATAGAAAATTTGAAACCATTTTTTATTTAAATTTATTTTCCGCTCTGCGCTTTAATTATTACTACCGAAACGGAGCGTGGTGTCTTTAAATGTTATTACGGTCCTTTACAAACATCACAAATTACACGGAGATGGATGTTACACTCTCATCCGCAGAGAACGCTGAGCCGTTTAAATATGTAAACGATTAACTTTTTCCACGTATGACCCGACTAATTACTCCCGTATGCAAAGCGATTTTCATACGTATGTTTATATAAATATACTAGCTTAGCCCACGGCTTCTCTCCTATGGAATTTTATATAAGGCAATTTTGTTCAGCTTAGCTGTGTTTACCAAATATTAATTGTCTTGTAAGTGATATTAAGACTAATATTAGACCCTTAGTTACATGCGCCTTGGATAGTAATCTTACTATATGCTTGCGGGTATTTCCACGAACTTACTTCATGGTTTTTCTAATTGTTTCAATCTTTTCTATAAAAGACAAGACTTGGGCTTCACACGAGAGTCTCGTTTCTGATCTCGTTCCGGGCAGCCGTAACATTTTCTTCATAAATTTGAACCCGAACTTGCCCGAGCCTAGAACGAGCAAACATTTTCTTCATAAATTTGAACCCGAGCAACGACGTGATCAGAAACGAGACTCTCGTTTGAAGCCCTAGACAAGACTAGATAGTCGGTGTTGGTTGAAGTGGTGGTGGCCTAATAGTCAAGGTGTCGGATTACTAAGCCATAAGTCCCAGATTCAAATCCCAGGGGAACGAGTATGAAACTAGGCCACCATCCTCCAGGACATGGCCCTGGCAAGGCCATCACAGTAATCCACCAAGAAAAAAACCTCTTTATAGTAGTGGGCGCCACCCACGTTAAAAACTGTATGGAATCCACGGCTTAGAGCCTTGGAGTTCTTGGAGTGACTCCCTATACTTGTGTCTAAGATCTATACGCCAAGCACAATTGTAGACAGGTGGAGGAGGTCAAAGTGCACTAGGACTGTAGCACCACAGGAAGAAGCAGATAGACAGGACTAGACAGGCAACAGTCTAGATAGACAGGATTTTTTACGGAAGTAGCTGGCAGCTGAGAGCTGAACAGACCCCTTTTCAACCCCTAATTTTTCTGCTCTCTTAATCATATCGAAACGCGGTAGAGAAAAAATCGGGGGTATGTAGGGCGAAAACCCCGGGAAATTTAACGAAGGTGGCTTATAAATATATTCAACTCATTATTGCGCTCAAACACTCTACTTGGTTTTGCCCTCATTACACCTACGGTGGTTGTCGCCGAGGGAATTGCGAAACAAGATGGAAATATTAAAAAAAACCGTACTAATGTGCGTTTATTTACTTTTGCACGTTAAAATATACAACTCAGTACTCGGATTATAAAACTCTAGTTTATTTATTCTTGGATTGAATTAATAAGAATGTTTATTATGCTTGATTTTTAAACTTCATAATATAATAAAACGTTGAAAATAAAAGAAAAAAAATTTTATTTCTATTCTGTCTCTACACTAAATGTTAGATTTCTCTTAAAATAACAATATATTTATTTCATAACGTCAATATTTATTTTAAACTCCAACATTTTTTTTCGCTTCCTGTACAATTCCAGCAAATATTTAAATTACTAATCGCTTTTCGTTATTTGATTTATTGTGAGAATAAAAGATCAAAAGCCGGAATGTATCGGAAATTGTTTCTTTTTTTTGTAGTCCTGTTGCTGCATCAAACAGTAGATAACGTTATTTTTCGCTGCCACTGCTGCTGGTCCTGACGGTTTGTAATCCGATTATTTCAAATGTTGCTGGAAAATAAAAATAGAACAGAGAGAAATATTGCTACAATGCAGGAAAATGTGTAATACAGTGGGTATGAATTAATATAGACTAGACAAGCGGGTACAATTCCGCGAATGTCGTTGTCAGCAAAAAGCGGATAAGATTGAAAAGATTTCTACGGAGAATTCCTTTAGTTCTTTATCTCGTCAACTTATTTTTAGATTTGTCTTTTTGATTGGTTTATTTTGTCTGTTTAATAGAGTAGGTCGAGAAAATTTTGACAGGAAACAAATACTACTAAGCAACAGATATTTCGTGATTGATCAGAATAGACCTTTTTCTTCTGATATATGTGATAATGACATTTTCCCACGGTTTGCCCTACATGAAAGTGACATTTTTTCATTCTAGAGTTGAAAATATTTTCACATCTAGAGATGAAAATGAGCATTTTAAATTTATGATTTTCTCGATCAAAACACTAAACTAACCAAATTTGCATGTACTTTCTTATTAATTACATAAATTTCAATGGAATATTTTATGTACAAACGGAAAACGAGCCTGAAACTATTTAAAAACAAATAAAATTAGGACATTTTACTTCAAAAGTATCACCTTCTAGGAAAATGCAAGAATATTACCATGGAAACGAACAAACCAACGATTTAATTTGTAATGACAGTTCCGATAGTTCGCTTCGAATTGGTTTTATTAAAGTCGAATTATGGATTCTGCAATCGAATATCAGTAGAAAAAATTGCATTTACTACTCGACATGAAAGCGTTTTTTTTGGTTCGGTGTGATTGCTAACTCGCTGGCGCACGTGAGCAAACTCTCACCTCACCAAAAAACGCCACTTTCATCTCTCGTTGTAAAATATACTATTTCATAGTTGAATTTTTTTTGTGCACATTTGTTAATTTCCGCCATGTATTGCCCGAACTTTTTCACATATAACCTTATTATTTGCCCGAAACTTTCATATTCGCGCCTTTCAAACTTGGCGGATGAGCATGCGCGTAACTAACCGTAAAAATGTCTATTGGACTAGGTACTTAATATCGTATTATAATTTTTACTAATAATTATTAATAATTTTTAGAACAAATATATTTTTCAAGACCACGACTTGATCTTCTTTAAGTACCTATCCGGTCCGGATGTTAGCTCTTTTGGTTTTGCTGTCTCTGGCCATGTTCTTAAATTCTTCTGCCTTGTTCTTCTGCCTACATTTCTCTTAAAAAATAGTTGACAACTGGGTTTAATCCCCATGAAATGACAGAAATATAAGTCTTTGCTGGTTTTTATTATTGTTATTAGCTCTTTCTCCTATTCCATTCTGCGTAAAAGTTTTTCATCCGTTACATGTTCCATCCTCCAGATTCTTAGTATTTGACGGTTTAGCCACATCTCGAAGCTTCTATTTTCTTAATTGCCAAGGCAGTTGACGTCCATGATTCAATACCATAGAGTAGCACTGAACAAGTAGAGCAGTAGACAAGACTAAATGAACAAAATTGAGTTGTCCAGACCTTGATAGACAAAAGTATATGGGCAAAATTAAGTTGTGCTTGCTACCAAAATGATGTCGAATGTCCCAAAAACGCTGATTCTCATATACGCGACACTCAGCTACGCGACATCGCCTGTCAAATAATGATTACATTGTTTTAAATGGGCACGTTCTCACTATGGCTACGCGACAGCTACGCGACGTGCCCATATAAAATAATGTAATCATTATTTTATAGGTGATGTCGCACGACGTCGCGTAGCTGAGTGTTGCGCATATGGGAATCGACCTAAATGGTCAAGAAAAACAAGCGACATAAAGAGGACTAGGATAGGCACAGTTCTACAGAGGCTGTCTTTATTAAGGCAAAATGATATTCGGATTTTGATCTATTAAATATTCTGGAGAGAGAAGACGATCCCAAATATGCAACAGCAGGTATCGTGTAGATGAGATAGGACAGATCATGTGAACGAGTAGAAGTGCAATTCTGATCCATCACAAAATATCTTGATAGACAGATCAAATTTATAAGGATTATACAACAGGAACGGTCGGACATATGTGTATGGCACAAATTCGACAATGGTAATAAACTGCATAGCATAGAATAACTTCAGTAAAGGAACTTGGATGGTGTTTAGCAGAATAAATCTTGATTCTACTTCTAATCAAGCACCAAAATGTCCAAGAATATTTTGATAAAGTGTGGCTAAAATAACAACAATACTGAGGTGTATATACACCACCATAATGTTTTCAATCACTAACTAAAGGTACGTTGACACTATGCGAGTTGACTTTAACCAGTCAGCTGTCTTGTAAGTGCGCGCTGCACTCGCACCGTGTCAACACATCAAGACAGTACGGAGACAGTTAGTTGGACTGTGCGAGTTGACTCGGATGCCCTTCTACTTTTACCGTGCGAGTTTAATTTCAAGATGGCGACAACTAAGAAACCGTGTTCACGTGCTAATAACAAGAAGACAGTGAACTATCTTCAAGACAGTCAACTCTCTTGAAAAATATCACTCGCATGCGAGCTGTCATTCATTCAACTATCATCGTGTCAACGCCGCGTTAAGGAAGAAGTTGTACATGAAAGTCTTGAAACACCTTCCAGGCATAAGACAATCTCAAGAAATCTTGAGGGGTATCAAGCAGAAAAAGGCTGGAGATTAGATTGCCTAAGTTTAAGCAGAAATAAGCTTAGAATATTGACAGGTATACTAACAGGACATTTGTTTCGATCTTGGCCATCTAGGGATCGCGTTAAACAACTATTGTTCAATGTACATTTCTCCTATTGCTTACATTCTCTTTTCTCTTTTGCCAATATATCTTCATCCTCTTTCTTTGCTGCTGCCTTTGGTCCTCTGTCCACACTCTTCCTCCAATTTTTCTCTTCTTCGCCTCAAATCCTTCAAAATGGAGAAATGTATCTCTCATCAGGTCTTTGTTTGTTTTGTCTTCTGGTCCAATACCCAACTCTACTAAGTCTGCTTTGACTTCTTTGAACCACTGGATTTGGGTTCTTGGGTTTTTGTCAAAAAACATGAATATTTTCATCATTCATTATTTTCGAATGGGCATAGAAGCTTTAAAAAAAAAACGTACTCTTCCTCATAGTATCGCCCGCTTTTTCAATTTTATCATACATTTCTCTATTACTTCTAAGCTTCCAAGTCCCATTTTAAAACCTCGGTCCAAGCACTCTTATGATTTTTTGCTCCTTCTTTGCTACACCTTCCATTTCTTTGTTAGTGTTCATCGCCAAACATTCAGATGCATATAGACACTCTGGCTCAATCACTGTATTATAATGTCGGATTTTAGCATTAATGGATACTGACTTCTTGTTGTACACATTCTTTGTTAACTGGAATGCAATTTCCATTTTTCTTACGTGACGTGGATCCATACACCATTAATGGTGCTACATTCCTGTGTAGGACCTAGGACCTTCTCCACAGCCTACATTTGTGCTAGGTGTCTTGATCTTAGACAGAAGTGTAGGGAGCCCTTACAGTTTTTAACGTGGTTGGCGAGCCATTATTCGGGGAGGTTACTCTTGATTTATTTTTTCTTTGTCTAAAGCATTGTGCTGGATGATTTCCCCTAAGTATTTGAATTTAGAAATTTTGTTTATTTGGCCATACTTTGTAATCATATTGTTCGGCGCCTCTCTGACATTGGTTAGGTACTCTGTCTTTTCAAAAGAGATTTTGCAGTCCTGTCTTCTGCCGTTTCTTTCGGAATATTGATATCTTTGGTTTCTTCTTCCAAACTTCCAGCCATAACCGCTATGTCCGCAAAAGCGAGGCAATCCACTTCTAATCCATCCTTTATTCTTCTTAATCTGATTTTTTGTATTCCTTCTACAGTCGTTTTCTTTCTCCACTCTGTAATACTTTTTCTAACACACAATTGAATAGGAGAGGTGAGAGCCCATTTAATAGGGCAGTATTATTAAAGAAACATCTCGAGAGCCTTGGGTTGAGGCAGGATAATAATTGCAGATTCTGTGAGTCAGGAGAGGAAGAGGCATCTCCATAAAACTGTGGAGCGCTAATCCAGAAAAGGAAAAGCACTTTTGGTTCTACTGCTTCATCCATGGAGATGCAATGTTTGAGGAAAAAAGGACCTTTAACCTTTTGGAAAACCTCAAAAAAGGCAATGAACAGGGAGGAAGTAACCTATCACAAGCCTTTGACAACCTAACTCAAGCAATTCTAAGGGGGGGAACTGGTACCATCAATGATTGGGTGGGCAGTAATGGTACCATATTAAACATTTTTCTTCTTGAAGTGCCGTACTCTCTCAACAGCGTAGGCAACCTATCGCGCATACTTGTGGAACGAATCATCCACAAATATACCGGACCTTCAGTTTATCGCCGGTTCCGAATGCTACTAGTTGAGAGGTTTTTCTTAGCAGAATTTCTCGTGGTAGTTTGCCATTCCTTTCCACGAGGTGGCCACAGCATAGCTCCGTGAAAAATCTTTACGGCTTGGCTGGGGATTGAACCCGGGATCTCATGCATGGCAAGCGGATGCGTTCACCACCACACCACTGTGACCACTATCAAAAATTTGGTTCGGTATAATTCTTGTACTTGTGTCGTCGTCATCGTCGGAATTTCTTCGTTGCCGAAGATCCTTCCCTCATTGCCATCGCCGCCTCCGCTCATGGGCCTTGTGGTGGCTTCAGAGACCGATGCGAGATCGGATGGTGGTGAAGAAGGGGTGGGGATGGTTGATGGTGAATGATGGTGACTGTACACAGAGTAACAGGGGGCTTGCACGTAATACCCCGCCTGCTGCTACAGGTACAGGCTCCGATCCTAGTGGCACAGATAGCTAAGACAACTAGTGAGTGTGAGTACCCTTAAGTAGCAAAGACAGTAGCCCCAATCTGCAGGCCTGAGGAACGCCGCCGTACTTTTAAGAGCTTATTGCATTTCACTGCCGTCCATAGAGTAGGTAACCTGCCCCTGTCTACTCAGTCTAGGAGGCCATTCCCCAGCTACGCCAGGTACTAGCCCTACCTATACCCCCCCCCCCCCCCCACCCTTTAATTGTGTAATAAAGCTGTGACGAGCGAAAAAGTCCAATCTTCCAAGCGTATCGTTGGAAATGAAAAATAGGGGGATAATACTTTTTGAACCATCATTGCAAAGGAAGGAAGCAACTGTGGTCTCTCCCTTCCTCTCTGTAAAAGAAAAACGTCCAATGGATGAACATCGAAAATGTGGAAAAAAAATACAAGACTTATGTACAACAGAATCAGTGAAACTGCATGGAAAGTCCCCAAATGAGCAAGCAGAGTTTAAAAACTGGTAGGATCAACTACTAGTGCTAGTAACCTTTATAGAATTTGACTTCTAAAAGAAACTTAAAATGTCTGTAGCTTTAATTGACCTGTCACCTACCTATAATACTGTATGAAGGAGAGAAAATTGTCTAGAAGTTTTTGAGAAGAATCCGATGCTGTTCAACTGCAACACTGCTTAATAACATGCTCACCAACAGATATTCTCGGGATTATTTAGGTGACGATTGAAGTAACAAGAAAATCTAAATAATGGTCTGCTACAAGGATCAGTTTGGGCTCCTCTTCTATTTAATATGTATATCTCTGACCTTCCTGAATCAAACTCGAAAGAAATCTGCTATATGGATGATATGACATTGGCCTGTAAAGACAAAGAACTCAACCAACAGAGATAACTCTCACAGTATGAGTGCTTACAGTAAAAAATGGAGACTACATCCTAACACAAATAAAAATAAAGTGTGTGCCTTCCAGTTCAATAACAGGCATGCAAACATGGAGCTTTAAGTATTATTCAATGGTGTGAGACGTCGCAATAACAAGTTTCCTAAATACATGGGTATCATCCTTGGAGACATTCTCTCATACAAGAAATATTTAGAAAACACTGTTGCCAAGATCAGAACGTATAACCATGTAGTCTAAAACTATGTGGCACAACATGGGGTTCGCCAACAGCTATCCTTCGCACTTCTTCTGTTTAGATGAACAGCTGCTACCCCAATCTGGTTGACACTCCGTAGAACCACATGGCCGCAGTGTTTGAAAGGATAAAATAACTCGATATCCACATTGGGAGAGAGAAAAAAATATCTGACACAACCGTCGAAAGAAGTTTTACTTCAACAACGCGAAAAGGTTGCACACTCATTTTTTTATATAAACCAAATAGCGTTAGAAAAATCGTTTAATATCGTAATAAAAATTTTCTATTTTGCGTCTGTAATGGACTCATAACAACACTCATGTGTGCGGTTATGGCTCGCCGAGTGCGATACAATTTTCTCAATATGTATCGGCGATTTTTTTATTTAGAAATGGCATCAAAGGGCACAAAATAAAAAAAATACTATAAAAAAACTCGTTCGTAAGGCGTTTTCAGCACCTGTCCATTAGAGCACTTGTCCAACTTTGGACGCGTGCTGTAAAATCGCGCTTATTGAACTCATCCTTTAACATATCATTTTAGCACTTTTTTGGCTTTGTCAGAGGTAATCGCGTTATATATAATCAATATTGCTCGGATTAGCTTTAAAGCTAGTCTAGTCTAGTTTTATGAATAGGATGGTTGCGACAGTTGCTACGTGGTAATCCATGCTTACATTGAATTGAAAAATCCATTCCACGGTCATTTTCAAGTGTTCACTTGAAAATGACCGTCAAACGTCGAAACTCGAGTCGTGATATGTGTAGAAATTTATATAACTGTGAATAATAAGTTATATAACATTTGTACATAATATAAGTGTGGTAAAAAACAAAGTGAATTTTTCCACTCAATGTTAGTCTAGTTTTATTTGTTTTTTCTGATAATATTTAGATTTTCGTTATTGAAGGACTGACAGATAATAAATATAAAATGTCTGTTTGTAATGGGATTATGGACAGTAGCTTGCAGGATGTATGGGGTTGAAAATATAAAGGATTGCAGGTATACATGTAGTGTATAGAGGGGGTTGATGTATGCGCGCCCTGTGTTAATTCGTTTTGCTCATAATAACCGTTCTGAATGTCAAATGAAGCGAAATGGCGGTTCGCTCATCAATTCCAATGTATATTTTTAATTGAATCTAGTAATGGAGTTTTCGCACAACGGCCATCGATTCGAAACGCGACCCCGAAATGGGAACAAAATAAATAGTTTCAAAAGAAAGATCAATTTGTTTTTCAGACGTGGTTTTATTTTCAGCGGGCCGTAATTCAATTTTTATAATGCGCCGATACAAGAAGCCAAACGATTGCGGTTTAATTAAATTACTCCATAATCTATTTAAAAAAAAATGTATAAATATAAAATTTGCTTTGTATAAGTATATTAACGGTTTTCGGTTCATGTGGGTTTTCGCTCAATGACAGACTGTGAAATATACGTTTTAATGGAGTGGGCGCCGAGACATGGACCACATATATAGTCTATAAAATATAAATGCGCTTTTTCATAATTGTATAATTGAGTGAAATCGAGCGCGCGATGCAAGGCTCCTTTTTTCTCATTCCACTTATAAGATTTATAACTTGTTTCGTGGGCGCAATTAGATCACGTTACTATACACACACAAAGAAAACTTCATACAGATCGGATTAGCAGCATTAGATTTAGTAAGAAGAAGAAATTTCTTTCTTTGGATGCTTGTCTGGATTTAAACAGCATTTTAACTCGTTGTAACGATGGCGAATCTAGTAAAACTTGTTTCTTACACTTAATCTCAACACTTAATATATGTATTTATTTTTAATACTTAAAAAAGTTATTTTAGGCATAATTAGAATATAAACCGAAATTTAGTAAGTTAAGTGTACTAGTTAAGCTTGATTACATATCTCCATTCTAGTCTGAGGTTCAAGTTTGATATTCTACCTTTATTTTGTCGTCCGAGTTTTATTTCAAAATTTATAATAATCAAAAGGATAGAGATTGGTGAAACCATCCATGTTATAGATAATCATACAAACTTAAATATGGCTGTGTTCCGTTTGTTTTAAGTTTGTAATCAAAATGATGTTTGCGACCATTACTACGTTCAAATACATACGGAGTAAGTATGTATTTGAACGTAGTAATGGTCGCAAACATCATTTTATTATTGTATTTAACAATGTAAGTATTGAAATTTTTGAAAAATCACTATTTTTTACCAGTAATTGTTGTGAAATATATTATTATAACTCTACACACTTTTCACGATTCGAGTTTCGACTGTTGAAGGTTATTTTCAAGTGGATTACAAATTGATGAGATTGAGTTTTAGCAGAGAGGGAAAGTGTCTGTCTGCAATAGGGGACCTATCTGGAGACGATTGCATTAGATTAAAAAGTTGAGAGAAGATTAGGTCGATTTGCTCGTTAAGGAGATTAACTGATGTTACTCCTTGTGGGAGTTTCTTGTTACTCCTTGGAGGAGCATAATAGAGCCTCGACAAACATCCGCCATCGAGTCCGGTTCTTCGCCAGCGCGTTTACCTCAAGACTTGTTTTTGTCTGAGTCGCAATCTCATCCAGAACTGTTCTTTTCCATGATTCCACTGGTCTCCCTCCATTCCTCTTCCCTTCGGGGGTTCCACTCGAGAGCGATTTTGGCGATGTTGTGGTGGTCTTGGCGTATTGTATGCCCGATGCACCCCCATTAACTGGCAGTGATCTTCTTTTGATGTGTTACTCGTAACAGTTGGAGATCTTGACAGGCCAGCTAGATGTTTGCTGGCCTGACAAGGTCTCCAACAGTTACGAGTAACACATCAAAAGAAGATCACTGCCAGAAAATGGGGGAGCATCGGGCATACAATGCGCCAAGACCACCACAACATCGCCAAAATCGCTCTCGACTGGAACCTCTCGACTGATTCTGCACAGAAATTTGGTAACTGCCACCTGCAGTTTGTCTTTAAGTTATTTGGACAATTTCCAGGTTTCGCATCCATAGAGAACTACAGATTTGACATTTGATTCGAAGAGACGTTTTCGAGTACTGACTGGAGTCCCATACCGGTTTTAATTCCCTGAAAGCTTGCTGGGCTTTCCTACTTCGCATCTGGATATCGCATTCTGTACCACCGCCTTCTCAACTGGGTATTCGCAACTAGGTATTGTAAATACCTTCTTCTTCTTTGTATTTATCTGTATGGACTTGGTTTTGACAATGTTGAATTTCATGTTGGTGAATCGTGAATCGATGTTGGTTTTCTTGTTAGTTATGCCCTAACAGGAATATATCTTCCGCATACTCTAAGTCACTGAGCTGTGAGTTTAAAGCTTATACCTTTAGAGTTATTAATTTTCTGCAGGACGTGGTCCAGAGCTATGTTGAAAAGCAGGGGCGATATCACGCATTCTTGTCTACTCCAGTTTTTTTAAGGAAACTTTCAGTGTCTCTCGCTTTATGAGATACACAACAGTTTGCTTTGTTGTACTGCGCTTTTGTCATTGCGAATAGGTCTTGGGGGACGTTTTTGGCGTCTAGGACTTCCCACCACGCATCATGCGATATACTGGCAAAATCCCGAGCAAATATGAGTATAAGTGGGGAGTCAAACTCGTTTGATTGTTCTACAATAATTCTGATCTTTTTGGTGTGATTAATGCATTGTTCTAAAACTTGGTCTATAGCTTGGTTGGGCCTTAAGTTGGCCATACACTATCGCTGCATCAGTTCAAATGGAGCGACGTCGCTCCAAAAACTGACAGTATGTAGTGAAAAACAGGTGGATGATGTGGAGTGACAGGATGAGTTGGATATTCGGTCAGTTTAAAATCCATCAGTTTGAACCGTCATCCACTTCATCCAACTGATGGTATGTGGGAAAAACCACGTGGAGTAACATCAAGCCATCGCTCCGATCTTATCATGTGTGGTGATAACGTGGTCCAAACAGGCCTCATTCTCTGCGTGACCGTCCTGCCGTTCACATCGTCAACCATTGTGGTTGCACAACATATTGGGATAATGGGATAATATGATCCAATGACTGAGGGGAAATACAAGTTACAAATTGAAGCAAGACAATGTGTTGAGGGAGAGCATAACTCCTCATAAAAGATTGATAGCTACAATTCCATTTTTGGCTTCGAGGTGCACCTATGAGGAAGGTGCACCCCGAAGCCAAAAATGGAATTGTAGCTATCAATCTTTTATGAGGAGTGATACTCTCCCTCAACACATTGTCTTGCTTTTTAATAATCGGAGTAATCATTTCTAATAAATTAAAATTACTCTCCTCGTCCATACGAAGATAATTGCGCCAGTCTGTTAGCTTCAAAGAAAGTTCATTCACTAGGGACTTTGTATGAGAGAGCCTTTTCCTCTCCAATAATCTTTACTTTATAATCCATAATCTTTACATCTTTACTTTTTCTTTTTAAAAATCAGGCAAGCGGCAGCAGCTTCTTCTTCATCCGTGGCGAAAATAACTTAATAAATAACTAACTTTCTTTCTGGAAGGAAGTTGCCTTCACTATATGCGTGGATGACTGGATGATTGGCTTGATGGTGTATGGGCTTGGATTTTCGATGTCACCCATTTGGATGACATCCAAATGGAGCGATAGTGTATGGCCAGCCTCAGGTCTATATTCTTTGACATTCTAGTTTGAGTAAAGCCTGCTCGGATTTTGTTTAGCACGTTTAATATTGTTATGCCCCTCCAGTTATCACAGATTGTTAGATCGCCCTTCTTGGGAAGTTTGATGATTCTTCCCTCTTTTAGACCTTCCTGGATTTTTTTAGTAATCCATAGTTCCTGTATTATGGGACCTAGCAGGTCAGCGATGCTTTGAGGATCGGCTTTAAGAAGTTATAGTCTTTTCCCGGCGTCTTGTTGGGTTTGAGTGTTTTAATTGCGCTCACTATCTCCGCTTTTGTTGGAACATTTGTGGAATCCGCGGGGTCGGTGTTCGTGGTTGTGATGTTGCGAGTTGGTTCTGGGCTGCTATCTCCCCTGTTGTAGATTGTAGATTTGGTGGTGACGACTTGTACTGCGACCTTCATAAATCTATTGTACCCCACCTTCTTCCTCTAAACGTTGGTATACTTACCCATTTAGAGCGCCTTCTAGTCCTGATTCCTTTAGCAATTTCAAGATCTGGGTGGGATTCAAGAACTGCAGCTCCTCTGCGTTCAAGCAGTGGGCCCCAAGGTAGAGATAAGCATGGGACGAGTTTCTCGTTCTAGATCCCATCCCGTGGAACGGATCCCTGTTACTGTCCCATCCCATTAGACACATTATCGTCCCACTATCCCATCCCACAAACCTAAAATTTTCATCCCATCCCATCCCGGTCGCGTGACCCGTCCCATTCATCTCATTTTCCCATACAGCAGACTTTCTTTCCGGTTTAGACTTTCTTAACGATAATTCGTTCAAATTTATTTTTTCCGTAATTACTTGAGCTGACAGTGAGTAATCCCTTTTCGTCGCAAACGGATCGTAAGACGGAACTACATCCTTATCACGTGCGTATTGGCACGATAAGCAATTAATTATGCACGAAATAGATTTACTGGTTTATCAAAACTTTTCCCACTCTGTCCCATACAAATTTGTCGTCCCATCCCATCCCACGCAACGTTCATCCCACTCATTCCATCCCATGGGACGATGGGTCGATGGGATCTCATGCTCATCTCTACCCCAAGGTACTTTTATCTCTTGCGGAGCAGGGCTCCGCAGTCTTTGAGCACATGTATGGGGGTTTCCTCTGCCGAACCACAGAATCTGTCAGAATTCTAAACTTGTTCCTGTTTAGTTTCAGGCAGGCTTTTATTATTTTCTGGTTATGAGATCCCAGCATTACTTTGGATATTCTCAACCCTGGACCTTCTTTCATCCAGATTTTCATCCATTGTTCTCTTATTTCTTCATCTAAACTTTTGTGGATGGTGTTCATACCGCAGAAGGGTTACAGGGATACTTGGAACCCTTGTTTGCTAGGTTATCGGCTTCTACGTTTCCATCTATACCATTGTGTACCCAGTATATCATTATTGTGTCCTGGTACCCAGTATATCATTACTTTAATTTCTCTGCCAAGCTTGTTTAGCTTTCCCCCACAGTCCCATGCCAGTTTGGATCTGATGGTGTATGAGCTAATGGCCTTGATGGCTGCTTTGCTGTCTGCCAGGATAGCAATTCGTTTTTCGATCATTCCTGTCGAGGTTAAATTGTGAACATCTTTCGATTGCGTGTACCTCTGCTTGGAAGATACTTGGGAATGATCCCATGGATTCGAATTATTTGGTACTAGGTCCAAACACTCATACAGCAGTACCTTTCTTTGTCTTCAAACTATGTGTATACCACTTGAATCTCCCCTGTTACTCAACAGTTCGACAAAATGTTTCTTACGTCGATTTATTTGGCTGTGTTTTTGGCTTAGAAGTTCGCCGTTTTTTGATCTAGATGGAATCTGCGATTTGATTTGTTTGTTAGCCTTTGCGTGAGCTGTATAGGTCTTTCTTCTATTTTTGGTTGCTTCTAACTTAACTTGTCTTCTCTGGGGCTCCTTTTCACCATCTGATTTAATTTTGCTTAACCGTGTTTGGTTACCTGCTTTTGTTCTTCAGTTCTGGCCTGCAGTAATTCGATGTTTTAGCTTTATGTTTTTCAATTAGGGCCGAAGTGCTGTCAGAGATTCAATGTTTGAGTTTTGACTCTCGTTTCCCAAGCTTATCATTTGCTATTTCTGTAAGAACCTTGGCGATTGATTCCCAGTTTCTCATACTTTGGTGCAAATCATTCGAATCATTTAAATCATGCAAATCATTTGGTGTAATCATTCAGTTCTGTTTGCTAGCTCTTCTCGGAAAATTTGCTTGGCCCTAGGTAATTTGAGTCTATCCGCATTGTATTTAGCATTCGTCGGTCTTGTGTCTTTGTTCATCGCATTTTTCGCTAGCTTTAGCCGGATACTTGCCGCGACAAGGTAGTAGTCGCTCGCCACATCGGCTCCTCGTTTGTTTCGAACCTCCAAAGGTAAACTTCCGAGAAAAGCGTCTCTGGGGTCACTAACGCAGCGATACTGACGCGGTAACATAGCGATAGTATGGAAATGTTTGAGGCGCCATTCGAGCGCAGCGACGTTGATGCGCTCAGCGTCAGTGCGTCATTGTCGCTCCGCTCGATACGTTTCCATACTATCGCTATGTCGCCGCATCAGTATGGCTGCGTTTGTGACGCCAGAGCCGCTTTGCTCGGAAGTCGACCTTTAGGCTTGTCGCACACTGGATCCGCTCGTCTCCCCTCAGCTCAGCCTTTCAGCCAAGAAAAATATAAAAACCGTGTATTTAAATAGAAACGCATCCGGCTTCTTTCCGCTTCGTTCCGAATCCTCTGTCAAGAATACTGGTCTGGAGGTCGGATACCGTTGATGGTTCACGCAGGCGCAACACTAACGTTTCCATATATGCGCTAAGGCATATATGCAACCAGAATAGCAGCACATATTTAGCCTTATACATAAACTGACAAGTAGACAAAGGGTTCGCTGGGAGGGGATTGAGTGTGTGGAAAAGTGACGCAGCTGAGCGAATGCAATATGTGGAAAAATGAACGAGCTGTGAGGAGCAGACCCGATCGGACCTGATGTGAGCTGAGCCACACACTTAAAAACCACACACTCAATCCCCTCCCACCTCTCCTCCTGGAGAGCTAAATATGTGCTGTTATCCTGGTTGCATAAATGCCTTGGCGCATATATGAAAACGTTAGTGTTGCGCCTGCGTGAACCATCCGCGAGCATCCAACCTCCGGCTTAGTATTCTTAACAAACAGATGATAAGGAGCGGAGAGGAGCGCAACGGAGCCAAGCTGAGCTGAGCTAACGCAGTATGGGCGTTTCTATTTAAATACACGGGTTTTATATTTTTCTGAGCTGAGCGGAGACGGCCCAGTGTGCGACAAGCCTAATAGGGAAGTTTTCTATTTTCTTGAGATCACAATGTGGTGAATTTGATTTTCTGTGTATTTTATTAGTGGTCGATATTGTATAATAATTTTAGACGGTTAAATCGAGGAATTTACTAGGAAAATGTGTTGCTTGTTTCAATGAAATGAAAGGATTGCCAAAGTAATATTCATTTTTAATTTTTGCATTATATAAATATAAAATGTATAAATTAAATTGAATTGTTAACCACAGCTGTGGAATCAATAATAGATGAATTTTCTTTGCTATTTTCCTAATTTAAAAATTTCCCAGAACAAAGTTGACACACTTGATTTTGAAATTTACTACATATGGCTTGAATTTTGAACAAAATTTTGAAGTGTAATTACAGTATAATCTTGATAATCCGGTGGTGGGTTAATCCGGCGCGCTGGTGAAATACGTGTCGTAACGAACCTAACCTAACCTGAAATGTAGAGGAACTACAGATTTGACACTTTGAGTATCGCATATATGAGAATACCTAACAGCGACGCGACAATTCGCGACACTTCATTGCGCGTCATCGCGAAGCGGAGTGTCGCGTATGTGAGTATCGGTCTTTACGCTGCCCTGCGCCGGACTTAAACCTCGCGCACAGCAGATATAAAGTCAAAAACAACACCATCAGTGCTCTTGGAAAAAAGGTCTGGCCAACATACAATCATACAATTAATTCAATTATACATAAAATATGTAAAATTGTTATTGTTTTGTTTTAATCCTAATAATCCATATTTTTTGATAATCCGGCGGTTATCTGGTCCCATATAATAATAATAATAATAATAAAGGCCTTTATTCGTAATAAACAAAAAATATCAATAAAACATGCAATCCATTGGGCGAGGTTCAGTTCGCCCTGCCTACAATAATAGTAGACAAGACGTCTGTTCAACTAACCCAAATAATTAAACTAAAAATAGCCAAAATATTGAAAATGATAACATAATAATAACATAACATAGAAGTAATAACATAATAATAACATAACAAGAAAATTAAAAAAAAAATTGTATTATATAATGAAAAGAGACGAATTTTTTTATTGAAAGAAAATGCTAACCAAGCCAAATAATAATATGTGTCGGATTATCAAGATTATACTATTGACAAAGACAATTTTGACAAAAAAAAGACAATTTGTAATCCGCTTGAAAATGACCTTCAACATTCGAAACTCGTGCCTTTAAAATGTGTAGATTTGCTTAACTTCAAAAGTTATATAATATTTTCAAAACAATTAGTGGTAAAAACCTAGTGAACTTTTCAATTCCGAGTTTATAATAATCATTTATTATTATTATTTTTCTATTTAGGAAGGGAAATAAATGTGCATTCAGTATCCATGAATATGCGGCGGGTGAAAGAGAGACGCAGAGAATGCTCACTGCTGTATCTATCAGTTGATTCCGCGGTTATGAACAATGGGCCATTGTTCGTAGTTAAAATAACTCGGGCGATAGTTTGTTGCCAAGAACCGAGTGAAACTCGCAGATCGATATCCAATCAATGAAACCATTTTTCCATTATGTATGTACGTTTTTCCCGGCACTGATACATTATTCACGCTCGTAATTATAGCGAAACTAACGAAAGAAAGAAACTTCTAATGTTTGTACGTCTTATAAATATATATATATATATATATATATATATATATATATATATATATATATATTACAGTGACCAGACATTATATATAGGTTTTATAAATAGTTTGTACATAATTCATTTCGAAATTACTATTTTAAAACATCGAGAGAATATTGCAATAAATATAATTTGTATTTTAGGATGTATCTGCTTGTATAAGTAGATTTTTGAGTGAGTTATGCCGCGGCGTAATCTATTTACTAATTCGAATAACTTGACTTTGCCTGTATTTAAATAAAAACAGGAACGTTGACTTTGAGTACACAGCAAGTCTTATACATAAAAAGGCTTTAAG
Source organism: Phosphuga atrata (assembly GCA_944588485.1). Taxonomy (NCBI): domain Eukaryota; kingdom Metazoa; phylum Arthropoda; class Insecta; order Coleoptera; family Silphidae; genus Phosphuga; species Phosphuga atrata. The sequence goes on from OX155895.1 coordinate 65,529,571, forward strand.
TGTAAATTCTTGCTAAATGATAATAATTTATGTGAGGATTTTGACCTTATGTCCTTCCTGTGCGTCACTGCTAATACTAATAGGTTTAATTGAAAAGTAGTAGAGTGTAAAAGCGTGTACGTTTTCATTTACTTTATATAACTATACTTTTTTAAATTACAAATTAGTCTTTAGTGAGTAGGTCAGTTTTTTTTTGGTGCGGGCGTTTTGTTTGTATAGTTTTTTTTTCTGTTGTGATTCTGTTGTTCAACTTTGAATTCGTTTCAACAACTACGCAAATGGACGTCACTTTTTTATGTGTTTTGTTATTGAAAATTCCCAGACAGCATCAATTTACATAAATGGATATCTAGTTCAGTATACCAAATAATACTGCTTTTTTGCAATTATATAAAAATCAACTGGATTTCGCAAAAACACATTTCACAATAAACTATTAAATATTCATTGTGGTGCCACTCAATAGTACGCTAAAAAAACATAAAATCGTATTTTTTATAAAATCGCTAGCTAATTCATTGAACAATTGCGCTTTGAAGGGCTATATAGACGTATATACCAAGTGACTATAAATGCTTGAGAATTATTTTGTTATGTTGGTAACTTAATTAAATTCTTTAGTTGGCAAAATCGCATCGTTGGCATGGCACACGTTCAATTTTCAAAATTCCAAACAAACGTCAAAAAAATTACAACAAAAGAGGGTCAAGTAAAGGTACAGCTAGAAGGTCAACACTTGGAACACTAGATGTATTTGTAATAATTCGTGTTATCTAATAACGGTTGTCGATTATTTTGCAATCGTTTTTAGAAGGCACAACATTCGTGACATAACCTAAATAAAGACTATTCACAACTGACAGGTTGCACAACCAACACAGAAAACTACTACCAACCTGCTCAGTGTTGACAATGTATTATGTTGGTTCAATCATTTATAGCAGTGGTTCTCAAGCTGGGTAGGGCGGTGGTGGCCCATTAGTCAAGGTGTCGGACTTCGGAGCCGCAAGTCCCGGGATCGAGTCCTGGACATTGTGAAAAATAAGCCACCGTTCTCCTGTAGGCGGCTCTGGCAAAGTCATCGCAGTAAAATCTGCCACGGAACCCACACCTCCCCCTCCCCCCGACACTTGTGTCTAAGAACAAGACACCAAGCACAAGCGTATGCCGTGGGAGGAGGCCTTGGCCCGTCATAGGCTGGTGCGCCAGGAATTATTATTATTATTCTCAAGCTGGGTGCCACAGCAATAATCAAGAAATCTAAAAACTAAATTACATGAGGAGTTAAACGAATTTGAGTTCCTACTTTTAATGCAAAATTGTAGACAATTCGCTAAAATCTCGATTGGTCTAAATCAATCAAGCTCGTCTACCTCAGTTCGCGAAAGCGCAACTCACGACCAAAAGATAGCTCGACGAAAAATAAGGAAATATGATCCTAGCTACCTCATATCGTTGGCTTTGTTGCTGTTTGGAACGAACAAGCACAGGAAGGGCAATGCGTTATCTGTCATAAATTTGTTTCTAATAGGAGGCTTGGTTCTATACAAATGAAAAAGACATCTGGAATGCAATCAGTCCGATTTAGTACATAAACGTGAAGAAATCTTCAAGCGAAATTTGTCCAAAAAGTCAAAATTTTGAGATTGTTTTAGCTCGATAAGGGTGCCGCGGCAAAAGGAAGTTTGAGAACCACTGATTTATAGTCACTCGGTATTTGAACTAAGAGATTGTCAGTTCTAACGACGAGATTTATCGAATTACTAGATTGTAGATTTCGCTTATACTGAGGCCCTTCATAGGTCTGTTTTACCCCACCCTCTTTCTCTAATCGTTTCTATACTTGCCCATTTATTTAGAGCACCTCCTCTAGTCCATTTTCTTTTAGGAAGGTGGTTGGTGAGTTTTTGGTTTATAAACCACATGCTAAAATTATAGCCACAGGCGGGTGTGGTATATAAGCAACAAGCTAATATCAAATAGCGGCGCTGCTTTATATACCAATAAAAATAAAAAGTAATACAAATCTAAAATTAGATCGTGAAACTTATTTTTTTATCGTTGATTATACAATGTATTCTTTTATTTTTTATTCTATTTTTATCAGAGTGCATTCCAAGTAAAAGTTATTAGTATATGGTACATAGTTTCATTTTGACTGCTATTCCAGTCGCTTCAGATACTTTCCGTAATATCGATAAGCCTTCCACTTCTTCCAGTTCCTCAAGAAAAAGGAACGTTGACGAATATAGTGATGAAGCCGAACTATTTGAAAGTAAAAGCGATAATTATTCTTCGTCTTAGTCTAGCGTAGAAAGAAAAAAACGACACTGACAAAGAAATTGCTGCTGGTGATTTATTCTATAGGCATTGCGACGATTTCATACTAAAAATTATAATTTTGATCCTGAACAGTCTGGAATAACTTTGCTATAAACATACAGTTTGAACCTTACGAATACTTTCGTGGCCGAATGTTTTTCGGCCACTTTTTTACGTATAACCAGTGAAAATAACAAAAAGAGCCCGAAACTTTCATATTCCCGCCTTTTAAACATGGCGGACGCGCATGCGCTTAACTAACCGTACAAAGGTCGCCATTTACGCTCAGTTATACTGACGTACATCCAAAAACTAATCATGTGTGTGAAATCTTAACGTAATTTTTAACTGAGAACATGATAACCCACGGATTTACCGGGCGCACCATAAATCCGCTGGCTTCATTTCGTTTTCATCACGCCAAACTGACCGCGCATGCGCTTAGTCAGTCGTAGTTTAACCGCACTAACTGAAGAATTTATAGAAAAATAGCTTGAAACTGTCACTCGGTTTCACTTACAACTCATTTAAGAAATTAATAAGAGATAACTGATATTTCCTTTTTAACCATTCTTTCGTTCATTTTTGTTTTGATTTTCTATTGATTAAACGGCTACAAGACAAAAAAAATTAAAAGAATCAAGAAACAACGGCCGCTTTTAAGCCAGTGAGTGGGGAAATCATTTTGAACTGATCACTTTTAACTGATCAGTTAAAAACGTCAGTTCAACTGATCAGTCTAACTGACCGTCAAGGGCGGGCTTAAGAAAAAAATGCAATAAAACTACCGTTGCAGAAATATATACGTTTCTGGCTTTTATCTCGTTGATGCCTTATTTTTTTGCGTTTGGAGTGCTTGGTTCTACTAAAAGTATCCGCATTTAAAGGGCTCGATAGACGACATATTTGATCTAAGAGGTTGTCAGTTCTAGCTACAAGATTCATCGAATGATTACATATTTATGGCACACACGCAGTAAATAGTGATCTGCATATCACTCGATTAGACTAAAACGTTTTCAAAACCCGGATGTTTTATAAAATCACTAGTTAATTTATGAAACAATTGAGCTTTAAAGTGCTCCATAGACGTACATATTTGATTTTAGGGTTGTCAGTTCTAGCTACGAGATTCATAGAATGATTACATATTTATGGAACACACGCCGTAAATAGTGTATGCATATCACTCCATTAGACTAAAAGGTTTTCAAAATCCGAATGTTTTATAAAAGCACTAGTGAATTTATGAAACAATTGTGCTTTAAAGGGCTCCATAGACGCACATATTTGATCTAAGAGATTTTCAGTTCTAGCTATGAGATTCGTAGAATGTTTACATATTTATGGCACATACGCAGTAAATAGTAAATCTGCATATCACTCGATTAGATAAAATGTTATCAAAATCCGAATGTTTTATAAAATCACTAGTTAATTTATGAAATAATTGCACTTTAAAGGGTTCCAGAGATGTACATATTTGAAGCGTTGAGAGCAAAAGTGGCCTAACCCACAAAAACATGAAAATACCAATAAATGTAGATTTTGCATCCCCATCAGTTGGGATGCAAAATCTACATTTATTGGTACTTTTATTTTTCTGTGGGTTAAGCCACTTTTGCTCTCATCGCCTCATTTGATCTAGGAGGTTCATCACACATTTGATCGCACACATTAAATAGTGAATCTACATATCACTCTATTAGACTAAAACGTTTTCAGAATCCGGATATTTTTTAAAGGACTCGATAGACGAAATAGTTATTTACATTAGAGTGCGGAAACATTTATTTTACAATGCAACAGCTCGTTTAGGGAACTCGCCCTTTGGACTCGTTCCCCATTTGCTGGAGCATTGTAAAATCATTTCCGCACGAAATTTGTATAAGATTTTTTGGCCGACAATTATTATTTAAGAAACAAATAGATTTAGATTAATTACAATATTGGAAATTATTTAATTTTTTAATGTTGGTACTCACAAACTGACATTTTTACTAATTCAAATTTATTAGTTTGGTTATGTCATTTTTCCAAATGTCAGACGCACAGTAAAATTTAAAAAATCACTTTATTTTCTACATTATCTTGACAAATGTGGTGTAAAGTAGCGTTTTTTTAATTAGATTTTATTGTATTATACTTTTTATCTTATACACGTTATTTTGTAAGTGTCTCTGAAATGTTAAAATTTACTGGTCACTTTACCGCATCGTAGCCGTACTTTGCAACATTGTACGTAAAAATCTAGTTTCGCTGGACGTATACACGATGTCCTAGCTTTACAATTCAGGAGGCCAAAAAGGTTGTTTTTTTGTTGCCGAGATAGAACTTACCAAAGTGTTTCCTGTCAAACGAACTGTCATACTACGCTCACTTTTTGACATTTATGATCAGTATACTTTGGCAAATCATCATGAATAGATTCACGCTTGAACAACGCTATCAAATTATTCAAATTTACTTTGAAAATCAGTCATCGATTCGCGCAATTTATAGACGACTCTGAGCATGCCATCCTTCGGAACTGTGGATAGATTTGTCGTTCGGAATTGGGGCTCTTGAGATTCTGACGACCAGCTGTCCTTCCATCTGTTTTACACGCTGGTAGTACCATCAGATCTTATTTCTTCAAAAATGAAGCCGGAGCTCTTGATATGGTCAATGGGGAGCGTTAATGATCAATGATTTTTTTATCGAAAATATGGATCACATTGATCTGGGCGAGATGTGGTTTCAACAGGATGGCACTACTTGCCATACGTCGACTGCAACCATGTCATTGCAAATCTAAATTTGGCGATTAGTTAATTTCGAGAAATGGACCTGTCAATGGGCCTCCAAGGTCATGCGATTTGACACCTCTCCATTGTTTCCTTTACTTTACTTTGTAGTGTCTGGTGGTTTCCGGTGGTACAAGCATTGGCCACTGTCTAATGGGACAGTGTTACAATGTTCTGCATATACAGGAGAAAATGCACGCCTGGAGGCTCATTCCGTGCTCCCTCTATTATTTCCTATGGTGCTACGTGAAGTCACTGGTTTATGCTGATAAACCAGCAACATTGCAACATTGTTGGCCAACAAGTTGGACGTCCAGAATGCGCTTCGCCTGGAACAGCTGCGATGGCCATATATCCGAAATCATCTTCAAATCTTAATGACATGTATTGATCTTTTGAAAAAAGGCTGTTTCATTAAAATTTAATTTTTGTGTTTCGGGCAACAACACCTTGTATATATTTGATCTAGAGGTTGTCGACTTCTAGTCGATTGATCTAGAGGTTGTCGTTGTACCGACTTCGGTTCTCTTCTGTTTGGTTCTAGCGATTCATCGAATTACTACGTATTTATGGCACACACATAGTGAATCTGCATATCACTCGATTAGACAAACGTTTTCAAAATCCGGATATTTATAAAACTAAAATCACTATTTAATTTATGAAAAAAATACGCTTTAAAGGGCTCCACAGACGTACATATTTGATCTAAGGGGTCTAGGTCTGTGTGGATCTAATAATAAATTATAAATCATGGAATATATGAATCACCAAAAATAAATATCAACAAGACAGAATTATTAATATAACAAATCGCCTTCCAATTTTGTTAATAGCCAGGCATTAAGTCCAGCGGCGGGTCTAGAATCTGAATAAAGGGGGTGTTAATATGCCAGAAGATTTTTTTGAGAAAACGTGTATCATGCGCAACGCTGTAGCGGAAAGAAAAAAAATAAAAATTGACAATTAAAAAATGCTAACTGAAGCTATAAACCTAATAAAGTCGGAACACAGCTTGAATAATTAAAATAAATATATTTATTCATCCATTCCGGAGCGCTATAACATTATTGAGTCTTTTTATGATTGCCAAAACAAATCTCATGTGAAATTTGCAGCTAATAGCTTTCAGTCCACCTTCGTGGCACCCAACGAAAACCAGAAAAATAACATTGTTCTTTAAGATCATGTCTTTCTATTAACTTAAGTGGATAGCCATCTGCAGACGCGTTTCGAGATTTATCTCTAATCAGTTCAGCTTTGCTTCTATGAATAATGATTTGTAAACCACTTACTTGAAACCCACGTGGATGACTAGGGGTTAGATATTTTTAATTTGACATTTCGTGAGAGAGAAATGAACTTAGTAGGTTATTAATTTAAATGATAATTTAATGTTGGTAAAGCCATTCTACATTATAGATAATCGTATAAACTTTATAACGCCGGAGCACAGCCGGAATAGACAAATATATTCAACCTTTCCGGAGCTCTATAACATTATTGAGCTCTATAACATTATAGAAGATGGATTGAATGCTAGGAAATAGCTGGCAAATTTCACCTGAGATTTGTTTTGCTAGTCCTAAAAAAAAACAACAATATTATAGAGCTCCGAAAAGGTTGAATATATTTATATATTCAGGCTGTGTTCCGACTTTATTGAGTTTATAAGATTATCTATAATGTAGTATGGTTTTACCAATATTAAACTAACTAAAGCTTGATCTTAATTAGTTATCTTGATCTACACTTTAACAATATTTTGAAAAAAAAATTCAAAAATTCAAAACACATTTGTATTCTTGAAAGTTCAGTATTCTAACAGTCTAAACAGTGGTCGTTATAATCCAATCCTTCCTGTAGGCAAAATGGTTAGAACTAGTCTTTTAGCTAGTCTAGTTCATCGCTGGCAGTCGTTGTAACTCTTTGAGGCATGACGGTATTAAACATGTCCCACCTTTTTATATGTAAATTTGGTGCTATTTTAAAGCTTTTTCGGAATCGGTCTGAGCATTATAATGGTGCGATATTTTTTTATGCATCTCGAAACATTCCAATAGCTATTAGCAAAAATTTCTGTGAAATGCGTTCTTTTTATTTTCAAAAAAAATCTGTTCCTCAAAGGTTTAAGTCAATTTCCAAGAAAGTTACTAAACATTAAGGCACCCCAAGATGCCGCGGCACACCGGTTGAAAACACTGCATTAAGCTATTGTTGAACTATTATTATTTTATTAAATACGTTTTATTGCAAATATTAATTTATTTTAAGCAGTTTGTTTTATGTTAACTTGTTATAACTATATAGTCCAGTCATTTAAGCTTAAATTAGGTAAGAATCTCGGAATTCGAGATACCCAGCTGTAAGTCTGTAAATACTTGTATATTGACACCCTAAAAGTTGTCTCAAAACCTACATATGGCTAAAATAACCTACCATATGTAGGTTTTGAGACAACTTTTAGGGTGTCAATATACAAGTATTTACAGACTTACAGCTGGGTATCTCTAATTCCGAGGTGAACTTACAATAATGACTGGACTAATAATTAATAAAATATATGGAAAAAAGCAAAGACAGCAAAGAAAAACATAGAATACGCACTAGGGATGTGGTGGATGCAGATTTTTTCACATCCGCTGATACGGATGTGGATATTTGCTGTATATTTTTCAGTAGTGGTTATAAAGAGCTTTAAAACGCACTTAGAAATCATTCCCGTCACCACAACCAGATGTTGGGACCTACTGGTCGCTTTACCGTAATCTTAATCCCTTTAAAAACCTTTAGAAACCAAAATTAAAATTATTACATTTAAGACCACAATAAAAAAAATCCGCATGAACATCCGCAATTATTATTGCGGATGCGGATGCAGATGTCCAAATCGATGCAGAAGCTCCGCAATTGTGGATGCGGAGACGAATATTCGCAACATCCATAATAGGTACTTACAATAATACAACAAAACTTGTCTACTCTTGTCTATTTAGTTTTTCTATGAGTATGTCTACAACATATTAATCTGTCGGATTGTTATAATCTAACACACTGATAAATCTCATGTGTGGGGCCAGCTTTACAATATGTCTTTTACAATGTTTTGTCTTTTCTATGTAGACTTTTGTCTACCTAGTTGTCTATGAGTAGACATACACTCTGACTTACTGCGAATGGGTTAATTAATAAATTTAGGAATGCTAAAATCTGGAAAATAAATTAGGGTAGCCTATTAGTAGACATACCACTCTGACTTACTCTGAATGAGTTAATTAATAAATTTAAATTACGTATTTTATGCTAACTTTGCTGCAATACTAAAGACTGGAAAATTAAACGAATAAATAAGAGTAGTCTAGGGTAGTCCAATAGTGACACACCACTCTGATTTACTACGAATGAGATAATTAATAAATTTAAATTTCGACTTTTATACTAACTTATTTGCTGTAATACTAAAATTAAACAAATTAATAAGGGTAGTCTATGAGTTTAAGCATATAAAATTATTAAGGGAAATAAAATTGGAAATTAATTTAAAAAATGTATTTCTATAAAATATTTGGCTGTGTAAGCTTCTGGCTTTACAATAAATAATTATGTATGTTTTAGTAATTAGCAAATAATAAATTTTATTTGCGATATTTTAATTAATTGGAAACTGTCGACTGAAAAACAGCGCTTTACTAACGAATAATTGAGTTAATTGAATAAACAATTTTATTAAACACTGACTGTAAATACTCTCCCCCAAAAGGAACTTCTCCAAAATAAACACAAAACAGAGAACATTAACGTGGAATTATTAAAAATATATATTTCGCTTAACCCTGAACTTATGGGGTGCTTAACTCCATCGTAAAATCTATTTAACGCGCACTATTATCTAATTGGCCTGACATTCCGAGCCGGATTACACAGATCGAAATAATAGAAGATGGGACAAAAAAAAACACGACTTTATCCCTTACATTTCTCCCTGTGATTAACGCAAGGGTGGTTAGATGTCGCCACGAGGCGGATGGCGCGTCCAGAAGGACCAAGGAGTCGTAGCAGGAGGACCTCTGCCGGAGACGGCGGACAAAAACATATCGACTATATTTTTGATTTATTTATTTGTCTTTGCGGACGTGCAACGATTTATGCGTGTGTTTTGCTGGAGGAGGAGGACATTAATCAGTTACGGGGGCGGGTTTTCTCTGTTTCTAAGCACTCCTGGGGAGATCTAGTTTTGTTGCTATCGATCCTGCAAAGGAACGCAAGCGCCCAAATCTTACATAATTATTGTCAAATTCAACAAATACGTTGAACTAGAGCTTTCAGTAAAACATTATTTACATTATGTTTAAATTATTTAAAATTGTTAATTTAAAACACCTTTTTCATGTGTAAATGAAATGCCATTTTAAAGCGTTTTTATTTTAAAGCCGTTTTGACAATGGTTTTTTATTTTAAAGCCGTTTTGACAATGGTCTCAGCGTGTTAAAACTACGCTGGTTTAACGAATATAACATTAATAAGGGAAATAAAATTAGAAATTGATTCAAAAAATAAAATGTATTTCTGTAAAATATTTGGCTGTGTAAGTTTCTGGCTATAATAAATAGGCAATGGTGGGATATTTATTGAACCACCTCGAAATATTTGTTACACATACAAATTTCTGTGCAAAATGGTCTTGAAAAGTTACTTTTAAAAATGATGAAAAGTTAGTTAAAGAGAGTATAAAATCTTTGTATATGATTGGGGGTTTAAGTAATCGTTTCGTACCCGCATAATAATATTTATGTAGTATGTGGGTGCTCTGTTTTGGGTTTGTTTTCCCGGGGGCTATGTAAAGTATGTTGAAAATTGAAGGAATTATGCAATCATAAAGTTTCGTCGGGCATAAATCCGCACGTTTGGCACGGGATGGCACCGATTCATTTTATGGCCTTCCCCGTTCGAAAAACGCATGAAAATCCGATATACACACGCGAACTACCATTTTTCACGACAACAGTCGATCACGAAAGAGTTCAACACACGTAGAAATTATGAAATTGAATGGGCCTTTTAGTGTAACTTATAGCCTGCACTTAAAACTCGATCCGTGAGTTGAATTGATGTATGTGGAGAGTCGGTTCTTTTCCGAGAAGTAAATATTCATCGGCCAGGTCGGTTCCCTAATCCGGATTCCGTGGAGGGTTCTCGGACCTACCCTGCTCACGGTCACACCTTTTCTCCACCACGAGAACATAAGAGAAAACGATTTCAATTACCGTTGCTTTTTCTTTATAAACTGCTCCGTACTTTCCCGTTTTTTTTTTTCGACGAAAACCTTCTTCGAATATTAAATTCTTCCTTTCCGGAGTTCGATAAATGGAGATGGAAACATTTCTATAGGTTTTAATCCTCCGCCAGCATCTTAAATATATTCGTTATAAAATACTTTACCAATGAGCATTGGAAACCATTTATTTTCTATGAAAAAAAAATTACAATAATATACAATAAAATACACAAAATGAGTGTGTGTGTAAACTTTACGCCTGGTTGATGTAAAACTTCTTGGATGGTTGTTAAATAAAATATTTATAAATAAATTATGAAACAAATCAAAATGAACACATTAATAAATATTATAATCGTGCTTAAAAGTAACCAAATCGTGCGCAAAATAAATGTCCAATGTAAATCAAATGGAGTTTCATTATTAAACGATTTCTGTTTGTTGTTTCTATGGCAACAATTTGCGTCACTGAACGAAAAACATAGACGTAGTGAAAATAAATTTTCTGACATTTTAAAATTTAATTAATTTTTCTTATTTTGAAAGACCTCTCAGTCTGGATTTATCTGGCTCTAATATAACTTAAGGGTCATTCCACATCAAATCAACACAGGGTCTAATCCTCACGATCTTAGATTTTCCTAAAATTTGGCTAATGTGTACTATTGCTATAGACTTGGAAAAATATGAAATTTTACTGAGATATGTCAACTCGTTTTTGAATTACAGAGCTGCAAAGTTCTCTTAAATGGACCCAAAAATAGGGAACAACAACTTTTTGAATTCCTGTAGAATCTTTGGTAATGGAACTAGAGACCTAGAAATAGTGGCATTTTATAGCATTGTTCATGCCCTTTCCTATGATTTATAACATTATATAGGTTAAGTTAAGACAAAAATTCTTAAAACCCATTTTTAAATTTTAATTCTTTTTTTTCCGAAAGTACATCTTTTAAAATTTCCAAATTAATTCCGTGACTAGCTAGTATAGTTGCCACTCCACAGGTCAAAATATAAATTTGGTAAATGGATGGCTTCATTGTTAAAAAAATTAAAGACTGAACTTCTGTTTCCATTAATTCAATTTTACTATAGTTACTATTAATAAAAGTTAAACTATAAAATAATAGGACAAATGTTCATTTTAAGTTTGAAAGGGCTTCATTTGTCGGACAGATATCATATTCAACTAGAACATAGGTTCTTCCAGTGGAAGTTAGAGGATTCACTTTCATAAGGACATCTATTACTGAGACCCACAAAATATCAGCATTTCTTGGATATGAGAAGGATGTAGAGGGTCCAGCTGGATGAAGAAAAGTTACTTTTACTTCATCAAGTTCTTCATTATTCTGTAAAACATATCCAAGCCACAAGTTCTTATAATACAGAACAGTGATGTAACCTGATATGTCTGCTAATTTAAGCTTATCAGGAGATTTTCACACCTCCTTTTCCCAATCTTTTGAATTTGTAGAAAAGTTTTTAACCAATATTTTGGAAGTTGTTTTGGGAATGAACGCATGGTATTGGTGCGTTCCTTTGATAGACAGTGCTTGATCAAAACGATTTTTCAAGAAACATTCTGATTCAATATAGTCTTCTTGTGTTGAATATTCAAAGTCTACTTTGCTAATGTTTTCTACTGCCCACTCAAAAAGTTGTAGTGGGGTTTGGATTTGATTTTCATAGGGTCTTTGCAAACTGGCACGAGCTGCTAGTCTCTTTACAGAACCCCCTACTCCGTCGCAAGGCCGGAAAGCTGAGGTTTAATTTTTTTTGTTTTTGTATTGGGCAGCAGACCCGTCTGAAAAATAAAAAATCTTTTTGGGATTTTTTTGAAATTTCTCTATCAGAAAAGTTATCAGTTTCTTTTGAAAAGTATACACAGCAATTGTGTTGTGCTCTAGGGAATCAGAAACAATTACATAACTAACATGTTCAACTTTGTTTTCCTCTTTAAAATATATAACAAAGGGGTGGATTGTGACCTGTTGGCTCGTCCAGTGATAGCTCTGTGCTTCATTTTGTAATACTGTGCTATAATTTTCAGAAGTCACAGGTGACAACGAATTCTAATTCTTTCAGACTTTCTCTTGTGTTGTTAAGAAAATATCCCTGCTGCTGGGCAATAAAGTCATGCTGAACCAAAGAAGACAACTTGCTGCAGAATAAATCAATAAATTCATCCGAATCTTCCCCTAAAAGCTGTAGATTACAACGATCAACCTAAACCCACTGGCGAAATTGTACTTTTTCAATTCAATTTTCAGCAACGGATTTCTCCAAAATATTACGTATCTCAGTTTCACCTGGACATTAAGCACATTTTCTCATGTTACAATCAATAGAGGATGGATTACAAAGCACTTTCGCGAGGCATTGCTTGTAATTTTGTATTTTTCCATTTGTTATGGTCTTCAATTTTACATTTTCAATCATCAGTTTTACTTTTTGGTGAGTTGTGCACACACAGTGTGTTCCACTTTGGCCAGCTAACACACAATGTTTAGGTCTTAATTCTGCAAATTTAGAGAAACTGTTATTATAACTGTTAATAAGTCTTAAGTTTTCGAAATCTTCGATTTAGTTCCATCTGTTTCAGTAACTGTTACACAATCTTTAATACCCGGCATTGCTCTACTAACTTCATCGTGTTCATAAAACAAACGTACAATTTCAACTGTCTCTATAGGCAAGTTTTTCCCTGGTTTTAAATTTGGACCTTCTAAAAAGCCTTTTTCTTTTAGAATTATTTTTGATTGCCTAACCATGTAATTCGGTGCATTAAATTCGCGCATTATCTTTCTAATGCTCCAATTTTTAGGTAAACATGTTAAAAGCATTAGCTTTTTCGTCCTACTCGTACAACTGGAAAACATAATTTTCAGATTTGTTACAACTTCTGAATTCTCAATATCATTATCATTTTCTGATGACGAACTTTCAGCAGCAGCCACAAATATTTTACTTTTGATAGTTGAGGAAATATTTCTTACTTTAGATGTGCCATATTTCTTGGATTTAATTTTTCTCTTAGCAATGGGAGACTCGCCCAACTGCCCAAGAGATATATTAAGTGACTGTACAACTTCTGAATTTGTTATAAAATCTGCGTCATTGTCCTATAATGTTTCTGAGTGAGAATGATCATTTTCAACATGTTTGTCACTTAGGACCTGTGCATTTTGTAACTCAGTAATTTCCTTCCTACATCTATCACAAATTTTTGAGCCACTGACTATTTGTGGATACAATTCAGGCATCCATGCATTTCTCAACTTTCTTCTATCTCTGACAAAGTGATTTGTTTTCTGTAACGGATTACAACACTGAATTCGCAATGTATTAGTTTCCATATTGAAACCTAACCTCACTCAATGGTGAAACAATACACATAAACAATATAAATAATAACAATGAAGCCATTGCTCAAATTGATATTTTGTCTTGTGGTTTGCAAGAAAACTAAGTATTCATGGAATTAATTTGAAAATTTTAAAATATGTACTTTCTGAAAAAAAAAAATTAAAATTTTAAATTAGGTTTTGTATTTTTTTTTTTTTCATATATTAACCTATATAGTGTTGTATATCATAGAAAACGGCGTTAGAAATGCTGTAAAATGGCACCAATTTCAGGTCTCTAGCTCGATTAAAAAGGCTACTACAGCGTTTAAAAAAATTGATGTTCCCTCTTTTTTCGCCCATTGATGAGTACTTTACAGCACTATAATTCAAAAACGAGTTACATCTCAGTAAAATTTCATATTTTTCCAAGTCATTGCCAATAGTACACCTGCGCAAAATTTCAAGAAAATCTGAGATGTTAAGGATGAAAATTGTATTTTTTTAACCCTTAACCTACCCATAATCTAATCTAGATTAAATCTAGGTTAACGTAGATTATATCAACCACGACCAAATAGTGTTCCCGTCAATGTGCATTTTTACTAGATAGCAATTTTTGCCACAGAAACGTTCTAACTTTATTGTCAGTGATTTGAAGTATGTTGTCTGCCAAAATTACAATTTTTACAATATAATAAATATGCAATATAATAATAGTAAGAAAGAATTATTTTCTTGAAGATTAAACAGCAGTTTAACATGCATCGTAGATAAACTAATATATGACACACGTGTGTGAAAGGCTTTTTTGCACTTATTGTGATTAAACCACTCGGCTCGTGCTCACAACTTCACAACTCATCACAAAATCCACACACTTTCTTCACACACTTGTATAATAAACCACTATTTATAAAAAAATATTAAAACAAAATAGAAATAAATTTAAGCATATATGTGTATATGACATTAGCGAAATTCTTCAGTCGATGAAGTATTAGTTTTACTTACTACTACTACTTCAGAATGTGACATTCATAAAAACATTTATATCTTTAGGCGATATCGATAGATAGATCAATTTGTACAAAATTTAAAATTGCCAAAAACGAAATCTGTATAAGCAGAATAGATTTTACTTAACGCTATTTCGTCAGAAAAAAGTTCCTAGTAAGTAAGTAAGTAAAAGAAGTTTTACTTCAATGTAATTGTTGAGAATTAATTGTCTTTTCAATGTTGAGAAAAATATCTTTCAATGCTGAGAAATAAATGTCTTTCAATGTTGAGAAATATCTTTCAATTTTGAGAAATGTCTTTCAATGCTGATAAATGTCTTTCAATGTTGTGTAATATCTTTCAGTGCTGAGAAATGTCTTTCAATGTTGAGAAATGTCAAAATGTCGGAAATGTTAAAGAGCGACATCTGTGTAGATATGACTTAACCTAACCTTATTTCCGTCAGTCAATGTCATTTTTTATTGAAAAATGATCTGAGTCTACTTGCTCCCAAGTAGCGCCTAAAGGAGTTTTACTTCAATAAATTGAAGCATTTGCATAGTAGTCATACTGTGAAATCCGATTGCGTAACACTGAGCCTGATCTATCAGCTGGGCGCATGATATATCAGCAGTCTAGTTCGTGTATCTCATGAAATCGCCGATTTTGGAACTTGCAATATCATACTTACCGATCTTACTTACCGATTCGACGAAAAATACTTGTGTCATGTGATGGTGTAAAACTACTTGTCTGAATTATCAGACCTATTAATAAAGAGATAAATAAAGAAATATATTTCAGGTGGCTTCATGAACTACTTGGTCATATTGTATAGTTCAAATAGAATACACGAATTGCCGACAGATCATGCAATGATTCGGTATCAGGGGCGCGTTTACATTACTTGTGGCCCTAGGCGCAAGGTGACTATGTGGCCCTAGTCTAGGCAGTCCCAATTCTCAATATGCGAGATTATAGTAAAACCTCATTAAAAAATTACAAGTTTTACCTACAATATAAATTCATAATTTACTTAGCTTTATAAAAAAAGTAATAATTTTATAAATGTCAAGCATGACTTTTGATAAATTAATCAATGAGCTGTAAATATTTCAGTCGTGAATTGATATGACATTTTTTCTATTTTGCATCTGTAATGGACTCATACCAGCACTGATATGCGTGCGGTTATGGCTCGCCGAGTGCTGTTATGAGTTAATTTTTTCAAGGTTGGCACTGAAATTCAGAGCTGTCAGTGTCAAATTTTCGACAAGACTGTTTTGAGGTTATGTGATGTGTGGAAATCGCGAATACACAAATTTAATTAATTAATGGTAATGAACGATATAACACATATTTAATTTAAATTCTGTCCATCAATGGCCATCAATTGAAAACAACGTTTATTCTTTAAACGTTTCTTTCTTGTCCATTAGAAAACTCATCGCTACTCTCGTCGTTTTTTAAAATTGGACGACGTGGAAGGGACTTGAACTACATTCTTTGGGTTTGACTCCTCTGTAAGATTAGGTGTGTGTTCTTCAGTAAAAGCAAAATGTGATGTCATGCGATTAATTTTCAATAACAATATTTTTTTCAATTTTTTCACCATATTTTGTCAAATTTTGCCGCTTATTGTCGTCAACCGCCAAAAGTTGGTTTGACCTTGCTTAGTTGGCAATTTGTGGCCCCCTAAAATCGGAGGCCCTAGGCGCGCGCCTAGTGCGCCTATGCCTAAAAGCGCCGCTGCTCGGTATAACATAATCTGACCGATTTCTCTATATGACTTCGACGTATATAACACTCACGAAATAGTCAGTCGAGTTTTAGTTCTACTTCAAAAGATTTAGTTTTAATTAAAAAGTGATTAATTGTGATCAATTATCACTTTCTCAAAAATTTAAATTTAAATAGTCAAAATCGAAGGCAGAGTAAGCAGAATATAGACTTTGCTTAACGTTATTTTCTTTACGAAAAAGTCTTAGTTAGTTACTACTCTCAAGTCGCGCCTGAAGTAGTTGTACTTCAATGTTAATGTCAAAATCTTGGAACTTTTAAAGAGCGACATCTATGTAGATATGACTTAACCTAACCTTATTTCCGACAGTCAATATCATTTCCGATTTAAAAAGGTCCGAGTTGCTCCCAAGTCGCGCCTAAAGAAGTTTTACTTGAAAAATCTAAATGTTATAAAACGAGGCAGAGACAATTTATTGTCTAAAATGTCGCAATAAAGTAAAATGAGTTCCTAAAAAATTTACGAAAGTAATTCCAGCATCCAATCGATTATCCAATGCATAGTAAATGAACAATTTATCTCGAAATTCCGTATTGATTTTTAAATAAATCATGAGATAGATTTCTTGTATTAATACCTTTTTTATTTGATTTGGTTTGGCACACAGAGTACAGGTTGGTGTGTGTACATACAAGTGTACGTTATCAGTAAAAGCGTGTGTGTATAAATATAAAAAATAAGTCTCTAAAAACGAAATCCTTGACACAACAGAAACGCAGACAGTGTATATAGACAGGTGGGAGGTGATAATGACCCTGAATCGCGATGCATTGGCCGCTGCATCGAGTCTTTGTTTGGGATGGAAATAGTCTCGCCGCGATCTCAACAACACACACGCTCTCTTCAATTGAGAAAGGTTCGAAAAGGAAAATAGTCGATTGCGACCATTTCTGTTTAGTGTTCCGTTTTCGTTTTGGAAAACGATTTTGTTCTTCTTCGTTTAAATATATTGTGTAGAAAGAGAGCACGGAGAGCCAAAGCGGCGGCATGTGTTGAATGTCGGGTCGGTTTGTTCGGGCCAGCTGAGAGTCGAGGGGGCTGGAAACGAACACAGCTGCTGCTAGTAGTCCTGTTAGTAGTAGTCATTCGCCTACCGACCGACCACCGAGAGAGGGTGAATTTGCACACTCGCTAATACTTTTTCATTCCAAATCAAACTAATAACGTGCAAAGATGTTGTTTGAGAATCCGCCGAAGTTGTTCCCGTACAGTATTCCGCCGCCTTTGGTCGTAGCCGCCCCTAATCCCGTCGTAGGGTAAGTTCAAATATTAACAACAATATTTTAAACTTTAGTTAAATATTTCAATCAACTGAGATTTAAATAAAAAATAAACGCATGGTATCTCTACAAAACTATATTACATGTAACTATATATTTTTAGACTAAAAAGTAATCTATTTTTGGATAAAAAAAACTATTATTATTGTTTGGTTTTTGTTTGTGACATGTGTGTTGGGGCCACCTGGCCGGATGGACACATTTCCACAAGTCCTCTGTCTCTTTATATTTATATTCATCTGTCTGTCTGTAATATATTTGAAATAATTGGCGAATGTTATGTGCAGACTGTACTCGTGTAACCCTGAAAACGTTGAGCCGTTTATATACGTATATATACCTGGCGGACGTTAACGTTCCCGCTTTTTACCTGAACGCCCCAACCATCGGGATCCGGTCCCATTTTTTTTTACAAAAGAACCCTCAAAGAAAAAACTTTCCGTTAACAAAGATATTTTTGCTATGAGAAGAAAAAAAAAAAACGTTTGAAAGTCATTCACAATGTCGTTTCGAATAATTTCATTTCGATTACAATATCATAAATTATTACAACATTTTGTAAGTATAATCCGCTAACAAAAACTTAATTTATATGTTTGTCGTTTTCCGTAAATAATAACAAGATTTTGAAAATTTTGCGACACAAATAATATTACAAAAAATATATATTCATAATTTATTATGTTTATAAAAACTAGTTGAAAATTTAGTTACTTTGAGGAAGTGTATCTTCATTTTCCCAGGATTTCATCTATTTTCTGGTCCATTTGGTCGTATATATCTTGAACCTCCGGACGTGGCTCAAAAGTTTGATGGAACGTGAGAAGCTAAAAATATTTAATAAAATTTCCAGAAATTAAAATTCATTTAAATTATTTTACAATGATATTATTAATAAATGAACCGTTTATTTTTGAAAGTGGTGTTATCCATTTCTTAAAAAAATGAGATATTACGCAATTTATGCTTAATTTAGTGTAAACTTTTTATTTATTACTAATAAGTATTTAATATCTTAAAAAATGCCAATGTTTTGTTCAATTTAAAATTGGCCAATATAGGAAATTGCGCAGCAACTAATATGTTTAACTTCAATTTTCTCGAACCAACAAAAATGATAAAAACACCACTTTCGAAATAAACAGTCCAAATATGATTAATTTCATCAGCATATTGTCCTAATGTAATAAGAAGAATATTATTATTGATTTTATTGCCAAACAAGAGGAAACTAAACATTATATTTATATATAATTTTTTTCTGAACGTGTTTGTCACTGAACTCCGAAACGGTTGGACCGATTTTGATAAATTTTTTTGTGTATTTGAGTTGACCCCTGCTGGGTTCCCAGTGCAGTATACATTAATTTCAACACCTAGACCCGGCCAGTTCTACATCACGAATTCCGACCAAAACCGAACAGGAAAATTTCAAAATATTAAAAAATAGCGAGAAAATGTATTAACCCTAGAAGAATTTCAATTAAACTTTTACTGAATGTGGGTATCCGCAAGAAATACCCTTTGACCGCATTTGAACGCTCCGCCTCCAACGGGGGCGGCGTGGGGAATTATTTTTGCTTCAAAGGTTTTTTGCAAATATCTTGTCTACGCTTCAAAATATAAAATTATATCCCGGATAGCCGTATGTAAGACGTCGGTGTCTACAAAAAAGTATTCTTTGCAAATTTAGTTAAATCATTCGGTTTGGCCGCAAAAGTAAAAAAATGAAATGCCAAATTTTTTTCAAGGGGTGAATTTCGTTTCTCAATTTACATGAGTATAAATGGTCAGGTCTAGGTGTTGAAATTAATGTATGCTTTCCCAGATGGTTTAGATTCACAATTGGACGCGATGGTTAGGTTATTAGGTTAGGTTAGGACAACGTATGCCGAGTTCTACTGGACCGATTGTGATGAAATTTTGTATGTGTTTGAGTAGATACCCTGGATGGTTCAGATTCACCATTAGACCCTGTGGTTAAGTTAGGTTAGTTTCTGCTGGACCGATTTTTATGAATTTTTTGTGTGTGTTTGAGTGAATACCTGAATGGTTCATATTCGCAATTAAACCCGGTGGTTAAGTTGGGTTAGTAGGTTATGTAAGGACAACGTATGTCTGGTTCTGCTGGACCGATTTTGATTAAATTTTTTTGTGTTTGAGTGGATATCTCATGGTTTAGATTCGCAATTCGCAAATATTATTTAATTTAAGTTATTTTACAATGATAATATTATTAATAAATAACATGATAGATTTCTAACGAAGATATTATCAGCATATGGTCCTAATTTAATAAGAATAATCTTGATTTTGATGCCAAACAAGACGACACTAAATAAAATAGGAGACAAACAGGTTGATTAATTTCAAGAAAGCAAAACTGTTTTATATTTAGCTGTTCTCAAAGAAAATAAAAGCTACTTTTCTACATTCCCAAGTTCATACGATACTATTATTAAGCATGCAATAAATAAAACAATTTTACGGCACATTTTCCCGAAACAATTAAATGCCCACAAACTACACGTTTGTTGAAACTATAAAGGAAATGATTTCAAAAACTACTTAATGAATTATGAACTTAAACTTAGGAATACATATGGGGCATTCCGCGTCAACCGGATCGCCTTTACGACCAAATTTGAGGCCCAGTTGAAAAATTTGCCTTGGCTGGAAAAATTACTTAAATATATCTATTTTATAATGCCCTGTGCCTTTTTAAAAAATCCAACATGGTGGCCTTAAAATGGCCGTTTAATTTTCAAGAAAACGCAAACTAATTTATTAATTAATCTGCTCTGTACAAAAACTCGTATGAGCTAAAAATTTTCTTTTACAACCTTAAAACATATATTCATGTACCTGCTTCAATAAATTACTAAAAAAAAAATCGAATCCAATATGGCGGTTCCAAATCTCAAAAATAGCAAAAAACAGCGTTTTCCTTATGTTGTGTCATTATTTTCCTGTATAAATCAATTTATATGCCGCCAAATTTGGCTCATGGACATATGTTTTGTAGATATGTAAAGTACATATGTAAAGTGGTAGGTGTCCATGAGCAAAAATTTGGTGATTTATCCTGGAAAATAATGAAACAACATTCGAAAAGCGCTGTTTTTTTGCTATTTTTGAGTTTTGGAGAAGCCATATTGGATTCGATTTTTTTTAGTAATTTATTGAAGCAGATACATGAATTCATGTTTATTTATTGAAGCAGATACATGAATACATGTTTTAAGGTTGTAAAAGATTTTTTTGGTCATTTGAAGCCGCCATGTTGGATGTTTTCCAAGGGCACATGGCATTATAAAATGATATATTGAAGTAATTTTTCCAGCTAAAGCAAATTTTTTGACTGGGCATCCGGTTGACGCGGAATGCCCCATATATATCTGCGGACGTGGTTCTAAAGTTTGATGATACGTGATAATATAAAAATAAATAAATTATAATTGTAGCTTATTTTTCTTCTTGTGATGTCCTATCCGTTGCGGACGTTGGCAATTAAAATGGCTATTTTAACGTTGTTGGCTGCACTCCGAAACAGTTCTACTGAAGTAAATCCGTACCATTCACGCAGATTATGCAACCAGGGAATGTCTTCGTCTACCCGGTCCTCTTTTGCTGTCTGTTTTTTAAAAGACGTAGTCCATGTTACGTTTTTTAACAGAGAATGAGATTTCTCTCTGTTTGCCGACTCCGCGAAGAACCTCCTCGTTGTTGATATGATCGGTCTACGATATTCGTAAAATGCGACGGTATACCCACATTTCGAAGGCCTCCAGTTTCTTCATCATTCGGTCTGTCGTTGTCCATGCTTCTAACGCATATAAAAGAATTGAAAATACGTAGCATTTAGCTAATACTACTACTATTTGTGTCCGGATCACACTATGTCCATCCAAAAGTTTGCGGCTCTGATGGCCTTGTATTTGCTAAAATTAGGTCCGTTCCCTGTGCAGCTCTGTCCCATGTCGGTGCAGGTGTGGAGGATTCTGGATGTCTCCCCAGGAACACTGAGGTTTTTCGTCCTCTGGTAGCATTCGCCATTTTTGCAGGTTTTCTCTGCACCTCGAGCCTCCTATACGAAGTCAATTGAGCGTTCTCCAGATTGGGTATGGGAGGAAATGTTTCGGTGCCAGCTCCTCTTTTTGTTGGGTGATTGGGTCTTTGGCCACAGCGCGCCATTTCTGGAGCCTTCTGGCTTCCTGAGAGACTTGCAAAGGTGCTGTTCTGGCCAAAAAGCTGTGGCGGGATCGAAGTCTGGGTCTAGCTGGTTGGTGGCCATAGAACGGGTGCCTTAGGTCGGTCTCTTGGCGGTGCTATCCCAGAGATAGAGATGAAGTGGCGTAGGATACCTGATAAGGTGGCGTAGGCTTCAGGCAACCAAATTATGCGGACTGCTCCAGTATAGATGCACACCATACTGGAGCGGCATATTCGGCTGCAGACAAGCTTAATGCTAGGGCTAAGGTTTTCAATGTTGCTCTCTGTGCTCCCCATGACCTACCAGTCAGTTTCTGGAGAAGGTTGTTTCTAGCATTTAGCTAATTTTATTTTTGTCTTCAAAGATATATCTTTGCAAGTAAATAATGACTTCATGTTGTTAAACGCTGTTCTCGCTTTTTCAATTCTTGATCTTATTTCTATAGACTGGTCCCATTGAGAGTTTACTAATGATCCAAGATAGCAATGTTTTTCGACCTGCTCTACTGGTTCAGCTATTCTGCTAGTTGTCGCTTACTGATAACCAACCATTTTGTTTTTGAAACATTGATCTTCAAACCGTACCGTTCGCTGATGCCTTGGATCTTTCTCAGTAGACGTTGAAGTTCTTCGATACTGCTGGAAAGTGTCGTCAGCATAACGAATGTTGTTGATGGGTTCGCCATTTAGTTTAGTTTTACCATTTAGCTTCCCTGAAGATTTCCTCTGTATAACAGGAGGGGAGATAGTATACATCCCTGGCGTACCTAGATAGTATACATCTCTGGGAGATAGTATACATACCTTTCTTTATTTTGACCTTTTCAGTAGATGAGTTACCTAATTTCACATACGCAGTTTGTCCCCAGTAGAGGTTGGCTATCATTCTTATATCTTTACTATCGAGACCTACCTTTTTTAGTATGGATATGAGAAATTCATGGTTGACACAATCGAAGGCCTTTGCAAATTCAATGAATCATGTAGACAGACATCTTTATTTGTGTCTCTGCAGCGTTGGATTAAAACTTGCAAGGCAAATATGGCGTCTGTCTTGCCAAGTGCATTACGAAAACCAAATTGCGAATCATCAACGTCAGAGTCGCATTTTGCGTAGATTCAGTTATCACTTTTGTAAAGAAGATCTTGGTTAAGTGATTAATTAAGCTTATTAGTCGATGTTGGTCGCAAGTTTTTGCGTTTGGTTTCTTTGGTATGGCGATAAATGTCGAGTGCATCCAATCACCAGGTATTACGCCTGTGTCGTAGATTTCGTTGAATAGCTTCGTTAGCATATCGAAGAAACTCGGAATTGTCACGCACATAATTTTTTATGGATCTCAACGTGAATACTATCTGGACTTGTAATTGTATTATTTTTGGACATAATTGCTTTATCAATTTCGCTCTTTATGATTGTTGGCCCAGCTGTGACCTCATCTGGGTTATGATTGTCGGGTCGCGCATCATTAAACAGCTCTTCTATGTATTGTTTCCAGATAGCTAGTAGGTCTTTTACTTCTGTTTTTAATATTCCATTCTTATTTAGAAGACTGTTTTTTTCCAAGTTGATTTTTTCTTCGATGTAAGCTCTTTGATCTTATGCATACGTGGTCTGTTAGAAAAGTATCCGACCTTTAGCCGGTAAAAAAAACTGGCATACCTGGAGCGTTGGAAACCTAATCACCCTCAAAGTAGTCTCCTTGTTTTGTTCTCCTGGTTTTGATTCGTGAGTGATTGATCGATTGATTAGTAAGACGTGTTGGACAGAAAGTTTAGTTGAGATGATAACCGCTAGTAGTTCGCTAGCGTCGAATTTCCAGCGCAGCCCTACGACAGAGGGGCCACGAAAACTCCAAAAAGCTAGGTAATCATACCAGGAGAACAGGACAGAGGAAAAGATGTAAGGAAACAGAAAGAAGAAGGAAAAAAGCAATGATATCGGTAGCAAAAAAAAGAAAAAAAAGAAAGGATAACATGGAGTATAGTGAGAAGGAACGCAGTTCCGATAGTGAACATTCCAATCATGAGCATTGAAGAATCGAAGAATGTGATGGAGTCGCCAATTTCCTGATGACCACAATTCCAGTCGCTTGCGCCGCACAGCATCACGTAGGCGGCGTAGGACATCCCTATTACTATATCCCTATCTCTCTTTGGTGATTTTTACTTGCATTGGAAAACTGACGAGAGGGCTACACACTACGTCACTTGAACACTGCTCGACAGCAACTGACGCTATCTACAGGCGGGAGAAAATTCACGCATGCGCACGTAGGTTCTAGATCGGCTCATGCAAGCGCGCTTGATTCAAATCCATCAGGTTTTCAAAATAAAAAATAAGGTCAGATACTTTTCTAACAGACCACGTATTGTGATATTCTTCTCGTATTCTTTGATTTTATTGCACTTTTCTGACAGGTATGCTTCCTTGGCCTTCTTCTTCTTGATGAGTTTATGCGCCTCACGGTATTTCTGTTGATATTTGCCTTTATAAGTTCTCCTTTCCTCCATCAATTCTAAAATTTTCCATTGTTTTTCATTCATTTCTCTATTAAAAGGTTCTGGAGCTTGATGTTTGAATAGCTTCCTTAAGTTTGTTCCACTTTTCTAAGTTGTCGTCGGTTTGACCGTCAATTTCAGTTAATATTTGTATAGCTTACTTTTATAATTAATACTTTAATAGCTACTTTTGTAGCTTATTATATGAGATTATTTTACACGAGATCATTTCGGATAGAACCAAAAAATATTTAATTGAAATTATCTTACAATGATAATATTATTAATAAATAACATGATAGATTTATAACGAGGATCTGCATATAGTCCTCATTTAATAAGAAGAATATTTTTAATATGCCAAACAAGACGACACTAAATATTATCTTTATATATAAAAAATTTCTGAACGTGTGTTTGTCACTGAACTCCTCCTAAACGGCTGTACCGATTTTGATGAAATTTTTTGTTTGTGTTTGAGTGGGTTCCTGGATGGTTTAGATTCACAATTGGACGCTTTGGTTAGGTTAGGTTAGGACAACGTATGTCGAGTTCTCTGGACTCATTTTGATGAATTTTTTTGTGTGTTTGAGTGGATAGCTAGATGGTTTAGATTCACAGTTAGGCCAGGTGGTTAAGTTAGGTTGATAAATAGCTTTGGTTATAGGTTAGGACAACGTATGCCGCGTTCTGTTGGACCGATTTTGATTAATTTTTTTTGTGTGGGTTTAACAATGAGTGTGTGTCGTCATGGTTTAAGGTAGAATTCCGAGCAAAGCGGCTCTGGCGTCACTAACGCAGCGTGAAAGCCGCCGCGACATAGCGATAGTGTTATGCACTTTGAAATTTATGAGGCGCCATTCGAGCGCAGCGACTAGCGCGCTCAGCGTCAATGCGTTGGAATGGCGTCTCATACATTTTCATGTTACATAATACTATCGCTATGTCGCCGCGTCAGTATCGCTGCGTTAGTGACGCCAGAGCCGCTTTGCTCGGAAGTCTACCTTTAGGAATCCGCGAAATTAATGTCACGTCATCTTACCTATTTAACGCTGCAGTTTCGAAAATCAAAATAGCAATGATGACAGCCAACCTTTAGATTCGCAATTCGCAAAAACTTATTTATTTTAAGTTATCTCACAATGATAATATTATTGATAAATAACAGATAGATTTTTAACGAGGATATTATCAGCAAATAGCCCGAATTTAATAAGAACAATATTTTCATGCGAAACAAGACGACCTAAATGTTATAACTTAATAACAAGATGATGTTTGATTAATTTCAAGCAAACGAAACTGTTTTATTACGTGATATATTTAGCTGTTCTCAACGAAAATAAAAGCTTTTTCTACATTCCAAGTTCATACGATACTATAAAGCATGCATTAATAAAAACAACTTTATGGCACGTTTTCTGGAGACAATTAAATGCCCACAAACGACACGTTTTATGAATCCATCAAAAACTACTTGATAAGATAAACTAGCAATTTAAAAATTGTATTGTGAAAAGTGATATTACCGCAACGTATACGCAAATTCGATTAGATTTGTAGATAAATAAGCTGTAGTAAAACTACCCGGTTTAAAAATTCTATTTTAGTTTTATATTAATAGTAGATAGAGTTTGTTGCCTTCCATCATGCAATAACCATGATTCCTTTATAAATCGTAGATTAGAATTGCTTTACGTTGCGGTATTATATCTAGAAAATACAGAAAGATTGCATGTAAATATACTATTTTACGAGAGTTGATTGATTGATAATTAAGTTCTTTCCTGTTATAAAATAAATAACAATATATAGTACGGTAAACTTATTAAAGACGAAATGTAGCTTGAATACATAAATTTGTGCAACCTGTTCGTAGCTCTATTATTATATTATATTAAGTCTCATTAAGACAAATCTCATATTGTCAACTACTCCCTTGTACTCATCTCAACTACTTCTCTTGTTAATAATACGCAGGATATAGAATTATACATCAGAGATTTGCATGTTATTACTAGTGCCAGTACTTTTGCAAGTTTTAACAAGCACTAGATAAAAAACATTGTTTTTAAGATCATTTCTTTCTATTTATATTAAGTGAATAGCTATGATAGAAATAGAAATGATCTTAAAAACAATGTATCTATTGATTATAAATAAGAGTAAAATCTACTGGCACTAGTAATAACATGTATATATCTGTTGTAGGTGGTCATAATATACCACCTATTAACAACGAGACTATAGAATGGGTATCCTCCCACAAGTACCTGTGAACATGGATAACAGATAATGCAGAGCAAATCAAGGAAATCAACTGCAGAATAGAACTTGCCCGCAGTGCTCTTTCTAAAATAGGGAGAATTCTCTGTAACCGCAGCATTAAATTAGAGATTAGAAACCGAATGCTAAAGTGCTATACTCGGACCGGCGAGAGAATGCAGATATACTGGGTTGAGGTATGCCCGGGGGTTGCTGATATACGCGCAGGTTGGTTTGAGTTAAGAAATATGCGTCAGTTTTTCAAACACGGACAACTAAACACCGCGCAGTCGAAATAATTTGGGGGTATGCGCAGAACAATGGTAAACTCGTCGAGTCGAGATGCATTCTCTCGCCGGTACGAGTACATATTTCCTACCCTGCTGTATGGAATGGAGAACATAAAAAAATGGAGGGTGTTACAGGAGAATAGGGAGAATTCTCTATAACCGCAGCATTAAATTAGAGATTAGAAACCGAATGCTAAAGTGCTATACTCGGACCGGCGAGAGAATACAGATCTACTGCGCTGAGGTATGAGGGGGGCTGCTGATATACGCGCAGGTTAGTTTGAGTTAAGAAATATGCGTCAGTTTTTCAAACACGGACAACTCTAAACACCGCGCACTCGAAATAATGTGGGGGTATGCGCAGAACAATGCTAAACTCGTCGAGACGAGATTCATTCTCTCGCCGGTACGAGTATACATCTTTCATACCCTGCTGTATGGAATGGAGGCCTGGACATTAAAGGCGGAAACATACAAAAATGGAGGGTGTTACAGGAGAATAGGGAGAAAGAATTCTCTGTAATCGCAGCATTAAATTAGAGATTAGAAACCGATTGCTAAAGTGCTATACTCGGACCTGCGAGAGAATATAGAGGTATTGCGCTGAGGTATGAGGGGGGCTGCTCATATACGCGCAGCTTGGTTTGAGTTAAGAAATATGCGTCAGTTTTTCAAACACGGACTACTAAACACCGCGCACTCGAATAAATGTGGGGGTATGCTAAGAACAACGTTAAACTTGTCGAGACGAGATGCATTCTCTCGCCGGTACGAGTATACATCTTTCCTATCCTGCCTTATGGAATGTAGGCCTGGAGATTAAAAACGGAAAACATAAAAAAAATGGAAGGTGTTACAGGAGAATCCTTAAAATTTCATGAGCGGACAAAATTACTAACGAAGCAGTACTGCACAGATTGGATAAAACCAGCGAGATACAAAAAAACATTAAAAAAAAGAAAATTTGAGTACCTGGGACTCATTCTAAGCGGAGAAAGATACAACATCTTCAAACTAATTATCCAGGGTAAAGTTAGAGGAAATAGAACTGCTGGCAGGAGGATATCGTGGCTTCGTAACCTGAGAGTGGTTTGAGTGTACGTCTGCCGAGCTATTCAGGGCGGCTGTCAACACGATACGTGTCGTTATGATGGTTTCCAATCTCCGATAGGAGGGAACTCAAAGAAGTCTGTTGTATAATTCAATATCCTGCGTGGTATTAGCCAGGGAAGTAGTTTTTTCAACATGATATTTGTCTTCATAGTCTTAATATTATAGAGCTACGAACAAGTTGAATATATTTAGCATTTCAAGCTACATTTCAATATCGTTTTGTTTATGGCTTATAGGAAAGGGTTTATTTATGAATCAATACTTTAAATTGAATTAAACTTTTATTTTGGTTGTAGTTGTAGTGTTTATTTTTTGGTGTAAAGAAAATTAAACATGTCATAGGTTTCGCATATGATTTGAAGAAATATGAGCGAGAGGTAAAAAAGAAATTGCGAATCGATTTGGTATTAAGGTCTGTTCGGCGGAAGGAAAGTTGATGTGCATCGGAGTCAAACAGAATTAAGTAATCTCCGGGAATTTCAATTGGTTTAACAATGAGCGAACTGCGCTTAGATTCCAGCTTCTATATAATACAAATTCTGCCGCTGCTTTCACTTTTGCCGTTTTTTATGCCCCACTTGTGCAGTTTCAAAATACGCGATCTTTTGCGGTCTCGGTATCATTATCATGAGGATTAATAATACCTCGTCGAAGCTTTTCACATGAGGTAATTTCCAACGTATGGAATTATAAATTAGACTCAAATCATAGTTATTTGAGCCAACAATTACTAACCCAACTAACTCGCACTCTAGTTTTTGCTTCTGGTTTCATATTTCTTCTCTTCGTTGTATTATAATATTTAGACTCATTAGTTAAACTGCTCATCTCAACCTAATAATTATAACGTCAAATATTTTGTAGCTGTTCCGTTTTTATTTTGATACACTGTTTTTTCCGTTTGTGTTTATAAAACATCTAATAACATTTTTCTCTTTATATTAATTAAGTAATCCTAGCGAGTAAGTGTAAACACGTAGAAATGTAATTAATATTTTGCTCTAAAAAAATACCTAATGGATATATACATAGTGTGTATTACTTATAATATCTGTTTAAATGTACATTTGTAATTTGTAGAAATTTATGTAATAATGTTTATTTTAATTTTTGTTACCTTTAATTTTACCTTTGCTTTTAAGCAGCACACTTTATTACAAATATTAGTCTCATTTATTTATTTAAAAATTACAAATCATTTAAACTTTCAAATTCCCGCCTTTTAAACATGGCGGACGCGCATGCGCTTAACTCAGCGTGAAAAGGTCCATTAGTCAACGTATAAGGGATCGTCCATTACTCACGTGTGGCTCGATGGGGTGAAGGGGAGGGGGGTGGTGGGTTGCGGTCGGGGGAGAAGAATCACGAAATATCGCTTGGGGGGAGGGGGGGTTAGGTTAGGTTCCGGTTTGTTAGCGTTTTTCTTTCGTTGAACGCGCGATTTTTAAACCTAAAATCGGCACGCGACTCGTACCAAAAAAATACACATGATTTTTGAGGTTGTGGTCTTAGCCTAAAACCTCAGAACGTATCACCAGGGAGGAGGGTGGTCTTAAAAAGTTGCTAAAAACATAACGTGATTAATGGACGACCCCTAAGTAGTTAATTATCCTAGTCGTAGCTTGTTGTGATAAAATAATTTATTTTTAATTTTGATTAAACAAACAAAATACAGTTATTTCTTTGTTTGTATTTTAAATAAATGAGACTATAGTTTAATTTAGCTCGGTTTAATTTGCGTAGATTTGTAATGGGATTTAAGTAATTGAATAGCGTTGATCCAATTTGGTTAATTTAATAAAGATAATTCGTAAAGTGTGCTTCTGTTGCAATAATTTTGAGCGTCTGATTTCGTCCAGAAAGCCGAAATCTGACACCCAAAGTTCTATTTAGTTCTACTCCCCCTACAGTTTTAGTTTCCATAATATATCTAAGCTTTAATTCTTGTAAGGTTTCCAAAACCCCTCTATTTTTAAACTTAGGAAAAATTCAGACTAACTAACCTATTTTGTACTAAAATAAATACAAGGTGTTAGGTAAACATGCAAACATTCAAGGGGTTATTCCTTGAAGTAATTATTTGGTCTTATGGTGATTTCTGAAAAACCCTTTGTTTCGAAAATACAGAGTGAACAAAACTTGCGACAGTAACAACATTTTATTATCAAAAAATGCATGTAAAGTTGCTCAATCTACGATAAATGTTCGAAATGTTTCCTCCAGCCTGGATACAAGCATCTTCTCGTCATTGAGTGCCGAACTCTTTCAAACACACCAGGGTTGTTTCTATTTAAGTTGCACCCAGCAATTATCCGATTTCACAATTCGTCCAAATTCTCCACTGGAGTAGCGTAAACTAATGACTTCAGATAGCCCCATAAGAAATAATCCAGGTGGTTGAAGTCTGGGGATCGAGCAGGACATGCGTGTGGCCCACCTCGGCTAATACAGCGATCTCCGTATGTCATCTCCTAAATCTCCAAAATCACGAGCAACTTTACTGAAATGTGTTGGTGCACCATCGTGCATAAACCACATCGCTTAGAACATTTTAAACATCAATTCATGTCTCCTATGGTACATCCTGCAGGAACTCGGGCAAACTTCTTCCAAAAAGTTGCGATACATCTCGGCAGTAAGTCTTGTTTCAAGTCAATTAGGTTTAGGATAGTCACCCACAATTCCAATCCGAACATTCAAGGAGAACTGATGTTGAAATCGATCTTCACATACATCATGCGGATTTTCATCTGCCCACACATGGTTGTTATGAAAATTCCTTATTGCATTTCTTGAGAAACTGCCTTCATCGGTGAAAAGAATCTCAGTCGGGAATTGACGGATTGGAACTATTTGCAAAAACCATTGACATAACGCAATACATGGATGATAATCAGCAGGTAGTAGTAGTAGTGACACGTTGAATGTGGTATGGATACAACAAATTTCCCTTTAACAAACTTCCCAATGACTTACATTCAAAGTATTGGCAGTTTCTCGCGTAGAAGTTAAATGGATCTTCCTCTAAGATATCCAGCACATTCTGTTCCCGATGTACCGTTCTTATTGACATTAATCTTCCTTGTCCTCCATTTCGTTTTAATGTTCCTATTTCACGAAGACGATGTCGATCAATGTTTTCAAAGATTTTTCGGACGGGGATATTACATAATCCAATGCATAATCGCCCAGCTTGTAATGAATTTCCATCAGCAAGGCCATACATGAAGTGCATGATAAATGAAGATTTCTCGGTTGAGGATATTACGGCTAGGAAACCGTTCAATGTACAATCGTGCAGCTTGTAATGAATTTCCATCAGCAAGTCCATTCATGAAATGCATGTCAGTCATCTCGGCGTTCGTATACATGGTAGAGAACTTCACTAATTATTAAACGCACGTCAAACAGCCAAACGTCACTCAATGTAAACACCGATGCAGGTGATGATCACTGACGAGACGTATTCAAATTAAATCCAATTGTAGGTTAGTAGATAAAACAGCCGTTCCAAGTTATCGTTAACAATTTTTTGTACTTGATACTCATTATTTTTTTTGTATTTGATAGTCATTGGCGTAGGTCATACATTTATTTACATTAATGATTTCAACAAATATCGAATATGGTTGTCGCAAATTTCATTCACCCTGTATCTTCGAAACAAAGGGGTTTTTTTCAGAAATCATGGAACAAAATATTCTTAGAATAAATAACCCAAGGAATAAATAACCGCTTGAATTTTTGCCGCATGTTTACCTAACACCCTGTATATAAGCAGATTAGTTATAGCTTAGGAGTTTAATATGTAAGAGAAGAACCGTAGTGTATTAAGTGACAAGTTATATTGACCACTTTGCTTCACAATAATCGGTTTTTTATTTGCACGAAGATATTTTCTTACGTATTTAAAAATTGTAGTCACGAGATTAGTTTAGAAATGTGTCGGTAATCCAACCGAATTTTGTTTTGTTTTGATATCTGTTCTGTTTGTTTTTATGTTTTTTTTTGTTGAAATTAAGTGTCGCAGGAATGTTGAGTTTGGAAGAAAGGAATGGTGGCGACACCGGCGAAGAGGAGCAACAAAGACGCGGGCCCAGAATTCTCTGCTCGCATGCAACGACCCTACCGGATGAAGGTAAAACGAACCGACGCTCCACAAAAAGAAATATCTAAATGTAATTAAAAGAGGAGGATGTAGACCAGTAGCGTAGCGGTTCGTAATAGGAAAGATTTTTGTATCAATTTTGCCTGATTTGGTTTTCTTTTTATTTGGTAATTTTCAACTTATATTTTCCTTTTTCCACTCAAAGTTTTTTTATATATATACATATTGCTTATCTTTTAATTTTCTGCATGTTTATAAAAAGATTAAAATGTAACCAGTTTAAATCTAATCTGTATCATAGTAATTAGACTAATATTTAGGAAATAGAAACAAACATCCATTCGTTATTGTTTTTGATGTAAACGAAATGTTTTATCACCTAATTTTTAGTGCACAATTGTATCGTAAGCATCAACAAAACATTACCTTAATTATATTCTACCAAATAACACTTCATGTACAAGACTTAATCGACTAAACTATATAATTATTGATAATGGCTTGTTGCTGCTCTAACTATATTACATCCTTTATTAAATCTACTAATAGCATCCAGAAGGATAATGTATTATTTTTTGTGAAATATTTTGTACGTGGGCGAAGTAATCTCGGGGTTGTTTTCGGGTTGGGTTAGCAATTGTAGTGCGAAAATCAATGAGAGACATGGACTCCACCCCACTGAAAAAGCAACGAGGGGTCGAGTTTGCATTGTTCGAGAGTCTTTCTTCCCTTTGCAGCAGCAAAAACGGAATTGCAAAATGTATTCAGTTATCAAAAAAAAGGAGTGTAGATAACTCCTGCGCGCCCTCCTCTCGCCCGTGAATGAATTTTTTGCAACAGGGAGACGAAGCTTAAGGTTTGTTCCCGCCAGAGCGCGAAACCGGAGCGCCGTCGCGGCGCTGAACTAAATTATCGATTTTACTAAACCCTGCGTCACTCCCTTCTCTAGCAAAAAAAAAACAATTTAGCCTTAATTAATAATTGATTTAAGACCTCTTTTCATAATAACGAAAACATTTTCTTAAAGATCCCAAATTGTTTTACTGCTTTTTAGGGGTAGCAGGTATGGGGTTTTTGAACCGCGCTAAAACAATCGATTGTATATTTCCCGGTTTTTTTTAGTAGTTTACATGTTTTTTTTTTAGATTGCTTACAAAAATGTTATATAATAATGTTATAGTTTGTGTGTATATGTGTTGTGGGATGTATTTCCGAGGTGCGCGTGAGAGAAGTAACTTTATCGACCGGTCGTCGTCACTCCCATCTTTATGTAGGATAAGTTTTCGGTGAATTTAATTCCGTGAATAGAAAGGGAGGGGAAATTGTTGAAAAGGGGTGTGCAACTAATACACTACAGGAATAAGTCTAAATACAACGGCTATTTTTACATAAAGAATAAAAGCGTTTCAAGTTTTATTTATAAATTTGTATTTGGTGTAAATCTAAATAATACTTTCTATATAAGATAATAGTTACATTTAGGCGTTTACAACAGAAAGATAAAAGCAATGGTTCTCGTTTTGGTGGAGGAAATGGGAGAGGCTAGTTTTAAGGGGTAAAGAAAATATAAATGTGTCGTGAAAACAAATTTTAGGTGCAATAATCAATATTTGATAAATATACAACAATAATTACGATATTACTCTAAAAAAAGGACAAAGAAAAATAATACATATAGATCTTACATCTAATTAATTACAACAATGAAACATCGTTTAAAAACTAAATCAAAATCTAATTAACAAAAAAAAATAAGGCTACTGCATCTAATAATGCCTCACATATATAAATAATACTTTAGGCGTTGTTATTATCCTGCTGCAAGCTTAGGAGGCTTCGGATAGACTTGGGCTTCTTGCCCCCCACATCAAAAACACTACCATTGAGATTTTATTACACTTGTTTCTGTTAAGCAAATGAATGTCAAAAATTAAAGAAGAAAAAACTGATTGAGATGATTGCGATGTGTTGGTTATTTGTTGTAATTGATCGTCGCGATGATCATGTCCCGTATCAGCAGTAACTAGGTAAAACAGTACTGCTGTGACAGGACAATATCACCGCAGGATCTTTCTCGATGGGTGGACGTTCAGCAAGGTTGCAGTTCGCGATACAGACTGAGTTAGAGTTGAGGGGAGATGAGCGAACGAGGAGCGAGCAGCAGCAACCCCTCGTCGTTTTACCCACCACCACCGCCGCCGCCGTCATGGCAACGGAGCTGCGCCGCCGCCGGCCGCACCCCACATCACTAATGTATGTGCACGTGCACCCCTCCCACCCCAAAAACGAAAGGGGAGAAACGATCGGGCGCGCAAAGAGTGAGGGAGCGAATGTGTATTGATCCGGCAGAGAATGCGAAACATACTTTAAGCCTGCCTGACTGCCTACCTACCTACCTTTCTGTTATACGGGTGCCGCAAAAGATCCAAATGCTCCCACGGCCGCTTCCGATCCCTCCACCTGGAACGAAAACGATATCGAAAAGATTTTAATTTAGAACAATCTTCCTGCATTCATAACCTTTTTTTCAATGAATTTATCAATTTTCTTTGGCGAGGAAATGGATTGTAAATATTAACTTAATTTTGTTTACCTTCTCTCGCAGAACAATTATAGATTATAACTGAATGTAGTTTCTAAGATTAATAACACGAACATCCACCCCTACACATTCTCACACAACACGAAACAAACTTTGTTTTTAATAAATACTTACAGAAACAAGTCCGTAGAAAATACCGTGTATATGCAAGCCATACAGGTCCCAGTTATAGTGATGGAAGTGAACGTAAGCATCGGAATCAACTGCAAGAAAATTCATGTTATTAGTTCTCTTTTAGAAATTCTGCGAACGCAAATTTATATCGAAATTAAAATTGTTTGTGCATTTTTCAGTGCGGCGATTGGAGATGGAAACGGTCTTTTGGAGCATCACGAGTTGCACGGGTCCCTGGTTCAATTGAACGGCAGCCATTCGGGCTCGTCGGGTCGTAGCACGCCGAACAACGGCGGCGATCCGGCCCCCGGGAAACTCTTCGTCGGAGGACTCAGCTGGCAAACGTCCAGCGAGAAGCTCAGGGAATATTTCGGTATGTTCGGCACCGTCACCGACGTACTCATCATGAAAGATCCCGTCACCCAGGTAATTAATTATATATTCTTTTAATATTGCATTGGCAACTAACTTCCCGCCGTTTATTAGTTTTTAAAAGTGTTTAGTTCCGTTCATGCAATTCGTAATGGATAATCCATTCGGTTTTAAAGAGCTTGTTTCAAACGCGGTCTCGCTTGTTTACTAGGGCTAAGCTATTCCTTGCACTACTTCATATTCATGTATAGACCATTGTTCGTTGCCAAAAACGATTCGGTAAAGAAATCATTGCTTGTGTCCGTGAGTTGAGCGCTGACAACAAACAACAAACCAGCGGAAATTGTGGCTTGTGGATTTTTGTTCATATTTCCGTCAGTCAACGTCATTTCCTGATTGTGGTTTAAGGGGGATAGTTACTTTTGACACCTAAAAATAGGCCCTTTTTTTCAACATTATTTCTGAAGTCATAAATAAAGATAGAATTTCATTTTATAAATTCGTTTAAGTGTTCATTTATTAACTTTATTTGCAGTCAATAAAAAGTTATTTAGCTTCATCTAATAGTTACCAATTAGGCGCATGCGCATCCGCCATGTTTAAAAGACGGGAATATGAAAGTTTCGGGCACATCGGCAACAAAATTGTTATTTTCACTGGTTATACATCAAAAAGTGCTCGAAAAACATGGCGGACATTTTCATAGTTGACATTTTTTTGTGCACATGTGTCAATTTCCGCCATGTTTTGCCCGCACTTTTTGACGTATAACATTATTTGTACGAAACTTTCATATTCCCGCCTTTGAAACTTGACGGATGCGCATGCGCTTAACTACACGTAAAAAGCTCTATTGACGCATGCGCACAAAAAAAAATCAACTGAATAGGTTTATAACGTGCAGCACCACCATTACGCGGTGAACATGATTCCAGGTGATAAACTCGTCAGAAATAGAAAAAGGAAAGTTCAAATAAGTTTTGAACTAGTGAAGAAAAAAATGTAGGGATCACTAAAGAGAGTCATAAAAACTACCTTCTTAGATAGTTGAGAACTGTCACGCAACTTTTCGAGTTTCACCTTATTTTAAAGGTAATGAAAAAAGAAACATCCCCATTAAGTAAAACTTGCTATTTTAATTCTTTCAAGAATTTCCTTCGTAAGGAGTACCATATGTTGTGGTATTCCTGTTCAATCATTGCTTCAAAAATACTCATAACGTGGC
Source organism: Phosphuga atrata (assembly GCA_944588485.1). NCBI lineage: Eukaryota > Metazoa > Arthropoda > Insecta > Coleoptera > Silphidae > Phosphuga > Phosphuga atrata. The sequence continues at coordinate 65,566,184 of OX155895.1, forward strand.
TGACTGAAATACTCACAAAAAAAATACTACAAAAATACTCATAACGTGGCTCCTGCCTTGAGCGGTTGCGGGAGCGGGCAATGCGAAAGATCTGGTTTGCTCCTTGGAGCGTCTTCAATTCCCGAGTCGCGAGGTCTGCCAGGTCTTGTAGGCTTGCGTTTTCTCTTTTATCATAGTCTGCACAGCATCGCTCCACCACCTAACTTGTTTGCCAATTAATCGCTTCCCAGGCTTGGTCGTACTGACCATTTCAGCTGCAGCAGTATGTACTTGTTGATTGTAGTATTGGTGGTGACGACTTGTACAGTATGTACTTGATGCCCAATATTGTCCCAAAGGGCAACCGATGGTTGTCTAAGGTCGTTTGCGGGTATGCTCAGTGTTGAGCCCTAGCCAAAAAACCTAGCTAGCTCGTTATACTCAGGCAGTTATACTCAAACAGGTCATACTCGGGCAGGTTCCAAACTTAATACGTTCAGGTCAAGGTATACGGGATCTCTTCTATCATACAATCTTTAGCGGGAGGTCAATAATAAGTTGGCCACGTTGGGGCATTTTTGGATTGACCGTGTCATACGCGCTTCTGAAGTCAACAAATACGTTTTTACGTGTCAACGTTACATTTCAGAGCTTTGCAGTATAAATATCTGGTCTATTGTGGACTTATTTTACCAAAAGCCGCACTGGTAGACGCCGATTTCAATCTCTGCATATGGTCGGATGCGGTCGATTAAGATATTGGCCAGTACTTTGTAGGTAATATTGCGGAGAGTTATGCCTCTGTAATTGTTGCAGTTTAGTTGAATGGATTAAACCCGTGTTCCACTCCTTTGGAATAGCTTTTTATTGCCAAATTTCTTGTATGAGTTCTTGGATGCATGTGGCTAGTTTTTACCTCCTTCCTTAATCATCTCCGCTGCTATACCATCTTTTCCTGGTGCTTTGTTGTTCTTTAACCTTTGAAGGTTCCTCTATATCTATGATGGCTGGTATGATCTGGTACGGTCAATGGAAAACAACTAACTGATTTCGTTTCGTTCTGTCAGCTTGATTTGAGTTCATTGCTGCATTTGAGCACAACGACATAGGTCTTTCTGTTCAAGCGTTCTTCGAAATTATCCGCCCATCGCCCATTCTTGCATGTCCAAAATTGGTCATTACATCACCGACAACTGATGAGGGATTCTTTAGATATAAGGTGTCGTCCATCTCGATCGATGCATTCCTGCAGGTGAAGTCTAAAATTCGTCATTACATCACGGATCATAAGATGAAGGACCCCGTTCGATTTCCTGACCGATTCTCGCATTCAGTTCTTCAAGAGTACGAGGCCGTTCTTGGATAACTTTGCCGAACGGAGCGATTCCTTGGGCCGTTCACCCGATCTCACCGCATGAGATTTTTTCTTGTGAGGTTATCTAAAGAGCAAAGTTTTTCAAAAACAGTCCCGTACTCTTGAAGAACTGAATGCGAGAATCCGTCAGGAAATCGAGAGGGTCTCTCATCAGATGATCCGTGATGTAATGACGAATTTTAGACATCGCCTGCAGGAATGCATCGATCGAGATGGACGACACCTTAATAATGTTATTTTTAACAAACGATTAATGTTTCTTGAATGCTTTTTAACGTAGATAATCCTATCTGTTTCATAGATAAATGATTCCTTGTCTGTCTCAGCACATAGTGGGTTTTGGGTTGAACTATTCTACTGTTATTCAGTTTTCTGCAAAATTTTTGAGTTTCTGCCTGGAAGTTAAGATCTTCCATCTCTTCCAGTTCCTGCTGTAAGAATTCCTTCTTTTTTTGCTTGTGCATTTTCTTCTCTTCCTTTCTCAGTTCTTTGTGGGTAGTTTCAGCTCCTCTTGTGCGCTATGTCTGTTGCCACTTATTTATAAACATTATAAACCACTTATCTTTTGCCCTGCGTCTATGGCTTTCTTGCTTTCCTATGACCTTGATGATCATTTTACAATTTTCCTAGCATTCGTTGATCGTTTTTGGTGATCTACCACTTGTGCATCCATCTTCAGTTTTTGACATGCGGTAAAAACGGCGGGAACTTATTTGCCAGCCTAATAATAGAAATGCAAATGATGGCATATTTGTGTTTCTATCTGTATATTGCAAAAATGTATGTATGTGTATAAATAACATATTTTTTAATATTTATAAAATTTCGGTTTTTATAGAGGAGTAGAGGATTTGGGTTCATTACGTTTTCGGACCCGACAAGCGTGGATAACGTTCTGAAAGTGCCGATTCACACGTTGGACGGGAAAAAGATTGATCCGAAACACGCGACCCCCAAAAATAGACCGAAACAACCTAACAAGACAAAGAAGATTTTCGTGGGGGGCGTCAGCCAAGACACTTCCGCCGATGAAGTTAGAGCATACTTCAACCAGTTCGGTAAAGTGGAAGAGACTGTGATGCTGATGGACCAGCAAACCAAAAGACACCGAGGTTTTGGCTTTGTCACATTCGAAAATGAAGACGTTGTCGACAGAGTGTGCGAGATTCATTTCCACACCATCAAAAATAAGAAGGTCGAATGCAAGAAGGCGCAGCCCAAGGAAGCGGTTCAAGCTAACGCCCAATTGTTGGGAAAACGTTTAATGCTGAGCGGATTGGGCATGAGGATGGCAGCTCCTACAGCAGGAGCTATCGCAGCGACGCCGTTGCAAGTGGCACAGGCACAAGCTCATGTACAAGCGGCCGCCGCAGCCGCAGCTGCAGCTCAAGTACAAAACGCCGCCGTCGCGGGATACGGAAAACTCTTCGGCGCTTATCCCCCACTAGCAAGTTACAGATATGCCCCATATCCTATCCCAGGAGTAGGCGCCGCAACGGCCCAAGCAGGTAATCCAACACCAGCCCAAGCTGCAGCAGCTCCTACTTTAGCTCCACCTGTAACCGCCAGTCCTTACCAGGGCTACAACCTGACCAACGTGGACATGTCGAGCTTCCAGGGCGTCGATTGGGGCTCCATGTATGGCATGGGCATGTACGTTTGAAACGACAAAACATTTCGTTCGTTTTTTTAACATGTAAGTGAGTCGTTGTTCCTTTCGGCGCTCGCTAAACTAAACTCGGACTTCCAATTTTTTCTCCGGAGATGGCGCGCGACCCCGCGCTTTTCTGTGCCTACCCGTTTTTTGATATTATGTGTAAATATTTATTGCAGAACAAACAAATGTTTTCTTTCTAGTTGTTTCTTTATAAACATTATTTTGGGTTCCGTTATTATTTTTGATATTAAAAACAAATAGATTTGTTGTAGCCCGATGCCGGCGCTCGCTCTCTATCTCTCAACAAGAAATTACTCTCTGCTCATACTTAAATAGCATTTAGCAATAATTACTCGCAATAAGAATAATGCAACAGTATTAAAAAAAATGAAAAATAATATTGCGACAAAGTGTGCAGTGACACTTGCGTCGCTTCGGATAAGTTAATTAATATTTAAAGTAATATCAAAATCAAAAAAATATGTAGATATGCAGCTAAGCTCACTGTATAGTTTAAAATAGCCGATAAGTTTAAAATAATGTTTAAATAGAAATTGGACGGTTTAAAAGAAAAACATTAGGGATTTTTTTTATTTTTTGAAAGGTTGAAATTTTGTTTAGATTCGGGTATCTATAATTTTTGGCGTTTTTTCTAGAATTATTTTTCATTTTTTTAGTTATTATTTCATCGACTTAAATAGGTATTAGCGTTTTGTTGTGTCATAGGACTTTATTTCCGAACAGCATTATTTTGTACTTAATGTATGATAAGTAGGTATTTATTTATTTATGCCACGGTTAAAATTTGTTAAATTATTACTTTAAAAAATACGATTTTTTTTAACTTAATTGATAGATCTCATGTTTAGCATGTAAGAATTACACGCCGCGAATATTTTTCCTCCTATATTTTTTTAACTTATTACTAGATTTAAGTGACCGAAGAAAAACTTATTTTGTATTTTGCTTTTATTATTTTCGCCTTTTCCGCCAAACAGCTTGCCGATACAAAGCTCCACCTCGGCATACAAAAACAAACAAAAAAAACTTTTCAGCAGATCTATAGTACAGTCAAAAAGGGAATCAACCTCGGAATCAAACGGAATAAGCTGAATTTTTGTATACACTTTTATTTTAGCATTACAAATGTTGTCTCAAAAGTCACATATGTCAAAGTGTGAGCGTCCTTAGATATTCAAGGTCAAAGGTCGCAAAAATTAGTTTTTTTGAGAATATCTCGTCTCTGCGTATTATCGTATTTGCATTTATTATTGAAGTTGTAGAGAATATAATTATCTACAAATTTCACCTGAAACCTTTTTTTATACGCCAAACCGTTTTTGAGATAGAGGGCGTAGAGTGTGGAGCGCTCAGCCATACGTATCTTAGCGCAAGGTAAATCCTGAATCCCAATGTATTATACCGTTTTAACGAATATCTTCCCCAATAATCCGCAGCGGCTACACGTAACCGTTCTTCTTGAGAAGTGGTTTTTTCGTACCAAGCTTTGGATAACGTAAATCTAATAACGTACCAAAACGATAATAATGTACCAAACTTTGGATAATAAAGGAAAATGTTGGAAAGTTAAGCTGTGCATCGCGAGAAGATATAGTAAACGATCCTACTTTTTTCGTAATTATTATATCTGTTAAATACTTCTATTGTAGTTTAGTAATGATTGTTTTATCATCGGGTACATACTCCGTAAGGACATTTCTAAGCTCTTCAATGTAAATTGTGAATCTTCGTGATTTCTACATACTCATAAATTTCTTTCATTGCTTGTGTAACTTCCTCGGCTTGGTGAATCTTTCTTATTGGAGAAGGTACAGGCTTCAAAAAAATGCTGTAACAAACGGTGTGGTACTTTGCTTCAACAGCAATCAAGTCATGCACATAAGATACAAGGTCTATTACTAATCCTCTCAAAGTATCGCTTCGTTCTTCTGCTCTTTTCACGACCTTGTCTTTAAATTCAAGAGTTTACTGATAACGCGTTTGTACTTCGCAGATCTTGTGTCTATTGCTTCATCTGCGACTTCATCACAAAATAAGGACAATCTTTTAAAATCAAATACATAATTCTTTTTTTTTTTACATGGTACAGTTGATGAGGTTGAAGGTCCAGTCTCTTCAAGACGACGATTCGCTGCTGCAACTGAATTTTTACTAACACAATTTTCGACACTCAATATGAACGTTCACAGAAGTCAACGTATTAAGATAGTTTTTTATTTTTTTTCTATTTTGCGTCTGTAATGGACTCATAACAGCACTCATATGCATGCGGTTATGGCTCGCCGAGTACGATACAGTTTTCTCAAAATGTATCGGCGTTTTTTTTTTTATTTAGAAAGCGCATAAAAGGGCGCCAAATAGAAAAAAAAATGGTATAAAAAACTCGTTCATAAGGCGTTTTTCGCACTTGTCCATGAGAAAACTCCGCAAAACCGCGCTTATTGAACTCGTTCTTTAATACACTAATTGCGTCTATATGTCATTACAGCACTCATATGGGTTCGTTAATGATAAATGATACAATTTTTCTCCTTCTACTCCTCGCTATTCTTGTCGTTTTCTAAACATGGACGCGTGCTGCAAAACCGCGCTTATTGAACTCGTTCTTTAATATACTATTGCGTCTATAAGTCATCACAGCACTCATATGAGTTCGTTAATGATAAATAATACAATATCTCTCAATATGTATCGGCGATTTGTTTATTTAGTTTTAATGCCATAAAATGGCACAAAACAGAAAAAATAGCTCAAGTAACTCATTCATGAGACGTTTTTCGAACTTGTCCATTAGAAAACTCCTCGCTACTCTCGTCGTTTTCTAAGCATGGAAGTTTAGACGCGTGCTGAAAAATCGCGCTTATTAAACTTGTTCTTTAATATTTCCATTTTCTTTAATGTGTCCATCATTTCTCTCAATGTTTGCTTCTTTTAAAGTTTTTATACCGCGCACAACAGTCACAGAATCACCTTCAGAAAGTAACATATTACAAATCAAACACAAATCAGCCACGATAACCTTTAAGATTGAACTAAGGCGACATGGCTGAGCTCTCTACACTCTGCGCCCTATATCTCAAAAACCGTTCGGCGTATAAAAAAAAGTTTCAGATGAAATTTATGGAGGATTTTATGCTCTACAACTTTCATAATAAATGCAAATACAGTAGGAGGCAGAGAAAACGATATATTCTCAAAAAAACTGATTTTTGCGACCTTTGACCTTGCATATCTAAGGACGCTCACACGTTGGCATATGTGACTTTTGAGATAACATTTGTAATGCTAAACTAAAGGTCTTTACAAAAATTCATCTTATTTCGTTATATTCTGAGGTGGCATGCCTAGATGACTGGACTACCAAGGCACATTTGCTTCACTTCAAAATAAAAAAAAAAACGAAATGAACTATTTCTATCAAAGTTGTAAATTTTTTAGTTCATTTATTGTTTTTTTTTTTAATGTAAAAAGACCTGCCTCCACATTCCGCATTACTTTTTAGCCCGAGCATCGAGTTATTAATATTTAAAATATATGTTTAAACAAAGATGATTATAAAATAACGTGTGATTTGCGGACCAATGCGTCTGTGGCTCGATTCAATTAGCCATTAGGTGCAACCAGGAATCATAGACTTAGTGAATACAAACAAAAACTTGTACATACAGTCTATAATTCTGTTGCAAAAATCTCTTTCTCTCGTAACTTTTTAAAAGAAGGGACATGACATTCACAGCAATGTTTTTAAGAAATATAATTGTAATTAATGATTATATTTATATTAGACAGAAGTGCAGGATAAATAGTAGCGAGATTGCCTCAAAGATATCAAAGTTTTCTCTTAATTTTTTTTAATTTCTGGGATGTTCCAGTAAAACGCTCAAAATGCGAAGTCAATAAATATTAAAAAACACATGTTTGTTTTAAATTCGAGGCTTTGTTTTTATCCTGTTCTGTCTGTTTCGCCCTGATTTCACTTTCGTCTGAATTTTCTGTATTTGTAGTTTTTTAATGTTGTCGTAATTATTCTTCGCCCGCCTTGTGATAGTTGTTAGGATTGGGCGAAGAGTATTCTTAATTCTTCGGGCACATTGCACCTAGTTCAAGAAATACCGATGTTATTAAATAGTGCCAAAAACTGATTTTTGGGTTTATTAATAAAAACGTAGAATTTGTGTTTAGTTTCTTTGAATCTCTGTTGGCAGTGTGACCGAGGGCGACACGCGAAAATAATTGTAAATATTGAAGAAAAACTATCCAGTTGACAGCAATAAGCGTTGTGAGACAGAATGAACCCTCTATTTTTGTATTTAATTATAAACATAAAAAACGAACAAAAAAAATAATGAAGAGATAGTTAAATAATTAAGAAGACAAATAAAAGTTTTTTTTTTTTAGTTGTGTTCACTTGAGTATAAATATGATTATACAATAAATTAGTGGATGTGTTGCGATATTTTGTGTGTAAGGTTGTAAATAGTGAGACATTTATTGCTGCTGTAGTTTGTAGCCGTTGAGTTTTCAGAGGGTTGGTCTGAAACTGAGCAAGAAAACACTTTCCAAAAAAAGTATTTTTCTCTTATATATATATAAACAAATTAAATATATATATAAAAAAACATATTCTTTTTTTGCAGGAAGGTGGAGTAATAATAATAATAATGACGATAATAAACTTTTGACTGTTGATTTTTTTGTACAAACGTTCCGTTTCGGCGCAAGAAGAACCCACTTGTGTTTCACTTCCTATTTCTTGTTCTCTTCCTGCGCCAAAACGGAAACAAACAAAAAAAATGAAACGTTTCTTGTCGTATGTATTTATAAAAGTTTAACAAAATTAAGCAAACAAATCGTTAAAAAATAACTAGTAGCCTACTTAAGTACTTGTATAATTATTTTTGAATTTAGTATCTTAGTAATTAGTGTTGGTAGTATGTATCTGTGTGTAGTTGTAGTGCGGTTGCACTGTAGAGCCGTTTCGAATAAAGTAGTTTTCATAGTGCTGCTTGTTCTCATATATATATTTATATATATTTCAAACTAATAATTATATATTAACAACATTAAAAAAAAACAATGAACAAATCCGAGACGTAACTAACCGTTTCATCCCCTTTAAACAGACTTAACAAAATCTTATTATTACAACACCGTGTTTTCTCTAGTCTTTAAAATGTTTGGACCCAATTTTTGCTGTGATAACAGTCTGGTCATTAGTAGTGCACGGTCTGTCGTCTGTAGCTGATGTTCCCGTGCCTTAACAAAATAATAATAATACTGATTACATTACTGATCCTCGACCATCAAGTTAAAAATTCGTTAGCAAACAAAAATTAACCGAAAAGGGGATCCGTTTACCGACATGTGACTGCGATAATAATAATAATGAGAAGATAGCAACACTAATTTATTCTCTTAAGTTTTAAGTAATTAATCTGTTTTAGATCTATCTTTTATTTTAGTTGACTTAGATTTTAGTTTGTGCTTTGTATATTTCATTTTTTGAACCAGTGCAGAAATTAGAAAAACAAAGAAAGACATTTAGAAAGACTAGACATGTAAGACATTACTAAACAAATCAGACATTACTGGACAAACAAGTCAATACTAAGCAAACAAGACATTACTAGACAGACAAGAGTTGAAATCTTGATAGACGTAAAAAGCTAGACATGCAAGATTAGAAAGCTAATCACTAGGCAAACAACACTACTCAGACTAGAATGACTAAACATAGAAGAGTAAACAGACTGGAGAGGCAAGAGTCTAGTCTAGGCAACAGTTGCCAGAACAGGCAAAACTAGACAAACCAGACTAGACGGGCAACAGTAGACAGAAAAGACTAGTCAGGCAATAGTAGGCAAAAAGACAGGCAACACTAGGCAGACTAGACAGGCAATACTTCACAGGCAAGAGTTGAAATCTTGATAGACGTAAAAAGCTAGGCAGGCAAGATTAGAAAGCTAATCAGATTAAAGTTAAAAGTTGGGCAGACAAAACTAGAATCTCTATGTTGTGTAATTACTAGTCTAGTCTAGTTTTCTTTTAATTACTAGTCCAGTCTAGTTTTCTTTGTATTACTAATCTAGTTTTCTTTCAGTTTTCACAATTTTGTGAGTTTTAACTATCAAAATACTGACTCCAAAGTTTTAGTTTAACTAGTCTAAATTTGATAAACAAATCTATCTATTGTAGACTTAATGTTGTAGGTAGAAACATATTCTCCATGGATACATTCTTGTGAAATCTAGCTTTAGTTATGAACTAGTTATGATTATAGATAATTAGCTTATATCAAACAAAAACTACTCAATACTAGACTAACTTATCAGACTATGCTAGAGAAACTAGACAGACAAGTCTAGATAAACAAGACAAGACAGGCAACACTAGGCAGACTAGACAGGCACCATTAGGAAGCCTAGACGTGCAACACTTGACAGACTAAACATACAAGAGTAAACAGACTGGACAGACAAGACTAGACAGGCAACACTAGGCAGACAAGATTAGACAGGCTACGCTAGGCAGACAATGCTTGACAGGCAATACTAGACAGACTATCAATAGATGAGTAAACAGACTAGACTACTGAACTGACAACACTATACAGACCAGACTACACAGGTATCACTAGGCAGACTAGACAAGCAACACTAGGCAGACTAGACAAACAAATTTGATAAACAAATCTATCTATTGCAGACTTAATGTTGTAGGTAAAAACATATTCTCCATGGCTACACTATTGTAAAATCTAGTTTTAGACTATTTCTTCTGAAATCTAGTTTAGACTATTTCTGTGGAATCTAGTTTTAGTTATGAACTAGTTATGATTATGATTATAGTTAATTAGCTTATATCAAACAAAAACTACTCAATACTAGACTAACTTATCAGACTATACTAGAGAAACTAGACAGACAAGACTAGATAAACTAGGCAAGACTAGACAGGTAACACTAGGCAGACTTGACAGACACTATTAGGCAGCCTAGACAGGCAACACTAGGCAGACTAGACAGGCACCATTAGGGAGCGTAGACAGGCAACACTAGACAGTCTAAACATACAAAAGTAAACAGACTGGACACACAAGACTAGGCAGGCAAGATTAAGACAGGCTACACTGGGCAGACAATACTGGACAGGCAATACTAGACAGACTAGGAATAGGAAAGTAAACAGACTTGACAGATAAGACTGGACAGGCAAGACTACATAGGCAACACTAGAAAGACTAGACAAGCAAAACTAGGCAGACTATAGTTAATTAGCTTTATATCAAACAAAAACTAGTCAATACTAGACTAACTTATCAGACTATACTAGAGAAACTAGACAGACAGGACTAGATAAACAAGACTAGACAGGCAACACTAGGCAGACTTGACAGGCACCATTAGGCTGCCTAGACAGGCAAAACTAGACAAACTAAACATACAAGAATAAACAGACTGGGCAGACAAGACTAGACAGGCAACACTAGGCAGACAAGATTAGACAGGCTACACTAGGCAAACAATATTTGACAGGCAATACCAGACAGACTAGGAATCGAAGAGTAAACAGACTAGACAGATAGCACTACAGACAGACAACACTAGACAGACAAGGCTGCACAGGCAACACTAGGCAGACTACACAAGCAACACTAGGCAGACTAGACAGTCAACACTAGACGTAGAAGAGTGGACAGACTGGAGAGACAAGACTAGACAGGCAACAGTAGCCAGAAAAAGCTAGACATTCAAGACTACACAAACCAAGTCAGGCAACAGACAGACAAGACAGAACGGGCAACATTAGACAGAAAAGACTAGACATACAAGACTAGACAGACAAGACTAGACAGGTAATAATAGACAGACAAGACTAAACCAACAAGACTAGATAGACTCGACAGGCAACATGAGACAAACAACACTAGATAGGCAACACTAGGCAGACTAGACCGGCAACACTGGACATAGAAGAGTAAACTGACTGGACAAACAAGAGAGACAAGAGTCTAGTATAGGCAACAGTTGCCAGAACAGGCAAAACTAGACAAACCAGACTAGACAGGCAACAGTAGACAGAAGAGACTAGTCAGGCAATAGTAGACAAAAAGATAGGTAGACTAGGCAGACAATACTTCACAGGCAACACTTGAAAGACTAGGAATAGAGGAGTAAACAGACTGAACAGATAAAACCGTACAGACAAGACTAGATAGGTAACACAAGACTAGACAGGCAACGCTAGGCAGACAAGACTAGACAGACTACAAGAATGAACACTAGAAGAATAAACAGACTAGACAGATAAGACTGGACAGACAAGAATAAACAGGCTACACTAGGCAGACTAGACAAGCAACACTTGGCAGACTAGACAGGCAACACTAGACAGACTAGACATAGAGGAGTAAACAGACTGGACAGACAAGACTAGCCAGGCAACGGTAGCCAGACAAGACTAGACCGACAAGAGTAGACAGACAAGACTAGACATGCAATACTAGGCAAACTAGACAAGCAACACTAGGCAGACTAAACATAGAAGAGTAAACACACTGGAGATGCAAGAGTAGTCTAGGCAACAGTTGCCAGAACAGGCAAAACTAGACAAGCTAGACTAGACAGGCAACAGTCGACAGAAAAGACTGGTCAGGCAATAGTAGACAAAAAGATAGGCAATAGTAGGCAACACTAGGCAGACAATACTTCAAAGGCAACACTAGACAGACTAGGAATAGAAGAGTAAACACACTAAACAGATAAAATAGTACAGACAAGACTAGATAGGTAACACAAGACTAGACAGGCAACACTAGGCAGACAAGACTAGACAGGCAACACTAGGCAGGCAAGAGTAGCTAGGCTACACTAGACAGACTGTAAGAATAAACACTAGAAGAATAAACAGACTAGACAGATAATACTAAACAGGCAAAACTAGACAGACAAGACTAGACAGGCAACACTAGGCAGACTAGACAAGCAACACTTGCCTGACTAGACAGGTAACACTAAACAGACTAGACATAGAAGAGTAAACAGACTGTACAGACAAGACTAGACAGGCAACGGTAGCCAGAAAAGGCTATACATGCAACACTAGACAAACAAGACTAGATAGCTTATGCTAGGCAGACAAGACTAGATAGACTAGACAGGCAAAATTTGACAAACAACACTAGACAGGCAACACTATGCTGAATAGACCGGCAACACTAGATATAGAAAAGTAAGCTGATAAGACTGGACAAACAAGGCTAGACAGACAAAAGTAGACATACAATACTAGACGGACAAGAGTAGACAGGCAACACTAGACAGATTAGACATAGAAAAGTAAACACAGTAGACAAATAAAACTGGACAGACAACTAAATATGCAACACTAGAGAGACAAGACTAGACAGGCTACACGGGACTAGACAGACAAGGCTAGAACGACAAGTGTAGACAGACTGACAAAACCAAATAGACAAGGCCATACAGGCAAGACTACACAGAGAAGAAAGACTAGATGGATTAGACAAACAAGACTAGACGGACTAGACAACCAAAATCAGATAGACAGTTTAAGTTTAACCAATCCAAATTTGATAAACAAATCTATCTAGTGTGGACTTAATGTTTTAGGTAGAAACTTATTCTATATTAATTATGAACTAGTTATCATTATGACTATAGATAACTATCTTAGATCAAATAAAAACTTCAAATAAATATTAGACTAAGTATGACTAGTTAATGTGTTAGCTAGTTAATGAGTAGTTAAGTGTTAACTAGACTTTATCAAGTAGCAACTAGTTAATACTAGACCGACTAGTCGTGTAATGCTTGACAGACAATTGGGACTAGACTAGGCAGACAGATTAGACTAGACAAACAAGATCAGACGAACTAGGCAGACAAGATTCGATGGACAAGACTAGGCAGTCAAGGCCAGATAGACAAAACTAGACTGACAGTACTAAATAGACAAAACTAGACTGACAGGACTAAACACACAAGACTAGACTGAGAAGAGTAAACAAGCAAGGCTAGACGGACAAGACTAAACAGCTAATACTAGAGAATCTAGTTGTCTTGCCTTTTGTCTTTCTAATCCATAGTTGTATGTTGTCTTATTTCACAAAGCATAAAAAGACAAAATTTAACCAAACAGAAGCAGAAACACTGACTATCTAGTCTTCCTAAACTCAAGTTTTGGTAAACCAAATCTAGGCATAATCCTATACAGTTTTATATCTGTAGTTCGTTTAATCCACCAGTAATGTCTAATCTCTGTAATTTTTTTGAGTGGTATTTTGCCGTTCATATTACCATTTTTGACTAAAAAAAGTTTTAACTAAACATCGAGTTTTCAAATCAGTAGAACTATCTAAAAGCAATTACTAGAACTACACGACGTGGACAAATTCCTTTTAGTCAACTAGAATCCAAATTTTAAGCCTCTCGACATAAACTCGACGCTAACTAACTTTAACGGACTAAAAATAAGTCACTTAGATTATTCTGCAACTTGCGCTCCCAAAACGCTTCTATATCAAATTTATTGCTAGATTCCTCTCGGCCGAAACTTCTTCAACTAATTTTAAACGATGCACTAGTTCGAGTTCTGCGCATAAATAAAACATATTGCTCTTAATGAGTATTAATAGCTCCCTCGCGGTCCTCATTTTCATTACTGAAAAATAATCTAAGTCTAAAAATACAGATAAATATGAATTAAGTCGTCGCAAGTTTTATAAATAAACCGAGTTATAGATCACAAGCCACGCTTCAAATTAGAAAACTATGCAGATCAATTTAAACTAAATCTAAATTAATATACTCAATTATTTTTTTATTATAAGGAGCCTTTTTAGTAGATTAGGTTGCTAAGGTCAAAACAAAATATTAACTAATATCTTAGGTTGGTAAATTAGTTTAAAATAGTCCAAAACTTATTCGATAAACGATTAAAGTTGTTGCTATTTTCTCATTCGAGTGTAATAAGACAAGTTAGACAAGATCGCGCTTAGGCCGTAGTTTGCAAAAGATTTACTCGGCCGAGTAGTTAAAACTCGGTCGAGTCAAGTGTAGTGTTTCGGGCGCTTGTGATGTGAACTTGGCCTTAGACTGTTGACACTGTAGTTCCTTTTTGTTTTATACATACTTATAATTAGTTTTAGAGAATTGTAAGTGTACTTTTACTAGTAATAACTAGTTTTATTTTATTTTAAACGAACAAACATTCCTCTTTAAAAATAACGTAGTTTAGCGAGTTTTTAGTAGGTAGCACTTAGTTTTAAGACAATCAAAATTCATATCGCGTTAGAGAAGAGGAACACGACATATTTGACAGACTGGATTTACTGATTAATAATAAGATTTTTCTCCTTGATACACAGAAAATAATCCTGATCGAAAACTCCTTGGACTGATTGTGTAATTTAAAATAAAATTAAATGTGACTTAATGCCTTGTCTTCCTCACTAAATACTAATTATTAAAGGAAATTACATTAAAACCTTCCCCCAACTGCTACAAGAATAACGCGCCACCCCTTTTTATCCCTTAGCTAACCAAAATTTTATTATTTCTGTTATTATTTTCGTTTTAAACTAATTGCATGTTTAATATTTAATATATTATTAAATCGTCGTTGTTTCCTTTTGTTTCTACTTCTAACATTTTTTCTTTGTAATTTATTATTTGTTTTATATTTAATCTATCTACTTGGACTAATTTTTTTTGTTATTATTTTGAGAGCTGTTGCTTATTACTAATAAGTACACAGTAGGGTGGTAAACATAGTGCTTCAATGTAGACGGTAATGCATCTGTTTTTTAAGTGTTTTTGTTTAGTGATTTTAGAGCAAAATTAAAAACAACAAAATAATATCGTTGATATAAAAAAATACTCAATTTTACATATCTTTAGAGCGAAAAAAGCTTTTTTAATGTAAATACGTTTTTTGTGTCATTTTAAGAACAAAAAATCTTTTAAATATTTAAAAATAACATTCCAGAATAATATTCAAGAAAAGATAAATTAATAATGTTATTGTGATTGTAAAGTTTTTCCAAAAAGATAAAAATATTAAGTAATATATTGGACAATACATTAAAGAATTTTCTTTTATTAAATTTTAAGGGAAATTAACTAAAAAAAAGTATTTGTAAGACGTTATATAACATATAATACGTATTTTATATATATTTAAAGAAATTGATAAAAATCTCAGAACCAAAAAAAAAAAAATGTGTGTGTTATTTGTATATTTGTAGGTAAGTTTCCAAGGCGGATGTTTTGGTGCAACGACCAATAATAACTGAAAGAAAAGTATTAAACGTTTTTTTCTTCCGCAAGAGAAAGCCTTAAAAATAAATGATTTTGAAGAAAATAAATGATTATTAAAATTTGCAAAACGGAAAGTCTCCGTGACGAAGAAGACGAAGAAAATATATTTAAAACAGGCCTAAAGTACAAATAAAATTTCAAATATTTGTCAGAAAAAAAAATGAATGAATTGCAAACGTTTTTCTTTTCTTGTTCCCTGTTTTCTACATTATTTCCCCCACTCCATACAAAATACAAAAAATATTTATAATTCCAAAACAAATTTACGCAACATTTTATCAACTAGTCTATTAAACCAATATTAGTATAATCCGATCAAATATAACAATCATTGTGATTAAATCGTGATTAAGACCGGATTTGATAAACATATGAGATTTGATAGACCGACGAGATTTGATACAGACAAAAGATTTAAATAGGACTAGGTGAGAGATTCCTTCCTCACTCCATACAAATCGTATAATATTTTATCTACGACCACAATTGTAAATGCCCATTATTGTACAGTTTCGTGAACTATGTAAATACGTCATACCACACATATGTAACAATCCGCGATTAATGTTATGTAATAATTTAAAATCACCCTAGCTTGTTTGGTTTACGATTCGTTGATTGGTTGAGAGCTGCACGTTGATACTATTTTTAAATATAGTACTCCGTCATTTCCAAACTATCATTAAACGTCACATCATTCACATAGAAGCTGTCATTCATTTCGTTTTTTCACGTTTAAATCTAACGAAAGCTACAAATAAGTACTAAATAAAAAGGTATGTAACCATTATTATCTTTTCATTTCTATCAAGTTAAATAAGGTCGAAGGTGTTACATCAAACATATTTTTCTTATTAAACAGAAATAAATTAGTGTGGTCGTAGATAAAGTATAGTACATAATTCAAGTTGTAAGGCAATTACGTACAAGCGGAACAGTTACGCGCGACCCGCGTAGCGTGGAGTGCGTAATTCGTATTTTTCTTACAACTCTATCAATATAGTATTCAACAATATCTATAGTATTCAACGTACTATACTATTATCTACTAGTCTATTAAAGTATAATTCAATAGAAGTATAATCCATTCAAATATAACTATTGCTGGCATTAAATCACGAATAAGACCAGATTTGATAGACAGATGAGATTTGATAGACATATGAGATTTGATAGACCGACGAGATTTGATACAGAAACAAGATTAGCTAGAGAGATGAGATTTGATAGAGACGAGATTTGATCAACAGATGAGATTTGATAGATGAGATTTTATACAAAAACAAGATTTGGTAGCGAGATGAGATTGGATAGAGAGACGAGATTTGATAGACGGATGAGATTTGATAGACTGACGAGATCAAACAGGACTAGGTGAGAACAGATTCCTTCCTCACTCTATACAAAAATAAATACCAGGTGGGCTATTGAAAACGAACCGGAGGGATTTTCGGATAGTTAAAGATGAATTCTCAAAAAATGCTCGTACACGTCAACTTTGTTTGTGAGGGGGGACACCTTTTACAAGAAAATATGTAGCCAGATCACTTAACCCCTTCGAGCTGGGACCACAACCCCTAAAATTTTAAATGGCACGCTGGGGTAAGTTATACCTCATTTGAAAGCTTGTTCAGCCCTGAATACTAAACGGCTGACATTTTCTAAATCTATCGATTTGTTTTCGAGATTATTTCATTTTAAGTTATGAATGCGTTTGTCGTTGAAAGGAAGTTCAATTGTTCAATCTGTTCTTACTTGGAAAAGTGTAGAAAATAACATCACCATTCAACGCCAGAAGAGATTTATATTAGTCCAACAAATACTCAAATTGTTTCTTTTTAAGACATGTACACTAGAGATGAGCATGGGACGAGTTTCTCGTCCCAGATCCCATCCCGTGGGACAAATCCCTGTCACTGTCCCATCCCATCACATTTTCGTCCCACTGTCCCATCCCACAAACCTAAAATTTTCGTCCCATCCCATCCCATCCCCGTCGCGCGGCCCTTCCCATTCATTCCATTTTGCCCATACTGCAGACTTTCTTTTCGGTTTTTCGACAATGAGTAATTATTTTTCGTCGCAAACAGTAAAGATTTTTCAGGAACTACATCTTTTTCCCAGAAATCTCCTGAGCTGGACATGTATTAAAATTTTGCGTATTGGCACGATAAAAGATAATTTTAGATTATTGTCTATTTTCAATATAATCGTTAAAATCATTAAAAACAAAGCTACACCATTTTCATTGATAAAATAGGACTTTTCTTTTTCACAAAAGAAAAATACCAGCCGAACTGAGCAAGCGCGATTCGGTAACCGACAAACAGCCACGGCGAGTCGTGAAAAACTTAACTAAACCCTACACAAAAAAGATATGCCATAGAAACCAAATCTAGAATTAACTAACAAAAATACAGTGATTTGTATTCGGAAGCCTACTTGTGTCTACAAACAAATGAAAATAAAAAGATTTTTGTATGAAAGCAATTATGCACGAATTAGATTTACTTGATTATCAAAATCCGTCCCACCCTCAAAAAGGCTTTAAAAACGTCGTTTAAAAACAAAAAGGGGTTAAAAAGGGTTTAAAAACAAAAAGGCTGAGGTAACTTTTCCGTTAAATATTAAGTTATTTTATATATTCTAAGTACACTAGACCAAACATAAATAAAACTAAATCTAAGACTAATAACAGATTAAAATTAGTCTTGTTCTTCTGTCCTTGTCTCTCTAGTCTTGTCTGTCTAGTCTTATCTGCCTAGTCTTGTCTGTCTAGTCTTGTCCGTCTAGTCTTGTCCACTGAAATATATACTGACTGGAACGAGCGCTGCCTCTTGGCTTGTGTGGGCCGAGAGAGAGAATCACAAGGTGTCTCTCGTTTCTCTCTGTCTTCGTCTAGTACAGTCCAAAAGGAAAACTAAATGTTTGTTTGACGTCCATTTTTCCTTGCAAATACAACGGTATTCTATCATTGTCGTTTTGAAAACAACTTTCATTAAAATATATAAACTTCGGTTTATAATATGCTCACCGATTGAACGATCTCACTCTTTTTCTTGATACAACTCAATACAACTAGCTTTTCGCTCTACTGTATCACATCCTCCCCACTCTTGACTACACTGTTGGTTAGACAAGGATGAAGGGAGGTCCTTGGGACCTCTCCCTTGGTCCGCACCACTGAAATATATACTAAGTACCACTGAAATATATACTAGAAATATATTTCAGTGGTCCGCACAAGCCAAGAGGCCATCGCTTGTTCCAGTTAGTATATATTTCAGTGGTCTTGTCGTGCAAAGCAGACTGGCAATGTAGACTACCTTACACACTCCATAGGAGTCCCAACAGAAAATGGAGAGATTGAAACAACGAATCGCTACATATACAAGCTGATTGTTAAAAAAGCAGGTGAGGAAGAAGCAGACAAAACCATCATCCTGCGACAGACATTTGACAGACTACAAAAGCTAACCGAAACGCACACCAGGCAGAAATTGGCATTCGCTAAATCAACGGTAGCAGAATGGCTATACTAGAAATGATAATTGAAATATACTAATCGAGTAAGGTACCGTCACTGAACTCGAAGGGGGTCAAAAGTCAAGATTTTTTGAAAATTAAGAAAAATTGTCAAAAAATGCGGTTTACGTCTT
The DNA here is from genome assembly GCA_944588485.1 of Phosphuga atrata. Taxonomy (NCBI): domain Eukaryota; kingdom Metazoa; phylum Arthropoda; class Insecta; order Coleoptera; family Silphidae; genus Phosphuga; species Phosphuga atrata. The sequence goes on from OX155895.1 coordinate 65,585,216, forward strand.
GAATTTTTTCCAATAAATTGAACAAAAAATTAGGTTTTTTTTGACGAGCCTTACCAAGTTCCGCCCCCGCAGGGGGCGGCTGTAGGTGCGTTTTAAATTTTTCACTTTTTCCGTAAAAACTCCGTTCCTCTTGCGCGTCCAAACGGGAAATTGTCATTTTCTGTTGTAAAACTGAACGGGCCTTCGACCCGTGTCTGTCTGCCGCTCGCAAGTCCCACACGGCGTCCTCCAGGTGCCAAAAACAGGAGATCGTTTCTATCACTTTTGAGGAGCAATTTTGGTCCGCGGCTCGATTTTTTTACTGCTTCCTATTGCTGCGTCGATTTCACGTTTTTTGACGTCATGCGGTAAAGTACGCGACCGTCGGTTCACCCGGTGCGGCGGAAAATGTAAGCGAAAAAAAACCGTTTTTTTCATCACATCTGTGGACGCCGTACTCTTGATTGAAGAGCGCCGTGTCTCCAAACCGGTTCGTTCGATGCGAGATGTTTACCCGCAACGGGCGGTAGAAGATTCTGAGACCTGCGGCATCCTAATGCCGCTCTGGGTCAATTTTAACACAAAAATCGGAAAAACGCGCTGTTTTTTTCACCTAATTTGCTGGGATCCCTCTCCTGGAATACCCAACAGTCGGATCGGGACCGGACCGGCACCAATCGATTCGGCATAGTGTCTTTAAGTTTGTTTTGGAGTTTAATTGCGATTGCGTGCCGGATGGCGCCGGGAGGCCCGAAAAACCATATTTTGCAGATGTACGCGAGAATCCTCTGGGATTCGCTAAATTAAATAGCAGGGCGTCGCGGTGGTGGTTTCTGAATATAGAACGAAAGGGTCTATAAGGCGATAGGAACGACGCATCGCTCGATCGCATTTGGGGGTCTCGACGCCCGTCCAAACTCGAAACGATTTTTTCAAAATTGAGCAAATTGAAACCTTCAATATTCGGTGAAATGTTTTAGAATTGTATTGCTCTTTTCACGGATTATAGCCCCACGTGTCTGCTTTCGAACGACACCAGTCTCGGCGCATTACACCTCCGGGGACGTTCCGCAGGCCCCAATTCGCGATGTCACTTTTTTTTCACCTCTTCAAACGGAAACGCGAAAAAGAAAATTTACATTTCCAGTCCAACAAGTGCATGCCCGGTGAAAAGGCCAACAGTATGGCGTTTGAATTTCTCTAATCCATCAACGGATTCGCACTCCAGGTCAAAAATACTACGACCATTGCTTGCCGCTGAATCGCCAATTTACACTTACAGCTGATCATTCTGACACTATTTTCGCTCAGGTTATGTGCAAATGTCATTGTTGAAGTTTATTCGTTTATGATTATTCGTGTAATTATGAGAAGATTAAATTTAAAAAAAGAATTTAAATCAAAATTCTAATTTTTCGCTCATTGTTAGGTTGAAATTCAAATCAAATTCAAAGAGATATCTTGAAATCTCTAAATTGCTGATTTCGGCGACTCTGGCTCTTGATTAGCAACACATAGCAACGTCAAAATTCCCATTTTTTCACAAATTTCTACAAGAAAGCAAAGATTTTACACTTTTATTTTATCAGATTCTTAAAATTCAGACCATTTTACATCAGAAACAGTTGCTTCCGTTCACATTTGAATTTAAAAATTTATTTCATAAACTGCAATATTTACGAGTTTTTTTTTAGAATAATTGGAGCTTTTAAATTGTATTTAGATTCCAACGGTACAACACGCGTCTTCCTCGGATGTATAGCAACTGAGTTATTGGCGAAAAACTTGCAGTATTACCATTTCACTGCGGAAGGAACAGCCTTTCAATATTTATCGGCATTTTCGATTCAAATTCGAATACAACTCATCAAGTTCTATTAAAATATGCTGCATGAATTTTCTGCGGCTGACGGTCCAGACGTGGCCAACGTTTGAAATCTCCCTCCAACTGTTTACTTGATTTTCAAACATTTGCTTTTTTCATTTCCCTACATTTCTAATAAATTCTTCTAGCATGAATCGATAGAGTTAACTTTCCTCTACCAGCGGAGCAAATTTTATAATTCCTTTGCAAACCGTTTTACCAGGATTTTTTTTAAATGCAATTCATTTGCCAGGATTCGGGATGGCTAGCAACGGTTGCATAGTCAACTCCGCCCCACAGAAGTATCCTTCCATTTTCCGTGGTGAATGATGTCCGCGAAAATTTTATTTCTCAGATTTGTTAAAGTTGGAAAATTCAACATTAGAAACAATTGAATATTCTTGCAAATTCACACTCTTACTTGAGTAAAAGTAAGCTCGGCCATATTTGATTAGAGTTTTTACTGATTTTATAAAAGAAAACTATTGTTTTACAAATTTCTGATTGGACATTCTGAAAATTCGGCTAATTTTACATGGGGGACGATGTAAGTTTTTGGGTCATCTGGTGATTTAAAATCCATTTTCCAAACGGTGAGAATTACGACTTTCCTACAAGAATAGTTAAAAATTGCACATTTAATTTTTTGGAATCTAAAAGTGTATTCCGCGACTTTCTAGCATGTATAACAAAAGAGTTATTGTTGAAAAACGATCAGTTCTACCACTTGACGGCTGAAGAAAAAGCCATCTCTAAATTTATCCGGTTTTTCTTTTTAAAATCGAATAGTGCTCATTGAGGCCTATGGATGAAATAATTTTAACACAGATCTATAGTTCTTTTAACTTTCTTTTAACTTTCTTTTAACAAACGCATAAAGTTTTATGTAGTTTACATAAGTTTTATATAGAGTGTACATGTTTCTATTGAAATTGACATATTTGTGGTCGATAGACTTGACACAGGATTTTTTTAATAAAGAAATTCTTCCAAATATATTTTTTTGTCCAATTTTCCGGAGTCTAAGAAATATGCATTTAACGCTATTTTATAGAGCAGATTTTCATCTAAATGTTGTGTCATTTTCATTTTCCAATGCTAACCGTTTTGGCGCAAGAGCCCATTTAAACCCGTATAAATTAAGTGACGAAATTCAGAGAAGGGGTACCCCTTCTAAAATTTTTTCAATTTTATATTTTTTACTTTTGCGACCAAACCGAAGGTTTTTACAAAATTTGCAAAGAATACTTTTTTGTAGACACCGACGTCTTACATACTGATATCCCGGTTATAATTTTCCATCTTGAGGCGTTGACGAGATATTTCCATAAAATTGTTGACGATAAAATCATTCTTCACGACGTCCCCATTGGAGTGGGAGCGTTCTAATTTTGTCAACTCATACCTCTGGTGGATACCCACATTCAGCATAAATTTCATTGAAATCCTTTAAGGATTAATATATTTTTTCGCAATTTTTGAATATTTTGAAATTTTCGCGTTCGGTTTTGATCGGAATTCCTGTTTGACATGTCTGGATTTGTTGAAAAATTATTTTTGTAAGTTTTACACCACGTGGAACGATAAAATTTCACACATTTGTAGAGAATTAGTCAGTCTATGATATCTCTTAGTTAGTTTTGCAAAATATTTTATCTGGCGGCGGCCGCCGCCCCTCAAACTCGAACATAGCAGAAATTAATAAATTCAAATAACTATAAAGTGTAATCTGCAAGATATATATTGAAATACGTATTTCTATTGAAATTGACGTTTTGGTATCTTCGTGGCCGATAGCCTGGGCACATAATTTTGTCTAATAAAGAAATATTTATTGAAAACTTGCAAGTATATTTTTTTGTCCAATTTTCCGGAGTCTAAGAAACATGCATTTAGCGCTATTTTATAGAGCAGATTTTCATCTAAAAGTTGTGTCATTTTCATTTTTCCAAAGCGAACCGTTTTGGCGGAAGAGCCATTTAAATCCCTTCTAAAATTTTTTCAATTCTATATTTTTAACTTTTGCGACCAAGCTGAAGGTTTTAACAAAATTTTCAAAGAATACTTTTTTGTAGACACCGACGTCTTACATACGGATATCACGGTTATAATTTTCCACCTTGAGGCGTTGACGAGTAATTTGCAAATAAGGTTTTATTCAAAAATAATTCCTCACGCCGTCCCCATTGGAGTGGGATCGTTCAAATTTTATCAGCAGTTACTTCTGGTGGATACCCACATTCAGTAAAAGTTTCATTTAAATCCTTCAAGGATTAATATATTTTTTTGCAATTTTTGAATATTTTGAAATTTTCGTGTTCGTTTTTGATCGGAATTCGTGATTGACATGTCTGGATTTGTTGAAAAAAATATTTTAGTAAGTTTCACACAACGTGGAACAACAAAATTTGACAAATTTGTAGAGAATTAGTCAGTCTATGATATCCCCCAGTTAACTTTGAAAAATATTTAATCTGGCGGCGGCCGCCGCCCCTCAAACTCGAGCGTAACAGAAATTAATAAATTCAAATAGCTATAAAATGAAAACTGCAAGAGATGTATTAAAATTTCTTTCAGATCTATATAGATTATACATTTTTCTATTGAAATTGACGTTTTGGTATTTTCATGGCCGATAGCCTGGACACATAATTGTTTTAATAAAGAAATATTCATTGAAAACTTGCAAATATATTTTTTTGTCCAATTTTCCGGAGTCTAAGAAACATGCATTTAGCGCTATTTTAAAGAGCTCATTTTCATCTAAATGTTGTGTCATTTTCGTCTTTCCAAAGCGAACCGTTTGGCCGAATTTTTTTTTTATAAATGAAAAAAATCAAAAACGAAATTCAGAGAAGGGGAAAATTATTTTAGTAAGTTTCACACAACGTGGAACAATAAAATTTCACACATTTGTAGAGAATTAGTCAGTCTATGATATCCTTCAGTTAGTTTTGCAAAATATTTTATCTGGCGGCAGTCGCCGCCCCTCAAACTCAAAGTCGCGCACGAGGTAAGACATTCAAATAACTATAGTTTGAAAACTTGGACAGTTGTATTCAAAATTCTTTCAGTTCGGCGTAGCTTATAGATCTTTCTATTGAAATTTCGTATTCTCGTGGCCGATAGCCTTAACACAGAATTTATTTTTTCTGACCAAGACCACATACCCGCGGCAGCGCGTATGTGGTCTTGATATATCTGGTCTTGACTAATCTGGTTTTGATTCACCCCATCAGATCAGATAAATCAAGACCACAAATGCGCGGCAGCGTGTGTGTGGTCTTGATTTATCTGATGAAGATCGAGGGCGCGGCAGCGCAAGATCTCGATTCAATATAGGTCAATGTGAAAAAGGACCGTTGGTTTAACCCCCGTAGATTAGGTTTCTCGCCATAGAAATCCAGACCACATACGCATCCCTCGAAGTCAAACCGGAACTGATACTAATGGATTCAAATAGCAACAACTCGAAAACTGCAATCGATATAATAAAAACTCTTTCAGATCTATTAAGATCATAGATATTTCTATTGAAACAATTTGACCATTTTGGTATTTTCATGGCCGATAACCTTGACACTGGATTTTTTAAATAAAGAAATACATAATTATAAATTATTAATACAAAATTAAATCAAAGTTGACATTAACGTCAGTTGAGTAATTTATTGGTTATTATTTTTTTTTGTGAAACTTTTAGTAACATAAGTGTTGCTAATTGTCTAAAAGCAAACTTACTATAATTGGAGGAGTGATATTGGAAATCCAGAGTTGCCAACCTTCATAAAAGGAGGTTACTATATATGATGAGGTGAAGGCTTGCAATTTTGACGAAAAAAAAAAGACAACAATGTAACTTTAACAAATAGTTGGTGAGATTATGTTTGAGTATGTTGGTAACTCAAAAACACAAGATACCAAGTTGATTAAAACAATATATTGGTTATGTTGAACGTCAAAGTTGACAACATTAATGTCACTTAATCAATTTAAAGGTTATGAAAGTTTGAGTGAGATTTTCAGTAACTTTTTACTCCACAGCTGATTTTTTATCGTCCATGTTGTACACCTTAGTAACTAATATCACATCGTTAGATATAGTAACCTTTTTATGAACGTTGGGAACTTTTCATTTCTAATATCACTCCTTAAATTAAAGTCACTTTGATTTCAGACAATTGGTAACATTATATGATTAAGTACACCTCAAAAGTGTTTGATTATATTATTTTAAAAACCTGACAGCATTAAAATCATTTGAGACGGATGAATTATTAGTTGATATTTTGTGCAGTAGGAGTTGTACATCTTGCAACTCATACAACCTTAGCTGATGCGCTTTCTACAAGAATCGCGCAGCTCGCAATTCTGATTACTCTTTCATATACAAATGTCAAAATTCATTACACAATTTCACCCTCATCAATTATTCCACCTTTACCACATATTCCATTCTTTTCAACTGTTCCATCCACAAAAACTATTCCATTCCGAAAAATACGATCCACATGTACTAGTCTATACTAAAAATGATAGTGTATACATTTGCAGGGACATATATTGATATGAGTGTTTTGCCCCAAAGACCAGCAGTGCCAGAAATAAAAATACCCAATGCACAGAAATTGACGGAAACTGCTAGTAAAAGTCGAAACAAGATAGAAAATCGAGGGAAAATCCAAAAGAGGGGGTACTTCTAAAATCAGAAGGGAAAACATACGCTGATCTACTCAGAATGGTTAAAAAACAAATTAACCCTGCAGTATCAGGAACACGAGTAGCAGTAATAAGGGAAACAAAAAACGGAGAGCTCAGCTTGAAGTAAAAGATATGACTAGACAGACAAGACTAGAGAGACAAGGACAGATGGACAAGACTAATTTTAATCTGTTATTAGTCTTAGAAGGGAGTGCAACCAAACTGAAAGAGCCGATCTCAAACAAATTGTCAGACATCGATATTCGAAAAATGCGAACACCTTGGTGAATATGAAGGACATAGATGCTGTTACCACACTAGAAGAAGTAGAAGAAGCCATAAAATCTGCACTCCATAATATAGAAGCAGGTATCACAATAAAAAACGTTCGAACTGGATATGGGAATAGTCAGATTGCAACCGTCGCGCTTCCCAAAAAATCAGGGAAGGCCCTCATCGAGAAAGGAAAGTTAAATATTTGCTGGCTATACTATAGAGTTGGGGAGAGGATAGACCTGGTACGGGCTATAAATTCTGGGAGACCGGCCTTTTTGCAAACACATGTAAAGGACCAGACAGACAGAAGATGTGCCTATTAGCGACACCAAGTGAAGGATTGCAAAGAGGAAAAGTATTGCCCAATTTGCAAATTGACGGGACATCAGGCGTATTGCATGCCCATAAAAATAAAAAGCTCTGTCGGAGGAACTTAGACTGAGACGGGAAGGAAACAAGAGCGTACCCAGGATTTAAAAAAGTGGGGAGGGGGGTGCAGCTCATATTTGTTTCGAGAATTATGAAATCAATTATGTATTATGAAATGAAATATCCATCTGTCGTACAATTTCAGGACTGCTTCGCGATGCTCTTTGCGCCCGAAGACGTCAGGGTAAGGTTTTAATAATGTTGTAGATTTCTGTGCTGGTGATGTAGGTTTTGGGGTGGTGGGGGGTCAGCTGCTCCCCTCCCGCCCCTTGCTGGGTACGCCCTTGCAAGGAAACAACTATAATGGCTAGCTTCATTCAAATCAATATAATGAGATGTAGTGCAGCGAACGATCTAGTAACTACTACAGCCGTAGAGCAGAAAGCGGACGTGATAATAGTGAGCGAACCTAACAAAAAACTTGCAGCCAGGGCAAATTGTTTCATGGGCTAAGAAAAGGATGCAGCAATATGGATAAAGAGCCGAAAATTACCAGTTATAAGAACAGGGCGCGGACCAGGATTCGTCTGGGTCGAGCTGCCCAAATTTATAATCCACAGTTGCTACTTTTCACCTGATGCAAAACCCGAACAGTTGTCTCAATCCTTAGAAGCTCTAAGTCATAATATCAAGGACAAAGGGAAAAGAGAACAAATTATTGCGGGCGATTTCAACGCCAAGTCCACCTATTGGGGTTCATCAGGCATGGATTAAAGAGAAAACCTAGGAACGGATTGGGCTGCGGAAATAGATTCAAATCTCATGTGAACAAATCTCATGTGAAATTTGAAAGTTATTTTATAGCTTTCAGTCCACCTTCGTGGCACTCAACAAACATCATAAAAATAACATGTTTTACTTGTACAAAACCAGGGAAATAATAAATAATACTTGTCTGGTCAGGTGTATAACCGCCGGCTACGTCCCTCAAAAAAGAGTCTTATCCGTCTAGTTACATCTTCTTTATGTTATCTTTTCCGATTAGTCTTATCTATTTCGATCAACTGGTAAACTCTAGTCTTATCTATTTCGATCAATCGACGTAGTCTTAATTAGCGTCGTAGCAAGGGGCTGGCCAAAAGGGCAGAGGGCTCAACTCTGAGGGGCAGTCCCGGATTGGCCATAGGGCAAATCGGACAAATCCTCGATGGGCCGGTGTGGCCGATTGGCGGTCGATATTCTTTTGCTATTAAAAAAAAAACGTAATACATCTACAAAACCTTTTTTTTTTTCTTTAAACGAATTAAATTAATAATATTAATATTATATAATATTATATATAATATTAATATATTAATAATTAAAATTACTTTGTTTTATGTGCGCGTAAAACTAGGTAAGTGTGTCTACATATCTATTACCTAGGTACCTAACTTGAAAGTGTCATTTAGGCGCGTCTACTTCAAGTAAGTTTCTAATGCCATATTACATTTTGTAAAAATACTTGTTTTATTAAAGGGACTTGCGTCTGGTGACCTGAGCAATGGACAACAGAGTAAAGCGCCAAGGAGGAGCAGAGAAAATCAGATTAAAGAAGCAAAAACTTTTGGAATCCAGGGGCCAAAATTGTGTCAAGTTGAGAAACATTTTTAAATGTTCGACTTCGTCTACATCTGATGCAGTGGAGGCGCTAACTGAAGTTGAAATTAACAGTAACAGTTCATCTCAAAATGATTTTATTGAAATTGAACAAGAGCAAGGCAAGACACTCATTGCTCATGACCATGCCACTACCCCTGATGCTGCTGCAAATGAATTACAAACTGATCAAGATTATATCCATTTTACAACCTTCGTTTAACTATTTTATACATCCTGAAAAATGTCAAATTTTTTTTAGTATAATCCAAAGCAAATTATTAGTGATCCTGTGTTACAAAAATCTATATATATATATATATATATCGTAAAGACTGGTCCAAATGCAAGTGGTTGACTTATAGCGAGGAGCAAAATGCTCTGTTTTGCTCCGTGCGCTTAGCATTTTCTGCAACTTCTGATACCAACTCAAATCCGTTTTTAAGGTGCTCACAGACCGGATCGGTAGTTTCGCTACCGCAACCGGTACGATATCGCGGCGGACCGACTGACACGGCGGCTTATGAACATGTTCAGATAAAAATGCGCGATTTCCATCATAGTCGCACCGTGCACGACAAGGCCGCTGCATGCGCGGTTAGTTCGCTGCGGTTGTGTTTCGAAATGGTTATATCTGTTATCACAATTATTTTATGAACCCATGGATCTAAATTCTGAAATTAGTTTTAAGTTTTAGAAATTCAAAATAAATACAAAATAACATATTTCATTTTATGCATTTAATGTTAAATAGTACAGCTTCTTGGAATTTCCATGGCATGGTTTTCCTTGCTCTGAGGGCGTCATGACTACTATATAGACGTGAGCATTGCAATTTCGCTGCCGCGCCGCTATCGAATTTTTCGTTGCGGAAATTTCGCGACGCATACGCTCCGCGCCGGTCTGAAGGAGCCTTTACGAGGAATGAAAGATAGGACATATTCACATCAGAGTCGTGGAACACGAAAAAATTGAAACGCACCGTGTGCCTGTGCGGAAGATTACTTTTTAAGATCCAACAACGCAGATATCCACAATTTACTTTTCCATAATCAAATGTCTTTACATTGTGCTTAAGTACGGAAAAGAAGATAAATTTTGCAGCGAAGAAAAAAATTTTGAAACAAGGCCTAAGACGATAAGCTAGAAGCTGCATATACCTTGGAGAACATGTCTGTAGAGCATGGAAATTTTTTGGAAGCCGTGGTCCTTCTTAGCAAATATGGCCTTAATTTAAAAGACCATTTGAAGGATTATATTGAAAACAGTAAAAAATTTCATAACTTCCAAAAAGGCGGTAAAGGCAGAGGATTGTTCACATTCATCATCACACACATCACATTTTTGTCTAAATCAACCATCAATAAGATTATACGAGCGAGCGGTCCACTCATAACTAGGAATATTAATATGGAACTAATAGCAGCTGGCATGTTGGCATCTTTACAAATTGATACAAGACAGAATATTTGATAAATGCTCAATTATTGTACGATATGTGTCAGAAAACCGCGTGAATGAAAGACTTGCTGTTGTACAATGGGATTCTTCAAACGGGAAGGATATGTTTTTCTTAGTTGATTCAGTTTTAGTCTTATATAGACATAAAAAGGTCAAACGGCAATGCGACTGATGGGGCTGCCAACATGCAAGCCCAGTATAGTGGGTTTTCTTCATGGCTGTCTACAGAATCTATTCTCCAAGAAGAAGAAAGATTTGTACCATATATGACACGCCATACATGCAAGAATTGCGCTTTAAAATTTTGCATAAATACAATCTATTGACCAATGCCTATAATTTAATTGGATTAGCGTTCAAATTTCTGCTAAGGTTATCATTGAGTCAAGTTGCTTTTGAAAGATCCTTTTCTACCCCAAAAATTATCAAAAATCGCATGTGGAGTACCTTATCCTTTCATAATTTAAATTCTTTCGTGATAATGGCGGTACAAAAAGATCTTTTGATGAATTTAGATAGCTACGACATAATTGATAAAGTAGCCGAAAGCAGTGAGCTTCTTCGGAAATCATTGACTAACTATTAAATTGTTAAAATTGAAAATACAGTATAATCTTGACAATCCGACACGTAAGGAACCAGACAACCGCCAGATTATCAAAAAAATCCAAATTATCAGGATTAAAAGAAAACAATTTTACATATTTTATGTATAATTGCATTTCAGAAAGAATAAAATCATTAAATCTCTATCTATATAGATTTAATGATTTTATTTCTGACGGATCCAAATCATGGAGTTAAAATAGGTGTACGATTTGTAAAAGAATGACCTATAGGTAAACGTGTACATATAAAAAAATATGTACAAACAGAACAGATAGTAAGACAATTGTAAAGTGGAGTTAGCTTGGTCAGAACTGCCAATTTAATTTTCAGTTAACAGCAAGGTGTGTTGGTCAGACCTTTTTCCAAGAACACTGGAAGGTGTTGTTTTTGACGGATTTGGCGGATTAGTCACCGGACTATCGAGATTATACTACTTATACATATGATTAAAAATTTACATTAGTTTTTCTTTTTCTTGAGAGTGGAGGGGCACTAAAATACCCGGGCCGGTTTCGGGATCCAGTCCGGGCCTGCTCAGGGTTGCGTATTTTGACTACCCACGGCTTGCGGGTTGTTTGGGCACAAGCACACAAAATTTAAACATGGTTATATAAAATTTTCATTAAATCTAAGTCAGGGATGAGCAACCCGCGGCCCGCGGACCTCTGCGGATTTCTATAAAAATATTTAACGCCATTCAAAATAGACGTGGATACAGTTCCAGAACAACTGCAAATGGAATTAATAGACATGCAGAACAATAAAGATTTTAAAATAAATTTGACCCTCGAGTCAGTGATCATCGATAATTTTTATAAATTGTATGTGAGTGCTAAAAAATTTCCTACTTTTGAACGAAAATGCAAAATGGTTTTTTTTGGGACAACTTTTGTCTCTGTTTGGAAGTATATGTTTGCGAACAACTATTTTCAACAATGAGAATAATTAAGAACGACTACCGATCAAAACTGAGAGCTGCGTTGGATAGCCGTGTCGGAAATACCGGCTAATATTGACCAACTTGAAGCTAAGAAACATTGCCAAATTTTGCATTAAAATTCATATTGATTGCAATGTTTTTTGATTTTTTTTGTATCACATTGTATGTGTTTGAGTTTTGTTTTTCTTCAAATTTTTTATTAAATTATATGTATTTTGTGCTATGTTTATTAAATCTATAAGGTTTTATAATGTATTAATGTTTTATTTTGTCTGCGGGCCGCCAACAAATTTCAAAATTTCGATTGGCCCATTGATAAAAAAGGTTGCTATGTCATTAAAAGATTTTATAATGCCGTAATTAACGAACTCGTATTGTATTGTTACGTTTCGTACGTAATAGTAAGAACTAATTTTAAGCTTAACTGTAAACATAGTTTGAATTACATTTGAAAAGTTATGTATTGTTTCGATTCCTAGGAAATAAGTTTCGGGGGCGCAAAATTGAAATATTGCCAAAGACGCTCGTGGCAATAGCTGTGATGCTGGTGTTAATAGCTTTTATGTTTCTTAACTCTCTAGTTAGATAAATAGATCATATTTACCTCATAGTATTTGGTTAAATATTGGAAAACAGAAAGGTGACTTCTTTTCTGAAAGGAAAAATCGGTTGGGGTTACTTTTCTTGAGAAGAAGTTTGTGTTTACTTACCATAAGCCCCATGGTGTAGTCTTAATAGTAAAATTCAAGTTAGGGAAATAAAATGAAGGGACTTATTAAAAAGTTATGCAAAACATTAAAAATTACATTTGACAAAAAAGTTTTTGACAAATTTCGAAGAAAACAAAAACAAAAATTGGCAAATTTGAGAAAGGAAGCGACGAAGCCTACTTTGTCTAAAATATTTCTATGTACAGAAACAAAATTCCTGCACTAGGTAATATAGTTCAATTTTAATTTAATGTAATCACAATAATCTTATTTTCTTTAAGCCAAAAGTACATTAAAGAAAAATCATTTTGAATTTTTGAAACAGGAGACATATTTTTTCGCTAGGAAAAAACACGTTGGTACCATTGCTCCACTGTCTCTGTTGTTCACGTTAGCCAACATAAACAAATTTTGTTTTTACATTGAACAAGTGCGATGGCTGATGCTGCGGCAAGACAGCTTCAATATGAATACAAAGCGGTAAGTAATTCACAATTCACTCAACCTCAATCAAAACAGATTCCCTAATTCAATTACAAATCTAAAAATATCTCTAAACAATTAATTTATCTTCTCTAAAACCCTAACGTAATGAATACGTTATTAAGTTAGGTTATGATTCTTGTTTCCTTGGTTCTTAAGAGAATCATTTTATTTGTTTATAGCGTTTTTAGTATCCTCTATATCACAAATGATTTGATTCCCATTGACAAAGTTTCAAAGATGTGTAGTTCTAATTCTATGAGCAAATTTAACTCCCGATTTCTTTTAGAACTCCAATCTTGTGTTGCAAGCTGATGTCAGGCTTATTGAAAGAAGGAGTCGTGATGAAGCCACCGGAGAGGTCATGTCCCTCGTGGGCAAATTAACCGGCACAAAAATGGGCGACAGAGCTCAAAGGAGTCGACCGGGAAAAGCAGAAGAAAGAAAAGTAAAGTAAGTAAACAATCAATAAAATTTATGGTAAAACTGGAGAATTGTGCATGTAAGGATGGAGTGCAAGTCACAAGTCAAGTAAATAATTTGAATTATTTTGGACCAAGAGTTGCACTCTTTCCCACTGGGCACTCTGGGCACATGCCCAGGGTCCCACGATCTATAGGGGCCCCCAAGTTGTGAAGTGCCAAGTGTGAAATGTGACCAGTATGCCTCTTGACCAATTTAGTTTCTCAACTAAATTTGTCAAGAGGCATACTGGTCTACATGCAATAATCAAGGAAAAATGTGAATTTGCCACCTTTGTATCATATGCGGGACATTCATTAAACTTGGTAGTGCATGCTGCTGGGTGTGTATTATATTAGAGGCAAAAAAGTTTTTTGAAATGGTTCAGAAAGTGTTCAACTTTTTTTCGAACTGTACCCACTGTTGGAATATATTAGCAGAACACTAGCTGGCCCCCCGAACTTCGTATTGCCTCAGAATCTATAATCATTAAGAAATATCTTATTTGCTGAATTAAAGTCAGTCAAATGCTACGTGCATCGATATCTTATAACATAATCGTACACAATTAAATAATAGATGGAAATATAATTGTGTCTGTCCTCTCCCTTGCATAAGGTACGACATTTAAAAAATGCCAAATCCAAAAGCCCAAAATACAATAGTCCAAAAATCCAAAACTTCAAAAGCCCAAAATCCAAAATCTCTAAGTGCAAAATCCAAAATTGCAAAAGCGCGAAATCTGAGTTCAAAATATAATAGCACATAATACCAAAAGTCCAAAATTCAAAAGCACAAAATCCAAATGTCTAAAAGGGCAAAAGTTTAAAATATAAAAGTCCAAAATCGATAAGTACAAATGCCCGAAATCCAAATGACATAAAGGAATGTCTTCTCAATTTCACCGACCACATCGAGGAAAAATAAGAAAACCACTTCTAGTACAACCATCATTCTACAGTACAACCATCATTCTACACTATAACCATCATTCTACACTACAACCATCATTCTACACTACAACCATCATTCTACACTACAACCATCATTCTACACTACAACCATCATTCTACACTACAACCATCATTCTACACTACAACCATCATTCTACACTACAACCATCATTCTACACTACAACCATCATTCTACACTACAACCATCATTCTACACTACAACCATCATTGTACACTACAACCATCATCAATTGCCTTCATTAACTTATCATACACATCCTTCTGTTTTGAGTTCAACAGTGGTACATTGGTTCAATTGATTCGTTCAAAGCATCTCGGTCATATTCACGTTCACGTTTCAATTCTCAATTGAAAGCGTCGTTCATAGCACGATTTAGTGTTGGCATCCCTAACTTTACTAACACACTGCCGCACATGAGGTAACACATGTCTTCTATCAAAAGCAAGGCTTGGTTATGTATTTCCTTATTCATCTCGAGATCGGGATTCCCCGAAGTTACACGAATTCGATGTAAAATGTCTTCTGACATGTCATCATTGTACATGTTCCACAGTTCAATTGGATTCGATCGGAAACATATCGAAATAATGATAACAAATAATGTGCGTATCTAATTTGGAGATGCAAAAAGAACTTATTCAGCTATTGTAATGTCGCAATGAGTTTCGTTATCAAGCAAATTGAGCTGTTAACATGCAGCACAGCAATGTTGGGCACACTGCACCATTGACAGTTCGAAGTGATTCAAAAGAGAACCAGCCACGTGACCGGAAGTAAAGTAATTGCAGGCCCCTATGTAAATCCTTATGGGATTTTGGTCCAGAACTGTCCTAGCTTATCTACTACTTTAGTTGAAGAAACTATCAAGTTTTTGATAGTTTTCATTAAAGGTTGCCAGTTGCAGCAACAAAAAGGCCCAGTTTACGGTTGCTGTGATTCTAAATAAACTTTTCAAATCCATGGTCAGCAGTCAGTGTGACTATGGATCTCGAAGAAGCAGCACTTGTTGTATTTTTAATTATGTCAAAGGTGTCAAAGGTTTTCTCAGCTTTATATCTTTTCTAGGCAATAGGGAATATGCATCGATTTTTTTTATTTGCTTAATTCACTTTTTACTTCGTTTTAACATAGAAAAAAATATAAATACTGTTGAAAGTGTTTCAATTAATTTAAAAAAATATATGTAAAATACCGATTAAATTTGACCTGATCGAAACGCATCACCATTGGTCATAGTTATGTGACGTGCACGTTGACATTTATCGGCCTCGAGAGATGTAGGTAGGGTGGACTATGCAAAAACACTATTATAAGTACCATTGGCGTAGCCAGGATTATTAGCTTATTAATTAAAGCCTTAGCTTCGGGGGGTTTTAAGACCAGGATTTAGTTTAGAGGGGGGGGGGGATGTGCTTAAGAAAATACAATAACAGAAATGCACCACTTTACTTTCTAAAACTGACACACAAGGGTTCCTAAACTTCACATCTACCATGCTCTCTTGAAGAGACTCGTTTCTACTCGTCTCCTTATTTCAATATAACATTTATATATATATTTATGTATATATTTTGCATATTTCGGGAGGGGGTTTGAATCCCCAAAACCCCGCCCCCCGGGCTAAGCCCATGATAAGTACACTAGATAAAGTGTTTGATAAAGTCCCTATCGAGGTGTATAGTCCACCCTACCTACATCTGTGAATATCGAGGCCGATAAATATCAACGTGCACGTCACATGACTATGACCAATGGTGATTCGTTCCGCAAATTTGAATTTCGCTCGGATATTTTGGACTTTTTGATTTAAATTTTTGGAATTAAATACAAACTAAATTAGAAAATAATGGTAAAGGTGTAATGTCAAGATCATAAAGTATCGGGGATAAAAAAATCAAGTAAATTTAAATTTCTTGCATATTCCCTATTAGCATACTCCTCGGAACCAAAATCTCAGATTACACGATATTTTCGTATTTCCGTGATAAAATCTTCTGTGTTCAAACAATATTGGTTTCTTTCGTCATGTTGGTTTCCTTGCATTTTATATTCGCGCGTTCCTCCTCGCGAATATAAAGTGGAAGGTCAGAAATGAAAGGTCGGACGTGTGAACACGTTACCTTGAGCAAGACTGGCGCTGCGGGGGACGGGGAGGGAGTCAAATTGCTCGACGCGTTACCATTGCCAATTGGGGAAACCAGAAACATAACAGAACTAGTACAAAGTTGACAAAGTTTAAGATGGCCAAGCTCGGGAATTGAGAGACAAAATAGCACAAAAGTACCCAACAGCCGACGTCCATCTTAAGACAGCAAATTCAATACTTCACGTCAAAGATCTAGATGCTGTCACCACTGTAGACAAAATAGAGAAAGCGATAAAGGGACATCTTGGAAAACAAGGCATTAACGTGGAGGTAAGAAATTTGAGACCAAGCTACGTTGAAAACCCAATAGCAACAGTGGCTCTCCCAAAAGCCTAAGCTCTGAAGCTACTCCAACAGAAAAGGATTTGAATCGGATTGGTAGAATGCAGAGTAAGGGAGAGAATAAACATCACCAAATGTCATAGATGCTGGCAAACTGGGCATATCTTTTATGATATGCCCATAATGCAAGGGACCAGATAGACAAAATCTGTGCCTAAGATGCGCCACATTGCCAAGGAATTCAACAATGAAGAATTCTGTTCCATTTGTGAAATTAAAGAACATCGAGCAAACAAGTCATATTGCAGAGCTCAGAATACTCCAATTAAACGCGATGAGTTGTGGGCGCCGCATTACCTCCTTAAAGCCACAACACATGAACTGACAATAGATATCGTTATGTTAATTGAACCCAACAAAATTCGAACGCAGGAGGGATGGTAGACGGACGACAAAAAAGATGCTGCAATAAAAAACGATGCACAAAAGCACGTTGGTACTTGGCAGTGGATGTGGGCTTGGATTCGTATGGATTGAGTTACATCAGTATGTAATTTTTAGCTGTTATCTATCACCAAATGATAGCCTACGAAATCTTAAAAAGACACTGGCTGAGCTGAGCTACCAAATAAGAGGACAAAAAAATAGTCTTAATTGGAGGAGACTTTAATGCAAGATTTCCATATTGGGGATGTCCATTAATGGACAACCGTGGTGATATCGTCATGGACTGGGTGGCCGAACTTGATCTACATGTATGCAATAAAGGGGATACACCTATTTTCGAACGTAGCAGATCCCATTCTATTCTAGACATTACCCTCACTACGGGAGATCTTGCAGGGAAAATTAGAAACTGGGAAGTCTTGGACTGTGAATCGCTAAGCGACCACAAATACGTCTATATCGTGCTGGAGGAAAACCAACGCGATCTGCCCCTTCAGCGCCAGAGGTGCCAGGGATGGTCAACAAGGAAGATAGATGAGCATACGTTTGCCAACAATATGGAAAAAATGTTTAGCAATATGAATTCAAAACCGCCAGAGGAACTGATAAAAGCGCTTACAATAACTTGTAATGCCACCCTGTCACGTAAAAAATTACCGAGGGCTAGAAAAAAGGTGTACTGGTGGAACAATGAAATTGCCAGCATGAGAGTGGACTGCATAACCGCAAGGCGCAAATATCAGAGACAGTCTCAAAAAATTCTGACATCGACACATTAACACTTCGTAAAAGCATATATGCCGTCTCAAAAAAGCGCTGCGGAGAGAAATAAATAACTCCAAAAGAAAACACTGTCGCGAGCTTTGTGAGAAACTGGACCAAAATGCATATGCGATTGCCACTAGTCACCTGAAAATAAAACATCCAAACCTTCAAATCAGCATGGAAAAAGCCAAGGAGGTAGTAGACGAACTTTTCCCCATCCACGAAGAACCGAGATGGGAACAACCGCTAGTAAACCAGATTAGTGATTTTTTTCCATTGAAGAACTTATAAGGGCCAATATGCATATTCGAAGTGGCAAAGCCCCTGGTCCAGACGGACCAGAAGCCAACAAAATAGCTGTCAAAAGATGCCCTGAATATATTCTAAGTGTCATGAACAACATTTTGGCGGATGGAAACTTTCCGAACATCTGGAAGAGAGCGAGGCTTGTCCTACTTTCAAAGGGGACATGCCCATAGAAAATCTATCGTCCTATCGACCATTGTGCCTGCTCGATGCTGCTGCGAAACTGCTTGAACAGTTAGTGCTACATAGGATAAAGATTGAGCTCAGTCAAGGAAAAAACCTATCAGAAAAATAGCATGGATTCAGTCAACAGTCGACGCTATTATGCGAATCGTGGACATGGTAGAGAAAGCCTCAGCTGGTACGAGGGTAACAAAAAATATTAGTGTGATCATTATTTTAGACGTTAAGAATGATTTCAATACAGCAGCATGGGAAGATATTATGAATGAGGTTAGTGAGACAGGCTTCCCCATACCTGCTGAGACTACTGCGCAGTTATCTACATGATCGTAAGATCATAATCGAAGCAGACGGTGAAGTCGTGGAGCGAGAAGTGCACAGCGTTGTTCCACAAGGTTCAGTAATGGGTCCTGTGGAACATCCTGTACGATGTAGTACTTAGGCTAAAGTTACAAGAAGGTGTAGAGATAATAGACTTTGCTGATGATATAGCGCTGGTAGTAGCAGGAAAAGACGAGGAGAGGGTAATGGAACATGCAAATAGGGCGATTGCACATATCAATAAATGGATGGAGAAAAAGTGCTTAAGGCTGGCCCCTGAAAAAACGGAAGCTGTTCTACTGACCGGAATGAGGCATATAGGGCCGTTAAATAGGGCAGTTAAATTCTTGGTGTGATTATTGATAAGAAACTATGTTTTACACCACATATCATGCGAGCAGCGACCAAAGCCCTAAAGGTAACAGCAGCACTGGAAAAGATGATGCCCAATGTCGGCGGACCAAAAATTAGCAAGAGATAGTTTCTATGTTCAGTCGCTCACTCGGCAATGCTCTATGGTGCCCCGGCCTGGGCGAATGCAGTCGAGAAGGAGACCATTAAAAATAAGCTGATCATAGTACAGAGAAAACTGGCACTACGCGTGTGCGGTGGTTACAAGACAGTCTCAACGGATGCAGTGCTCGTGTTGGCAGGCATAGCACCCGTAGAACTCCTACGACAAAAGAAAGAAAAGAACTGTACAAAAAGCGGAATAGCGGGCAGAAGAGAGAACTTAGCAAAATTGCCAAACAACATCTTTTGTGCCAGAACCACTGGACATGCTGTACAAACGGACAGTTGACAAAATTATTAATCCGACAAGTGGGAATGTGGGTAGAACGAAAATATGGGGACATGAAATACTATCTCACACCAAGCGTTCAGCGGGTATGGATGCTTCAGAGAGTACCTGCACAATATCGGTAGGGCATCTGACAATTTGTGTGTCTACTGTGGACAAACGGACAGTGCAGCGCACACGGTCTTCGAATGTGAAAGATGGATTCCGGAGAGGGGCGACTGGACAGCGAAGACAAAATCAGAACTGGAAATAAAGACACTGTTGGAGGTCATGTTAAAGTCCGAAGACAACTGGAGAGCAACGGATGATATGATAAGAAGCACTATGAGCATGAAAGAGACAGACGAACGTGCCAGACAGAAAGCCAGGAACTAACCTAACTAAGAAAATGCCTGAACCCCTAAATATATGATGTGGAATGGGGGTGTAAGGTAAGAAATGCGTGAAATAACAAAGACAACGGCATCCTGATGACATCCGAAAAGCGGTACCGGGATGTTTGTGAATTCCAAGGGGGACACTTGACAAGTTAACGCTAGTGCTTGCTACGTCCCCATAAAAAAAAGTACAAAGTTGACAGTTGCTAGTTGCGTAAATTTGAAACTAATTCTGTCATCGAGTGCAGCAACTCAAAACTGTTGTCGATCACCGAAACTCGCAACTAGAGTTGCTATGTCTGCGCAGTTTCTTTAAGTTATATCTAAACAGCTGGTTCTGAGTTGCCTGTTGCCGCAAAACGAGCATACATTACTTTCAACACCTAGACCCGACTAGAATCACGAATTCCGAACGGAAAATTTGAAAATAATAAAAAATGGCGACGAAATGTGGGATTTCAATTAAACTTTTACTGAATGTGGGTATCCACAAGAAGTACCCTTTGACCACATTGGAACGCTCCGCCTCCAATGGGGACGGCGTGGGGAATTATTTTTGCTTCAAAGGTATTTTGCAAATATCTCGTTAAGAATTCAAAATACAAAATTGTAACCCGGATGTCCATATCTAAGACGTGGGTATGTACAAAAAAGTATTCCTTGCAAATGTAGTTAAATCGTTCGATTTAGCCACAAAAGTAAAAAATATGAAAAGCAAATTTTTTTTCAATAAGTTTATATGGTCAGGTCTAGGTGTTGAAATTAATGTATGCTCGCAAAACGGAGATGAAAGTAGACATATCTCAAAAAACAAAACGGCAAAGTTTTTTATTGCTCTGCACCGTCAGATCAACTGAATGGAGAAGAGAAATTCAACGTTAAGAAAATTAGTCAAAGTTTTGGTTTATTTCATTGCTGCAAACCTCGGAATTCCGTAGAGTTCAGAGAAAGTTCCAAAGAATTTGCTGAAATCTATTATGAAGAAGTCACGGGCGTAGACAGGGTTTAGTTTCGGGGCGGGTTTGAAGAAAATACAATAAGAGAAATGTGCCAATTTACTTTCTAAAACTGAGACACAAGGGTTCCTAAACTCTACATCTACCATGCTCTCTTGAAGAGAGTTCTCGTCTCTCCTTATTTCAATATAATATTTCTGTTATATTTTGCATATTTCGGGGGGGGTTTCTAGGTTCAACACCTAGACCTGACCATATAAACTAATTGAAAAAATTTTGCTTTTCATGTTTTTTACTTTTGTGGCTAAATCGAACGATTTAACTAAATTTGCAAGGAATACTTTTTTGTAGATACCCACGTCTTAGATATGGACATCCGGGTTACAATTTTGTATTTTGAATTCTTAACGAGATATTTGCAAAATACCTTTGAACCCTTGAAAATCGCATTGAGAATCCTTTTAAGCGTGATAGTAACTAAGAGGTCGTCCATTAATCAAGTGATGTTTTTAGCAACTTTTTAAAATTAAATATTTTTAAAAATAAAAAATTTTTTAATTTATTTGTAAAAGTCTTAGATATTCAACATTACTCGCTAAAAAGGATCGAATTCAGCAACAGTTCCAAAATCATAAAATGAACTCTTCATTTTTCACTGAACTCTTAATTTTTTCCTATATAGCACACAACCGAAGCAAAATTAATACATATAAGAAATTGCATGACTCAATCAACAGAGGCGGCTTTTCTTTTTGGCGGCTTTTTCGTTTGTATCGCTGCTCTATATCTGTCTCTCAGACTCAATGCTACGCGGAGACACTACGCGGCGTATGCACCTAACAGCTCGACCCCATCGACTGCTTCGGTCGGACTGCCATCGACCAACCACTACTACGAAAATTGTAGAAAAAATTAATTTAACAATATGTGGTGAAACATATTACATGTTGAATTGTTTGTGTGGACCTAATAACATTTATATTAAGGTATATAAAAATGAATCTTTTTTTATTTATGTACGAGAAAAAAAAAATGTTTTTTTAGGCCCCAAATTTTCCGCCTCTAAAATCGCTGCCTTAGGCTTCAGCCGACTCAGCCTGCTGGTAAATCCAGCACTGTTTTCTAGTTTAGACATTGTTTTGAGACAAAACATACACGGCAACGGTTTACGCATGTATTCGGCGTCACAATCACAGATTTATACTGAGACTGGCAACGAGTTGCGCGCCGCTTTTTGGTTTAAAAATCGCGCGTTCAATGAAAACATAAATACACGTGATATCTTACTACATATCTTACTTTCTTTGTCTATTCTCTCGGTCTTCTGAAAGTCAAAGTTATAGGGGCCCCATTATCCTAATATGGTCTACATTTATCTGATCTAATCTGATCTAATTACGCAATCTAACCTTTTACCTATCCTAGGTTAAAACCGTAAAAATCAGTAAAACATTATCAATTTACATTAGTTCTAATATCTACCACAGCTTAGAGCGAGGCCACACGATGCGTTAACGGTAATTGCGGTGCCGCACTGCACCGTTAACACATCGTGTGGTCTCGCTCTTAGCTCTCTATGTAGGATGCCGTTGCGGCACCGCTCCGGCATACGTAACGCATCGTGCGGCCTCTTACATGCACAAAACTCCGGTTTAGCTTCTCCTAAAAAAAAAATATATATATTTGTCTTCTACATCATATTTATTTCTGCAGGAGACAAAAAAGAGATGAGGCCCAATACGACTTCACAAGAATGAAGGGAGCTACACTTCTATCCGAAGGTGTCGATGAGATGGTTGGAATTATATACCGACCGAAAACACAAGAAACCAGACAAACGTACGAAGTTCTTTTGAGTTTCCTGCAAGAAGCTTTGGGCGATCAGCCGAGAGATATCCTTTGCGGAGCTGCAGATGAAGTTTTAACAGTCTTAAAAAATGACAAACTCAAGGAGAGGGAAAAGAAGAAGGAAGCCGAAACACTAATAGGTAGTATTGCTGAAGAAAGATTTGCTTTGTTAGTGAACTTGGGTAAGAAGATCACAGACTTTGGTAATGAGGAAAAGGGAGCAACAGCAGGTGAAGAAAATATTGATGAAACTTATGGCATCAACGTACAATTTGAAGAGAGTGAAGAAGAGGATGACGAAGATATGTATGGAGAAATCCGCGAAGAAATGGATGATGAAGAGGGCGAAGAAGCCAGAGAAGATGGAGCTATTCACGCCGAAAACCTTGGCGGAGTTGAAGAAATGAAGAGGGAAAAACCATTACACCCTTTAGATATTGACGCTTATTGGCTGCAGAGGAAGTTATCAAAGATTTATGATGATGCTATGGTATCTCAAGCTAAAGCAACTGAAGTCTTAAATGTTTTAAGGGATGCAACTGATGATAGAGAGTGCGAAAATCAGTTAGTTTTACTCTTGGGTTATGATTGTTTCGATTTCATTAAACAATTAAAGAAGCACAGACAGTTAATTTTGTTTTGCACCATGTTGGCCAAGTCTCAAAGTGACACAGAGAGGCAAAAGATTAGAGAGAAAATGAGTGAAGATCCAGCATTGGCAAGGATTCTCAAAGTTTTAGACACTGGAAAAGGAGACGATGATGACGAAGACGACACAAATGCCCGTTCTTCAAATAGGAAAAATCAAAATAAAGATTCTGAGAATATACCTGGAGGACAAGTGTCAGGATCCCGACAGTTAATAGACTTTGAAGACTTAGTTTTCACACAAGGCTCACATTTCATGGCTAATAAACGTTGCCAGTTACCAGAAGGCTCATTTAGAAAACAACGAAAGGGCTATGAAGAAGTCCATGTTCCTGCTTTGAAACCCAAACCGTTTGTAGATAGCGAAAAGTTGAAGCCTGTGGAGGAGTTGCCAAAGTATGTCCAGCCTGTCTTTGATGGTTTTAGAACATTGAATAGAATTCAGAGTAGATTATATAAAACAGCTTTAGAATCTGATGAGAATTTGTTGCTTTGTGCTCCAACAGGCGCGGGTAAAACTAATGTTGCTCTGCTTACAATGATGAGGGAAATTGGAAAACACATCAATGATGATGGCACAATTAATGCAGATGACTTCAAAATTATTTACGTTGCTCCAATGAGATCTTTGGTGCAGGAAATGGTTGGCAACTTTGGTAAACGGCTTGCAAATTACAATTTAACAGTTTCTGAATTGACTGGTGACCATCAATTAACTAGAGAACAAATTGCTGCGACGCAAATTATTGTTTGTACACCAGAAAAGTGGGATATTATCACTAGAAAAGGTGGAGAAAAAACTTTCACGTCCTTGGTTAGGCTTATAATTATTGATGAAATTCACTTGCTTCATGACGAAAGAGGACCTGTCTTGGAGGCACTGGTTGCAAGAACTATTAGGATGATTGAAGCCACTCAAGAAGAAGTTAGATTGGTTGGTTTGTCAGCTACTTTGCCTAATTACCAAGACGTTGCTACATTCTTAAGAATCAAACCAGAGACTGGATTGTTCCACTTTGATAACAGTTTCAGGCCTGTAGCATTAGAACAACAATATATTGGTGTGACAGAAAAGAAGGCACTTAAGAGATATCAGGTAAGATTAATAAATTTATATATAAAAACTTTATTATTTAGGTCGATTCCCATATGCGCGACACTCAGCTACGCAACGTCGTGCGACATCGCCTTTCAAATAATGATTTCATTATTAATATATTCAGGCTGTGTTTGTTTTAATTCTATCCAATAATAATTCTATCTTATCAGTTTAATCAATAACCTGCTAAATTCATTTCTCTCTCACAAAATGTCAAAATTATACACCTAACCCTAAACACCACATGGGTTTTCAAGTAAGTGGTTTACAAATTATTGTTCATGGAAGCAAAGCTGTGCTGATGAGAGATAAATTTCGAAACGCATCCACTGATGGCTATCCACTTAAGGTATCGGAAAGACATGATCTTAAAAACAATGTTATTTTTATGGTTTTTGTTGAGTGCCACGAAGGTGGACTGAAAGGTGTAAAATAACTTACAAATTTCATGTGAGATTTGTTTTTGTAGTCCTAAGAAGATTCAATAATTGTTATAGAGCTCCAGAAAGGCTGAATATATTTATATATTCAGGCTGTGTTCCTTTGTTTTAAGTTTGAATGATTTCATTGTTTTAAAAGGTCTATAAAGCTGTCCCCCACCCCCACCTCTTCAAAATTCAAATTTGATGAGACCAGAATTATGTGCTCTAAGAACTATGTGCGGCACAAATATCTCTATGATATTTGTGCCGCAATCGCGATTTTTGTGCTCGAAGCCTTCAATGAAAGAATCAAATTTTACTAGTGGGGGTGCTAACTTAACAGTCAAGCTAGCACCCACCCATTGGGATACTGAAAAATTGGGATACTGATAGCAAATAAAAACTACAATTATGTACTATTTATGTGCTTTTCAAATATCCTGGAGCGAATTTGCTAACTCAACCCCTTGTGCGAAAAACTCACCCCGAACGGAATGTGCCATAGAAGGCGAAATCTATAATAATCGCGCACAAAAATTTTAACCGACTCGATATTGTTGCAATAATTATGTGTCCTCCAGATGTGATATTCCCGATTTTTGTGCTCGCACCCTTGTACGAAAAATTCACCCCGAACTGTATTAGCCTTAAGAGAACAATGTAATCATTATTTGACAGGCGATGTAGCGTGACGTCGCTTAGCTGAGTGTCACGTATATGAGATTCGGCCTTTAAAAGTAGCTCACACTAAAGTAGCTAACCTGCTCACACTGTTATCATCAAAGGTACACAAATCTACAAAATATCTAATAAATAACAATTACAGGTAATGAATGAAATTGTATATGAAAAAACTATGGAACATGCTGGGAAGAACCAAGTTTTGATTTTTGTCCATTCACGAAAAGAAACGGGGAAGACAGCTAGGGCCATCAGAGATATGTGTCTAGAAAAAGATACATTAGGGCAATTTTTAAGAGAAGGTTCTGCGTCCATGGAAGTTTTGCGCACAGAAGCTGAGCAAGTCAAAAACCAGGAACTCAAAGACTTGCTTCCATACGGCTTTGCTATCCATCATGCTGGAATGACCAGAGTCGACAGGACTTTGGTTGAAGATCTCTTTGCTGACAGACATATTCAAGTTTTAGTTTCCACTGCTACTCTTGCTTGGGGTGTTAACTTACCTGCTCACACTGTTATCATCAAAGGTACACAAATATACAACCCTGAGAAGGGAAGGTAAGAATTATCTGATAATAAATTACAATTCTTGTGGTGTTAATTTAATTTTTTTTATATAGATGGGTGGAATTGGGAGCTTTGGATGTGCTTCAAATGTTGGGAAGAGCTGGACGTCCTCAGTATGATACAAAAGGTGAAGGTATCTTGATAACCAACCACAGTGAGCTACAATACTATCTCTCCTTGTTAAATCAACAACTACCAATTGAGTCTCAATTGATTTCCAAGTTACCTGACATGTTAAATGCAGAGATAGTTTTAGGCACTGTACAAAACGTTAAAGATGCTGTAACTTGGCTAGGCTATTCTTATCTTTATATAAGAATGTTGAGGGCACCAACTTTATATGGTATATCTCATGATCACATTAAAATTGATCCATTATTAGAGCAACATAGAGGCGATATTATTCATACAGCTGCTTTGCATTTGGACAGAAGTGGCTTGATCAAATACGACAGGAAAACAGGACAATTTCAAGTTACAGAAATTGGTAGAATTGCTTCTCATTATTACTGTACACACGACACTATGTCCACGTATAATCAACTACTTAAACCAATGTTGAGTGAAATTGAATTATTCCGCGTCTTTTCTCTTTCTGGAGAATTTAGAAACATAGCTGTTCGAGAGGAGGAGAAATTAGAATTGCAGAAATTAATGGAAAGGGTTCCAATTCCTATTAAGGAGAGCATTGAAGAACCTAGCGCTAAAGTGAATGTCTTGCTTCAGGCTTATATCTCTCAACTAAAATTAGAAGGATTTGCTTTAATGTCTGACATGGTTTACGTGACACAATCAGCTTCCAGGCTTATGCGTGCTATTTTTGAAATTGTTTTACATCGCGGCTGGGCCCAATTAACAGATAAAACTTTAGCTTTGTGCAAGATGATAGACAAGCGCATGTGGCAGTCCATGTCGCCTTTAAGACAGTTCAGGAAAATGCCTGAAGAAATTGTCAAGAAAATTGAAAAGAAAAACTTCCCTTGGGAGAGATTGTATGATTTAGGTCCTAATGAGATTGGTGAACTGATTAGAGTGCCAAAGTTAGGCAAAACAATTCACAAATACGTTCATCAATTTCCCAAATTGGAACTGTCTACTCATATTCAGCCTATAACTAGATCAACGTTAAGGGTAGAGTTAACTATTACCCCAGACTTTCAATGGGATGAGAAATTACATGGAATTTCAGAAGGTTTTTGGATATTGGTAGAAGATGTAGACAGTGAAGTTATACTACATAATGAATATTTCTTACTGAAAGCTAAATTTGCCGCAGATGAACATCTGGTTAAATTCTTCGTTCCAATCTTTGAACCTTTACCGCCGCAATATTTCCTCCGCGTCGTTTCCGACCGTTGGATTGGTGCCGAAACGCAACTTCCAGTCTCTTTCAGGCACTTAATTCTACCCGAAAAGAATTTCCCTCCAACCGAACTCCTGGACCTCCAACCTCTCCCAATCACAGCTTTGAGAAACGCAAGGTATGAATCTTTGTATGGCGAAAAATTCCCTCAATTTAATCCAATTCAAACGCAAGTTTTCAATGCTGTCTACAATAGCGACGATAACGTTTTTATTGGGGCTCCAACAGGTTCTGGAAAAACAACTATCGCGGAGTTTGCTGTATTGAGGTTGTTTCAAGTAAATACTGAAGGAAGATGTGTTTATCTAGTACCTAAAGAGGCATTAGCTGAGTTGATTTTTGCAGACTGGCATAATAAGTTTGGGCAATTGTTAGGGAAAAAAGTAGTTTTGTTAACTGGAGAGACTGGAACAGACCTCAAACTCTTAGCCAAAGGACAAGTTATTATAACCACGGCGGAAAAATGGGACGTTCTATCAAGGCGGTGGAAACAGAGGAAGAACGTGCAGAATGTTAATTTGTTTATCGTGGATGAATTGCATTTAATTGGAGGTGAAGACGGTCCTGTCATAGAAGTCGTTTGTTCTAGGATGCGCTACATTTCCTCCCAAATAGAAAAGCCCATTCGGATTGTTGCTTTATCTTCATCTTTAACAGATTACAAAGATATTGCGCAATGGCTTGGTTGCAATGCTAATTGCACCTTTAATTTTCATCCAAGTGTAAGACCTATTCCTTTGGAACTACACGTGCAGGGTATTAATATTACCCATAACGCCTCAAGGCTAATAGCCATGTCTAAACCTGTCTATAATGCAATTATCAGGCATAGTTCACATAGACCCGTCATCATTTTTGTACCAACTAGAAAACAAGCTAGATTAACAGCCATTGACTTGTTAACGTATGCAGCAGCTGAATCTCAACCAAACAGGTTTTTCCATGCTGAAGAAGAAGATATCAAACCTTTCTTAGACCGAATGACTGACAAGGTATTGTTATTAATTTAGTCTCCTTTTTTTAAGTAAAACTTCTTTAGGCGATGTTGGTCAGATCTTTTCAATCGGAAATGACGTTGACTGACGGAAATAAGGTTGAGTTGTCATATCTATATACAGTACAATCTTGATAATCCGACAAATATGGAACCGGACAACCGCCGGATTATCAAAAAAAAAATTCAGGATCAGGATTCAACGAAAACAATAACATTTTTACATATATTATGTAAAATTCTATTTCAGATAGAATAAAATATGTATCTATATAGGAAAACGTGCACAAACAAAAATAAATGTACAAACTTAAGCCGGCTCCACACTTTGCCAATGTGATGTGGCATACGTCACATGGCCAATGTGTGGATGAAGAAGTTGGCGCTTGTGAATGGGCTGGTGGAGGTTGGCTCATGCATTGGCGGCTGGCCATATGGTTGTCGGTTTTCTGTCCCGCTTCATAGGAATTGGCGCATGCTCCCACATGACAAGTTCTCCCTCCTCACATTGGCCATATATTTATTATCATTGTATGTAGCAGTTGCCATATAAAAAGCAGCAACCGCTAGTTCAAGTCACCAGACATGTTACCATTGGTTCTAAAACTTGTGAACTGAGAAATTGGCATTTGTGAGCCAATATGTAGACGCCCACTTGTGGTGTGTGAAAGAACAGCAAATATTGGAACACACATTGGCCTGGCCGTGTGAGCCAATGTGTGGAGCCGGCTATTGTCAGATAGTAAGACAATTGTATATTGGAGTTAGCTTGGTGAGAATCGTCAATCAGGTTTTTAGAGTTAAAAGCAGGATGTGTTGGCCAGACCTTTTGCCAAGAACACTGGATGCTGTTGTTTTTGAATTAATTTTTTCTGTGCGCGAATTTTATATCTGGCGCGAGGCAGCGTGAAGAAAAGACACGTGTTTTCCCAGAGCACCGGATTACTGAAGGTGTTGATTCCCATATACGCGACACTCAGCTACGCGACATCGTGCGACATGGCCTGTCAAATAATGATTACATTGTTTTAAATGGGCACGTCGTGTAGCTGTCGCGGAGCCATAGTGAGAACGCGCCCATTTAAAACAATGTAATCATTATTTGACAGGCGATGTCGCGTGACGTCGCATAGCTGAGTGTCGGGTATATGAGAATCGGCCTTTAACCAACCGCCGGATTATCAAGATTATACTGTAGCCGCTCTTTAACAGCTTCAAATCATCTCGCTATCGCAAGCAGCTAGCAAAATGCAATTTAAATATTTGTAACCAATAGGAAAGAAACTTTCAGGAAGATTTTAAATTTTTTCAATAACCCGATAAATAACGATTTTAGCGAAATATCTAAATATATGCCATTATTGTCAAAGAAGTTTTACTTCAAGCGCATGTAAAAGTCACTCTTTATTTTTTTCTAAAATGTTATTTTGTTTTCTAGACTCTAAAGGAAACATTATCACAAGGCGTAGCTTACATGCATGAAGGTCTTACAGCTAGTGATCATAGACTAGTGGAGCAACTCTTTGATTCTGGAGCAGTACAGGTCGCAGTGGTAACTAGAGATCTTTGTTGGGGAGTAAACATCTTTGCTCATCTAGTTATAATCATGGATACTCAGTTCTATAACGGTAAAGTCCACGCTTACGAGGATTATCCAGTAACGGATGTGCTTCAAATGGTGGGCAGAGCTAACAGGCCTTTAGAAGACGTCGATGCTAAATGCGTGTTAATGTGTCAAAGTTCAAAAAAAGACTTCTTTAAGAAGTTTTTGAACGACTCTCTCCCTGTGGAAAGCCATTTGGATCACAGAATGCACGATCATTTCAACGCGGAGATAGTCACCAAAACTATCGAAAACAAACAGGACGCTGTGGATTATTTAACTTGGACTTTCCTATACAGAAGACTAACACAGAATCCTAACTATTACAATCTACAAGGAGTAACACACAGGCATTTATCTGATCATTTGTCTGAATTAGTTGAGAATACTTTGTCAGATTTGGAACAGTCGAAATGCATCAGTATAGAAGAGGAGATGGATTGCTTACCATTAAACTTGGGAATGATTGCAGCTTATTATTACATCAACTACACGACAATAGGTAATAGACCTTTTCATAATTGAATTTTTTTTGTGCGCATATGTTAATTTCCGCCATGTTTTACGGGCAATTTTTGATGTATAACCAGTGAAAATAAAAAAATGTGCCCAAAACTTTCGCCTTTCAAACATGGCGGACGCGTATGCGCTTACAAGGTCTATTGTTTTATTTGTATCTATATCTTTGTAATGTTAATTTTTGCTTTTTTTAATAGAATTATTCAGTTTGTCTTTGAATAGTAAGACGAAGATTAGAGGTCTTCTAGAAATCATATCTTCGGCCGCTGAGTATGAAGATGTTCCAGTTAGGCACCACGAAGACAATTTGCTGCGCACGTTGTCTCAACGTCTGCCGAACAAACTTACCAATGCTTCTGGTGGAACAAAATTCAATGATCCTCACATTAAAACAAATCTGCTTTTACAAGCTCATTTATGTAGGTTACAGCTAGGAGCGGAGTTACAAGGCGACACTGAAGTTATATTAGCTAAGGCTATCAGATTAATACAAGCTTGCGTCGATGTATTGAGTAGTAATGGCTGGTTGAGTCCAGCTGTAGCTGCCATGGAATTAGCACAAATGGTCACTCAGGCCATGTGGAGCAAAGATTCTTATCTGAAGCAATTGCCCCATTTCGGAGCAGATATCATTAAGAGATGTACAGATAAGGTTGGTATTTATATTTTGAAAAGATTACGTTATTACGTAACTCGGATATGACGTTGACTGACGGAAATAAGGTTAGGTTAAGTTATATCTACATAGATGTCGCTCTTTATCTTTTGCTAACTTAGCCATTTCGTTTCCCAGCGGTCCCGTGTGGCTCGTCACCCAAGTAAGTGTAACCTTGTGTATCGTCAGGGTCTTTAGGTCCAAAATATAAGATTTTATTTCATGGCATTTGAAAGCATTTATAACCGTCGATCTTTAGATTTTTGTGGGAACATATTGTCATGGCGTGTATTTGCGCTTGGAATATCTTGGCATGTAAACCCAGGGGCACAGATAAACTGTACCACAGGGATCAAAGATACTTTTTTCGGATGAAGGGGAAACCTCTAACCTCTAAAACCACATCCCCCGTAATTTCCCGCCCTATACAACTCGGCACTGCACTCATGCATCACTTCAAGTTGTGGGCTCCTGTTTTACATATTTACCCCGTTTATTTCCTTTTGCCATTCCCTCTCGTCTTTCTCCTTCTGTTGCATTTTCTCCATAATGATGCCGCCGACGTCATTCCACCTATCCTCGCTTTCCAGCATCAACTTTGTTAGCGCCCGGGGATCCAGTGCCCCGCCCCTTAGCACTTCAAGCTTCGCCCTCTGTCCTGCCCACGTGTCGCATGTGAACAACGTATGCTGGACCGTCTCCGGTTCCATGTTTCAGTACGGTACGCAGTTCTCCGCGGTCGTCTTGCCTATTCTTTTCCGGTAGCTTTGGAAACAGCCATGGCCCGTCAGCACCATTGTCAGGTGGTAGCTCAGCTGCGCATGATTCCTTAACGTCTGGTATCAGCTTGTAGGTCCATTTAGTCCTATCCTTTTCCCACGACTCTTGCCACTTTTGTATAGTTATCCGCCTTTCTTCTTCTTTCATCACCCTTGCTTCATTCGCCTCCTTGCCTTGCGTGCGCTCCGCAATTCTGGCTCTTTCTTCTGCCAGAAGCTCCATTGGGATCAGCCTTACCAGTACCCGCACCGCATCACTCCCGACCGTTCTATACGCGCAGACTACCCTTATGCCGATCTGCCTTTGAGCCCGTTCAGGGATTCCCTATGCCTGTGGACCTTGGTACAGCTGACACACACCGGAGCCCCATACAGTACGATGTTATTCACAATGGATGCCAGCACTCTTATCTTATTTTCTGACGCCCCTCCGGTTCTCGGGAGTATCCTCAAGTGGTTGTTCACTCGGCTGTGTGCTTTAGCCCTTGCCTCCTCTACGCGCCTCCCGAAGGTTAGCTTTTCGTAGAAAACTTTTCCCAGGTATTTTACATACTTCTGCGGGCGTATCGTTTTTCCTCCCAGCACGAATTCCACCGGGCCACATTTCTTCCTTCCGATTAACATCACAGCTTCGGTTTTGTCAGGTGCTATTTCCAGGTGCTTTGCGCTCATCCAGTCTTGTCTTGTGTCGCGTTGGTTTTTTCTTCTAACTACTCTAGGGCCAGAATGTTCGCATAGAGTAATCGTCCGGTAAAGCTACATTCAAGACTCCGTCGTACAGAAGGTTCCACAAAAGCGGTCCAAAACGGACCCTTGGGGGTCCCCGGCCGTTACTTCTATATCGCCCTGCCCCTCCACCGCCTGTCGCAGAAATAACTCATTGTCAGGCCGACCAGGTATTCGGGCATCTTCCTGCGTTCCAACTCCTCGACTATAATCCTCCACGGTGCCGAATTGAATGCATTCACGTCTATCGTCACGAGAGCCGCGCTAGTTCCATTGTCCTTTTTGGAGCCGTCTTTATAACAGTTATGCCCACCTTGTCATGTGTTTTATGTCTTCCATTCAACGTAATTATGTTTTGAAGGGTACATTGAATGTTGGCCTTTTTGGCATTGAGTCTCCTTCAATATGGAGGTTTGGCTCTGGTATTGCATTCGTTATCGTGTTTTGCCCTGATCTCCCATCCTTTCCTCACCCATGATAAAGATATCCAAGGGAGGAAGGCCTATCATGACCTCCAGAGCTGCAGTTGGGGCGGTTTTTGTCGATTCCGTAATTACTATGTGGGCCAATCTTTGAACATTGAAGAGTTCCTTTATGGTCGGCTATTATTTCAGTTTGATACACCATACTATGTAGCGTATCTCTATATACACCGTAGATGAGCCATAGTATACAACCAATGTACTATTCCTGAACGTTTGGAACATTTTACTCTTTCATCTATAAATATATCTATTTACTTTTTGTATAGAATGTGGAAACAGTTTTTGATATAATGGAATTAGAAGATGACGACAGATCGAAATTGTTGCAATTGAGTGATACCCAAATGGCGGACGTAGCGAAGTTCTGCAATCGGTATCCAAATATTGAGATGAGCTACGAAGTCTTAGATAAGGATAAAATCCATTCTGGCTCATCTGTTCACGTCGCCGTGCAATTAGAGAGGGAGGACGAGGTTACTGGACCAGTTATCGCACCGTTCTTCCCACAGGTTTTAATTATCAAATGAATTATTAGTGTTATTTTATTTATACATTCTAATCATTCTATTTTTTAGAAACGTGAGGAGGGTTGGTGGGTGGTAATAGGCGATCCAAAGAACAATTCTTTACTATCCATAAAGAGATTGACGTTGCAGCAAAAGGCGAGGGTTAAGTTGGATTTCGTAGCGCCTAGTCCAGGACATCATAATTACACGTTGTACTTTATGAGCGACGCTTATCTAGGCTGCGATCAAGAATATAAGTTCAGCATAGATGTGGGAGATTTCGAGTCTAGTGGAAGCGAATCCGATTGAGGAACTTTATTTTATTACTATTAATACAAATTGAATTTTATATTTAAATTTATTTCTTCCAAAAAAAGATAATGTTTTTTCCCACACATCCTTTCAAATCGCCTATTAACTTGCGCTTTGAAATATTGAAACGAGCGTTCGTACGTGGTCAATCTTCGTATACCGGTTAACGTGCGATGTATAAATAGCGGGCATTCGGTTTACACTTTGTATTTTATAATAAGATGAAGTGTTTGCAGTCTGAATGCAAGTTATCTACTATAAACTTTATCGCATGCTTAGATAATAACTGTAAATTTAAATTCCAGCCGGTATATACAAGGTGTTTGCGCTCCGAGACATACTTACTAGTTAGCCTACACGACTACACTTAATGCCTTGCAGTTTTTATTTCTTACAGCCAACGTGCAAATTCCAAAACAGATTTGCTTTATCAGCGACAACCAGCAACAATCTCGTCTTAATAATTATTACCATGTAAATAATTAGTCTTGCTCGGTTGTGGATTGAAAATCGCGTTTAATGTCTTTTTAGCCGGCGGCGAATACGCTTTTTAATTTAGACATTGAATACCGTCGGTCTTAATGACCTATACGTAGATGTACAAAAACAGTTTCCTTTTATGTAATTTACGTTTAGTAATATCTTGTTTCTACATTTCATATTTAATTCATATATAAACAGTGGATTCGCGTAAAACGCGAATTCATATAGCACGACGAAAAAATTGCTGCTAATACTCATATAGCGCGATACAGTTCCATATAACGCCTAAAATTAATTTTAGCAACATTTTATTTAGAAAAGCAATTGCATACAATTACCTATTGTTTATATAGAAACAATGATTTAGAAATATGCTTGAACCCGCATAAATAGGGGTCTGATATTTAAATAAAAATCGCTAAATATAAAAATTGATAAATAATTATCAAAAATGTAATAATTGTGGTAAAATGTAAATGTGAAACAGTTTATAAATAGCAATTTAGATAAGTTTGTTTTTATGTAATTAAAGTATGTAATTATTTTTTATAGGTGAAATAATAGGTTGTAATAATCGAAAAATGTGTATAATACATAGAGTAGATATTTTTTAGTGAAAGTCTGATTCGTTATCACGTTCGTCGCGCAGATTTAATATTATTTATGTCTGTCTGTCATTGTATAAATTGACATCACGCGGTGGCCACGTGAACAGAGCTTGACCTGCTTCAAGAGTCTCAATAGTGCCGCAGCGAGCGCCCGCCTATTACACACGCACCGGTTGCGTGAACACTCTATTATAAGATTCTGGTTTCCCCCTTTTCTTTTTCAGTTCGCACGGAGAGGAAAGCCGCATTCTTGTCACTATTGGAAATTTCGAGTTGACACTAAACTAAAGTTTTTATTCAATCGGAGCAGGTAGTTCTCTTTTCAAATCACTTCTAAATGTTTCTTACTCGCTCCGAGTGAACTTTAAAATGTTGAATCCAATCCGTCTCGCTTTATCCTCTTTCTCTTCGCCGCATTTCCTACTCTCTAAATCTATTTCTGTATGTATTCTATTTTTAGATTTATTATATCCTATTCTATTCATTATTCTTTAATTCTTCCTTTAAAATAGACAATTTGAAAAGTAAACCTAAAGCGTTGATTATCAAAAAATTAATTGAAAATTATAGGACTGGTCTTATTAAAAAAAGTCTATTCTATTATGTCATATCATTTAGTCTATTCTAAAAATGTGATGTGATATTTATTTATCTAAGCTTTATCTATTTAATAATTAGTCTAACTAATCATCTAGATAATCATATAAACTTAATAAAGTCCTGAATATATAAATATAAAGACTGATTAGTTTTATAGAGCTCCGGAAAGGTTGAAAATATTTATATATTCCGACTGTGGTCCGACTTTATTAAGTTTATATGATTATCTATAAAGTAGTATGGTTTTACCAATTCTAAATTTATCATTTAAATCAATAACCTGCTATATAAATAAGATCATGTCTCTCTCACGAAATGTCAAATTAAAAATATCTAACCCTAATCACTCACATGGGTTTCAAGTAAGTGGTTTACAAATTATTGTTCATAAAAGCGACGCTGTACTGATGATAGATAAATCTCGAAACTCGTCTACATATGGCTATCCACTTAAGGTATCTGAAGACATGATCTTAAAACAATGTTATTTTTCTGGTTTTTGTTGAGTGCCACGAAGGTGGACTGAAAGGTATAAAATAGATGACAAATTTCACATGAGATTTGTTTTTGGTAGTCCTAAAAATACTCATTTGTTTTATAGAGCTCCGGAAAGGTTGAATATAGTTATGTATTCAGGCTGTGTTCCGACTATATTAAGTTTATAGTCTAGCTTTAGCTTATTCAACAATAGTTTGTTTTTCATATTTTGAATTATTCTGTTAAAGCATTTATTAGTTTAGTATAGAGAAATCAATTGTCTACTTTCAACTAAAACTAAATTACACATCGATTAAACATACAGGCTTTACACATACAGAGAGGCTTCAAATTAATCGTGGTGAAAATGAAGTGTCGTCTTAGTGTAATGAAGTGTTTCCGAGATAAATGAAGTGTCGTGCGGCACAACACTTCCTCAACATTTCACAATAAAGCAGTTGAAAGACACTTCACTGATATTTCGATTGCGTAAATGTAAACACTTCTGGGACTCTTCGCAATAAAACAGTTCAATTACACTTCACTGATACTTTAATTGCGCTAAAGTTGTCGCAGTTTAATAGCTAGTTTAGCGCAATTATCAGTGAAGTGTTATTGAACTGTTTTATGTCTGTCTGGTCTGTTCTGTTTAGTCTTGTCCATCTCGTCTTGTTTGCCTTATCTTGTCTGTCTAGTCTTATATATCTAGTTTTGTCTGTCTAGTCTGGTCTAACAATATTTCCAACTAGGGAAAACAAAGTTTTCCTCGTAAAAGTTAAATATCTTAGTGTCGGTAATGCATCGGATATATCCCTCTGGAATACCGACTTTCTGATTTTATGTCGAAGTGTCTGGGATGACACTCTAGAATAGCGACTTTCTGATTTTATGTGAAGTTATATCGAAGTGTTGACATTCGCGCAATCGAAGTATCAGTGAAATGTCTTTCAACTGATTTATTGCGAAGTGTCAAGGAAGTGTTTCCGAGACGAATTGTGAGAGGTACGAATGTCGACACTTCAAAATAAAACAGTTCAACAACACTTCACTGATGCTTTTGCGCGAATGTCAACACTTCCTCGAAATTTCATAATCGAACAGTTCAAAGACGCTTGACTGATACTTTCATTGCGCTAAACTAACTATTAAACTACTACGACTTCAGCGCAATTAAAGTATCAGTGAAGTGTCATTGAACTGTTTTACTGTGAACTGTCGGGGAAGTGTTGACATTTGCGCAATCTAAATATCAGTAAAGTGTCTTTCAACTGCTTTATTGTGAAGTGTCGAGGAAGTGTTGTGCCGCACGACACTTCGTTTATCTCGGAAACACTTCGACGACACTTCATTTTCTTCATCAACTTCACATAAAATCGGAAAGTTGGTATTTCAGAGAGACATATCCCTGGCAGTTGGTTGACGCATTACCGACACTTCGTTCAAACTCTTCGACGATATTACATTTTCACCCGGAAATGTTTGTTTTCCCTACTTGGAAATACTGTTAGACTAGACAGCTTATTTGTTTATTTATTTGTTTGTTTATTTAATATTTAATATGCAAATAGTATCTGAAATATTAAGCAGCACTCTGTTTATAAATAAACACTATGTCAGACTAGTCAGACAAGATTAGATATATAACACTAGACAGACAAGTTAAGGCAAACAAGACTAAACGGACAAGACTAGACAGACAAGACTAAACAGATAAGACTAAACAGATAAGACTAAACAGACCAGACTAGACAGACAAGACTAGATAGGTAAGACTATACAGACAAGATAAGACTAGACAGACAAAACCAGACTAGACAAACAAGATTAGACTAAACAGACAAGACTAGACAGGCAAGACTAGACAAACAAGACTATGCAGACATTCCTCGGTAGTGTAGTGGACAACTTTCCCGCCTGACTAGCGAGAGATTGGGGTTTGATTCCCCGTCAAGGATTGCATTTTCAACCAGGGCGGCACTAACCGTCTGGGCTACCCACCCTGAGGGAATGCGATACCGGGGTGGTGCATACTAAGAGCCAAGTGGAAAATGAGGTTTAGTGAGAGGTTCCCCCAAACCAAAATAAAAAAAGCCTAGTCAGACAAGACTAGACAGAGAGGACTAGACAGATAAAGCTAGGCAGACAAGACTAGACAGACAGGACTCGACATCCTCCATTCATCCTTCTCCTTTCTCCTTGTTATATACCAAATCATACCAGTATTGACTCGGTCCACAATACCTACAGTGCGCCTCAACCAGTTTCTCGATGCGCACCAGGTGGGACCCAAAATATTCGAGCCTGTAAGCGCCTGGGCGAGGTGATAATTCCCGTGCCCATGATTGATGGATTCCTGATCCAGGCTCCATTTTTTCACCTCTCCCATCATCACTCTTGCTATACACGCATGGCTTTATCCGTTTCAGTTCTAGGGTCATTAACTTACTCTCACTCTTTTATCCGCCAGAAGGTCTAGCGGTATGACTGCAGCAACGACCGCCGCGGCATCTCTAGAAACAGTCCTGTATGCGTTGCACACACGCAGCAGCACACACGTTTGCACACTCATCAATCTCTCTCCGTAACATTTAATCCTGAAGGCATTTGCATCCCATGGGATGCAGGCATCCCATACATGAGAATGGAGTGAACGACCATATCCATAACCCTTCTATTGGTGGCCATCAGCCTACCTATCTTGGGCATCAGCCGTCCAAGAGCTCTCGCACATACTGTTGCTTTGCTCACCATTCGATTAACCTCTTCGGTTACCCTGTGATTTCGCTGGAGCTTCACCCCAAGTTATCCCACAGACTCCCGAGCCGGTACACCTACTGTCCCCATTCGCACAGTCGTCAGTTCACGCAGCTTTCTTCACCCAATCAACAGGACCGCTTCGGTATTGTGTAGAGCCAGAGTAAGCAACGGTTAATCCCACGAATTGCCCTATTCATTAACGCTTTCAGCCTTTCTTTCGAAAGCGACAACCGCTAAGTCATCTTCGTACCCGACGAGTGTAACTCCGTCTGGCAGTCTCAATCTCAACATCTCGTTATAATATATGTTCTCGTTATAACCTAGTCCTGTGGAGCACCTGCACTAATCTCGAAGATATCCTTCCGCAGTCAGTATCTCCCAATCATATCCACCCAAGCATACCAGTCTTCACTCGCTCCACAATACCTACAGTGCGCCTTAACACGTTAACTGTCACAATACAAATTGTAAAATAAAATACCAATACCTGTGAGACACCCTCGATTCACGAGGCAGTCAACGTGTTAACCAGTTTCCGGATAAGCACCAGGTGGGACTCAAAATACTCATGCCCCGTAAGCACCTGGGCGAGGTGATAATTCCCGTGATGTTGAGATTGAGACTGCCAGACGCAATTACACTCGTGGGGTACGCTAATGACTTAGCGGTTGTCGCTTTCGCAAGAAAGGCTGAAAGCGTTAATGTTCGAGGCAATTCGTGGGATTGATCGATGGACGGGGGAAAAGCGGCTTGCTCTGGCTCCCCATAATACCGAAGCGCTCCTGTTAAGTGGGAGAAGAAAAAAGCGTGAACTGACGACCGTGCGAATGGGGACAGTTGGCGTACCGGCTCGGGAGTCTGAGAGATGGTGGGAAGTAGCTTCCCATCCTCTTTCGAAGGTAGGGAGCTGAGCTACCCCCTGAGTTCCAAAACCTACATGAATGCAACCAATAGTACCGAATTGAAAGCATTTTTCATATTTAGGTTTACAAGCAGATACCAGTACGCTATGGACCTGCATTGGGTAACCTTGCTCTCTCTATCACTCGCATTATTGCGTTCACCGTGGTGCGACCGTCCCTGAACCTTGCTCTCTCTATCACTCGCATTATTGCGTTCACCGTGGTGCGACCGTCCCTGAACCCATATTGTTCCTATAAAAGACCTCTCGAGATCCATCTTTATCCTAGCTCCGATCATACTCTCAAACATCTGCGCTATCCCATTCAATAAGCACATTAGCCTGTATTTGGCTTCCTGTCGTTCCTTCCGCTCTCTTTCAATCATTACCAGTCTCCTTTTCTTCCCCTTTGATTTGATTTGACTCTTCCACCTTAGCTTTAAGTATGCGCCACCCTGGTGTCGCATATTTTGCATTCATTCAGGGTGGGCAGCCCGGACGGTTAATGAAAACCACCCTAGTTATTGTTTCCCTGACCAGGATTCGAACCCGGGTCTCCCGCATTGAAAGGCGGGTAAGGAGGACTGATTTGATTTGACTAGACTGGCAGACTAGACAGACAAGACTAAACAGGCAAGACTAGACAGATATACGAGACTAGAAGGGAAAGACTAAACAGACAAGACTTTTTATTTGTGGTTTGTGGGAATCTCTCACTAAACCCCCTTCTCCATTTGGCTTTTAGTATGAGCCACCCCGGAATCGCATAATTCGCATTTCTTCGGGGTGGGCAGCACGGAAGTTCAGTGCCGCCATGGTTAAAAATGCCTCTGCCTCGGCGGGGAATCGAAACCCAATCTTCCGCTTTCCAGGCGGGTATGTTTTACACTACACAACCGAGGAGGACAGACAAGACAAGACTAGACAGACAAGATCTGACTAGACTTGCATTTGCTTGTTGAAATAATGTATATACCATAATACTTTAATAGTCTTCTATGCATTTCAAAGTGTCTTCACAGGACTGATGAGACATGATTTATGATTAAACTTCATCTAAATCTTGTTTTAATACCTAGTTCAAACTATTTTGGGAAAATAAATTGGGAAGACAAAATATAGATAGGCTCTAGATTTTTTCCTAGATTTTTATTTACAGTACCTAATGATTGTTTTCGACTATATTCTAGAAAGTTGCTCTGCACGGACAACAATCCATCAAGTGAAATGCACAAAATCTACAAAAGCCCATATGTTCGCAGGGTATAAACCGATCTGAAACTCGCTGATTATAGCATAGTGAACAAGTATCCTCTCTTACACTTTGTTGCCTGAACTGTGTTAGAAATATGTGCCTAGGCATAACCTCTTTGCTTTCCGGCTCCAGACTGCCGTGATCGTTGAACGTTCGAAAACACTTTGTTAGGAGGATGTTTAGGCTGTGGGAGGAGGTCTCAGGTCCTATAAGGACTGTAGCACCATTAGAAAATGGGGTATGGATCCAGGGTCAGGTCAGGAGGATGTTTGAAAGCTTCAGCGCTGAAATTAAATGGCATTTTTGGAACGACATGAAACCTGCAGATGTGAAGAAACCAGAAGTCGTCATCGTGAATACATAAACTCATAAACGGTAAACTCGTTCCGTTTATTCGAAAAATTACTTCTTAGTTATCCAAGTACAAGAGACATCCTAATATATCACCGGGATTCCATCTTAATTAGTGGTTCCGATTTTTATAGTGAACAACTATCCTCTCTTACACTTTGTTGCCTGAGCTGTGTTAGAAATATGTGCCTAGGTATAACCTCTTTGCTTTCCGGCTCCAGACTGCCGTGATCGTTGAACGTTCGAAAACACTTTGCTAGGTGGATGTTTAGGCTGTGGGAGGAAGTCCCAGGTCCTACAAGGACTGTAGCACCATAAGAAAATGGTGTATGGATCCAGGGTCAGGTCAGGAGGATGTTTGAAGCTTCAGCGCCGAAATTATAACGGCATTTTTGGAACGACATGAAACTTGCAGATGCGAAGAAACCAGAAGTCGCCATCGTGAACACATATTATGAGTTTATGTATTCACGATGACGACTTCTGGTTTCTTCACAACTGCAGGTTTCATGTCGTTCCAAAAATGCCATTTAATTTCAGCGCTGAAACTCATAAACGGTAAACTCATTCCGTTTATTGGAAAAATTACTTGTTGGTTATCCAAGTTCAAGAGACCTAATATATAATCCTAATATATCACCGGGATTCCATCTGAGTTTGTGGTTCCGAGTTTGCATTATATCCAGCGGCGCATTAGGCAAAGGTGCACTAGGCGCTCGCCTAGGGCGTCCGATTTTAGGGGGCCACAAATTGCCAACTAATTAAGACTAGACAGACAAGTACTGTACAAGACTTATTCAATACTAGACTTAATCAATACTTAAGACTTAATCAATACTAGACTAAAGTATACATAACTAGACAAGACCAGACAGGACTGGACAGGACCAGACACCAAATCAAACCAAGTTTTAGCGGTTTACGACAATAAGCGGCAAAATTTGACAAAGTGTGATGAATAAATTGGCACTTTGCGGTGATTAATAGTGAAAAAAATATTCAGAAAAAAACTAAAGAAGTATAATTGCATTGTTGTTATTTTTTGTGTTGTTATTGAAAATTAATCGCATGACTGTTTTTACTAAAAGACACACATAATCTTACAGAGGATTCAAACCCAAAGAATGTAGTTCATGTCCCTTCCACCACGTCGTCCAATTTTAGAAAACGAGAGTAGCGAGGAGTTTTTTAATGAACAAGAAACATTCAATGTCACTATAAACGTTTTTAATGATAGTACCATTGATGGACAGAATTTAAATTAAATATGTGATACCGTTTATTACCAATATAATTAATAATTAATTAAATTTATGTATTCGCGATTTCCCTCTGGGGGGAAGTCTAACCCCTACAGGGCGTGTCCCCAGGTGGCGGATAGGGGAACGCTCGTCAAGCATGCTTGAAGGGTAGAGGTAAAATAAAATAGCCTCCGCGGACCAAAATAAGACTAGGTAGCAACAGGCTTACAACCTGCTATACCGAAACTCACCTTAAAAGAAACACCAACAAGCCTCGGAAACGGACAGATGAAATCAATGACGACTTTTAGCGCACGATATCGGACACGATTTGGAACATGGAACGTAAGGACGTTGCTGAAGCCAACCACTTTAGCCCAACTGACGAAAGAATTTCGGAGATACAA
Organism: Phosphuga atrata; assembly: GCA_944588485.1. NCBI lineage: Eukaryota > Metazoa > Arthropoda > Insecta > Coleoptera > Silphidae > Phosphuga > Phosphuga atrata. Next base: position 65,628,555 of record OX155895.1, read on the forward strand.
CTTACAAGTACTAGGCCTAAGTGAAATCAGATGGGAAGGAAGTGGCGTAAAGAAAACATCAACGGGAGAGGTGCTCCTCTACTCCGGGAAACAAATTGGCGAGGCGCGCAGAGGTGGTGTCGGATTCATGCTAACAGAGAAATCAAAGCAAAGTTTAGAAGATTGGAGCCCAATCTCAGAAAGGATAATAACAGCACGATTCCGAACGCGCTCGAGGTATATATCAATAATTCAAGTTTACGCACCGACAATGGCAGCTACAGAAGAAGAAAAGGATACATTCTACCAACAATTGTCAAGCACAATTCGCCAACTTAAAAAGACGGATATAAAAGTTGTGATGGGAGATTTCAATGCCAAGGTTGGGAAAAGCAGCACTAACTGGGAGACAGTAATGGGAAACTACGGTATAGGGGAAATGAATGAAAATGGAGAATTACTAGCGGACCTCTGCACAAACCACGACTTGCTTATTGGCGGAACAGTTTTTCCACACAAAGGAAATACATAAAGTGACATGGTGCTCACCGGATGGCAGAACCCAAAATCAGATAGATCATATTTGCATAAGCAAGAAATGGAGAACATCACTGCTTGATGTCCGGAATCACCGTGGAGCCGACGTACATAGCGACCACCACCTTCTCTGTGGACAGTTACGTATTAAACTGATCTCAAACACCAAGCGCCAAGCCACCAGGAAGACAAAGAAAATTGACATCGCAAAACTTCAAGATAAAATGACGGCAAAGGCCTTCGCAGAGGAAGTAGCCAACAGACTGAAGGACAAGACCACAGGGAACAAAGACATTACAGAACGATGGTCAAGCATCGTAGATGCGTTAAGAGGAGCTGGAGACATCCTTGGGTACAAATCCAATGAGAGAAAAGAATGGATATCTGATGCGACTTGGAAATTAATCCAAGACCGCCGAAACTTAAAGCAACAAAGAAACTGTGCTGAAGATAAAGATAAACAAAGGCTATCCCAGATTTACAACGCAGCCGATAAGCAAGTGGGAAAGAGTGCTAGAACTGATAAGAGGAAATGGCTAGCTGATATTGCAACCCGAGCGCAGCTAGCTGCTGACAGCATGAACACCAAGGAAACATATCGCCTGACACGAAAGCTCACAAACACAGGCTACCCCTCATAACGACCAATACGCAAGACGAACGGCAAGCTATGCACAACCGAGGCACAGCAAATAACCCGCTGGACAGAACACTTCCAAGAGCTCCTAAACACACCGTTGGAAGAGGTACCACAAAGTCCTATGACACCAAGCGGAAACAGAAGATTTAGAGACGACCCGCCAAGCATAGAGGAGGTGAAGGCCGCCATCAAACACCTTAAAAACGGCAAGGCGCCTGGCGCTGACGAGACATACTCGGAGATGTTTAAAATAGACATAAAGGGAATCAACGAGATTATAACACCTATAATTCGAGAAGCATGGGAAACAGAAGTAATACCATCCACGTGGAAAGAAGGCCTAATTATCAAACTGGCGAAAAAAGGAGATACTCAGGTCTCCTTTATGCTCCAATTGGAGAGGAATAACTCTTCTTAACACCATTAACAAATTAGTTTCCAAAATAATTCACGACCGGATCAGCAATGTGGTTGAACCGACACTACGCAAGGAGCAAGCGGGATTCAGGCCTGGCAGGTCCTGTACCGACCAGATAAACACCCTCAGAATCATCGTTGAACAGTCGGTCGAGTGGCAGTCACCACTCTATCTACTGTTCATCGACTTCAAGCAAGCGTTCGATAGTGTGGACAGGGAATTTATGTGGATAATACTAGCCAGCTACGGGGTGCCTACAAAGTACATAAACATAATCAAATTACTATACAAAGAAGCAAGCTGCATGGTAATCCACCAAGGATAACGCGGCACACCTTTCACAGTGCATTCGGGAGTAAAACAAGGATGCACGCTCTCCCCACTTCTGTTTACCATAGTCTTAGACTGGGTCATGAAGAAAGCAAATATAAAAACAAGGGGAATTCGATGGACGCTCGTGAGGCATTTAGAAGACCTAGATTTTGCCGATGATATCTGTCTCCTGTCCCACACGAAAGTAGATATGGAAAAAAAGTTGGAGGCTCTCAAAAAGTACGCAATGCAGGTGGGAATGAAAATCAATGTCGATAAAACCAAGCTGATAAAGATCAATGCGACAGCCCCCTGCAACCTGGAGATAGATGGCAGGCAAGTACAGGTAGTAGATAGTTTTTGCTACCTTGGAAGCCTTATTTCACAGGATGGTGGTGCTGATAAAGACGTAAAACAACGGATACAGAAGGCGCGACAGGCATTCGGAATGCTTAACAATCTGTGGAACTCAACAAAAACTTCCCGTAACTTAAAGCTCCAAATTTTCAAATCTAATGTAGTATCAGTTCTTCTTTACGGTAGCGAAACGTGGAAAGTGACTACCATCATAGTATCACAACTTCAGGTATTCACGAACAAGTGTCTGAGAAGAATACTTAAAATATTTTGGCCCAATACCATAGCAAATATTGAACTTTGGAAAAAAGCAAATATGGAGCGTCTTGAAACCCAAATAAGAAGAAGGAAGTGGAAATGGATCGGACACACAGTTAGAAGGCCGGAGGGGGATATTGCAAAAGAAGCTCTTGACTGGAACCCCCAAGTTCAAGAAAGAGAGGCCGCCCAAAAATCACGTGGCGGAGGACAGTCGTACAGGAAGCCAGGGCAAGCGGAAAGGAGTGGCGCGAGGTAAAGGCCCTGGCTCAGAATAGAATCAGATGGAGAGCGTTTATTGATGCCCTATGCTCCCACGAGGAGTAAAGGAAATGATGATGATGATGATTCGCGATTTCCACACATCACATAACCTCAAAACTATCTCGTCGAAAATTTGACACTGACAGTTCTGAATTTCAGTGGCAACCTTGAAATAATTAACTCATAACAGCACTCGGCGAGCCATACCCGCACGCATATGAGTGCTGTTATGAGTGCATTACAGATTCAAGAAATGTCATAACAATTCGCGATTGAAATGTTTACGTTTCATTGATTAATTTAAAGTCAAATTATTACTTTTTTTTATAAATCTAAGTAAATTATGAATTTATATTGTAGGTAAAACTTTGTACGTTACACGTATCGTAAAATACTCTTACGTACCTAATTGTTATTTTTTAATGCGGTTTTACTATAATCTCGCATATTGAGAATTGGGACTCCCTAGGCTAGGGCCACATAGTCACCTTGCGCCTAGGGCCACTAGTAATGTAAACGCGCCCCTAATTATACCATAGTCTTCGACAACCATCATAGGCCAAGGAATGTTTATCATCTCCTATACTGTAATCTTCGTGATTTAGAAATTTACCATTTTTTGTTGCCCATACCGTAATCTTTGTGATTTAGAAAGTGTTTGTTTGGGGCACAGTGGGCTGAATTGCCGAAAAGGTGGACACAAATATAATGCCTCGCCCTATATATCTGAAATTCTGGTTACAGGGGTTATTTTAGTCGTTATTCACGAATATCTTATCAAAAATTTTAAAAACAAAATGGCGGATGTTTCTTCGAAATACTCATCCAATTTTTATAAAATGACGTATATGCGGTTTTTTTTACGTTGCTGAATACGAATCTATTATCAGAATTTCTAGAAAAACGTTCTCCGCGTAACCGCTGCCAATTTTACGAGATTATGAATCCCTAGGTATGAAATTTTGTAAAAATTGAATGAGCTTTTCGAAAAATTGTCCGCCATATTAAATCCGCCATTTTGTTTTTGAACATTTTAATAACAGATTCGTAATCATCGATGTAAACAGCACCTGCAAACAAAATTTCAAATATATATGAGGACGCATTCGATTTTTGTCAACCTTTTCGACAAAGCAGCCCACTGTGCGAGGGTTATAATTGTTACCTCGTAGTACGACACTCCATCCGCCTGTGCTCTACACCTGACACTTTCAAACGAATCACACCTTGCTTCTAGTCCATCCGAAGATATTCTCAGATATGCACTCACATCGCTGGTATTCAAGATAGCATTTATAGCACCCATATTTAATAAGTAAATTTGCGATTGTTCATTCACAAATAAATTAGCAAATAAATTAGCTAAAGCCCATTGAGCACATAATCTGACTTGCCTTTTAACAAAATAAGATTCATTTCGCATTTCTGTTATTGTATTTTCTTCAAAACCACACCCTTCCCCCCCAAAACTAAACCCTGGCTACGCCCGTACATTTGACCATTCTTCCAACTTACAAATAAGACTTATTTTCACTAGTTTGTGAGAATTTCTCTAAAGCAATCAATGAAAATAATATGACATGCGAGTCTGTGAAATCCAAATTTGTTAACAAATAAATCTAAAGTTTCCTCATTTAAAACCAAACTGCTAGGACCCGCCAAATTCTCCCCTATACAGCCTAGCACAGCGCATAACAGGAACAAGCTTAGAATTCTGACAGGAGTCTTGACGGGACACTGCAGACTTAGAAAACACCTCAAGACCCTAGGCCTAGAGGAAGATGACAGATGCAGATTCTGTGGATCGGCAGAGGAAACCCCCATGCATCTGCTCAAAGATTGTGGAGCACTGCTTCGCAAGAGACAGAGGAGTTGCAGTCCTTGAATCACACCCAGATCCTGAAATTCCTAAAGGAATCAGGACTGGAGGAGGCGTTCTAAATGGGTAAGTATACCAACGTTTAGAGGAAGAGGATGGAGTACAATAGATCTACGAAGGTCGCAGTACAAGTCGTCACCACCAAAACTACAATCTACTAGCACAACGCAGATGTTTCTTTCTTTCGAAGCCAAGTTTCTGCCAGCCACCGTACGCTGCCTCGACAAATTATACATTTTTGTAACTTTCTGCACCGGTTCTCTGGACGGAAATTAACAACCATCCAGTAGGAGTGTAATTACCGATGGACCTAAGGGGTCCACCATAGGAATCACTTGTACCATTGATGTAACTACTTGGATCTTTAATTAATTGATAATACTAGTTTATGATAGGGGTTTAAACGGGGTAGTGCATGCGCACCGCACGACGCTGCATCCAGTTAGCGTCGCATAGCCTCTCCTACCCAAATCCGACTCTCACCTCCACGAAGCCTCAGAGATGAGGCGGTGAACCCTGGAAACCTGAGCAACCCTGGCCAAGATGCGGTACTAACCCGTATGGAAGCTAGGGCCAGGGCTAACGAGAGCGGAAGAAATGGTCCTTCGTAAAGGGCCAACGACCCTACCCTGTGAAAAACAAACACGTTACGAAACCTAAAAACAAGCCTCGGAAATCGGATCAAACGGCAACGACCATCGCAATACAAAAAGGACAAAGAATTATATAGAAGAAGACATGAAAGTCTTAAAGGTTCGAGATTGGATGGAAGCTGCAGAAGACATACAATTTGAAGGAGACAGTTAAGGAAGCCAAAGCCCATCCTGGGCTCTTCAAACACATGTGGCATACATTATTTTATTTACGAAGCATGTTAAAATACTGTTGAATCTACAAAAAATAATTGTTTCTTATCGAAAATAGTTCTTACCGATAATTGTTTCTTACCGATAATAGAGCTAAAAGAAGAAGAAGTTTATGATACAAGTATGTGAAGAAGGGCTTTTGTGCATGAGTTGCGAAGTTTAAAGCACGAGACGAAGGCGAGTGGTTTAAGGGGGGAAACCACATTAGGAGGCTGTTTGATACTGATTTTTTAGGATTCTTTTTCGGTGGAAAAAATTAACTAGAATTTAATCAAATTTTGACATCATTTCATTCATACTTCGATCAATTTTTGTGAATTTTTTTTGAATAATTTCAGCCAAAAATAACAAAGTTACGATGTGATGTCCGCCGAAAGTTGTACGTATAGTTTTCCAATTGCGTGCAGTGTAGCCATTCCGATTTTCATGTGCAATCAAAAAGGTTCTGATTTTACATTAATAACTTATTTTGTCTAAATATGAACCTCAATGCAGGCGAAAAAATGTAAATGATAAATTTTGCAGGTGTTGGAACAATTTTTCTTCGATTTTCACGATTTTTTCCCTAATTATGCAAGGAAAAATATCCTTAAAATCAAGATATAATCTCACAAGTTGGTTCATATAATTTTAAATTTTATAAAGAATCATACTATCAATTTTCATAATGATCGGTTCTACATTTTTTGAGTTAGATTGCACGAAAATGTGAAAAGTCATATCGAGATAAACGTGGTAATGCTCCACTGTAGCCTGTACTCGATGTGCACTCGGTTCTATGCTCATAAAATCTAAACGAATGCGAATTTTAATTTGAAATTTTGACAGCGTATTTTTGGATAGTTAAGCTAACGATTTATGCAATAAAAAGAAAATCTGATTTTTTGAACCTCCTAATGTGGTTTCCCCTCTTAATCGGAATGAGTGCACAAAAGCTTTTCTTCACACAAGTGTGTCATAAATTATTTTATGTACGAAGCATGTTAAAATACTGTTGAATCTACAAAAAATGTTTCTTACCGATAATAGTTCTTACCGATAGTTGTTTCTTACCGATAATAGTTCTTACTTAAAATAGAGTTTACTTAATAGAGCTAAAAGAAGAAGAAGAAGTGTATGATACAAGTGTGTGAAGAAGGGCTTTGGTGCATAAGTTGCGAATTTTAAAGCACGAGACGAAGGCGAGTGGTTTAATTGGAATGAGTGCCCAAAAGCCCTTCTACACACACACGTGTGTCATACATTATTTTATCTATGAAGTATGTTAAAATACTGTTGAATCTACAAAAATATAATTGTTTCTTACCAATAATATTGTAAAAATTGTAATTTTCACAGACTATATACTTAAAATCACTGACACAATAAGGTTTAATACACAATAAGGTAAATTCTAACTAGTAAAAACGCACAGAACACTATTTGGGCGTTGTCGATATAATGTAGATTAACCTAGATTTAATCTAGATTAGGTTATGATTAGGTTAAGTTATATTAGATCCAGGTAAATCCAGACAGAGAGGCCGAGACGAAATAAGAAAAAATAATTGAATTTTAATATACGTCAGAAAATTTATTTTCACTACGTGTGTGTTTTTTGTTTAGTGACGCAAATTGTTGCCATAGTAACATCAAACAGAAATCATTTAATAATGAAATTCCATTTGATTTACATTGGACTTTTACGTACGATTTGGATACTTTTACACACTATTATAATAATGGCATACTCCACATACAATAATGTATTTATTAATGTGTTGATTTTGGTGTGCGAGTAGATAAAATAAATTAATCTTATAATTCGTTAATAAAATTAGTATACTAAATGACAAATCAAAAATTAAGTAACCAACTGATTAGGGATAGCAATCCGGAAAATCGGATCTGGTAATCCGACAGATCCGGCAAAACTTTTACCGAATCCGGTACCAATATACCGGATCCGATCACCGGATCCGTTGATGCTAATTTTGGTAAAATAATCGCGCTGATGCATGACTAGGTACTTTATGGTATCACATGTTTTTTTCAAATCCAAAATTGATTTTGTGTTAAATAGTGTATACTTAAAATAATTACCGTATTTGCCGCTGTATAATGCGTACCTTTTTTCCAAAAAAATTGCATTTAAAACATAGGTCCGCGTTATAGGGGCACAAAAAGTAGGTTAAATATTAGGGTGTGCCTTATACACCGGCAAATACGGTATTTATTGTAAGTTGATTAAACTAAATAGTTCATTAGACAGATTCATCAAGATTTCTATTATAAATAAAGTATACATTAATTTCAACACCTAGACACGACCATATAAAATCGTGTAAATTGAGAAACGAAATTCAAAGCATTTCATATTTTTTTTTACTTTTGTGGCTAAACCGAATGATTTAACTAAATTTTCAAAAAATATTTTTTTGTAGACACCGACGTCTTTCATATGGAGATCAAGGTTACAATTTTGTATTTTGAAACCTTAACGAGATATTTGCAAAATACCTTTGAAGCAAAAATAATTCCCCACGCCGCACAAAAGAGTATTTCCGTTACGTTAAAACCGGTCAAAAGTCAAAAACTATAAGTTACTCAAAAATTCCTTTAAACCATTTTCTGATCAAGTTAGATAAACAATCTGACAATTGGCCGCCATAATACTGCTACTCGCACTTGCTTATTGTTGTAAAGCCAATCGGAACTCAGTTATTGTTGCAATCGCACATTTTTGTTAGCGACGCTTTTGTTAGTGGTGTTTAGTTCTCTTGCTATAGTGTTTTAGTGTGGTTGAGTACAGAAAAAATATTTATTGAATGTGGAAGTGGAAGGTGTACCATATTGAAAAATACTTTTTTATTGTTTTCTGTTTCTAGTATACGTATACGACATGTTTAACATGTCCTATTTTTGTATTTATTTTTACTTAGAATTTTGTGAGAAAAATTATAAAGTTTGTGTTTTTGTTTAAGTGTCTTGTCTTGTGGAGCTAAATTTCTTTTAAAGACATGAAATTTAGGCTACTGCCAATCATGTGTCACGAACAAAATTGTCCGCCTTTATACGACATTTTGTTTTTTATCCATTCAAAGTTAATGTATATAAAAGTAGAATTATTTCAACATTGTAGTTTTTTTCTCCTGTAGATTCTTCTGAAACCGACAGGAAGTTTAAGAAAAGAGCATATATGACATCCTGAAAGAATTTAAGGGGAAGAAAATGGAAGAAAAGTTTTTTTAATAGAAGAAAAACTTGTGGGAATAACAAAATGTCCAGCTGATAAAAGAACTGCTTTAAATCGGGCCTTAAGGTGTTTCAAGAGTGATTTTAAGAAGAAATGGACAGCCAGTAGTTATAAGATTCAATGTTTCTTGAAGAACAATGAAAAATGGCTCACATCTTCGATCGATTGCTTTATTGGTCTCCAGAATCTACACAAAAACCAGGACGACCAACTAAAACATTTGAAGAGTTAAGTGACCGCAGCAAACGTCGAAAAACAAAAGAACTACGGGAACAGGTACCTGTTGACGAACTGACGTATGCAGCTAGCGTGAGTCAGCGCACTTCAGGAAATAGTGACGCGTCAAAATTAATAAAATAATATCTTTCACGCCATCCAGAGCTATAAAATTTCGCAAAGTTATTTCTTCTGCTCACAAGCAAATAGTTATTAGGAAACATACACCGGAAGAGGCACTGGCAATCTTTGAAGAAGGCGACTTCAGTCGAAGGCAGTGGGAAATAATTCACGGGGCTAACAAGAGCATCTCCCTTGTTATTCTCTTATCTTCTTTCTTTCTTTATTCAGCCTGTCTCGTCCACTGCTGGACATAGGCCTCTCTTAACATCTTCCATATACTTCTATCTTGTGCTTCTTGCATCCAGTTGGTGGCGATGCGTTTCACATCGTCTGTCCATCGGGTGGGTGGGCGTCCTCTACTTCTGTATGCCTCCTGTCTAGGTCGCCATTCCAGGATCTTTTTGGTCCATCTGTTGTTTGGCATCCTTGCGACATGCCCGGACCAGTTCCATTTTAGTTTGGTTATTACTTCAATTGCATCGCTAACCCCAGATCGCTGTCTTAGTACTTCATTCCGCACTTTATCTCGCAATGTAATTCCGAGCATGGAACGTTCCATGGCTTGTTGCGCCACTCTAATCTTTTGGACGGACTTTTGTGTGAGTGTTAGAGTCTCCGCTCCGTAGGTTAAGACTGGTAGGATGCACTGGTCAAACACCTTACGTTTTAGGCAGTTGGGGATGTCGGATTTGAAAATGTGTTTTAGTTTTCCGTAGGTTGTCCACGTTAGTCTTAGCCTCCTTCCAATCTCATGTGTCTGGTTGTCTCTGCCGATTTTAATCTCGTGGCCTAGATACTTGTATGAGGTGACTTGCCGGATCTCAATCCTTTCCATTATAAAGTTTCGGGAAGGTACTAGGTTGGTCATAAATTCCGTTTTCGAGATGTTTTTTTTAAGGCCGACTTTTCGTGATTGTTCTGCCAGCTTCTTAAGCATTTTTTCAGTCTTATCTAGGCTATCCGAAATTAGCACAATGTCGTCTGCGAACCGTAGATGGTTGAGGTTTTCGCCATTGATGTTTATGCCCATATCTTCTAGTTCTATGGTCTTGAACATGTACTCCATGAGGTTTGTAAATAGTTTAGGCGAGGCGAGATGGTCGGACGCCGCGTTGTATTCTGAATCTGTCCGTTTTTTCGTGTAGTTTAACGCATGCGGTAGCATTTTTGTATATGTGCTGTAGAGTCTCCGAGTACCTATGGTCTATTCGGCAATTCGCCAGTGCCTTAAACATCTCATTGTGGTTGATAGAGTCAAATGCCTTCTCGTAGTCCACGAAGGCAAGGACGAGTGGCTTGTTGTATTCGACACATTTCTCTATTACGGATTTGATGGTTTGCAGGTGGTCGTTCGTTCCGTATCCGGCTCTGAATCCTGCTTGTTCAGGCGGTTGATAAAGGTCAAGTTTGGTTGTGAGGCGTCTAGTTATGATTTTGGTGAAGAGTTTATAGAGGTGCGAAAGCAGGCTTATTGGCCTGTAGTTTTTTAGGTCAGCCGTGTTTCCCTTTTTGTGTATAATAACAATGATTGCATTGTCCCATGCTGTTGGTGTTATTCCTTCCGTGAGACATTTGTTGAATAAACTCTTTATGGCTTCTAATAGCTCGACTCCCCCTTCCTTAATCTGTTCGATCGCAATATCATCCTCCCGGGCGCCTTGTTATTTTTCATTTCCGTAATTGATTTTGAGATTTCCTCTTGGGTTATCTCCGGTAGATCTTCTGATCCTTGGTTTAAAATTTGGGGGATGGTACGGGTATATTTCGGCTCTGGTGTTTCTGGAGCGCTATAGAGATTTGAATAGAAGCGTTTTACGATTTCCAGGATCTCTTCTTTGTTCCTGATAGTTTGCCCGTTTTGGTCCTCGAGTTTGGTAATTTCTGCTTTTCCAGGTGTTATTTTCTGTCTCAGTACTTTCATGCTTTTGTTCTCTTCGATAGTCTTCGCTATCCGTGTTTTGTTATAGTTTCTAATATCTTTCCTTGCGGCCTTTGATATTTCTTTATTTAGTGTTCTCAGCTGGTCTGTATGTAGTAGGTGCTTTTGTAGTTTTTCTCGCCTTTGTTTCATAAGTTGTCGTGTGTTTGCTGATAGTTTCCCTTCTTCCCTGTTCAGTTTCGTACCATGTATCTGTTTTGCCTCTTGTATCGATGTTACGATTTCATTGCTCAAGGTTTCTATACTCATTTCCTCGATGTTACCGTGTCCTAGTCGTTCTGCTATGGATTTCTTGTATTCCCCGTTCACTGTAGTTTGTTCTTTGCTCTTTGATGTTGCAAGCAGTCTTCTCTCCTTTTTCAATCGTAGCACAACTTTTGCTCTTAGCATCCTGTGGTCGCTTCCCACTGACACCCGGTTGAGTATTGTGACATCCTGTACGATTTGTTTTTTATCCGTGATGATGAAATCTATTTCGTTTCGTGTATTTCCGT